>CM057339.1:599244028-599873449 GCA_030015575.1 Agapanthus africanus
GATGCGGGATGATCCGTGCTGCTGGGGCCGAGGGCCGATACCGCAGATGGACCCCATGGGCCGATCCGGACTGACGGAGCCCGATATATGAGGATTTACGTGCCGATGCTAGGCACAGTTTTCATGATGTTTTCGAGTGCCGATGCTGGGCACTCCGGTTCCATGATTTTGACGTGTCGCGAGGGACACATGTGGTTTATATACTCATATTTCCATGCATATGCTGATGATATTTACATGCATGATGGTTATTGTCATTGGGTAACGAGTGGACGGGATCCACGTACATGCAGATTGATTTCATTGATTGTACCTCACACTTATGATATGCTATTACCTGAGGCACTGGCACGAGTACTTGACACTGCACTCATGTATAGGGATTACATTGCCAGTTTAGTTTGTTTCTGACTTATTCATATTGAGGTTTATGTATATCTGATCGTATTGACCTAGGATGGGTCATGCATTCGATCTCTGCTTGTAGATATTTTCTATTCACGAGTTGGCAACTCACCCCCGTTGTGCCACAGTCCTTGCAGGTTTTTGCCGTACAGATTCCATAGCGGCATTTCTGGCACACTGTTTCCATATGGGTGACTTGCGTTGGTAGGTGGGTTCTTTTGTATCAGAACCGCCATTGTTCATGTAATATTCATTGTATCTAGTAATTCCATCAACCCAAAACTTGTATATTGTTTCAGACTTAGAAAACAGTGTTGTATTATTTCGACCTTAGAGTCGCGCTTATAGTATTACGGTTTTCTGACTGTTTTGAGTTTCTTTTTGGGTTTTGATCCTCGCCCTTTGGCGTTGTATATTATCATTGCTTGCGTGGTTGTGACCATCGATTGACGAAGAGCTAGCTCCCGCTTGGGGATGCCTTTTATCATTTCATATATGTTATTCTTGTTGTACCCCGTTCGGGGCCAGTTTTTACAAAGGAAACTCTGCCGAAATTTTCAGGAAAGGTTACACATTTTAAAAGTACGCATTCGACATTAATTATTTAAAAACTTTGATTTTCGAAACATGACTTCCTTACTTTTCAAAACCAGTTTTCCTTATTTACTCTTTAAATGGTTTTAGATTGCTGGGCTTTTGGCTTACTTGGATCAGATGGGGTCCTATAGACTTCACATGGTTCAAGGGCCAGTCACGTGCTCTTTCGAGTCGTGACAGTGCAGTGAGTAATCTAAACTGGTCTATTGGGTTAACTATTCTCAAGTCTGTCAAATCAATTTGATGAATCAATATTATCCCGTGCGTGCCCGGGATCACGGTGAAGATTCTTGGGCTGAAACCGAGACATGCCGCTAGGCACTAAAGGAAAAGGGTAAAGATGAATGATGTCCATGGCATCATCCCAAGGCTGGCTTAGCCTCTAAAAGGTAATGGATAACGGTAGATGATGTCAGCAGCATCATCCCAAGGCTGGCCCAGCATCTAAAACTGATCAATAAAGGTAGCACACTATCGAGTTACAAGCCAGGTTTCATCATTGATTTCCCCATACCCACAAGTTATATGTGTTCGAGTCAGGTATTAAATAATCTGGAGCTAATGCCAACTCAAGATCAGGCAGGTACAGGTTTGTCTGGATAGACAACAGGAACGGTCCGTAAGGACAACAGGTCAGGTTGTTGGCATTAGACACAAGGTCAGGTAACAGGTAAGACCATGGTACATCAGGTCAGGTCAAGTAGTGTACGGTACCATGTCGGGTCAAGTAGTATGTGTGTAGAAAGTCATGTCAGGGTGTAAAGATATCATGTGAGTGCTCATAAATCAAACTAACATAAATATGGTTATAAATGAACAAGCATGAGTACTATCAGAACAATAAACTAGATCAGGTGATATGATAACCAAATAGGTACAGATTAATTTATATCGAGGCACGGTTATCATTACTTAACTAATGTATACAAATATGGATGTTAGAATCATGTCAACTTGTTTTACGTAATCTAGAGATGCAATGATATGTATACTAGGTTCAATAGATGTAATTATAGACAAAACGAGTCAAAGACGCACACGGGTGCCCAATAGAGTAAACTAGAGAAAGAGTACCATAGACTAGGTAAATATTTATTATGTCATTAAAATATAAATGTGGTTACTAGGTTTAGTAAAGTAAATGCAACGGGTAGGTTTCAAGTTTTGAATCCAAAATGATATAACGTGACATCGAACTGTAAAATGGAAATTATGGTATTAAATTTAAACTACAGGTTTAATGTACAATCAAATGTGCATAAAATGAATTAAATAGCATATATAGTAATTCAAATAGCATGTACCAAGTTTAACTTGCCTCGACAGATCAAGAAATGGGTTCACGGAACGGATCCAATCAACGTACGAGGGGGTCACACGGGTCAGGTACGCTCGTTGGGTCGTCGGGATGTCGACGTCGTCATGGCTCCGGCGATCTCATGGACGACGGTCACGAAAAAAACACGACGGAAGCAAGATCCAAGCTTGATGGTTGTACATGAGTTTGGGTTAAGGGAAGTTCGACTGTCTAATTTTATTGCTTAGATTTGAGCATCCAACCATCAATATCAGCATAAGATTCCAATTCCAATGAGCCCTTTGCACTTTCATAACACGACTCACAAAATCAATTTCATCCTGAAGAAGCCCCACACAGAAATGACCTTGTTATGCCTCAAGATCGAGCCTCTAGGCTCCAGCTGATCCCTACCCAAAACAAGAAGATGCCGACATAAAAATCGAGCCCCACCGACCACAAGACGATGGCGACGAGGTTGGTTGTCTTGGTTTGTGGAGGGTGAAGGCATGGGTTTGGAGTTGAGAAATATGGGTGCACGAGTGTGAGGAGGTGTGGGTGTAAGGGTCGTGGTTAGGGTTTCAATAAAGAGACAAAGAGGAAGACATCAATGGAAGAAGTGGTTTGATGGTTCTCGTGGAGGGTGATGGTGTTAAAGGTAATCGAGACGGATGAGGCGCCAACAAGATGGTGGCTAGAGACGGTATGTATGAAGGAGATAGATCTCGGTTCGACGTGGGGAGAACAAGAAGAAAAATGTGGGTTTTGGGTGCGATAGTGGAGATGGTGGTGATGAAGACCAGATCGGATCGAAAGAGGTGGTGATCGTACAAGATAGTGGTTGTGGGGTTAGGAGCCGATGAGGGGCTGCTGGGTGCTCAACGACGAGGGGCGATGTCGATGATGGTCTTGACTTTGATGGAGATGTTGCTAGGAGGAGAGACGGGGTCGAGGGTGGCGTCGTCGGTTGTGCGCGACGGCGAGAAAAGCTAGGGTTTTCTCGTGGGCGCTGGGTTTTCTTTTTTTTTAAAAGAAGAAGAAGGGAATGAAGGTAGGTGTCGAGATCCATGGAGCGGTGAGGGGAGTCGAGAAGCGAACAGTGTTCGCGAGAGGAGAGAAAGGGCGCGAGAGGAGAGAGAAAGGAGAGAGAGAGACACAGCGGGGGAGAGGGAGAATGAGAGAAAAGAGAGAGGAGAGAGAATGAGAAAAGGAAAGAGAGAAACAGAGAGAGGAAGAGGGCAGGTGGGGTCGGCGCAGTTAGAAGGGAACCCTGATTGGCCAAGAGAAAAGAAAGGGAGAGAGAGAGGATAGGATTTTAGATAAAAGTTAAAAAGATTTAAGTTAGTGAAGGATAAATATAGTGAACTGTTACCATTTTAATAGAATTAGATTTTAAAATATATGTTTTGGTTAAAATAAAATCTTTTGGCTCAAAGAATTTTAAAGAGATTTAAAATTATTAGAATTTGGCGGAAAAACGAAATATTTCAGAATTGCGCCCGGGTCGTGTCCAAAATTCAGATTTTAAATATGAAAAATATTTGCGACCTTCAAAATTTAAAATGAATGCTCAGGTAATAAAAATGCATACCCCCACGAACGGATGCATGTACGTGCGCGTAGCCGTCCAAACACGTCCGTTTCACTGAACGGGATAAGAACACGATGCAAGAACGCTACCACAGGGTTAAGGTTATCGAGCAGGCCATGCATTGCAATTTTAATTTACTTTACTTGATATAAATTGTTATATGCAACAGATGCGATACTAAATAAAATACCAGTATAAGCTAAATCATGAGGTGTACTAGTTCATGCAACCAGTCAAGATAATTTATAAATAAGAGTCAAACATGTTCAAGCAAGCTGATCGGGTCGAATGCAATATACCAAGTAACTACCATTCGACCCAAACACGATAAATCAAGAATAGACCATAGATAAGTAAATATTGAAAATGGAATTGGTATAAATGAACTCGGGTGTTACAATGATGGTTCTTAGCATTATTAGATTCCTTTTTAATCAATTCCTTTGCATTAATGAGAAAGGATTTGAGATGAGAGTTGATTTGGATATTGATGTGAGACTTGCTTTGGGCTTATGGTCACCATTCCTTTTACTACACTCACCTCCCTTGTATTTTCCCTTCTCCATATTGCTTGGCCGACCACACTTGGAGAGAGAGTGAGGTTCATTTTTGTGAGTGGGAAATTTCTTCATCTCATATTATGCTTGCTACAAAATTTCCAAGTTCATCTTTATTGTTTCATTCCTCCATCATGGCAACTTCATACCCCTTGAGACAAACATTACTACACTTAGCCTACAACATCCTTGGGCACGTCGGCTCGCCAACTTCATGCCCGAGTTGCCTCGGTCCAGAGGTAGGAGCCCGTAAAAGAACCCGGCGATGTGGTTCCCGTTCCGACGAGGTGATGAATACCGGAGATTCCACGAGGAGATCGGGATGGAGGCCAAAGACCGAAGGACATGGATCGCTCGGTATTGCATTCTACCCATTCTCTAGTTGCTAGCATTAGGTTAATGGCCCGATCCGGGTTTTTAGTGCGCGGTAGTGCCGGTTTGCAAGTTTTGTAAAAGTTTCGTTTCCGCATTCCGGCGTCGGATTGACGGCCGGGGCGCTGCCGTGCACTTAAGCCATGCCATTAATCTAATCTAGCTTACTCTAGCGTGTTTAAAACTTCGATTGAACAAATATCCCAAAACCGCGATTTCAAGTGCATCAGTTTTCTGTCGAATTTTTTTTTGGCTCGAAAAATTATTTTGAGTGTTTCAGAAATTCATGCAGGCGATTTTAAGCATTCTGTAAAAATTTGATACGTTGTTACTACAGTAGGACCGCAGAACCGCGGCCAAACCCCTGTTATGGACGCGGTTCCGCGGCAGGAATATGTCAACGCCGTACGAAATTTTCACAGTAGCTTTCTGACTTAGAAATGCGGGTTTTGTTATTTTCTGCTTTGGACCAGATTTTTTTAAGTGCTACAGTTGTGCTTGGGGCCCACTTCGGTATATTTAGTCGATCGAAAATTTTAAACATGTTATTTCATAGTATTTACATTATATCTGCGACCGTGACTGTCATTTGATCGGTAAATCCTGTCTAACTTCTATAGCCCGTTTAGACGGATTTGCGAACGTGACATTCACGTTGATGTTCTGTGTTGTGCTGTGATGTTGCGGATTGGTCGTGGGGGATAGCCTGGATGCAATGTTAGTACAGTTTGGTTGTATATGTACATTTGATATTGCGGGGCGAGCGTCCGACATGTGGGCTGCCGTCACTGCCTGTTTGTATATTATTCGTTTGGGGCACGACCGGGCTGAGGTTGATGTACCCGTTGTATATTTTACTTTCCGTACTAGGATTATCCCGCGGTGGGGTGCACGGGTAGCCGGGTTCTAGAGGGAAACGGGCCCGCATCTCATGGGTTTGAGACGGAGGGGGCTTCACTCTAGAATTGGCGGGCTATTCGCCGCACTCGTGGGGGGTACAGGTTGACCCAGGAGGGGTGCCCAAGTTACCGGATTCCGTGAAGTGCTGGGTGGTCCATTCACGTTGCTAAAGGGGGCTTCCACGCTTCAGGTTTTGGCGGGTAACTTGCCGCGCCCGTAGGGGTCTAGGATTTTCATTGCACAGGCTATCCACACGACCATGGGAACGTCGGATTTCAGTAGCGGCTCTATGAAACCCGGGGATCCCAGATTATCTGTATTGTTCTGTGATGCTTATTACATTTCTGTGATGTTGCATTTTATCACGCCTTGAGAGAATTTTTCTAGCGTGTCACCTGCTTCAACTTCAACTTGGTCTCCTATATTGATATATATACTAGCAGATGTTGTATATGTTTTGCACACGCGCTAGTCCAGTCCCCCCTCTGTCGTTAGTTAATTAACCTAACGGGTGATGACGGGACCCAGTGGCGAATGCGGATGGCATATATGTACATCGTATTTTCATTCTTTATTGGTGTGATCAATTGATGGGACTGCATTTATTCGGATCAATGCAAGCTAAACAAACCTATTCTGATGTTGTTGGAACATTTTTCAAAAAGCTGTTATTGCAAGGATGTTCTCTTTTGTTTTGCACAGTGGTATTCGGTTATGAATATCCAGCACCTCAGTCGACGAGGTAAGGGCCGAGATCCCTTCACCGGGAGTGACCAGTTGGACAGAAGTTTGCGTCAGGGCAATAACTTCACTATAGCCGTTTACTTTTGCTTTGCATCGTGGTATTCAGTTGGAATATCCTGCACCTCTTTCTACGGGGAAAGAGCCGAGATCCCTTCACCGGGTGTGACCTCTTTAGTTCTCGCCACTATATTTTTATAAAAAGCTATCCGGTTCTTTCAACGATATCAAGTTCATTACGTTAAAGGTTTTTCACCAAAAACCATTCGTAGCCCTCCGTCATTTCAGACGGGTAGCACGTATTATTCATGATATGTTTGTTGACCTTCGTCAAGGCATAGTGAATGGTAGCTGCTTGTTACCTTTCTGTTGCATAGATAGATGCGTTGGTTTAGGACAGTTGTATAGCCTTGTTGACCTTCGTCAAGGGCTTGTACGGGTGGGTTCAAATTAACCTGGACAATAACGGGTAGAACTTGACATGTGACTTATGTTTTGTTGACCTTCGTTAAGGTCATAAGAGCATGGGGTAAAAATCACATCTGGAGTTTCTAAAGAAACTGAAACTTGCCAGGCATGCGCATACCTTCTGGAGTGTGATAACGTGAGTGGATTCCGTCACGTTATCATGCGATGATAGTTGGATCCCGATTCCCACTGATGAGTTGGTTTACTCCTCGGGTGATCCCGACTAATTCTTCTTCCAGGTTTGGAGGAGAATTTGACGGTACAGTGGGAGGTTTCCTGATTAGATATAGTGATAACCATTCTAATCTAGGTTAGAGTCCACGCTGAGTGTTTCTTTTCTCTCTCTCTTTGGCAGCGACCATGGCCCTACCCTTGACTATGACTCAGTGACCAAAATTAACCGAACCTTCTTAAACACTGGCTTTTGGATTGTCAGAGTTGCATACCTCATTACCACTCCTACTTTTACCCTTTTCTCCAGAACACCCCGTATTACGACGAACGTCCACTTCCATTGGATAAAACCATCATATGGTTATATATGAACTCGAAGGAATTTATTCGAGGAGGGTTTCCGGTTCTGGAGAAAACGGATAGGACTATTCAGTTGTCTTTTCCTTTTACCTTCTCTCAGGTTGCGTGTGTTCCTTGGATTAGGACAGCACACCTATTACGTTTATTGGATAGTCTTCTTCCAAACCATAGGCTGGCGCCGAACGGTGGGGAATGAAGAAAACCAATTAGCCTAACGATGGTGTGCGGAAGGTATTAAGTAAAGACAAATAAAGGGATTAGTAAGAAGGCAAAGTAAATTGCGACTGCTATTTCACGACCAAATCAAGTATTTATTCGCCAATCCTACATCACCTTTGTATTTCTCCAGAACACTCCGTATCACTACGAAGATCCACAGTTTATTGGATACTCTATCGTATGGTTATATACGAACTCGAAAGGAACTTGTTCCAGTTCGGGGATGGATTCTGGTTCAGGAGAAATAGGAATAAGGTTTTATTCAGTTGTCTTTTATCCTCACCTTCTCTCATATTGTAAGTGCTCCTAGGATTAGGACAGTACACCCATTACACTTATTGGATAGTCTTCTTCCAAACCATAGGCTGGTGCCGAAAGGTAGGGAATGAAGAAAACCATTTAGCCTAAGAGGGTGTACAGAAGGTAATGACTAAAGACATATAAAGGGATTTGGAGAGAAGACAAAGAAATGTATGGTTACAGTTGTGAATCTAGATAATGGAAGAGGCATTACTAGGAATACCCGGATACCCCTACGAAACATTTCAATGTTTCAGTTTCACTATGTACTGTTAATAGAAAACTGATTTCCCAATTAGACACTTGCTTTAGGTTATGTATTTACCAGGTTTGATTCTCACATCTGTATGGTTTACAGATGATGAGTGGGAGTAAGTTATTAGGAATTAGGTGATTGTCCTCATTATATCGGAATTCGTTGTAATTGGTGATATTTGAGAAAATCTCCTGGGCTGTTTGCCGGATGGCAAATATATGGTTTTGAATATCCGCTGTTATGCGCCAATTTAAAATTGATATATATGTACGTCTATTTTTATAGAGTGAGATATACCTTTTTGAAATTATTTCTATGACATTTACCTATATCAGTGGATGGTTAGGTAAGGAGCATTAAACAACGGTGTAATTCTTCTTAACCATAAATACAGTTTTCAACCTACGACACACAGGGAATGAGTTATTAGACTCAAGAGACTTATACAAAGTATTGTATGTTATCCAGTGTCCATGAGGACAGAGGGGTTGGTACTCGCACTATATTCTGTTTACCTATGACTTCTCTAGTTCTTGGAGAAGTGTTTCGTAGAAACACAAGGTCCAAGTTTTGAGAAGTTATAGGTATAAGAATAGAGTAGAGAACCAGGTATTGCAAGTATCAGGATTCTTCAAGATGATCGAAGATGTAGATACTTATGTGTGGTATTCAGTTGATAGTAATGGTTTTAAGAGATCTTGCTTCTCTTTCAGGTTACTCATAATTGGGAGCACTCCTAAGTTGAGTAACGCTGATCGGCCTCTTTCCATTTAATTGACATGCACTAAAGACAGCTGCATGATTTGAATCTGGTTCTAATTAAATCAGTGCCTCTGTTTCTATATTGGATATAAAACGGTTCATATCTTAACGATGTTAAGGTATGGGGAGTTGTCCGGCTTATGCTTAAAACCAAACTATGGATAACTCAAGGCACGTTTCTGTAATGGCTATTTGTGGGTTGACCCAGGCTATGACGATGGTTGACTTTCTACCATCTGGAAGATCAATAGTGATATTGTTCTTGACTCGCCACAGTTTCATTAAAAATGGATTTTTTTTCAGAAAACAGTAGTGGGAGTATGATAGAACTGGAATTGATTCCAGAACCGCAAAAGATTACTGAAAATTTGATAAGAACCTCAAGATTCAATCTGGTTTGACATTCCATTAGCCACTCCGCAGATATGGTGGCTAACCTCAGGCGCTCGAGAGGTACTTCGGTATGCTCAAGGACGGTGGCAGGGAAGTTCTTGTTTACCCAGACTTGCCATTGTTGTTGTTCCAGACTGTGAGACCCGGCAGGGGGATGAGTATAGCGTCGTTCTAAACTAGCTTTAGAAGTGCACGTGTATATGACTCTGCCAGAGGGTTGTCGTAGTCAGTGGGAGCAGCGGAAGCATAGTGGACTGATCGCACGCTTTTGGCGTGTCGGATGTTCAAAGAATTAAAGTATAACCGCGATCAGGACGGTGTCGCTTTGCAGCTAGCCGGTTGAGCACGGGTCGGTCCACAGGGAGATGGTGGTATTTTACCTTCTTGTCTTAGACGAGTCAATAAAGAATCTGTATGTTTGTTTGATCTAACCTATGTGTTTATTTGCAAGTATAAAGTTGTTAAGAAAAGATACGATAATGTAAGCTAAAGAAATCCGTACTCAAAACCTTTGAGCCGAGTCTTGACCAATTGAAGCTAGAGCAATCGGCAACAACGTGGATTAGGGGATTTAAGCGCGGTATTCATGGAATCCGGCTTATTTACCCTTGTCCTTCCGTTCTTGTCTCTTGCTTTCGCCTCCGGCCAAACCGAACGCAACCGGTCGCGGTTAGGAATCACCGTTACCTTGTTAGGGTAGGGTGCCTAACGGAGCGCTTGTGTATGGTTTGGGCGGAGTTCAATGGAAAATAACGGGAAAAGGAAAAGAGAAAAGAAAATCTTTAACTTATAATATCGTATTTCTTCTTAACAATAATAATTACAACATTCACAAAAAAAGAACAAAAGAGAGAACAAAAAGAAAAGAACAAAGAAAAGAAAAGATTACAAGAAAGAAAGTGCATGAAATAAATTGCAAGTAATTAAAGACAAGGTAATAAAAAGCAAGTAATAAATAAGCGATAAAAAGAACAAGAACAAGAACTCAAGACAAGCATGTGATCAATAGCCAACCCTTAAACTTGCAAGCTCAATCAAGAGGTTGCAAGATTAAGGGAAGGGTAGAGAACGCATGTGAAATGAAGTGCTAATTTCATGAAAAAATACGACCCTTGAGATCAATAACTAACCCTTAACCATTCAAGCTCAATGAAGAGGTTGAATGATCAAGAGAAAGAAAGAATCTCAAGGGGAATAAGAAACACAAGAGAATGATACAAAACCCTCATCTTCATTGATCTCCACTCAAAAAGCTCTCACTACAATTTTCATGGAAAAAGAATGAAGAAGAAGAAGAAAAACTATACCAAAGACTACAAAAGAGGAACAAAAGAATGACCCTTGGTTGAGCTCAGTTCTGCTGTATTTATAGGCAGGGAGTTGAAGATCTAGGGCAACAAACTGGACCCATGTGAAAAGACCGTCCTACCCTCCAAAGCCCATGCCCTGAAGCGCCTGTACGGCCGCGGATCCGTCGCCAATACCCCCTATTGGCCGCGGATCCGCTCCCCTACAGTAGGGTTAGGGTGTGGGCAACTTGGTACTTCCCTGGTCTGCTGTCCCCTGTTGTCTGGTACATGTATTTTCTGATAATTTCTTCCAGAATATCATCAGATTCTTAGTCCAAGATTGCATCTTTTCTTCACTTTTGACTTTATCTCTCTTGAGCTCCGCGCACCCATTGATTCTTGTGCTGCCCCCCTCGTGCTCTGTGCTTGTCCGAGACACGAATGACCGCTGTCATAAGTCTTGTCCCTGGAACCGGTACGCAGCACCGGACGGATATGGATGACCGGAACCCGGCTTTTATCTGTTGTCAACAGATGTTCTGTATTTGGTGTAACTGTGGAGATTTTGTCTTGAATTGCAATATTTGTACTGGAAACCTGTATTCTGTAAATATGTAACAAACACGGATTAAAAGTACCTACCTATAAACACACGAGCATAAGAATGGGCGGTATAAAATGCAGTATTCTGTTGTGAACAAATACCCCCAAACTTAACTTTTGCTCGTCCCGAGCAAAACCAATTATTCGCAAAAAAGAAAATCCTAACCGCACTTTCGCAGGGAACGCGATTGCACTGAGCATGTGCAACAAGCCGTTAAACCTCTAGGTGTCCCTAGTAGGAGGAGTGTTGTCTCCTGAGGGTTTTCAGCGGATACTACCCACAAAATCCCGTCAAGCTAGTGTCATAAGTTAACGATGACTCTACTCCTACAGTTTAGTATTTACGTTAGAAACTCTATCATCCTAAGTTAGAAATATCCAACCCTTATTTTTCACACCTCCTATCTATTTAAGCTTAGATCATATACATTCCAAAAAAGTTTAGAAAGATGTTGGTTCCCCTGAGTTTTCCTTCTAAAGTGCGGCCCTGAATTAGGGATTTTTATCAACTTTACAGAAAACACAAGTCTTATTCTTTATTTCTATCTTTTATTCAAACATCGATTGTATACCCCTGCGTGTGTGTAAATTTGCACCCCTACACTTAAGAATTCAATTCAAGCTATAATACCCTTGCCCTAATACCTAATACTACTTCTTTTCATTAAGGATGGACGGATTTGCTCACACACCTTTCATGCGACTATTAATGCTTCTTGAGGCACTAACGACCGATTACTGAATGTGTGAACTTTAAAGCGTAAATAGCAGTTTCCAGGTCTTGACTCTATTCTATTTTTTCTTTTTCTTTTTCTTTTTCTTTTTCTTTTTCAAGACCGGATATATTTTTCAACATGCTCTTTTGGTGTTTAGCTTTATATACCGTTTTTTCTTCCATACTAGGCTTTCAGGCAAGAGTATTTCTAGGTATCCTCTACTATCCCAAGTTTCAAGGTGCGTGTAAGTGCAGTTTGTAGGGTATATACTTTTTAAATTTGAACTCAAGAAAAGAAACTATTTTTCAGACTTATCCTCCAGTAAAGCATCAATACTTTCCCTTCATCTTGACTTAACTAAAGAACTGAACTCAAGATTACTTATTTCTCAAAAAAACTGTAAGGACGTATACTTACCAAGTTTAAACAGAATGAGGGTTATTTTTATGTTTTTCAATTCCTAAGCCTAGAATTTAGTTATTTCTATCATATCAACTAATCTTTCGGAATAAAGATCTAAGTTACCCTATTAGCTAACTTGACGACAAAGTTTTTATATTTTTGGAAAATTTTCGATTTTTGTGGGTTTTTAATAAGGTATGCAAATGCAAAATATACAAATGAATGCGAAAGAAGAAAGCTTACCGAGCACACCCCCAAACTTAAACTTGACAGTGCCCTCACTGTCAGGCTATACCAAGAGGGTCAAAATTGCCGGCGCTCCCTAAAAACAAATTATATACAAAACAAAAAATATATACAAAAAAGGTGTCCCCCCCAAACTTAAGTAAAACAGTGTTTCCACTGTTAATCGTTGAAATTCAGGATTAGGGGGGAAAGAGAACAGTATCAAGCTATACAAGGCCTTACACAGGCCAAAAGTTAACACCAACCATTCAAAGATTTTATCGCTATAATGTACCGGTTGGTGGAAGAAGGCGTAGAGAAAAGAGATGGAGAATACGCGAGACCATATGCGGAGAGAAGCGGGATATGGTCTCGGTATATGAGAGGAAGAAGAATGGCGGAAGGGAAAAAGAAGTGGAATACGAACTTGAGGGTGCAAATGGAGTAAATAGATTAGCACAATTTGTGATGAGCGATGTGTAAAAAGCGATTGTGCTAATATATTTATCCGTCGAGAAATGGGGTCAAATCCCTCAAGATTCGTGAGAAACCATGGGTACGCCGAACTTGGTAAACTAGACATATGAAATGTAAGTGATACGGGTTCTTGCAAGGTCGGAACGATGGAAAGGATGGAGGGAAGTGGTTGAGGAAGGGTATCGGTTAAGGGTTCTGGAGGGTGTACACAGTCAGTGAAAGGAACAGGATGAATTGGAAAATCCGACTCATCATCTAGAACTGTTTCATCCTCAAAAATATCCTCAAAATTCTCCTCAAAGTTAAGCTCATCCATGCATATTTCATCAAAGTCCAGACGCATATGGGGTTCGGGAAAAACATTTAATGACTCGGGATGATGATTTGAAGAGACAAACTCAGCCAAATCTATGGGTTCATCATCCAAAATATTCCCAGCGTCAATATCATTAATCCAGTGAAAATCAAAATTCTCTGACACCTCAAAAGCATGGATATCAATCGATTCAGGTTCTAAAGTGGAGGTGTAGAGGTCAAAAGGTTTGGGTGTGGGTTCACTTGGCAAGGTCCCTTCACAATTTGGCAAATCAAACACTACAAAGTCGCACAACTCATTAAACATTCTATCTTCAACTGATAATTCATTTGGGACACTTGATAGACTTTCAATACAGGAGTTGTGGGATTCAAATTGGACCGGGTAGGCTTGATTCGGATGGGGGTACATCTCACTCTCTCCACTCAAATTCACAGCCTGTCCTGCCGCTTCTTCATACATTGGAAAATTTGGAGCTAGTTGGAAACTAGCTACCGGGTCAGTAGGTTGTATGAGAGCGGCCATGGACGCATTCAAATCCATTATCTGTTGGCTTGACACTACCCTAAAATCTTCCAACGACTGTTCTAGGCTAGACATTGGTTGTGAAGGGGTTTCAGTAAAAGATTCAAAGTTGTTTGGATACTGAAAACTCCCAAATGGCGGTTCTGATACAATGTCTAGGGAAGGTGTAAAAGTTGGGTAGGACTGGTAGGAATTGAATGGCTGGACAGGAATGGGATCAACATTGGGATAAGAAGGTGAATGGAATTGTTGATCCCAAGAATTTGTAGTGGTGAAAGGAGTGAAAGATCGGCTACGAGATTGTTCAATACGTTCAGCAATAGACATAGGTCTCGGGGTTACAACTGGATTTTCAAAAGGGGTATCAACGCAAGAAGGGGTGAATGTTTGAAACGGTTGATACGAAGTGGATTGCGGGGTCCAGTTGTTCGTCCTAGACGCGTCTATCCGATCTTTCAAAGAAATTTTGGGCATAGAGGGATCGTTCGAAGTTCGACCAAAACAAGAACCGTAAGAAGTTATGTCTGGTTGTGGGTACGAAAGTTCGGCAAGAGTTTTGCGAGGTGGAGTACCCATGATATGAAGAGAGAGAGAAAAAGGTAGAGAAAAGGAGGGGAAAAAAATGTGATATTTTTTTTTAAATTATTATTTTTTAAATATTAACAAAAGAATGAAGTATACACACAAAAAGAATATGGACAAAAATAATCACGACACAAAAATACCACACACCTAATCGTTCTAGGGTTCACCTAGGTCAACTAGAACTGCTCCAGAACTTGATTGTCGAAGTAAAACTGTGTCGAGAAAAAGGCTCAAGATACACTGATCACGAGGCCAGGTAAGTGCAGAGATAAGGGGAGGTTTTCCAACGCTTTCGCGAAGTTCCTTAATTAAATAACCCTTTCTCTTTTGGCGGTTTCGCCGTTAACACTTTCCTAGACACCCCGTAAACAATATATCGTTAAGCAAGGTTCTAAACCCAGTTAACTTCTCCTAGTGAGCGCGAAGTCCTTAAGGCTTAAAGTCTAGTTTCTTTTAAATTTTGTGCGGGTAAACGTTATGCGCAAGTTCGTGATTTGTGGGCCATGGAAAAGGTGATGAAATCCTTTACCGTATCTTGTGGGGTTCGCTTGCCCTTAAGTCCGTATTAATGTATGCAATGCACAATTCAATAAAAATTCTATAAAGAATCAAAAAATTGTTTTTTTCTTATTTTAGCACAGCACTGCAACAAATACGGGTTAGTCAATTTTGGCGTTTGCTAGCGAACTTGCAAAGAATCCTGCAAAGAATAGTATATTGGAAGCGTCGGATTTGAGAAGAAAGTGTTAGTAAAGTACGTACCGTTAAGTTTTGGGTTAGGAAACCCCCGTTGAATCAAATCCGGTAAGCTTGAAAGGTTCGCTTGCGCGGGTCAAACTACCCAGATCTTTGGCACTGTACTTCGTAATCACCTTTGCCTTGAATGCACACTTTGCTCCCCACAATCGCAGTTTGCAAATACGCAAAAATCTGCACACTTGCCCACAAGAATTATCAAAAAAAAAACAAAAAGTTTTTTTTTATAAATATATAAAAAAAGAATATTAACCCGAACAACAAGAAAGAAAATGCGCTACTGTCTCCCCGACAACGGCGCCATTTGATCGCACGCTTTTGGCGTGTCGGATGTTCAAAGAATTAAAGTATAACCGCGATCAGGACGGTGTCGCTTTGCAGCTAGCCGGTTGAGCACGGGTCGGTCCACAGGGAGATGGTGGTATTTTACCTTCTTGTCTTAGACGAGTCAATAAAGAATCTGTATGTTTATTTGATCTAACCTATGTGTTTATTTGCAAGTATAAAGTTGTTAAGAAAAGATACGATAATGTAAGCTAAAGAAATCCATACTCAAAACCTTTGAGCCGAGTCTTGACCAATTGAAGCTAGAGCAATCGGCAACAACGTGGATTAGGGGATTTAAGCGCGGTATTCGTGGAATCCGGCTTATTTACCCTTGTCCTTCCGTTCTTGTCTCTTGCTTTCGCCTCCGGCCAAACCGAACGCAACCGGTCGCGGTTAGGAATCACCGTTACCTTGTTAGGGTAGGGTGCCTAACGGAGCGCTTGTGTATGGTTTGGGCGGAGTTCAATGGAAAATAACGGGAAAAGGAAAAGAGAAAAGAAAATCTTTAACTTATAATATCGTATTTCTTCTTAACAATAATAATTACAACATTCACAAAAAAAGAACAAAAGAGAGAACAAAAAGAAAAGAACAAAGAAAAGAAAAGATTACAAGAAAGAAAGTGCATGAAATAAATTGCAAGTAATTAAAGACAAGGTAATAAAAAGCAAGTAATAAATAAGCGATAAAAAGAACAAGAACAAGAACTCAAGACAAGCATGTGATCAATAGCCAACCCATAAACTTGCAAGCTCAATCAAGAGGTTGCAAGATCAAGGGAAGGGTAGAGAACGCATGTGAAATGAAGTGCTAATTCCATGAAAGAATACGACCCTTGAGATCAATAACTAACCCTTAACCATTCAAGCTCAATGAAGAGGTTGAATGATCAAGAGAAAGCAAGAATCTCAAGGGGAAGAAGAAACACAAGAGAATGATACAAAACCCTCATCTTCATTGATCTCCACTCAAAAAGCTCTCACTACAATTTTCATAGAAAAAGAATGAAGAAGAAGAAGAAGAAAAACTATACAAAAGACTACAAAAGAGGAACAAAAGAATGACCCTTGGTTGAGCTCAGTTCTGCTGTATTTATAGGCAGGGAGTTGAAGATCTAGGGCAACAAACTGGACCCATGTGAAAAGACCGTCCTACCCCGCAAAGCCCATGCCCTGAAACGCCTGTACGGCCGCGGATCCGCCGCCAATACCCCTTATTGGCCGCGGATCCGCTCCCCTACAGTAGGGTTAGGGTGTTGGCAACTTGGTACTTCCCTGGTCTGCTGTCCGCTGTTGTCTGGTACATGTATTTTCTGATAATTTCTTCCAGAATATCATCAGATTCTTAGTCCAAGATTGCATCTTTTCTTCACTTTTGACTTTATCTCTCTTGAGCTCCGCACACCCATTGATTCTTGTGCTGCCCCCCTCGTTCTCTGTGCTTGTCCGAGACACGAATGACCGCTGTCATATGTCTTGTCCCTGGAACCGGTACGCAGCACCGGACGGATATGGATGACCGGAACCCGGCTTTTATCTGTTGTCAACAGATGTTCTGTATTTGGTGTAACTGTGGAGATTTTGTCTTGAATTGCAATATTTGTACTGGAAACCTCTATTCTGTAAATATGTAACAAACACGGATTAAAAGTACCTACCTATAAACACACGAGCATAAGAATGGGCGGTATAAAATGCAGTATTCTGTTGTGAACATGGACAAGTAGCTTATGTCTATTTATGGACTAAAGCAGATACAGCGGTGATAGATCATCTATTTCTGATATGACAGTCATAGCTTTGACTTCATCAGAATAGGGGATGGATATGTTAAGAAGGTAGTAGGGTGTGATGTCCTGGTGTTTGGATGACATAAAAAGAGTAGGAAGTGAAATTCCAATAATACGATAGGTTGTACTTTGGTTGTCACACAGTGGTTTCTCCACATAAGGAATTGGATTTTATATCAGACATTCTGGTTACTAGATCTATAGTTTTAGATCTAGATTTGGGAAGTGTCCCAATCTGGGTACTTAGACAGTATTCTAAATTTAACAACTTAGGTCGTGTTTAGGGGTTAATTATATTTTAATAGATAGTTTTTGGTAAAAAGTTTACCAAATTAAGTTTCAGATATTTTATTCTAATTAATGATTATTTTATTAGGATTTTTCTAGACACACACACACTTGTGCATGTTAACTAAGGTTTAGATTTGGGGTTAAACCATGATTAGCTAGCATGAAGGATTAACCTATTCTCTTTAAGTTATTTGATTTTCATTAGGAGTATTTGGGTTTTATTTATTTGTGTGTTTGGTTTATTTGAATTTCTTTTCTTTTTCTTTTGTTGACTTGGTGCATGAGAGAGGGAGTATGGGCATAGCTTGAGCCTTGCTCATTAAATGAAGAGAGAGGGAAAGAGAGAGGGGGTTGTTGACTTGGGGCCTCATTTCTTTCCTCATTTTTTCTCACAACTCTCTCACACACACACACTCAGCTGAGAGAGAGAGAGAGGCAGCAGCTGCAGAAGAAGCACCAGCAGCAGCAACTAGCAGCAGCACCAGCATCATCATCAGCAGCATCAGCAGCAGCAGGCAGTGGCGGCAGCAACATCAACAGCATCCCCCAGCAGCTGCAGCAGCACTTTCCATCTTCTCCACCTCCTTTCTCCTTGCACCTAGGGTCTTGTAAGGTATAGAATCTGAGCCTAACTTCTTGTTTTCTTAACGTATGTGTAGTTTAGCTTCGGTTTGTGAAAAAAGTGAGATTTGTGCCTGAAATGGTGATTTGTGTGAACTTATGGTTTAGTGCTATTAATATGCGTTAACCTAGCCTAATTAGGTGTTATTAAGACCATGTAAACCTAGTTAGACCCCAGATTACCCCAAAATACCATAGGATTTCTAATTGTGCAAAATTTAGTATTTTAAGTAAACTTTTTGGATGTCTGTGATCTGCTATAGGCCCGAGTAGTTCAGGTTAAAATTGAGGAGACTAGAGCACACTAGATATACCCTGACCACACCACCAGAGCCCGAGACCTCCACCCCATAGCGAGGCCACCGGTTTATTCATTCTGGCCGCAATTTGCGGCCAGATAGGGGAATTTTTGGGTGATGTTGGCTTAGGTAGGAGTCTGTTGTTATTTCTAGGCCAGTGGTATGTATAGATTTGTAAATTATTAGCCTGGGTAGAATCTGAGACGTTATATCGTATTTCTAGTACGTTTGGTTAGCGCGATACGTGAGAGGGTTCCATGATTCAGCGTATCGCGGCGTGTCGGGGTTAGTTTTAGACGCGTGCACACGTTTAGCGTATCGTACACACGCGCGTGTAGTTCGCGACGCGAGCGTATCGTTTGACTTCGATATCATGTTTTGCGAGATAGTTGCTTATATATGGATTCTTGTGTAATTCCAGGTTCGCAGGCGGGTACGTCGGACGAAGATAAGAAAGGGAAGCAGGTGGTCGGCTACGAGTAGCGCACGACCAGGTGAGTAGATTTAACATCTACGGGGAAATCGCCCGTATGGCGTTAAGCGTCAGGGAGAGTCAGGATATTAGTTTGTAGATGTTCATATGGACTGTAGTAGCATACCTTATTGTTGCATATAGAAATGATAGCATAGGACACTGCACTGTCACTAACGATTCAAGTCGCACGAGCACGATTGATATGCTACACTCACACCGTTAGTGATTGCCATGACACTCACATTATAGGATTGCTATAAATCATATATCATACTGATTCCACCTTATTGATGTTGTCATGATTTGCCGCATAACAGCATATGTTATATCCATATTTGGGCACATATGCCTCACATACCCGTACTTGTACTACTTACATCATATAATTATACTTGGACACATATTGATATATTCATACTAGTGCACACATATATTGATATCTTCATACCTGCGCACATGCACATTGTATATTCATACCAGTGCACACATATATTGATATCATCATACCTGTGCACATGCACAGTGTATATTCATACCAGTGCACACATACATATTGATATCTTCATACCTGCGCACATGCACACTGTATATTCATACCAGTGCACACACATATTGATATCTTCATACCTGCGCACATGCACACTGTATATTCAAACCAGTGCACACATATATTGATATCTTCATACCTGCGCACATGCACACTGTATATTCATACCAGTGCACAAATATATTGATATCTTCATACTTGCTTAGATTACGCATTGAGATATGTTGTTTCCATGTTAATTCTGGATTTGGGAAACCATGGATATTTCAAAGAGAATAGTTAATTATTTAAAAACCCGGTTTCCCTTGATATGATATTTCGGTGCGTCCACCATGTGTTTTCTCGGTACTAGAGTGATATATATGAACCCGAATCGAGGAGTTGGATGAGGCCGATTACGGGTACATGGTGGACCCGGTATGGTACCCCGGGGCGAGAACGGTTTCGCTGTGTAGTAGACAGTGAGCCTGGCAGAGGGACTACTACCTACCGGTGATTGGTTGGACCTGGCGGTTATCCGGAGGATACCGACCAGAGTTGATGGATGGATACGGGACGATTCGTACTGCTGGGGCCGAGGGCCGATACCGTAGACAGAGCCCGTGGGCTGATCCGGACTGACGGATGCCCTATACAGGAGGATTTGCGTGTCGATGCTTGGCACGAGTATTTGTTGATATTTTGGGTGCCGATGTTGGGCACTCACGATTATATGAGATTTACAGGATTTGACGACCGAGGAGGATGACGACGCCTGAGTAGTATTGGGATTTGGGTGCATTGATGAGTACCGATTAAACTTTCCACGCTGACATTCCGTATATATGTTATATTTCCCATGCTCAGTATGTAGTAATCGATATCTCATCCTGTATCTGTTGTACCAGATATAGTACACATTGCTATACCTGATCATTGCATACCCTATTCATTTTATATAGGGTTGTTAGATTGCATTGTTGTACCTGATCATCACATTTCTTGCTCATCACATGGAGATGTTATTAGATCGCACTTGTTGCATGATTGAACATCCAGTTCATCATATAGATGTTATCTGTTGATATAGATTAGAGTATCGTAGCACGTGCATACTCGCGATTACCATTATATGTTATCTTCTATTCACGAGTTGGCAACTCACCCCCGTTGTGCCACAGTGTTTGCAGGTTGCCCTTCGGAGTAGTCGTGGCAGGCTGCGTTCTTGCATCTTTTTGATACAGATACCTCTACAGTTGGTGTACTAGCTCTTTTGCTGATAGGTGGGTTTTGTGCGGTATCTGGTTATCTTTCAGTTATATACATTGTTGTATCTAGTACTCTCCATCTACCACTTATGTATTGACTTAGACACCAGTTGTGAGGACGATGTATATTATTTTGTATTCTGGCGTCGAGCTCGTTGTGAGCCGACTTTACTTATGCAGTTTATTCTATCTGTGATGTTTCCCACTTGTTGCTCATTTTCTTCGCTACGGCGTCGTATATTTTTATCTTAGAAATTGGTTCTATTTAATGCTTAAATCACTCTATACTTTTACTGGTTTGATTTCTGGGTTTTCGGCTTACTTAGTCGTGTCACGCATGTAGACGTTACGTGGTTAAGTGCCGGTCACGGGCCAAAGTTTGGGTCGTGACAAAGTTGGTATCAGAGCGTAGGTTTTACCTTCGGAGTGTAAGATAACCCTGGTATGATGGAGTAGGTAGCTGCAGCAGAGTGGCGTAGCGTGCGTATGTTCCGCGGCATACTCACGACACGATACTCCGCCTAAGCGACCTTAGGACTTATTGATTGAATTTCCTTTATGATCGTATACATCCTTGTGATTCGATTTTCGTATCCTCGTCGAATCCTACCTTCTTTTCATCCATTATGCCGCCAAGGACTATGAGGGTGCAGAGAGAGGCCGGGAGAGCCGAGGTTCGAGTTGATTTATCTGAGACGAGGACTGATCCGAGTAGTACACCTGTTGTACCAGGACAGATTGTTTCCCCTACGACAGATCAGATCACTAGACTAGTGGCAGAGATGCAGAGCTTGCGCCAGACGATGAGCTCATTGGTAGAGGTCGTTCGAGCGCAGCGACAGATGGTTGTCACCCTTGTTACCCAGTTGTTCCTTGCGATCATCATGCAGTATTCCATCCCCTACATAGCACCGGTGGAGGCAGCCCCAGTTTACGAGACACGTTTTTCAGAGACTGTGAGAGTTTCGGAACAGTTGTGGAATCGTACTGGTGTACCAGCCCAGAGCAGAGGCTTAGGACGAGGACAGTCGTTTGGCTTCCATCCCCAGGCAGGACAGCATTAACAGCGTAGGTGTTTACGATGCGGAAGCCTTCAACACCTCATGAGGCAGTGTTCCTTCACACCACATCAGGGTCGTATTCTGAGACGTCGTGGACACGGAGGGTTTGCACAGAGGGGTCAGGCTAGTAGAGGAGGAGTTCGATCAGTCGCAGATGAAGGACAGGCACAAGTTTTCGCTTCGACTCATCGGGACGCGAGGGCGTCCAATGCGGAGCCTACAGGTACTCTTTCAGTATGTCCTTTTGTTGCACTCGTATGTTTACACATTTCGTGCCGAGTTTAGGACGAGAGTCGTGCTAGGTAGATCAGCCGTTTGTTGTGTTAAATTCTGTCAGCGATCCTTTTGTTGCGCAACACGTAATTCGGTTGTGTGCCCATCGGATAGGAGATAGAGATTCGTCTGTCATTTTGATCCTCCTAGAGATGTTGGATTTGGCGATCTCCTGGGCATGGACTGGTTAGCTACGTGCTTGGCGTTGTGTGCTACCGTGAGGAAACAATTAGGTTTTGTTTTCCCGGGCAAGTCAGTCTTGTGGTGCTAGTGGGTAGTGGTGCCACCTCTTATAGCTTGAATTCAGCCTTGTTCGCTAGTCGGCTCTGAGGAGAGGTCGTGGATTCTTGGCGTTTTTCGTGATGCTGTAGCCACAGTTGGTTTGTTGGATCGGTTTTCTTTCGTGCGAGAATTTTTCTGACGTCGTTCCAGATGAGCCGGCGAAGCTTAAGGAGCTAAGGATCTGCTGCAGGGTGGTTGTTGAGGGAGTTGTGCGTCTTAGTGTTTCGCATTTAGGAAGCTCCCATTTCTGTCCGTCAAAGAGAAAAACGACAGATTGAGGTTGTGTATAGTTGGATCGTCACTTGAATCGGCTTACGGTGCGGATAAGTATCCTGTATCTCGCATTGACGATTTCTTCGATCAGCACCAGAGTGCGAGACTTTGTCTAAGTTCGTTTGGGATCAGGTCATCATTGTTGCGGGTCCGGAGGGATGACATTCTGAAGACTGTCTTGTGCGTGCTACGGGCTTTGTCTGTTTTGGGTGTGTCACTAGACTCACCAATGCTCTAGCAGCATTTGTAGGTGTGATGAACTGTTTTTCTTCGGGCCGTTCCTCGACTAGTTATTGTTGTGTTATTCACGACATCCTAGTCTCTTTAGTGTGCCTTGAGGGTTAGGGTAGCACTTGAGGATCTGTTATACGGATACTGGGAGAGACCCAGTGGTTTACTAGATTCTCGGAGTGTTCCCTTCAAGCTTGTTTGTGTTGACTCTAAGGTCTTATAGTTACGGAGACGACTTTGTATGGTTCCGAGGAAGATCGTGGCCGTACAGCTTGGGCCCAGACTTGTGAGCAGGACGGAGGTCCGTAGATTTTTGGGCTTAATAGGTTTTTACTGCCGTTTCTTCCAGGATTGCTAGTGTAATGTTGCACTGTTGACTAAATTGACTGGAATGGAGGTTTTTTTTTCTTTGGAGTGAGGCTTGTGTATGGAGTTTCGGCAGTGAAGATTCGGTTAACAACTGCTTCAGCCGTTTCCTTGCTTTTTGGGTTCGGGCGACTTTGTGGTTTAACTGTGATGTTTCGTGAGTAGGACTCGAATGTGTACTAAGGTGACACATTGGAGTTATCGCTTTTGCTTCCCTACATTTGGAAGAAGTACGAGAAGGATATCCCACTCATGATCTGGAGATGGCCGTGATGGTTTTGCGCTGGAAATTTAAAGACACCACTCGTTTGAGAGTCGTGTCAGATTTTCACAGACCACCAGAGTTAAATGTACATCTTCCTGCGGCGAAATTTGATTGTGGTGATAGTACTCCGCAGATTCACAGTTCTTGTGCGATCGTTGAGTACAGCATAAGTTTGTCTCTTCTAAGGAGACAGCTTGCTCATGTTCACGCCCGACCACTTTTCTTAAATCTCTTTCACGAGGCACTGCCCGCCGACGCTCGTTCGTCATAGATATTGGAGCCTACTCGGCTGGGTAATGATTTGGAATCCTTGACTTGTGGCAAGGGTGTGCTAGGTTAGAGAGACACTTGTGTACCTAATATTATGGGAAAGAGACGTGGAATCCTAGGGCAGGCACATCGGTCAACTCTCTGTACTCATTTAAGCCCCACCAACTGTTAACGTGACTTGTAAGGTAGTTACGGTTGGGCAGGGTTAGAAAGAGAAGTCTCGGTATTCGTTTCAAGGTGTCTGTCTTGTTGTGTGCTTGAGTTGAGCAACTAAGACTGACGGGAGAGTTGCAACCTTTAACCGTTCCGAAGAGGGAACGAGAGCAGATCTCCCCGAAATTCGTTATGGTGTCCACCCAGGTTTAGTTAAGATGTGACTCCTTTCGGATGTTTATCATCCGGTGATACTCAGTTTGCTCAGTTGTTATTGTTAAGTTGTGCGTATGTAGAAATTGTTGTCGGCAGTTGGGGATCGTCGTTTGCCATCGATAGGGTTCTCCTTCGATAGCAGTTATCAGGAGACACTCCAATTGATAACCTTTAGGTTTAGACGTTAGGTCGTGTCGATCACCAGTCTGTTTTCCTAACTCCGTGTTATAGGATTATTGGACTTCAGCTAGTTTAGAAATTTCGGAAATGACCCGGTTGTTTTGGGTCAGGATGAGAATGGTCTATTGCGGATAGAGATCAGATGCTGAGCAAGAGGGTCGCAGATTCGAGTTCGCAATGGCAGATCATGTATTCCCACGGAAATTTCCGATAAATGACATGTTGAGTTTTGGGGAAGCTTTCCAGGATAGTAAGTCTTTTTAGGATCGCTAAGGCGAGTTGGTTCATTGCCTTAAGTTGGGCACTTCCACCCAGATTATTGAATATTCACCCCGTATTCTTTATGTCGATACTTTGCAATTACCTTCATGACCTTTCTCATTGGATTCAGCGCCAGACCATTTAGTTCGAGCGTGATCCTTCGTTCACCAAACAGCAAGTCGTAATATTGGACCGGCAGGTGAAGAAACTTCGATCGAAGGTCTTGCCAGCAATGAAGGTATTTTGGTGCATCCCAAACGGTGAAGAGATCACTTGGGAGGCTGAGGGCGAGATGCGGAAGAAGTTCCCTCATCCCTCTGAAGGTATACGTAGCTTTGTATTTTAAAATTCGGGGACGAATTTTCTTTAAGGGGGGAAGATTGTAACACCTTAGGTCGTGTTTAGGGGTTAATTATATTTTAATAGATAGTTTTTGGTAAAAAGTTTACCAAATTAAGTTTCAGATATTTTATTCTAATTAATGATTATTTTATTAGGATTTTTCTAGACACACACACACTTGTACATGTTAACTAAGGTTTAGATTTGGGGTTAAACCATGATTACCTAGCATGAAGGATTAACCCATTCTCTTTAAGTTATTTGATTTTCATTAGGTGTATTTGGGTTTTATTTATTTGTGTGTTTGGTTTATTTGAATTTCTTTTCTTTTTCTTTTGTTGACTTGGTGCATGAGAGAGGGAGTATGGGCATGGCTTGAGCCATGCTTATTAAATGAAGAGAGAGGGAAAGAGAGAGGGGGTTGTTGACTAGGGGCCTCATTTCTTTCCTCATTTTTTCTCACAACACTCACACACACACACACACACTCAGCTGAGAGAGAGAGAGAGAGGCAGCAGCTGCAGAAGAAGCACCAGCAGCAGCAACTAGCAGCAGCAACAGCATCATCATCAGCAGCATCAGCAGCAGCAGGCAGTGGCAGCAGCAACATCAACAGCAGCCCCCAGCAGCTGCAGCAGCACTTTCCATCTTCTCCACCTCCTTTCTCCTTGCACCTAGGGTCTTGTAAGGTATAGAATCTGAGCCCAACTTCTTGTTTGCTTAACGTATGTGAAGTTTAGCTTCGGTTTGTGTAAAAAGTGAGATTTGTGCTTGAAATGGTGATTTGTGTGAACTTATGGTTTAGTGCTGTTAATATGGGTTAACCTAGCCAAATTAGGTGTTATTAAGACCATGTAAACCTAGTTAGACCCCAGATTACACCAAAATACCATAAGATTTCTAATTGTGCAAAATTTAGTGTTTTTAAGTGAACTTTTTGGATGTCTGTGATCTGCTATAGGCCCGAGTAGTTCAGGTTAAAATTGAGGAGACTGGAGCACACTAGATATACCCTGACCACACCACCAGAGCCCGAGACCTCCACCCCATAGCGAGGCCGCCGGTTTATTCATTCTGGCCGCAATTTGTGGCCAGATAGGGGAATTTTTGGGTGATGTTTGCTTGGGTAGGAGTGTGTTGTTATTTCTAGGCTAGTGGTATGTATAGTTTTGTAAGTTGTTAGCCTGGGCAGAATCTGGGACGTTATATCATATTTCTAGTATGTTTGGTTAGCGCGATACGCGCGATAGGCGAGAGGGTTCCATGATTCAACGTATCGCGGCGTGTCGGGGTTAGTTTTAGACGCGTGCACACGTTTAGCGTATCGTACACACGCGCGTGTAGTTCGCGACGCGAGCGTATCGTTTGACTTAGATATCGCGTTTTGCGAGATAGTTGCTTATATATGGATTCTTGTGTAATTCTAGGTTCGCAGGCGGGTACATCGGACGAAGCTAAGAAAGGGAAGCAGGTGGTCGGCTACGAGTAGCGCACGACCAGGTGAGTAGATTTAACATCTACGGGAAAATCGCCCGTATGGCGTTAAGCGTCAGGGCAAGTCAGGATATTAGTTTGTAGATGTTCATATGGACTGTAGCAGCATACCTTATTGTTGCATATAGAAATGATAGCACAGGACACTGCACTGTCACTAACGGTTCAAGTCGCACGAGCACGATTGATATGCTACACTCACACCGTTAGTGATTGCCATGACACTCATATTATAGGATTGGTATAAATCATATATCATACTGATTCCACCTTATTGATGTTGTCATGATTTGCCGCATAACAGCATATGTTATATCCATATTTGGGCACATATGCCTCACATACCCGTACTTGTACAACTTTCATCATATAATTAAACTTGGACACATATTGATATATTCATACCAGTGCACACATATATTGATATCTTCATACCTGCGCACATGCACATTGTATATTCATACCAGTGCACACACACATATTGATATCTTCATACCTGCGCACATCCACACTGTATATTCATACGAGTGCACACACATATTGATATCTTCATACCTGCGCACATGCACACTGTATATTCATACCAGTGCACACATATATTGATATCTTCATACCTGCGTACATGCACACTGTATATTCATACCAATGCACACATATATTGATATCTTCATACTGCTTAGATTACGCATTGAGATATGTTGTTTCCATGTTAATTCTGGATTTGGGGAACCGTGGATATTTCAAAGAGAATAGTTAATTATTTAAAAACCCGGTTTCCTTTGATATGATATTTCGGTGCGTCCACCATGTCTTTTCTCGGTACTAGAGTGATATATGTGAACCCGAATCGAGGAGTTGGATGAGGCCGATTACGGGTACATGGTGGACCCGGTATGGTACCCCGGGGCGAGAATGGTTTTGCTGTGTAGTAGACGGTGAGCCTAGCAGAGGGACTACTACCTACCGGTGATTGGTTAGACCTGGCGGTTATCCGGAGGATACCGACAAGAGTCGATAGATGGATACGGGACGACTCGTACTGCCGGGGCCGAGGGCCGATACCGCAGACAGAGCCCGTGGGCTGATCCGGACTGACGGATGCCCTATACAGGAGGATTTGCGTGTTGATGCTTGGCACGAGTATTTGTTGATATTTTGGGTGCCGATGTTGGGCACTCACGATTATATGAGATTTACAGGATTTGACGACCGAGGAGGATGACGACGCCTGAGTTGTATTGGGATTTGGGTGCATTGATGAGTACCGATTATACTTTCTATGATGACATTCCGTGAAGATGTTATATTTCCCATGCTTAGTATTTAGTAATCGATATCTCATCCTGTATCTATTCTACCTGATATAGTACACATTGCTATACCTGATCATTGCATACCCTGTTCATTTTATATAGGGTTGTTAGATTGCATTGCTATACCTGATCATCACATTTCTTGCTCATCACATGGAGATGTTATTAGATCGCACTTGTTGCATGATTGAACATCCAGTTCATCATATAGATGTTATCTGTTGATATAGATTAGAGTATCGTAGCACGTGTATACTCGCGATTACCTTTATATGTTATCTTCTATTCACGAGTTGGCAACTCACCCCCGTTGTGCCACAGTGTTTGCAGGTTGCCCTTCGGAGTAGTCGTGGCAGGCTGCGTTCTTGCATCTTTTTGACACAGATACCCCTACAGTTGGTGTACTAGCTCTTTTGCTGATAGGTGGGTTTTGTGCGGTATCTGGTTATCTTTCAGTTATGTACATTTTTGTATCTAGTACTTTCCATCTACCACTTATGTATTGACTTAGAGACCAGTTGTGAGGACGATGTATACTATTTTGTATTATGGCGTCGAGCTCGTTGTGAGCCGACTTTACTTATGTAGTTTATTCTATCTGTGATGTTTCCCACTTGTTGCTCATTTTCTTCGCTACGGCGTCGTATATTGTTATCTTATAAATTGGTTCTATTAAATGCTTAAATCACTTTATACTTTTACTGGTTTGATTTCTGGGTTTTCGGCTTACTTAGTCGCATCACGCCTGTAGACGTTACGTGGTTAAGTGCCGGTCACGGGCCAAACTTTGGGTCGTGACACTAAAGATGTTTTAGAATGGATGACTCCTGGCACGGTAGTGTACCTGCAGGTGATGGAGTCACCCTCTCTAAAAGTGTCTTACAGACTAAAGGGGAGAGGGATGTGCATGATCGGCAGATCACTTGCTTAGGCAATTGAGTTGATCATGAGATGTCAAGTACCATACCAGATGTTGTTCTTGAACGAGATGCAATAAGTTTATATATTAATCCAATCCTGGAGAAACATTCGGAAGCAGTTTTAGAACATAAGTGGATGTTCTAGGTATGTGATAAAGATAACCTCTTTTCGGAGACGGTTATCATTCCAGGCTTCCAAGGTGACCTGGATGACAGAGTGATTGTCAGAGTTATAGTTTTCACTCCTACGAGGGGCAGTAGTTTGGACAGGTGGTCCAAGGGGAAACTGAGGGAGGCATGGCGCATGATACTGATTAAGTTCAGTTGACGATACAGTCTAAGAAGTTTGGATTTGGAATTCATTTATGAGCTAGGTCCCATCAGATATCCAGACATATTCTAAGACAGGTATTGCTCATTTCGGGATGTAGCTTTCTCCGCGAACTTGAGATAAAGAGAGACATAGAAAGAAACATCTGAGCGGATCCACTCACTGAGGCTATTCCTCGAACGCAATAGTTTCGCAAACGGGTTTTGTGAGACTGATTAGTAGAGGAGTTGGGTGTTCGGTATCACACGGGCTGTGAGTATGCGACATCGCAATAATTAGCCTTGAGTGCAAGTGGGAGATTGTTGGAGATAGTACCGTCAGAGTCAATTATTGGATCACAGGCACGTGATTGCAATGATTGATGGAGGATTTATGCCCGTAGGACAGTCTTACTCAAGATGATAGTATGCTATCTGGTTTATCTTTATCATCGTGTACTGTTTCAGGTGAACTTACAGGTCACTATTGCACGTTGATAGAGCCATTAGGATTCTTGCTTGACGGCCAGCAGTATGATGGCGATCATATACGTGGGAGCTGGGGTCTATAAGCACATCCTTAAAAAGTCCCTAGTCGTAGGAGTTTTCAAGACAGGGCATTGATACTCCAGAGTAGAGTAGTGTATACAGTCGAGACCCCGACGAGGGGCGGTGGCCGGTCTCACAAGCCACTGGTGTCAGTTGATTCACCTAAGATGTATACAGGTGCTTATTGGGTTATGAGTACACCGGACAGGACTCGCCGGGAACATGCTAGTTGGTCTTATACCTGACGTCAGATAGCAGTTCCCTGGTGACATGTCTACAGGTTAGTTCATCGACCTGAGATCGTCATTTGTCTCGTGTGAGTTCCCACTGTATTTTGATAACTACCCTACCACGGCTCAAAAGAGTCGTGCAAACAGGTTTTAGTTGGGTACAGTCCCGACCCACATAGAGCCAGTGAGCGGATTGGCAGGGGTTCGTCTCTCCCGGTATTGGGGGTGAGGTCGCGCTGTGTCTAGGAGAGCCATTACACGAAGTCCTTGGCCAAGGCAGGAGATTTACTGGTAGGTATTCCAGCAGTATCTCAGGGTGTTCTGGGCTACACTCCGACACGACTTGTACCGCTTTTGGGGGTCTGGCTTTTACCAAACCCCTAGGCCCGCCATGCAATGCTCATAGACGAATGGATTGGACTGTACGGATATTGTCACTGACAGGCTCAGTAGGGTGTCAGGATGAGTTCGCTCATCGACGTCCCTTTTGGTCAATACCTGGTAGCCCATTACGTATGGCTAATACCTCTGACGTGCTAGTGGTTAAATCCACAGCCAAAGTATTATCGAGTCTTTAGACTCCACCACAGACAGTTTCTCAAGTTTCGGGCGAAACGCTGTAGAGGTCGTATGGAAATATGGCAGGGTTCGATCTTATGCGTGCGGTATTGCACGGATCATGATCGGACGGATAATACTAGCGGGCTTTAGTTGAAGCCGGATCCTAGTATTGTACAGTGTAGATTTTGTCTCATTGCATTTGTATTCGGTCGGAATGCAAATGCGGGTATGTATATACAGTCGCGGTGGTTTTTCTGTAATTTATTTCGGGATCCGTTTTTTGAAGATGCCAGTTTGTATTCCGTTCTGGCCAGTTTTCCTTTGTTCCTCCATGGCCGGATTTTTCCGATGGAGGGGGTTATTTGCAAGTGTGCAAATTTGTTATGTGGAGGGGGTTAATTGTGATATGAGGGCTCATGATGGTTCTTAGCAATATTAGATTCTTTTTTAATCACTTCCTTTGCATTAATGAGAAAGGATTTGAGATGAGAGTTGATTTGGATGTTGATGTGAGACTTGCTTTTGGCTTATGGTCACCATTCCTTTTACTACACTCACCTCCCTTGTATTTTCCCTTCTCCATATTGCTTGGCCGGCCACACTTGGAGAGAGAGTGAGGTTCATTTTTGTGAGTGGGAAATTTCTTCATCTCATATTATGCTTGTTACAAAATTCCCAAGTTCATCTCCATTGTTTCATTCCTCCATCATGGCAACTTCATACCCCTTAAGACAACATTACTACACTTAGCCAACGGCATCCTTGGGAACGTTGGCTCGCCAACTTCGTGCCCGAGTTGCCTCGGTCCAGAGGTGGGAGCCCGTAAAAGAACCCGTCGATGTGGTGCCCGTTCCGACGAGGAGATGAAGACCGGAGATTCCGCGAGGCGATCAGGATGGAGGCCAAAGACCGAAGGACACGGATCGCTCGGTATAGCATTCTACCCATTCTCTAGTTGCTAGCATTAGGTTAATGGCCCGATCCGGATTTTTAGTGCGCGGTAGTGCCGGTTTACAAGTTTTGTAAAAGTTTCGTTTCCTCATTCCGGCGTCGGATTGACGGCCGGGGCGCTGCCGTGCACTTACAGTGCCCTCCCTGCCAGGCTTATTGTCTACACCACAAAAACCGTTTCTTGCCCCGGGGAACCATACCGGGTCCACCATGAACCCGCAAACGGATCATCCAACCCCTCGAATCGGGTTTCTATCACACGTCTCAGAACCGAGAAAACGCATGGTAGACGCACTGAAATATCATATTAAGAGAACCGGGTTTTCAAAACAATGCATACTTTCTTGAAATAATACCGCGGTTCTCAAATCCATAAATCACATGAAATCTGTATCCCAATGCTTAAATCCATGCAATATGATGTATCCAACATAAAACCGTAATATGAGTATATCAAGGGAAAATCGCTATTTTAAATGAATCCAGTTTTTAATTATATAATGCAGCTCCCAATTGCTCAGAAAAATCCAATCCAACATCATCTAAAGGTGAAAATGTTGCTATAGGAAGTATGGGTGTATACATGTAAGTATGAATGCACGATGTATCTCATATGTGCAATAGAACAATAATCCATGTGTCGGTGTCAATGTCAATAACAATAACATACTGCATATGTGTATAGGTGCGTGTTATGGTAATTACCAACAGTGTGGGTGTAGCATACAAATTTGTGCCCGTGCAACATGAACCGTCAGTAATGGTGCAGTGTAACTCCTTGAAAGTCCTTTAGGTATTTTCCCGATAATCGGTAAATAATTGGTATTTTTCCGTAAATTGTAATTGTAATTATTTTTCAATATAGGCCTAATTATACCTAATTTGGATAGGTAATTGCTAGTATTTAGTAGCTAATGAGTCACTTATAAATTTCTGGTCGTTTCAAAATTTTTCCCTAATTTATTATTTTTAATATTATTTTAAGCTGTTAAAAATAAATTAAATTAGTGATAAATACAAATTTGAATGGGCTAATTACATACTTAAGAACCATGACAACTAAAGTCTAGTTTGTAATATAAATTTTTAGTATGTTATTCCAAGTTCTAATTAGTTATAATCAAAGGAAAATTAAAATTTAAATAAAATAAACTAAAACTTGCAATTAGATAACTTGAGGGGGTCTTTTTGCATGAAAATTTCTTTGCAACCTCTCACATACTTCCTCACCCCTCCATTGGCCGAGACCACTCAACAGGAAACCCCTTTCAAAATTTATCTTAAACACATTTGCAAGAAAACAATGTGATGGATTAAAATATATTACTTTGGAGGTGGGGTGTACATTGATATGAGAGGAGTTGACTTGGAGAAAAATTTCCACAACACACACTCCTTTCCCCACTCCCCTCCCTGCTCGAAAATTCTACAGCCCTCCCCTTCCTTTTTCCCCATCTCTTTTGGCTAAAAAATTCATCACAAAATCCTTTAAAATCCACAATTTATTCAAAAATTCAAACCAAATCCTTATGTTATTCTTTCTCCTTAGCCATTCTTGCATGAATCTTGGAGCTTGGAGGCCATCCTTGGAGGCAAATCACATGCTAGATCTCTAGAAAATTTGAGGTATAATTTTTACCCAATTAACAGTTGTGGTTAAATTTCTTGAATGAAATTGTTTTAGTGTTAAATTTTAGTGCTAATTTCAATTCTAGGTTTTTAAAGAGAGTAGTTTAAGTTAGAACTAGGGTTTATAACACCATTACTAGGTTAATTAAGTTTATTTTGTTATCTAGTTGTTATACTAACCTAATCTAAGTGATTACTTTGCTTAAGTGGGCTTCAATTTGTGTTAATTTAGGTTTTTCAATTATGAAATGAATTTAAATTGCTAGTTATGAAAATCAAGAAAGGGTTTGATTTTGGAAAATAGGTTTTGAAGCATTGTAAATGGGTTAAATTTTAGTGTTGTGGCCATCTAGTGGTTTGAGTTGGATGTTTGTGCTTGATTGTTGTCGCTTTATCGCTAATCTACGACGGTTACGTCAAATTGCAAATTTTTGTGCTTACTAGGTTTTTGATAAATTAGGAGGTGAATTAATTTTATGATGTTGGTTATATTATTAACATTTACTACGGTAATTAGGGTGTGTAACACCTGAGTTTAGGGTTAGTGGTAATTGTGTGTTAATGTGGGGGTTTTTGATAAAAAGTTTACCAAAACGGGTTTTTAGTAATTTATTTGGTTTTATTGTCATTTTTGTAGAATTTTATCTCGACCACGCACAATTGTGCATGATAGCTAGGGTTAAGCCTAGGGTTACCAGGCTTGTGTGTGCATGGTGGGTTAACCATGTTTAGCCAACCATGGTGGGTTAGGCCCTTGGTTAAGATAATTGAGTTAATTATGAGTTTTAGGTTTGGTTAAGGGTGATTAGGGTTAGGGTTGACTTGTGATGAGAAGGAGAGATTGTGATGGGTGTCATGCAAGCATTTGATGAGGGGAGAGAGAATGGTGGCTATGGTTATGTCACAACCCATTTCATTTCAATAGTTTTTGCATGTCTCTCTCACACTCCCTTTCACACTCTCATTTTACTCTCTTCTCTCCCTCTCACTCAAACACCAAACATCATCTTTTAGCCACCAAAACAACTTCTTCAGCCCAAACATCAGCCATGCATCAGCATCAGCAGCAACACATCAGCTTCCAACAACATCATTAGTATCAGCTACCTACCCCTTAGCTTCAGCTGTTATTACAGCCACAAAAAAAACAGCACATCATCAGCCATCAAAACAAACATCAGCATAGCCACCAACAGCACACCATCAGCCTCCAAACCAACATCATAGCATCAGCTTAGCTGTTACAATCAGCATCAGCCTGTTGCATCAGAACATCATCAGCAACAGCTGCTACTATAAGTCGATGTACAATACCCCACGACTTGCGGGGAGGCGGAATAATGAAAAAACGATCTTGTTTTAGGCGTAAACATCGACTAACCGAGAATCTTTGCTTAAACAATAACTAACAAGAAACCATAGAAGAGTTAACTACTATGATAAGTGATTATACCTATAGAACCGAGTCCTTCGTCTTGTCGTTCTCCACGTCCTCTCCGGCCTTCTCTATGTAGTAGAAGATCCACCCGAGAGCTTTACTACAAGCTTCACATCTAACTTGAGGTAACTAGGTTTCTTAAATCGCTAGTCTAAATAACCTAGGTGATATAGAGAATGGTTAAGGATTAAGTAGTCTACTCTAATCCTTGGTCTCAACACATGAGAGGGGAGGATTAGGGTTTGAAGAGAGAGAGAGCTTGCGGAGAGAGAAAGTGAACAAGAGAATGAGATGAGATAATGAGCTATCATAATATATATCAAACATTATCATTTATCCAATAAAAGAAAATAAAGGATTAATTATCATGCTTAATAAATACAAGAGGTTGATTCATCTCCATGAGTCATTAAGCATTTATGATGCATTAATGACATAGGTGAATCACTCAAATGACTCACTAATCTCATTAAAGCATATGCCACCTTAACCCCTAAGTCACCATCTTCTAGAAGCTTCTCGCGCAATTACGAGAACGCCCCTCCTATCCATGAAAACACGGAAAAACTTTAGACTGTTTACATCTAATAACCGGATACTAGAAACTCGCTTAAACCAAAGCCGGCTAGTAAAAATTGTCCGGATGTCGTACGTGCGTAAACACACTTATGCGTCCGAACCCTTGTCGTAAAACCATACGACCTCTATATCGTTTCGTCTGGAGTAGGGAAACTCTCTGTGTGGCACTCTAGAGACTCGACTGTAGGGTTCCTATGCACACTCAAGAGGTTCCACAACGCATCAACCATGCCAAATTCAAATTTTCAGGTGCCGAGAAACCTTAAACTAGATCGATTACTAGAGGTAAGGAGAAAGAACATGCAAGCTAACAACTTAACTACAAGCGAAAGTGAATACAACCTTTGTAGATCCGGTCCTCCACTTCTAAAGCTCCGTGATGACGTCCCTCCGCTGCAATCATCGGAATCCGGACTCTAGCGATGGTTTCGTCGGAGAAATGATCGGGCTAGGTCGTTGACTTCGAGGCCGAAGATGATCTACGTCAGGGAGACTCAAACTCAAGCTATTCCTTCACTTGGTCAAAAACTTTGTGAAGAGAACACCCTATACTACAAGGCAAGTGGTAGAGGATGAAGAAATAGGATGTGGGTTCACTTTAGAATTGGATTTCTCACTCTTTTTCTCATGGCACCATTGGAGCTAGCAAGCTTTTATGAGCTTGATGAAGAGGAAGAAGAAGAAAGAATCATATGAATCATTATCCAAATGAAACTTATCCAATAAATAATGGCACCATGGTTGAGTTAAGCCCTCATGCTTAACTCATGTAGAGAATTAACCAAAACATTAGGTTAAGGGTTGGGTTAACTAATATCTTGAACAAATGACAAAAGAGTTGACTTTGTCAATGTTTATCAAGCTTCATGAAGCTTGATAACTTTGACCAAAGTCACACTCTTTTGTTATATGCTAGGAAAATAGTAAACCCTAATTTAACCTTGATTTGGTTCAAGTCTCATACACACAACTTGTTTGTATCATCAAGCATGATACAAACATGTACACTTTCATATATCACATATAAACAATGTGCACATTCAAGTGAGAAAATCAATCTTAAGTGAACCAATACTAGTTAATGTAAAGTAATATATCAAATATATAATTATATATTAAATCATTAAATCAACACTTGATTTAACAATCCGGTCATATAGTATATAACCGACTAATATCAAGAGTAACAACTTATCGAATCAACACTTGATCCGATAACCCGGCTACATCGCATACAACCGATCAATATCACAAATCGCGAGAATAAAATACAGTATCACATACTGGTATTATTCTCGGTCCCGCACATATCTCATATGCGCTCCTATTTCGTTTCGCTTGAGCCAGGAAACCCCTGTGTAGGACTCTAAAGACTCGTCAATACGCCGGCAGTAGGTAATGATCATATCAAACACCCACAAGCCGCAAGCGGTTTGCTAAATGTAACGGCCACCCGGGTATTGAGCGATCAAAAGATCAACGAGCAAGCGCTCTCATACTCCTGTGAATCCAACTAGTAACACTACCGTACAGTCCGGTCTATTCGTCTGATATGTCGCATATCTCTCCTAGGGGTGGTAAACGTGAAACCCCAATAACTCGATAAGTCATGTCGATATGAGGCTCATAACTAGTCGAGAAACTACTGGTAACACTTACCAGTAAATCCCTAAAGCAGCCTTTGCCAAGGACTTCCTGTTATAGCCAATCGAGCACAGTGCAACATCAACTCCCTATACCGGAAGAGCCGAAACCACTCCTATCGCTCATTGCCTCCATGTGACTCAGGACTGTACCCAAAAACCACCGTTTTGCACGCCCTCTTGGATGTGGTAAGGTGGAAATCAAAGCACAGTGGGAATCACACAAGACTCTATGACGATCTGGGTTATACAGACTAACCTGTACAAGTGTCACCAGAGAACTACCATCTGACGTAAGGTATAATACCATCTGGGAGTTCTCGGCGAGTCCGTACAGTGTACCCAGTCTCCGCTGAGCACCGGTATATCATCTCTGATGTCAAACACCAATGGATATGGAATCATCCATCGCCCATCTATATGGGTCGAGAAGCTACACGCTAGTCTACTCTGGTATATCGATGCCCCGTCTCGATACACCCACGACTAGGGACCTTGAAGAATGTACTTATGGACTACCATGTCCCCACTAGTATGATCCGCATCATAGTCCAGGTAGTCAAGTACACATCCTAAGGGCTTTACCAATATGTAACAGAGAGACAATCAGTGTGCACGTTAAGGTAAAGAGTAACTAGATAGCATACTATCATATCGAGCAAGAAAGTCATCCCTATATATGTCCAAGCATCCACTACAATATACATCCTATGTATTGTAATGGCCTCTAGGGCATACATATAACTAACAATCTCCCACTTGCACTAGGGCCATCTGATAGCAGTGGTTGTAGTATCTCATACTCAACCATCCCATAAAAGTATTTCTCTGGGAAAAGGCCTTTGTGAGTGGATCCGCCGTGTTTTCCTCTGAGTCTACTCTCCTAACCTCGATCCACTGGAGATCAACCATCTCCACGATCAGGTGATACTGCCTAAGAATATGTCTGTATCACTGATGGGACGGGCGTTCCTTGGCATAAGCCACAACTCCATTGTTACACAATGGAAGGAACGAAGTTCATCTCATGAACTAATATACAACCAGACTGCCTCTTTGGTAGCATCTTTGGTAGCGATGTATCCATCCTTTATCGTCTAGTATGCCACGGTATCTAGCTTGGAACTCTTCCAACGTACCATCCCTTTATTGAGGGTAAAGACAATGCCTGTGACTGACATTCAGCCGTCCTTATCACCCTGGAACCTTTCCAGTGATTCTCCCCAGGATCGATTGATACCAACTCACTACAACTAGTGAGTATCCTAACATCCAATTAGATCTATCTCATGGATCAAAAATCCAGGATTCAGGAGGGATCATTATGATCTTATATGGAGAATCCTTGTGATAAGCGGAGATTGACCGAGCGTAGCATAGGAAACTTCTTCTCTATCAAGAGTATGTCATCCACGTACTCAACGAGGATCACCAGCATACTCCCTACTACCTTTTTGTATATACAAGGTTCATCTACCATTTTGATGATGTCAAACTCTTTGACTAACTCATCAAAACAGATGTTCCAACTCCGCGATGCCTGCTTTATCACATAAAACATCTTGCACATGTTTCCGCTGCTCCCACTGTCTACGAAGCCCTCCGACTGTGTACTTATAGACTATCTCTTCTAAATCTTTATTTATAAAAGCATTCATAACACCCAACTGCCAGATATCGTAGTCATGGTATGTAGCCGTGGCAAGTAGGATCTGGATGGAGTTAAGCATAGAAAAGGTCTCATTATAATCCATACCTGGTCAAGGATGCAAACCTTTAACAAGTCTAGCTTTGAAAGTCTTAACTTTTCCATGTACACCAAGTAATCTTCTCAAGATATACTTACTCCTGATGGGGATTTAACCCTTCAGATAAAGCAACCAAAGTTCATACTTTGTTGGTGTATAAGGATTCCATATCAGATCGATAAGCATCCAGCCATTCTTACAGAGTCATACTCCTGATGGCTAGCTCGAAACTTGTTGGGTCATCATCTCATGATGCAATCCTCGCTCCCACTGTCATAGAGAAACCAGAGTATCTCTCAGGTGGGTGAGGAACCCTGCTAGATTGGCGTAGAGGCTGAGGTTCGTTGATTGCTATTGAATCCTTTGGTTCTACCAAATCATCAGCTGCAGTTTGCATAGCTGGAACTGTTTCCAGTTCCACCACATGACCAATAATTTCTTCACAAGAAATTCCCTTTCACAAAGGTGGCATGCTGAGAAACAAAACATTTTTGTTCCTCGGTCAGGTAGAAGATATTCCCTTGCATACGCTTGGGATATCCAAAAAACTTCTACAGATCTGACTTTGCCTCGAGCTTGTCCGGATTTTGCTTTTAGACATAGGCCGGACAACCCCAAATCTTAACTGACTTAAGAGATGGGCTCTTCCCTTTCCATATCTCATATGAAATGGTAGGCATCTGATTTGATCGGAACCCAATTCAATAGGTATGCAACTTCATAAGTGCATAACTCCCTAAAAGGAAATAGGAAACTCAGTAGTACTCATCATAGAGCACACCATATCACATAGGGTGCTATTGCACCGCCCCGATACACCGAGGTGCTGAGGTGTATACGGAGGAGTAATGCTAGGAGAGAATCTCATTCTTAAAATAGTCCAGGAATCCCGTGCTCAAGTATTCTCCTCCTTGATCACATCAAAGGACATAATACTTTTACCCGTATTTTGGTTCTCTACTTCTAATTTATATTTTATGAATATCTCAAAAGGTTCGGACTTGTGTTTCAACAGGAACATATGTCTGAATCTTGAGAGATTATCAGAGAATGTAATGAAGTACAAAGAACCGGTCTTGGCATGTGTAGACAGGGGACCTTCATACATCAGCATGTATCAATCCCAAGAGTTCACTAACTCTTTCTCTGTTTCCAATAAACAGAGCTATGGTCATCTTATCTCTGTGACATGACTGGAAAGTTTCATAAGATGTAAATTCAAACTAATTTAAATATGCATCTTAATGTAACTTCAGCTAGTCGGGTCGCATTGATATGACCTAGTCTACAATGCCTCAAGAAGGATTCGTTCATTTCTGAACTCTTCCACTTTTGTGTGTTCCATATAGTAAGAACTGTAGTTTGATTTAGAACGTTAATACTTTTAGATAACGTGCCTGGACCGATCAACTTTTGATTTAGGAAATATTCAAAACATTATCCAACAATATAAAATTATATCCATCTTTATCTAAATAATGAGACTGATATGATTTTGTATATCAGGTTCGGTATCTAATAACATTTGTTTAGAATCAATGTATTCTGGTAATACAGGGTGACAGTGACCAACAGACCTGGATGCAACACTTGCACCGTTTTCTGTCTCATGAAACTTATCACCCGTTCTTAGTTCTCTACCTTTCTGTAGCCCATGTAACAGATTACATATGCGGGATCCTGATCAGGTTTCACATACCCAGGACGTAAAGGATACTGAGAAACAGTTCTATGGAACGAACACACCCGAAGATGATGCATCAACATGCACTTTCTTCGTTTGGGCGGCACGGGAAATCTGGTATTCCCCAATTTCCTGCTCTGTCTTATAACATTTATAAGTTGGAGCGGGACCAACGTTCCCCAGCTCAGTATAACAAGCGGGTTCGGTCAATATATCCATTTTATTATCTTGATTAAGGCGTGACATGGTCGCTACATGGAGAGAGAGAAGAAAACACTCAGCGTATGCTCTTGCAAGATCAGATTGGTTATTATTTTATCTAATCAGGATGGCTCCCATTGTTTTTATCAAATCTTCCTTCAAACCGTAAAAGGAATGACTAGCCGGGATTTATTACACGCTACAAGTTCGCCAATCTTTCAGCCAGGCCAGTGTCGGTACTTTGAGGGAGGTTCCCCGTGCTTTCGCCCGGACCTAATTAAATTAAACTTCGTTTTCCCAAAGGCGTACCCCGTTGACACCTTTCTAGACACCTACTTGATCGTCTAATTGTAATGTGTAAAACTCTCCCAAGAGTAACAATTAATCGCGGCGGGTATCGGGATCCAACTATCTCATAGAAGGTATGCAATCTCATTGCAAATTTCAACACTTGAAATTCCCGATAATTTTGCCCCTAGCATCCTATGACCTTGACGGAGGCCAAACTACCCATAGTCCGCTAGTCAAGTTCAACCCGTCATTTCCTGATTAAATTAAACCCACCCGCACGACCCTTGACGGAGGCCAAACAACGCCGTACGAATACCCTAATCCAATCGCATTGTATGCTAGCAGATAAGCATTTGTTAGCTACCGTACACTACGCCTTGACGGAGGCCAAACTACCGCAGCTCGAATACTAACTAGTACTTATCTGAAATGACGGAGGGCTACGACAGATTTTTCTGAAAACCTATTGCATAAAGAACTTGATATCGTTGTAGAATCAAATGATTTTAAATGGAGTTTTTTTGAGGCTTTTCTAGTTTTGCTAAAGGGGTCACTCCCGGTGAAGGGATCGTCGGCCCTTTCCTCATCGAATAAGGTGCAGGATATATCATATATACCGCTGTGCAAAGAAAGAACTATAGGAGCAATCAAAAGACAAACCGAGGGTTGTAGCATCTGCCAGTTATTGCTAAAGGGGTCACTCCCGGTGAAGGGATCTCGGCCCTTTCCTTATCGAATAAGGTGCAGGTTGTTCTACAAGGAACACCGCGATGCAAAGCAAGAACCGTAGCTACCAGTTTTTGAAAATTCGATTCCACAACATCTTTTAGGTTTCTTATCTTTCATTAATCATATTAATGAAGTCCTATCATTTAAATCACCTAAACATCACAGATAAATACGATGTAGACTTATGCCATCCGCATTTGCCTCGATGTCCCCTCGTGCACCGTTAGGTTAGGTAACTAACGGCAGAGCGGGGCAGGGCTAGCGCGGGTGTAAAACATAAATAACGTCTATATAATATATCGTATATATTATATACATTATCTGTCATCATATATCAAATTATCACATTACAGATATCGCAGCAGAAGAAACATATGAAACATTGGATATACTAGGACGTCCGTGTTTTCAATACGAGCCTGTATAAAACACGGATTACACGGTCGCGATGAATAGCGAAACCAACACCCCTAGACCCCTACGAGATAGGCAAGCAACCCTACCAATTCTAGAGTTAGGAGACCCGGACTCGACTCCTCGAGTTGGTCTCTGTCAAGACCCAAAGTTTGGCCCGTGACCGGCACTTAACCACGTAACGTCTACAGGTGTAACGCGACTAAGTGAACCGAAAACCCAGAAATCAAACCAGTAAAGTATAGAGTGTTATTAGTTTTAAATGAAAACACTTACTAGCATGTTAAGAAATCTAAGTAAACAATCACCAAGATAACAATATACGACGCCGTAGCGAAGATCAAGATCCAAAAGGGGGAACATCACAGATAGAAATAACTGCAAGTACAGTCGGCTCACAATGAGCACGACGCCAGAATACAAATAATATACATCATCGTCTCCACACTGTCGCTATGTCAAATACATACATGGTAGATGGAGAATACTAGATACAACAATATACATAACTGAAAGATAAACAGATACCGCGCAAAACCCACCTATCAGTAAAAGAGCTGGTACACCAACTATGGGGGTATCTGTGTCAAAAGATGCAAAACGCAGCCTGCCGCGACTACTCCGAAGGGCTGTTAGTTGTATGTATGCCCTGGAGACCAGTATTGTACAAATGATGTATATTATATTGGATGCTTGGACATATATAGAGATGACTTTCTTGCTCGATATGATAGGATGCTATCTGGTTACTCTTTATCTTAACATGTGTACTAGTCTCTTTAAACTGTGTTATAGTTACATGTTGGTAAAGCCCTTAGGATGTGTACTTGACTACCTGGACTATGATGCAGATCATACTAGTGGGGACATGGTAGTCCATAGGTACATCCTTCAAGGTCCCTAGTCATGGGTGTATCGAGACGGGGCATCGATATACCAGTGTAGACTAGCGTATACGCTTCTCGACCCATGAGATGGGCAATGGATGATCCCATATCCATTGGTGTTTGACATCAGAGATGGTATACGAGTGCTCAGTGGAGACTGGGTATACTGGACGGACTCGCCGAGAACTCCCAGATGGTATTATACCTCACGTCAGATGGCAGTTCTCAGGTGACAATCGTGCAGGTTAGTCTGTAGACCCGAGATCGTCATAGGGTCTTGTGTGAATCCTACTGTGCTTTGATCTCCACCTTGCCACGTCCATGAGGGCGTGCAAAACGGTGGTTTTTGGGCACAGTCCCGAGTCACATGGAGGCAATGAGCGATAGGAGGGGTTTCGTCTCTCCCGGTATTGGGAGTTGATGTTGCGCTGTGCTCGATTGGCCGTAACAAGGAAGTCCCTGGCCAGGGCTAATCAGAGATTTGCTGGTAAGTGTTACCAGTAGTTTCTCGACCCGTTATGAGCCTCACATCGGCACGACTTATCGGTTATTGGGGTCTGACGTTTACCACCCCTAGACTTGTTATGCGACATATCAGACGAACAGACCGGACTGTACGGTAAGTGTTACTGGTTGGATTCACAGGAGTGTGAGCGGGCTTGCTCGTCGATCTTCTGATTGCTCAATACCCGGGTGGCCGTTATGTTTAGCAGACCGCTTGCGGCTTGTGGGTGCTTGATATGATCATCATCTACTGCCAGCGTATTGACGAGTCTTTAGAGTCCTACACAGAGGTTTCATGGCTCAAGCGAAACGAAATTGGAGCGCATATGATATATGTGCGGGACCGAGAATAATGCGTGTATGTGATACCGTATTTCATTCTCGCGATGAATGTTTCGATTGGTTGTATGCGATATAACCTTGTTATCGAATCAAAGATTGATTCGATAAGTCGATAAATTGGATACTAGTTGGTTATGTGCGACATGACCGGATCATTGAATCAAGTGTTGATTTAATGGTTTAATGTATAATTATATATTTGATATATTACTTTGCATTAACTAGTATTGGTTCACTTTAAAAGGATTTTCTCACTTGATGTGCACATTGTATATGTGATATATTTTTGTGTGCACTTGATTGTATCCTGTTTGATGATACATGTAAAATTGAGTTTGTGTAAAGATTAAACCATGGTTATTTGAATGGTTAGGGTTTTGTTTACTTATTCATTTATTTATTTTGATTATTGGTTTTGGAAAAGAAAATGGAAATGGTGGCTTTTCTTGTTTCTTTCATGAAGCTTCATGAAGGGTTGAAACCTTGACCATTTTTGTTTTCTTCTCTTAACCTAACCATTCACCTGACCCTAGTTTACTCTCTACAGTTGACCATGGTTAGTATATGATAAGTATTCATATTATTTTCATTTTTAAAGCAATACTTATCATATTCTATCTTCAACTTCTTCTTCTTCTTCAAGAAGAAAACTTGACTCCATTAATGGCATTTTGAGTAAAAGAGTGAGAAATTCAATTCTAAAGTGAACCCACCTCCTATTTCTTCATCCTCTACCTCTTGCCAAGTAGTATAGGGTGTTTTCTTCACAAGTTTCATTGCTTGGTGAAGTTGGAGCTTGATCTTGTGTTGCCTCGACGTAGATCATCTTCGGCATCGAAGTCGACGACCTAGCCCGCCCATTTATCCGATGAAGCCGATGCTAGAGTCCGGGATCCGACATGGACAGCGAGAGGACGTCTACGTGGAGCTAAGGAAGTGGAGAACCGGATCTACAAAGGTTGTAGCCTCTTTCTTTTAGTTAAAATGTTAACTAGTTTCACTTTTCGCCTAAACTCTAGTCAACGAATCCGTATTAGGGTTTCTCGGCACTTGTAAAATTTGAAATTGGCATGGTTGATGCCTTGTGAGACCTCATTATCGTGCCTAGGAACCCTACAGTGGTATCAGAGCCTAGCTAGAGCCTTAGGATAAGTGTAGACGACGTTTGAAATCCGAACGAACATCGAAACCCTAACCCAAATTGCTCTCTGGACTTTTTTCAAAAACTGGGTTTTTTCCAGATTAAAAATGCTTAAAAAATTCGGCAGGGAATTCTAAGAATTACGGTGCAAAAATTACCTCATGATGCATCTAAACCGCGGCGGAACCGCGGCCAATTGATGGGATTTGCTGCCATATTTTGCACAGTAATTCATGTTTTCAGGTGCTGAGTTTTCTGGGAATTTTTAATTTGCACTCAAGAGTTGAGTTTTCTGGGGTGTTTTGGGGCGTAGATGATTCGATCGGATTATCAGATTTTGTCTATGTGGCTTTCCGGATATTTTAGAATATGTTAAAAAGTTCGACCAGATAAAAATACCCACTTTTTCCCCTGCCGGAAAATTTCCAAGTGTTGGATTTTTCTGTGGTTTAAGGACGTTCTGAGTAGTGCAAGTAACGCGATGGTCCCTCTAAAAGACAACAAACATTAACTCGATTATGTGACCGTCTTGAACTGTCCTTTGAACCTTCGGGTTTGGGGCAGTACGGCGTGCCACATGTGAGGCGTTGGCTTGACCCTTCTACGGCTGGACCGTTGGTACTGAGGCATGAAGTGAATGTCTTTGAACTTATTTCATGTGTTGATCGGTTTCGGGAAAACTTGGGTGTTCGAATGTTTGATCGGAAAGTTTAATATTTTCTATTTATCCGGAATGGGATACAATAATTGGAATTCACAAACAGTTATGAGATAACTGAATGAATGTTATAAATCTAGCGGTTTAGTTTCATTTGATATTGAAAAGAGTTTTTGATAATGAGACTAAAATGCGGGGTTTATAATTGTTAGGCATGTGATGTCTAAGTATTTCATTTGATTAGGCATGCGATGTCTAAAGAGTTTGCGGATTCCAACTGTTGTAGTTTTACACTTTCTTTCCTGTGACCGTAAGTGTAATATGTGATATCGCCGATTTCGTTGCTATATGTCAACGACAATTGGGATACGCATATTTACTTATGTTGATGACATGTGATGTTATGTGTTGCTGGATATGTTATATTGGATCGTAGTGTTTGAATAGCCGGGTTTTTTATTTTATTTTATGTGAGATGAGTGTTTTTCATTTTCATTCACGTAAAAACTTGTATGTAATATTCTTTTATAGGGGCACTTCCAGGTTGCGGAAGATGTCACGGTCGATGTATATTATTTACTTTTCCGCATTAGGATAGACCCAACGAGGGGAGCACAAGTAACCGAGTTCTAGGGTCCAGTGGGAGACCATCTCGAGGAGTCGAGTCCGGGTCTCCTAACCCAAGAATTGGTAGGGTTGCTTGTCGCTCTCGTAGGGGTCTAGGGGTGTGGGATTGGCTATTCATCACAACCGTGGAATCCGTGTTTTATACTGGCTCGTATTGAAAACACTGACGTCCTAGTATATCCAATATTTCATATGATATTTTCTGCTGCGATATCTGTGATGTGATCATTTGATATGTTCTGATGGATACAGTATATAGTATATATGATATATTATATTGACGTTACTTATGTTTTGCACCCGCACTAGCCCTGCCCTGCTCTGTCGTTAGTTACCTAACCTAACGGTGCACGAGGGGACATCGAGGCGAATGCGGATGGCATAAGTGTACGTCGTATTTATCTGTGATGTTTAGGTATATAATTGATGGGACTTCATTAATGTGATTAATGAATGAAAAGAAACCTAAGATGTTGTAGAATCAAATTTTAAATAAAACAGGTAGCTACAGTTCTTGCTTTGCACAGCGGTATATGTGATATATCCTGCACCTTATTCGATGAGGAAAGGACCGAGATCCCTTCACCAGGAGTGACTCCTTTAGCAATAACTGGCAGATGCTACACACTCGGTTTGTCTTTTGATTGCTTCTGTAGTTTCTGCTTTGCACAGTGATATATATGATATATCCCGCACATCATTCGACGAGGAAAGGGCCGACGATCCCTTCACCGGGAGTGACCCCTTTAGCAAAACTAGAAAAAGCCTCAAAAACACTCCATTTCAAAATCATTCGATTCTACAACGATATCAAGTTCATTACGCAATAGGTTTTCAGAAAAACCTGTCGTAGCCCTCCGTCATTTCAGATAAGAACTGTTTAGTATTCGTGCTGCGTTTGTTGGCCTTTGTCAAGGCGTAGTGTGCGGTAGCTGAATAGTGCTTATCTGCTTGTGCATGTGATGCAGATTGTTTCAGGGTAGTCGTACGACCTTGTTGGCCTTTGTCAAGGGTCATGCGGGTGGGTTTGATTCAATCAAGAAATGACGGGTTGAACTTGACTAGCATCCTATGATTTGTTGGCCTTTGTCAAGGTCATAGGACGCTAAGTGTACGTCGTATTTATCTTATCGGGAATTTCAAGTGTTGAAATTTGCAATGAGATTGCATACCTTCTATGAGATAGTTGGATCCCGATACCCGCTGCGAGTAAGAGTTACTCCTGGGAGAGTTTTACACATTACAATTAGCCGATCAAGTAGTTGTCTAGAAAGGTGTCAACGGGGTTACGCCTCTGTGAAAACGAGGAACCACCCTCAAAGTACCGACACTGGCCTGGCTGAAAGATTGGCGAAGTTGTAGGGTGTGATTAATCCCGGCTAGTCTTTCCTTTTAGGGTTTGAAGGAAGATTTGATAAAAACCAGTGGGAGCCATCCTGATTAGATAAGATAATAACCAATCTGATCTTGCAAGAGCATATGCTAAAGTGTTTTCTTTTCTCTCTCTCCAGTTAGCGACCATTTCATGCCCTAATCAAGATAATAATATGGATGTATTGACCGAACCCGCATGTTATACTGTGCTGGGGAATGTTGGTTCCGTTCTTTCTTATAAGAGTTATAGGATTGAACAGGATATAGGGGAAAACCAGGATTCCCATGCCACCCGAGTGAAGAAAGTACATGTTGATTCATTTTCTTCGGGTGTGTTCGTTACAGAGAACTGTTTCTCCATTTGCTCCACGTCCTGGGTATTAGATACCGGGTCAGGATCCCATATATATAATCAGTTACATGGGCTTAGGAAAGGTAGAGAACTTGGAGAAGGTGATAAAGACATTAGAGTTGGAAATGGTGCAATTGTTGCAGCTAAGACTGTCGGGGAATATCACCTTGCATTACCAACTGGTAATACATTGGTTCTGAACGAATGTTATTACATGCCGAACCGGATATGCAACATTATATCGGTTTCTTTGTTGAGTAAAGAGGGATATAATTTTGTATTACAGGATAATGTTATGAACATTTTCCGTAACCAAAAGTTGGTTGGATCAGGCACGTTGTGCAATGGCATTTATGTTCTAAATCAAACAACAGTTCTAAGCATAACAAACACACACAAGAGGAAGAGTTCAGAACTGAACGAATCCTTCTTGTGGCATTGTAGACTAGGTCACATCAATCCGACACGACAGGCTAACTTGCATAAGGATGGATATTTAAATCCGTTTGAATTTTCATCTTATGACACTTGCCAGTCATGTCTCAAAGGCAAGATGACCAAAACTCCGTTTACGGGACACGGAGAAAGAGTTACCGAACTCTTGGGACTAATACATAGTGATGTATGCGGTCCCATGTCTACACATGCCAGGGATGGTTCTTCGTACTTCCTTACATTCACTGACGATCTCTCTAGATTCGGATATGTGTTCCTGATGAAACACAAATCAGAAGCTTTTGAGAAATTTAGAGAATATAACAGGAAGTCGAGAACCAAACCGGAAAAAGTATTAAAATCTTACGATCTGATCGAGAAGGTGAATACTTGAGCAATGAATTCCTGGACTTCCTAAAAGAGAATGGGATTCTCTCTCAGCTGACTCCTCCATATACACCACAGCAGAACGGTGTATCAGAACGGAGGAACCGCACCCTATTAGATATGGTGCGCTCTATGATGAGCACAACTGAGTTACCTATTTCCTTCTGGGGATATGCGCTGGAAACAACAGCATACCTATTGAATCAAGTTCCAACTAAATCTGTACCTACCACACCATATGAGATATGGAGTGGAAAGAGACCATGTCTTAAACGAGTTAAGATATGGGGTTGCCCGGCCTATGTCAAGAGGCAAAATCCGGACAAACTCGAGACACGGTCAGTTCTATGCAAGTTTGTAGGATATCCCAAATATTCACATGGATATCTTTTCTACCATGCAGAGGAACTAAAAGTGTTTGTTTCTCGACATGCCACCTTTTTGGAAAAGGAATTTCTTGCAAAAGAAATTAGTGGGGATAAGGTAGAACTGGAAGAAATTCCGGCTACACAAACTCAAACTGAAGATTTAGTGGAACCTGAGGATTCAGTAGCTCCCAATGAACCTCAGCCTCTCCGCCGATCTAGTAGGGTTCCTCTCCAACCTGAGAGATACAACGGTTTTCTCATGGATGGTGGGAGCGAGGATTGCATCATGGAGTATGATGACCCAACTAGCTTCGAGTAGGCCATCACGAGTGGAGACTCAGTGAAATGGCTGGATGCTATGCGGTCCGAGATGGAATCCATGTACACCAACAAAGTATGGACTTTGGAAGTTGCTCGTGAAGGGGTAAAACCCATTGGGAGCAAATGGATCTTCAAGAAAAAACTTGGTGTAGATGGGAAAGTGGAGACTTTCAAAGCTAGACTTGTTGCAAAGGGTTTTCGTCAAAGACCAGGTGTGGACTATGACGAAACCTTTTCTCCAGTGGCTATGCCTAAATCCATCCGGATCATGCTTGCCATCGCTGCATATCATGATTACGAAATCTGGAAAATGGATGCTAAGACCGCCTTTCTAAATGGTGATTTAGAAGAGTGCGTGTACATGACTCGGCCAGAGGGCTTCGTAGACAGTGGGAGCAGCGGGAAGGTGTGCAAGCTGCTTAAATTCATTTATGGATTAAAGCAAGCATCCCGGAGTTGGAACATCTGCTTTGACGTCGTTATCAAAGAGTTTGATTTCGTCAAAAACCCTGATGAACCTTGTATTTACAAGAAGGTGGCAGAGAGTAAGGTTGTCTTCCTCGTATTGTACGTGGACGACATACTCTTGATAGGAAATGATATTCCTATGCTGCAATCGGTCAAGCTCTTCTTATCACAAAGATTCTCAATGAAAGATCTTCGTGATGCTTCCTGCATATTGGGAATTAGGATCTATAGAGATAGATCCAAACGGATATTGGGATTGTCCCAATCCAGGTACATTGACACCATACTAAAGAGGTTTAGTATGGAAGAATCCAAGCGTGGGAACTTGCCCACGATCTCTGGAGTCACTCTTTCCCAAGAGATGTCTCCCAAGACCGATTTGGAGAGAGCTCGCATGCAAGGGATACCCTATGCTTCGGCTGTAGGCTCTATCATGTACGCAATGCTATGTACCAGACCCGGTGTTGCATACTCACTAAGTGTAGTGAGCAGGTATCAAGCTGATCCTGGAGAGAGTCACTGGACAGCTGTGAAGAGCATTATCAAGTACTTGCGAAGGACTAAGGAGATGCTCTTGGTGTATGGTAACGGAGAACTCCAAGTGGAGTCCTTTACCGATTCGAGCTTCCAAAGTGATAAGGACGACTCTAAGTCGCAGTCGGGATTTGTCTTTACCCTTTATGGAGGGGCGGTTAGCTGGAAGAGTTCCAAGCAGGAAACCGTGGCAGACTCGACGATGGAGGCTGAATACATCGCTGCCAACGATGCTACCAAAGAGGCTGTCTGGATCAAGAAGTTCATTACTGAACTTGGAGTGGTTCCATCCATTGAGCATCCAATACCTTTGTATTGCGATAACAAAGGAACGGTGGCTTTGGCCAAGGAACCCAGGTCCCATCAGCGATCCAGGCATATTCTGAGGCGGTATCACCTGATCCAGGAGATAGTTGATCGCCGGGAGATCGAGGTCAGGAGGGTTGACACGAAGAACAACACGGCGGATCCACTCACGAAGGCCATTCCCCAGATACAGTTTGAGAGACTCTTCGGGAAGCTTGGAATGCGATACTATAGCAGCTGGCCCTAGTGCAAGTGGGAGATTGTTAGTTGTATGTATGCCCTAGAGGCCAATATTGTACAGATGATGTATATTATATTGGATGCTTGGACATATATAGAGATGACTTTCTTGCTCGATATGATAGTATGTTATCTGGTTACTCTTTATCTTAACATGTGTACTAGTCTCTTTAAACTGTGTTATAGTTACATGTTGGTAAAGCCCTTAGGATGTGTACTTGACTACCTGGACTATCATGCAGATCATACTAGTGGGGACGTGGTAGTCCATAGGTACATCCTTCAAGGTCCCTAGTCATGGGTGTATCGAGACGGGGCATCGATATACCAGTGTAGACTAGCGTATACGCTTCTCGACCCATGAGATGGGCGATGGATGATCCCATATCCATTGGTGTTTGACGTCAGAGATGGTATACGGGTGCTCAGTGGAGACTGGGTATACGGGACGGACTCCCCGAGAACACCCAGATGGTTTTATACCTCGCGTCAGATGGCAGTTCTCAGGTGACACTTGTGCAGGTTAGTCTGTAGACCAGAGATCGTCATAGAGTCTTGTGTGATTCCCACTGTGCTTTGATCTCCACCTTACCACGTCCATGAGGGCGTGAAAAACGGTGGTTTTTGGGCACAGTCCCGAGTCATATGGAGGCAATGAGCGATAGGAGGGGTTTCGTCTCTCCCGGTATTGGGAGTTGATGTTGCGCTGTGCTCGATTGGCCGTAACAGGGAAGTCCCTGGCCAGGGCTGATCAGAGATTTGCTGGTAAGTGTTACCAGTAGTTTCTCGACCCGTTATGAGCCTCACATCGGCACGACTTATCGGTTATTGGGGTCTGACGTTTACCACCCCTAGACTTGATATGCGACATATCAGACGAACAGACCGGACTGTACGGTTTGTGTTACTGGTTGGATTCACAGGAGTGTGAGCAGGCTTGCTCGTCGATCTTCTGATCGCTCAATACCCGGGTGGCCGTTACGTTTAGCAGACCGCTTGCGGCTTGTGGGTGCTTGATATGATCATCATCTGCTGTCGGCGTATTGACAAGTCTTTAGAGTCCTACACAGTGGTTTCCTGGCTCAAGCGAAACGAAATAGGAGCGCATATGAGATATGTGCGGGACCGAGAATAATGCTTGTATGTGATACCATATTTCATTCTCGCGATGAATGTTTCGATTGGTTGTATGCGATATAACCTAGTTATCGAATCAAAGATTGATTCGATATGTCGATACATTGGATACTAGTCGGTTATGTGCGACATGACCGGATCATTGAATCAAGTGTTGATTTAATGATTTAATGTATAATTATATATTTGATATATTACTTTGCATTAACTAGTATTGGTTCACTTTAAAAGGATTTTCTCACTTGATGTGCACATTGTATATGTGATATATTTTTGTGTGCACTTGATTGTATCCTGTTTGATGATACATGTAAAATTGAGTTTGTGTAAAGATTAAACCATGGTTATATGAATGGTTAGGGTTTTGTTTACTTATTCATTTATTTATTTTGATTATTGGTTTTGGAAAAGAAAATGGAAATGGTGGCTTTTCTTTTTTCTTTCATGAAGCTTCATGAAGGGTTGAAACCTTGACCATTTTTGTTTTCTTCTCTTAACCTAACCATTCACCTAACCCTAGTTTACTCTCTACACTTGACCATGGTTAGTATATGATAAGTATTCATATTATTTTCATTTTTAAAGCAATACTTATCATATTCTATCTTCATCTTCTTCTTCTTCTTCAAGAAGAAAACTTGACTCCATTAATGGCATCTTGAGTAAAAGAGTGAGAAATCCAATTCTAAAGTGAACCCACCTCCTATTTCTTCATCCTCTACCTCTTGCGAAGTAGTATAGGGTGTTTTCTTCACAAGTTTCGTTGCTTGGTGAAGTTGGAGCTTGATCTTGTGTTGCCTCGACGTAGATCATCTTCGGCATCGAAGCCGACGACCTAGCCCGCCCATTTATCTGATGAAGCCGATGCTAGAGTCCGGGATCGGACATGGACAGCGAGAGGACGTCTACGTGGAGCTAAGGAAGTGGAGAACCGGATCTACAAAGGTTGTAGCCTCTCCCTTTTAGTTAAAATGTTAACTAGTTTCAATTTTCGCCTAAACTCTAGTCAACGAATCCGTATTAGGGTTTGTCGGCACTTGTAAAATTTGAAATTGGCATGGTTGATGCCTTGTGAGACCTCATTATCGTGCCTAGGAACCTTACAAGGGCAACCTGCAAATACTGTGGCACAACGGGGGTGAGTTGCCAACTCGTGAATAGAAATAACATATAAAGGTAATCGCGAGCATGCACGTACTGCGCCACTCTAACATATGCCAGCAGATGATATCAATGCGAGATAAGCAGTATGTACAATAATCATGCAAGTGCTCTATCAGGTGAAATAACTACAGAATGAGATGCAATAATGAATGCTGAGCATGGGAATATAACATCTACACGGAATATCAAGGTGGAATAAATATATATATGCACCGCAAATCCCAACAACCCAAACGCCGGCACTCCCATCGGCCATCAAATCCTGTACATCCCTGAGAATCACGAGTGCCCAACATCGGCACCCAAATAACATAATTACTCGTGTCTATCATCAACACGCAAATCCTCCTCTTGTAACCCTTCGAAAATCGTTTAGGCAGTTTTTCGGTAATCGGTTAATTTTTCGGCTTTTTCCGTAAAATGTCAAAATAGGTATTTTTCATTGTAGACCTAATTATACAAAATTTAGATAAGATATTACTATAATTTTGTTACTAAAATGTCACTTATAATTTTCTAGTTAAATAAAAAAAATTCGTAATTAATTATTTTATTATTATTATTTTAAGCCTTTTTAAATATATTAAATTAGTGATAAATACAAATTTAATTAGGTAAATTTCATAATTAGGAGTCTTTATAAGCTAAAATATGGTGTTAATAAAATTGTATCATGACTTGTAACATTTTAGTTTTATGGTGTGAAAATTATGAAAAAAATGATGTAAAAAGGGGTTTTTTTGTAAAAAGTTGATGTGAAATGCATTAAATGAGATGTGAGGGATCTTTTTGACCTAGAAACTACTCCAAAAACCCCACACCCTCCTCCTCTTCACCTCTGGCCGAAAATAGAAGCAGCTCCCCCCTCTTTTCACCTCAATTCTTGCTTCAAAAATCATGAAAAATCATGAAAAATCCATAAAAATTCACCATTTTATTCTCAAATTCAAAGCCAAACCCTAATCCACTCTCTCCTCAACCAAATTTAGTTCAAAACTAGGAGAAAGGAGGCTTCTTTGGTGGCTTGATCATGCTAGGGTTCCACTTGTGAGGTAAAATCCTAAACTATTTTGTTAACTTGTAGTTATATGTGCTAAAAATTCAATTTTGAAGTATTAATTTAGTTGTAAATTCTTGTTCATGAAAATCAAGAATGGGATTTGATGTTGAACTAGGGTTTGAAGCATGGTTGTTAGACTTATGTTAGGGCTTTGGTTACCTAATTGATTAGAGTGGTTAATTGGGTAATGATACGCTCGCTAAATCGTTAAATTTCGATGTTTGAATCAAATCGGCTAGAAAATTGCTTGCTAGATTTTTACGAAAATTAGAATGCGATCAAATTGTGTTATGTTAGCGATATAATTAGCTTCGTATAGGACTATTAGAGTGCGCGAACGTGGGGTTTCATCTAGTCGGGTTGTAGTTTAGTCGATTTTCCCGAAATGACGATTCTAGTTAAAGGATTGCGATTTTCGTGCGTTTTTCCGCGCACCGAGTGCATGCTATGATTAATACGAGAGCGTGGATAATTGTATGTTGTGACTTGCATTGTGTTAGGTTTTGTAATCTTATGCTTGATATTGTGCAAATATAGGATCGGTCGGGGAAACTTCGGACACGGCGCGAAAAGGCAAGGCGGTGGCCGGAACGGATTAGCGGGGATTTCAGGTGAGTAGATGTATTCATCTATGGGGGAATCGTCTGGATGGCGCGATGCGCCCCCTAGTTAGGATTACCCTACTTTTTGCGAGATTATATTGTTAGCTAGCTTATCCATTCATGTACACTGCATACCCTTATAGCGAACAGTATATTAAATTGCATTGACATTCATCTTTACTTATGCGATATCATTTCGTAGGACACGGACACCTTACCATTGGCATCTGTTGCACGCGCACTATTCATGTGACACACACGCCTTTGGTAAATGCCATGCCACGTGCACTATAGAACCTGTTTATCATAATATCGCCACTTGCATTCATACTTGATATATGAAATTGCATAGCATAAGTATACCTCGCATCATCATCATATTTATATAGATTTCTAGCCAAAATTCACATCGTATGCATTGATATCATAGACATTTATCATATATAACATGTGGACATTATGATTTTCTTGAGGATTTCAGTATTGCTGCGATTTCTGGATTTTGGGGAAAACCGCAAGAATTTAACAAAACCTTATATTTATCATTTTCAAAACAAAGTTGCGGTTTTCTCGTGATGTATGTGTCGTCCACCATGAGTTTTCATGTTTTCTGTTGGATTTCGAGACCCGATTCGAGGAGTGGATGAACCGTCTCGGGTACATGGTGGGCCCGGTATGGTACCCCGGGGCAAGAAGATCGAGTTGTAGACGATGAGCCTGGCAGGGGAAGACTACCTACCGGTGTTGTCTGGCGCGGCGGATATCCGGAGGATACCGACCGTTGTCCTGAGATATATGATATGGGCCGATCCGTACTGACGGAGCCCGATATTGAGACAGATATGATTCCTATTTGGTGTCGATGCTTGACACGGGTTTTCAGATGATTTCTTGATGGTATTTAGCTATTATACAGATATTCATGTTCTAAAGTTAAGAATTCAATACCCTTAGCATTTAAAACACTTAAAGACTTAATAATGATATTGCATACATGTGCATGCATACTAGAGATAGTATATCACATATGGACATACATGTTGTGGTGCATTGCGTGCATTCTTACGATTGCCTTATTAGATGTTATATTTACTCACGAGCTGGCAACTCACCCCCATTGTGCCACAGTATCTTGCAGGTCGGACTCATCAGTCTTGTAGCAGCGGCTATCTTATCATCAGTCCCTTTTGCTCAGACTCGCGACATCGCCCGTAGGTGGGTTGCGAGCACACTTTATTTCTTTTGCTTTATCATTATATCTAGTATTCTCCATCTACCACTTTATATTGTATATGAGACCTAGTGATGAGACTGAGAGATTTGTATATTTGTGGTTTCTTTTGGGTCGAGCTCACTTGAGCCGACGTGTGTTTTCTGGTATTTTGCACTTCTTTTATGCTCTTTTTCTTGATATTACTATTATATTGCATGTGGTTGTGATCCGCCTTGGGCGAAGAGCTAGCTCCCGCTTGGGGATGCCATTTTTATGATTACAGGTTTATTATCTTGTTGTACCCATTTTGGGGGATAGAAAATACAGGGGAGACTCTGCCGAAATTTTCAGAAATTTATGATGTTTTTTTAAGAAGGGATTCTTTGCAACTTAATTGATTTGAAAATCGTTTTCATTAAAGGTTTTCCTTCACTCTCTTTTGATTTTGGTTTAGATTTTTCTGGGCTTTGGCTGACTTAGGTTACGGTACGCCTTTAGACGTCTCGTAATCTAAGTGCCAGTCACGTTCCGTTCTTTCGGGTCGTGACAAAGTTGGTATCAGAGCGTAGGTTTTACCTTTCTGAGTGTAGGACGACCTTGGTAGATGGAGTAGGTGGCTTAAGCAGAGTGGCGTAGCGTGGGTATGATCCGCGGCATACTTACGATACGGTACTCCGCCTAAGTAACCTTAGGACATAATTGCTTGTATTTCCTTTCTTGATTCCTTGCATTCCTTGATTCAATTGCAATGTCCTTATCAGTCCTGTTTCTTATTCCAGCTTCGATGCCGCCAAAGACTACGAGAGCTCAGCGGGCTGCCGCTAGGGATGAGATTCGGGCAGGCTCGTCTGAGGTGAGGATCGAGCGGGCTGATACGCCTGTCCCTCAGGGTCATACAGATCCGCCTTATCCAGACCGTATTGCCAGATTAGAGGCCGGTATGCATGAGTTGCGACAGATGATGGGATCTTTACTTGAGTCCAGCCGGGCACAGAGATCCGAGGACGTTCCTTCGACTGCACAGACCACGATCGTACCTGCTGCACAGATGGTCACTCCTGCTGCTACTACGGAGACTATCCCTGTTTCACTACAGGAGTTCATGAGATTGAGACCTCCAGCTTTTACCGGTACAGATGCGACAGAGGACCCACAGGCATTTCTTGATAGGATGGCTCGGATTTGCCGTTCGTTGAGGTGTTCTGATGATAGACTGGTGGAGTTTGCGAGTTTTCGTCTAGAGGGTATTGCCCAGACAGGGTACGATTCAGTAGAGAGAGGCCGAGCTGCAGGTCTGCCTTCTATGACCTGGGATGAGTTTACATCTGCATTTCTTGCCCGTTTTCTTCCGGAGAGTGTCCGAGATGCTCGAGCCCGTAGCTTTGAGTCTTCGCGCAAGACTCCGGGGATGACAGTGTCGGAGTATGATATACAGTTTACCTAGTTGTCTCGATATGCTCCGTACCTAGTAGACACAGAAGAGAAGAGAATAAAGAGGTTTGTACAAGGGCTTGATACACAGCTATTCCTTGCCATCGGCACCCAGCACTTTGATACATACGCAGCCGCGATGGATGCATCCTTACTTTTGGAGGAGCGTATTTCTGAGACTCCGGTCGTTTCTGGGCCGAAGAGGATCCGTACTGATACGCCAGCTCGGCGGCAGATGGGCAGACACCGCGATAGATTATTTCCGGGAGATGGTGGAGGCAGAGGATTGAGACGAGGTCAGTTATTTGGTTCATATCCACAGACCCAGCAGTCGTCTCCAGGATGTTTTCGTTGTGGGAGTCAGAGGATTGAGACGAGGTCAGTCAGTTATTTGGTTCATGTCCATCAACCAAAACTTGTATATTCTTTCAGACTTAGAGACAATGTTGTGTTATTCGTCCTTAGAGTCGCGCTTAGTAGTATTGCGGTTTCTTGTTGCTTGAGCTTTCTTTTGGGTTTGATCCTCGCCACTTGGCGTTGTATATTATTGTTGCATGTGTGGTTGTGACCGTCTATTGACGAAGAGCTAGCTCCCGCTTGGGGATGCCTTTATCATTGCATATATATTGTCATTCTTGTTGTACCCCATTCGGGGCCAGTTTTACAAAAGAAACTCTGCCGAAATTTTTAGAAAAGACTGTACTGTTTTAAATTGCATATTCGACTTAGTTATTTAAAAACATTTACTTTTTTTTAAACATGTAGTTCTTTCTTATTCTTAAAAAGGGTTTTAGATTTCTGGGTTTTCGGCTTACTTAGTCGCGTTACGCCTGTAGACGTTACGTGGTTAAGTGCCGGTCACGGGCCAAACTTTGGGTCGTGACAGCCCAACACGCGCGAAAATCCAAATCTGTGCATCCATCGTGCACGAATGAAAATCTAAACCCTGCGCACTCAACATGCACGGAATCACGAAATCCAATAACAACATCGAATAGGTGTAAAGCACATCACCAGCACGGAGTGCAAAACCAACCATCAAAATCCGGGTCAAAATCAACGATAAAATGCGTCTCAAACCAAAATCAGGTGTACCTCAAAGGAAAATCTCACAATCGTGTGCATCAGGGTGCACGAATCAAAGCATAACACTAAAATGCATGAAAACTCTGCGCGAAATATATAAATATCCAGTGGGTGCATGAAACCAATATCATGAAATTCAGTCACCAAAACTAAATCATGCAAACAGAACACCCAAAATACCGAAATCCAAAATGACGGATACGTGATAATCGAATCACAAAATCACAAATCACAAATACCGTCTTCGGTAGTTCCTCCTTCGAGGTCGAGAAGGAGTCGGTGCAATCCACAGCTAGCAGCGCAGGATATCTACCTGCCTCTCGCTCACGGTCTAGCGTCTTCTGACTCTCTGGATCCTTATCTTCTCTGCGGATTACCTATCACGCGGTCAATCGGCTCATCGGCCCTGTCAGGTGTGCTAACGGGGACGATTCCGTTCTGGCACTTCTCGGTCAAACCTCACGACCACTCGTAAGGAAGCATATCACTGGCGTCGGCCTCTGGCTCTCTGAATGCACGTCACACATCTGATCCTGGGTGCAAACATCATTGCAGCAACGCCCTGGAAGGAATCCTGCTCAAGGTCTCTTCCAATCATGCCTATGCCGATCTGTGCGGAGGCTGGCCCTCCTGCACAACCTCTTGTTCCAACTGTCTCCCTCGTCGTCCACTATGACGTCACGCCAAGCTACCTATGCACTGCACTGTTCTCGGCCACGGTCAATCTGAAGTCTCTCACACGGACTCGAAATCGCGTATCTTGTAGCTGCATCACTCTGTAGCAGATGTCAGGCCGAACTGGTCCTCGGAAACACGTCTCAACCATCGGAGGAATACTCATCACTCGTCCGTCCTCGATCAATTCGCAACGCATCTTGTTAAGTTCCTCTATCCGAACTTGGTCAACTACCTCGTCGACAAGGCTGAACTCTGGTCTGCTGGGTGTGCGCAAAACGACCACTCCTGGTCTAGGTCTTCTCGTATCGTACTCCAGAAAGGTCCTGTCGAGGTTCCTTTCTCAAATCTCAATCCTGCCGAAATGCCCGGAAGTCATCATCCAATGCTGAAACTCAAGCTTTTTCCGGAACGGCCGCATACTTATCGCGCTTCTTTCTGGAAGATATATCCATATACCACGCCTCGGGGTGCATATCACATCTCTAATATCAGTGGAGTGGAACATCATCTCGTCGAAACCTCGTACGAACTCTTTTCTTCACTCTGCTCAAATGTCGACTGATTCGGACTCGTCTCATCATGGCTACACAAACCGCGCTCCGACGGCTATCCTCGCATCTGGAGTCTCCCAAGCAGTGTCCCATCACAATGTCCGAAAGATGTCGAACCATCCGATCGACTCGTCAGATCCTCATAATCCCCCAAGAGCTCACATCTCGGGTACAGTTTAATAGTATCGAGTACATGCCACAGCGTCGGTGGTCCAGCCGTAGAAGGGCAAACCCAAGCCTCACTAATGGCGCCGCGGAACCGCCGTAAACCCTAAGGTTCAGAGGCTGTCACACGGCCATTAAGTCGAGTTAGGGTTTCATTCTTCTAGAGGGTCCATAGAATCACCTGCATGTCTTTCCGTATACTTTAAACTTGGAAAATAGGCTCCTGACATTCGATCGTCTCTATCGACTCTCAACGAACCTGCGTGAAGTCGTCTCTAGCTGGAATCGATCCGCCTGATGATCTCGCATCGGGGTAAGCGAACTCACCACACGTCCTAGTCATTCATCCTCGGTGACTAGCGACTCGCTAACATCTCTCTAAGAACATGCTCATGCTGCAGTAGCTCCAATCATCTGGGCGATATCTCATCATTTGCAGCAGCAACTGGCTCATACGCCTGTACGCCGAACAACGCCTCAATCCTCCAGGAAAGGCAACACAATGGCGGTCGTCGCTGAATCAGCCTGCTCTAGGTCTGAGTAAGACTCTCCACACTGGAAATCTTCAACTCAACTGGGCCCGCTCTGGCGCAAAACCGGACGAATCACATTCGTCTCTCAAATCTGGTAGACTAGCTATCATCTGTCGCATATCTGCCTGAAAGCTCCGGCAATCTCAGCTCGTAAGCTTCGGAAGCGACATCCTGTCAATCTCAGCAACAGCTGGTCCATCTGTCTGCACGGTAGGCGACATCACAATCCCTGAGGTATACTGTACATCAACAGTCCTCTCTCAGCTGGCAGCTCTAACAAAGGCACGATCAACCGGTGCAAACCAAGCACTCGCCTCCACTAGAGGTCACAATCACCACACTAACTCGAGACGTTCCCATGTCACCAGAAAACACAAAGGTCGGCCCTCGTACCACACGAGCTCACACCGGCCGTAACCCTAGCAGCAGCCCAAACTGCGCTCAAACATGGTGACAGGAATCTCAATCGAGTATCAAGAGAGCACATCAGTGGTAAGAAGGAAAACAACAGATCCATAGTGGATACATGATCATAGGAAGGAACAGCATCAATGAAGTATGATCATGAAACTAATAGAATCGGGGATCTCAAATGGATGTATAATCCTGGATAGGAAGAGAATCACTGATCTCAAAACAAATGTCCATCCTAAGGTTCCTTAAGCAGAGTGGCGTGTCGTAAGTATGCCGCGGAACATACCAACGGTACGTCACTCTACTTTAGTCACCTAATCCATCAACCAAGGGTCATCCTAAAACGACGAAAGTTCGGGTTCACACCCCCTCAACCAAGTCTAAGTTCCGTATGTAAACAACTCTTTAGGCTCCACATAGTCAAACTTAAACTTGAACCAAGGTCAACCTAGCGCTCTGATACAAACTTTGTCACGACCCGAAAGAGCACGTGACTGGCCCTTGAAACATATGAAGTCTATAGGACTCCATCTGATCCAAGTAAGCCAAAAGCCTAGAAATCTAAAACCATTTAAGGAATAAGTAAAGAAAACTGGTTTAAAGAAGTGAAGAATACAGGTTTGAAATCAAGGTTTTAAATAACTAAGTCGAAGGTATGTTTTGAAAACAATAAGTCTTTTCTAAAAATTTCGGCAGAGTTTCTCTTGTAAAACTGGCCCCGAATGGGGTACAACATGAATAACAATATATGAAATGATAAAGGCATCCCCAAGCGGGAGCTAGCTCTTCGTCAATCGACGGTCACAACCACGCAAAGATATGATAATATACATCGCCAAGTGGCGAGGATCAAAACCAAAAGAAAACTCAAAAGTAGCAAGAAAACCGCAATACTACTAAGCGCGACTCTAAGGTCGAATAATACAACACTGTCTCTGAGTCTGAAAGAATATACAAGTTTTTGGTTGATGGACATTTCTAGATACAATGGAATAAATAAATACAAAGGTGATTCCTGATACGAAAGAATCCACCTACCAAAGCAAATCACCCGCAAGAAGGGAATGTGCCAGAAATGCCGCAATAGAACCTGTACGGCAAAACCTGCAAGAACTGTGGCACAACGGGGGTGAGTTGCCAACTCGTGAATAGAAACATCTACAAGGATAAATCGAATGCAAGACATAATCCTAAGTCAACGATCAATAATATAATCCACAAGAGTACATCTGAGTGTAATAAGGTGGCAAGGTAACATCTAATCATGTATATAGTGCCAGGTACTCAGGTAATAACATGTCATCGGTGTAAGGTATATCTGCATGAAGTATCAATGAAGAATATCAATAATATCAATACACATATATTAGCGTCCCATACCACTAATATTGGTGTAAGATAAGTGTAAATCCAGTCTGTATATGAACCATGTCTGTATATATGTGGAACCCGTCCACCCGTCACCCACTGACGATAAGCATCATGTATGCAAGTATGAGGATATAAACAATATCATGGAAAAACATCATGAAAACCCGTGCCTAGCATCGACACGTAAATCCTCATCCATATGGGGCTCCGTCAATCCGGGTCAGCCCTCTCTCAAAGTATATACCGGGAATCCGTCAGTCCGGGTCATCCCTCTCTCAATCCATCGGGCATCCGTCAGTCCGGGTCAGCCCTCTATCAATCCATCGGGCATCCGTCAGTCCGGGTCAGCCCTCTATCAATCCATCGGGCATCCGTCAGTCCGGGTCAGCCCTCTATCAATCCATCGGGCATCCGTCAGTCCGGGTCAGCCCTTTCTCAGAGTATATATCGGGAATCCGTCAGTCCGGGTCATCCCTCTCTCAGTACATCGGGCATCCGTCATTCCGGGTCAGCCCTATATCAATCCATCGGGCATCCGTCATTCCGGGTCAGCCCTCTCTCAGTACATCCTCTAGCACCGAGAAAACACGGGGCGACGCCCCAAATATCATATCAAGGGAACCGGGTTTTTCATAAAAGAGCACCTTTTCTTAAATAATTCCACGGTCCTCAAAATCAGAAATCACATGAAAATCCACATCAAGAAGTAAATCCAATACGATGTGCTATGCAATCAATCCATGATGTATGCGACATGTAAAGAAAGGTAATCATATCGGAATTCATGCAACATGGAATAGTAATGTGCATATGTCGAAGGAAGAATCATCTCATGAATGCAATAGTACTACAGTGTAGTGGCATGGCAATTATCGATGATGAAGTGTGTGAGCCGGCAAACGGTGTACGTGAAACATACGCATCATCGATAATGGTGCTGGTGTCCTAACAGCATGATAATAGTATAGCAATGAACATATGCCAGCAATGCGAATAGCATGAAAAAGCAGATATCTTATAGTCAACACCACAGTGAAGTATCTACTATGCAAACTACATCTAAGTAACAGGTCGATCAGGAGGGGTAGGTGTGGAAACCTCCTAAATCTGAGTCGGTATATATATAAAGATATATAGTCGGTGATCTCGCCTCAATGTCATATCATAAGATATCCTCGAGTTATGAGTGCGGATCAATCATCAATATCGGCGCGTACGGTAAATCATCGTACGGCATCCCCAATAGCTGGGTAGGGGTCAACATCTCACTGTCTCATCACATAACAGATATCACCATCATCAGATCATAAAGTCTGGAGTACTACTCTATGTCTAGTACAAACGGTAACATCGGTAAAGTATGCATGCGGGGGTAAACACACATCCCAAGCCCGCAAGAATCACAAGTCATATCCCACATATGAATCGTATCAAAATACCGATCTCCGGGCACCAAGCCCACATCATCAACTCATCTCCAAAGTCATCACATATCATCAATCACAGTGTAAGTACATGTGAAAAGCAAGGGTATAGGTATAGGTGTAATTCTATCCTAGGGTTCGCGACTATGAACTACACTAGTCACTTCTAACCCTACAAAACCAAAATACACCTAATATCACAATACTATATAATAAGCTATCTACGGACTGCGGGGGTGCTATACGCCATCCACCCGACTTTCCCCCGTAGATATAATCTACTCACCTCGCATCACCAATTGCGAACATCACCATGCATTTGCTTGTCGTCCGAAGTCTTCATGGGTACCTACACATCAAAATATCGTATATGCGCATTAAAACCAAATCCAATCTAAAACGGCGCATAAACTCCAAAACGATACGATAAGGGGGCCTATAGGTGAGAACCTATGGCACGCCCTCAATACCATCCATAATCCTCTATATCGTCGTATAAACGACAATAGTCGAGGCAAAACACATTCCACCATTTCAGAATCCAAAAATACGGAATACGGAAACACGAATCCAAAACGACAACATAGGATATATGTCCCAGATTTCACTCTAGATAGAATCTGTCAAAACTAGAAATACCCAGGGCCAAGAATTGGGGAATTGGGGCTGTGCACAGAAAACGAGGAAGTTCCTCATTGGTCTGGCCGCAAATTGCGGCCAGAATGGAGGTTTTGGCGGCCGGGAAGAAGAGGTAGGGGCTAGGGTTTGGGGTGTTGGTTCCATGGTGTCTGCACATGTCACTGTAAATCCAATTTTATTTTAGGGCATCTCGGGTGATAGCAGATTTCAATTAACCTTCACAGATTACACAATTTCCCCGATATCGGTTTCTAAAAATCCGTATTCTGGTTCTAGCATCAGGGTTGGGGTTCCAATTCAAACACTAGGGTGTTGGTAAGATCAATACTGAGCCCAATTTCATAATGCAACACCAATTCACTCAAACCCTAACTAGGTTTCTCTCAAATCCTCAAAAAAACAACCATATCGATTCTAAACTAAACATGGGGTATAAGTAATGCATAAACCAAACTAATGATCCAGAAAATACCTCATTTGGCAACTCAAGAATTTTCTTGAGTTGCCCTCTAGTGGCCAAATCCATGCTTCTTTAGCTCCATGTGTAGATCTAGGGATTTTGGACATTTTTAGTGAAAGGAGTTTGGGGTTTTGGTGTAGTTTTAGAGATGATTCATGGCTTGAGGAGGGGAGGGAAATGGAGAAGGGGCAGCAGCAGCTAGAGGAGGAAGAGGGAGAGAAATGAGAATGAAAAGAATGGCTAAGGGTATAAGGTCAAAGTCCACCTCTCTCTCTCTCTCACCTACCCTCATCATTACATTTCTTTTCTTTTCCTTTTCTTTTAAATCCAACCCTTCTCACAAGAATAGTAAGCCCTAATGAAAACCATGGCATAGAAAAATACACAAGTGTAGAAAGAATGATATGTGCAAGTTTTGCACAAAATTGCCAAAAACCCAATTAGCGATTTTAATCGCGATTAGCACTAAATTAGTGTCAAACTAATCACAAAAACTTAAAAATGTCATAATTCACTAATTTACCCTATTTTAGAATTTTCCATAATTTTTTTCATAATTTTTCTAACATTTTTCCTATTTATTTGCATTTAATATTAAAATAATCAATAAAATAATATTAAATTATAAAAATTCCCAAAATTAATATTTTATATTTTTGAAAATGTTACAATCTACCCCCTTTAAAGAAATTCGGTCCCCGAATTTAAATTTAAACCCCCACTACTAAAACAATTTCAGTAATAAACCAAAGTCGTCGGGGCTCCGAAATCATCAACACAAAGAACGTCACAGCGCAATACATGCGCAAGGGTACTGAGCAGATAACTCAAAAACAAAACTCCGTCAAGCATCCCGCAATCATCGGAGTCGATGTAAAAACACAATGTCAAATCCGATACAAACCGATATGATATGGATCGAAACTACACATGTAAACACCCAATCTATACACGTAAAAAGCTGATGTAAAACATGCAAACGTATATCCAGGTTTCGTCTACTGACTAGTCCTGCTCAGCATGAAAGCAAAAACCCAACATTATAAAAGGTACTGCTCCAAAGGGAATAAATCTCAAAAATGTACGTAACACAATCCTGTGCGTCTGGTGCGCACGGAAATCAAAAATCCAATATGTGCTGAACAGGTGCACAAAACAACATCTAGGTGCAACGGGTGTGCACGAAACCTCTGTCATGGGCAACGTATGTGCCTGACAGCCAAGGTCCGGTGCATCTAACATGCACGAAGAAATCTCGATTTAGTGCATCGGGTGCGCACCAAAATCGTATCAAAAAAAACATGCGCCCATGTAACATTTTCAAAAGTATAAAATATTAATTTTGGGAATTTTTATAATTTAATATTATTTTATTGATTATTTTAATATTAAATGCAAATAAATAGGAAAAATGTTAGAAAAATTATGAAAAATTATGGAAAATTCTAAAATAGGGTAAATTAGTGAATTATGACATTTTTAAGTTTTTGTGATTAGTTTGACACTAATTTAGCGCTAATCGCGATTAAAATCGCTAATCGGGTTTTTTTGGCAATTTTGTGCAAAACTTGCACATATCACATTTTCTCACACTTATGCATTTTCTTTCATGTGTTTCTTATTTGGGATTACTATTGAGGTGAGAAGGTTTGGGTTAAGGATTAAAAGAGAAAAGGGAAAAGAAAAAGGAAAAGAAAAGAATATAGAATGAGGGTAGGTGAGAGAGAGAGGCATGGGACTTTGACTTATACCCTTAGCCATTCTTCTTCATTCTCATTTCTCTACCTCTCTCACTCCTCTTGCTGCTGCTGCCCCCTTCCTCATCTCCCTCCCCTCTTCAAAGCCCAAAAGCATCTCAAAAACAACCCCAAAACCATATGTCCGTTTCATTAAAAATGTGCACGAGCTCGAGATCTACAAGATGGACCAAGAAAGCGTGGATTTTGGCCACTAGGGGCAACTCAAGAAATTTCTTGAGTTGCTAATGGAGGTAATTACTGAACCATTAGCTCAATTGTAGCCTTTCCTATAACCCCATGTTAAGATTATATCGATATTGTGTGATATTATGGACTTGATGAAAACCTAGTTAGGGTTTGAGAGAAACTTGAGTTGTAATGTGAAATTGAGCTCAGTAGAGGACTTGTAAACACCTTAGTGCATGAATTGGAACCCAAAACCTGAAGCTAGAACCAGAAATACGGATTTTATAAACCGATATCGGGGAAATTGTGTAATCTGTGCAGGTTAATTTGAATCTGCTATCACCCCGAGGACCCTAAAATAATATTGAGTGGAAATTGAGATGTGCAGGCACCATAGAGGCAACACCCCAAACCCTAGCCCCCAACTCCCTTTCCCGGCCGCCAATTCTCCCCTTTTGGCCGCCAATTGCGGCCTGGGTCCCACCTCCTTGGCTCGTATTGGTTCTGTAGCTCCTACATTGTTAGTTTAGGCCCCTGGTATATATAGATTTGTATAAAGTGATCTAGGGTGAAATCTGGGACATATTTCATGAGTTGCTGTTTTGGACTTTAGTTTCCGTATTCCGTATTTTCATTTCTGCATCGGTGTGTTTCGTTTTACCTCGACTATTTGGCGTTTATACGACGATGTAGAGGATTTATATGTGGTTTTGAAGGCGTGCCATAGGTTCTCACCTATAGGCCCCCTTATCGTATCGTTTTGGATTTCATGCGCCGTTTTAGCTTGGATTTGGTTTTAATGCGCATATGCGATATTTGATGTGTAGGTACCCATGAAGACCTCGGACGACAAGCGAATACGTGGTGACGTCCGCAAATGATGATACAGGTGAGTAGATTATATCTACAGGGGGAAGTCGGGTGGATGGCGTATAGCACCCCCGCAGTCCGTAGTTGTGTACTATATATATAGTGGATATATGATAGTTTTAGTGTGTTGTAGCTTTGTGTTAGGTGTTTTATGAATAGTGTAGGGTAGAAGAGACTAGTGTAGTTTATAGTCGCGAACCCTAGAATAGAATTACACCTACACACACACCCTTGCATATTACTGGTACTTACACGGTGTTTGATGATATGGATTGACTTTGGAGATGAGTCGATGATGTGGGCTTGATGACGTGAGATCGGTGATTGGATACGATTCATATGTGGGATATGACTTGGGATTTCTTGCGGGCTTGGGATATGTGCTTACCCCGCATGCATTCTTCACTGATGGTATCGTTTGGTGCTAGGCATAGAGTAGTACCCCAGACTATGTGATCTGATGATAGTGATACCTGTTATGTGATGAGATAGTGAGATGTGACCCGTACCCAGCTATTGGGATGCCGTACGATGATTACCGTACGAGCCGGTATTGATGATAGATCCGCACTCATAAATCGAGGATATCTTATGATATGACATTGAGGCGAGATCACCGACTATATACCTTTATATATGTATCGACTCAGATTTAGGCGGTTTCCATACCCCTCCAGACTTGCATGATACTTAGATCAGTAGTTGCATAGTAGATGTTAGATTAGACCAGAGTCATACCTATTTCAAAACTAACGAATCGGGAATATTGCAAGATAGGAAAAAGGGGATTCTACGGATATTTTCAAATGTGTAGAGTCTATTTTCTAAACACCGTAGCCCTTGTTTTACCAAAGACCCCGATTCGTCTTATTTCAAAAGGCAAGGTTGCATGATATAGCTTTCGAGTTAGATTCTTCACTATTGCGTTGATTATTCGATTGCACCTGTTCATACTATTTGCATGGCATTACTTGTGTTTATTGTTATATTGCCATCATGCTGTTAGGACACCAGCACCATTATCGATGATGCGTATGTTCCACGTACACTGATTGCCGGCTCACACACTTCATCATCGATAATTGCTATGCCACTACACTGTAGTACTGCTGCATTCATGATATGATTTCCGCATGGCATATTGTACACATAGACCTGTACACAAATATATACGATTTGACTTGATATTCACACCTGATGCTTATATCACACCTGATCATCATATTGTAGCTCATTTATATGTGACATGACTTGATACTCACATTGATGCTTATATCACACCTGATCATTATATTGTAGCTCATTTATATGTGACATGACTTGATACTCACATTTGATGCTTATATCACACCTGATCATCATATTGTAGCTCATTTATATGTGACATGACTTGATACTCACATTGATGCTTATATCACACCTGATCATTATATTGTAGCTCATCTATATGTGACTTGACATGATATTTATGTTTGACGCACATATCATATCAGATTAGTGACTTACATTCTGGTTTGGATTATATGTGATTTCTGGATTTGGGAACCGTGGCTATTTCAAATATGTAATCATTTAAAAACCCGGTTCCCTTGATATGATATTTCGGTGCGTCCACCATGTGTTTTCTCGGTGCTAGAGTGATATATAAAAACCCGAATCGAGGAGGCGGTTGAGGCCGATTACGGGTACATGGTGGACCCGGTATGGTACCCCGGGGCGAGAACGGTTTCACTGTGTGATAGACGGTGAGCCCGGCAGAGGGACTACTACCTACCGGTGATTGTACTTGAGCTCGGCGGATATCTGGAGGATTCCGACCGGAGCCCAGAGATGGATATGGGCTGACCCGTACTGCCGGGGCCAAGGGCCGATACCGCAGACGGAGCCCAGAGATGGACATGGGTTGACTCGTACTGCCGGGGCCGAGGGCCGATACCGCAGACGGAGCCCCATATGGATGAGGATTTACGTGTCGATGCTTGAAACGGGTTTCATGATGTTTTACCATGATGTTCTTTATATCCTCATATTGCATGCATGATGCTTATTGTCATTGGGTGACGGGTGGACGGGTTCCACGCATATACAGATATGGATCATATACAGATATGGATCATATACAGACATGGATCATATACGGACATGGATCATATACAGACATGGATTTACACTTATCATACTTCATTTGTATATATAACAGGGTATGAGGGCGCTGTTATATATACCCTTACACCAATATTAGTGGTATGGGACGCTAATATATGTGTATTGATATCATTGATACTGCATCATATTTACATCTTGCAGACATACCTTATACATTCATGACATGTTATTACCTGAGTACTTGGCACCACATACATATTTAGATGTTACCTTGCCACCTTATCACACTCAGATGTACTCTTGTGGATTATATTACTGATTGTTGACTTAGGTTTATGTCTTGCATTCGGTTTCTGCTTGTAGATGTTTCTATTCACGAGTTGGCAACTCACCCCCGTTGTGCCACAGTTCTTGCAGGTTCTGCCGTACAGGTTTCATTGCGGCATTTCTGGCACATTACTTTCTTGCGGGTGGCTTGCTTTTGGTTGGTGGATTCTTTCGCATCAAGAACCACCCTTGTATTCATTTTACTCATTGTATCTAGAAATTGTCCATCAACCAAAACTTGTATATTCTTTCAGACTTAGAGACAATGTTGTATTATTCGTCCTTAGAGTCGCGCTTAGTAGTATTGCGGTTTCTTGTTGCTTGAGCTTTCTTTTGGGTTTGATCCTCGCCACTTGGCGTTGTATATTATTGTTGCATGTATGGTTGTGACCGTCTATTGACGAAGAGCTAGCTCCCGCTTGGGGATGCCTTTATCATTGCATATATATTGTCATTCTTGTTGTACCCCATTCGGGGCCAGTTTTACAAAAGAAACTCTGCCGAAATTTTTAGAAAAGACTGTACTGTTTTAAATTGCATATTCGGCTTAGTTATTTAAAAACATTTACTTTTTTTTAAACATGTAGTTCTTTCTTATTCTTAAAAAGGGTTTTAGATTTCTGGGTTTTCGGCTTACTTAGTCGCGTTACGCCTGTAGACGTTACGTAGTTAAGTGCCGGTCACGGGCCAAACTTTGGGTCGTGACAAAGTTGGTATCAGAGCGCTAGGTTGACCTTGGTTCGAGTCTGAGTTTGACTATGTGGAGCCTAGGGCGTTTATATATATATACGGAACTTAGGCTTGACCTTACGGAACTTAGACTTGGTCGAGGGGGTATTAGACCCGAACTTTCGTCGCATTAGGATGACCCTTGGTTGATGGAATAGGTGACTAAAGTAGAGTGACGTACCGTTGGTATGTTCCGCGGCATACTTACGACACGCCACTCCGCTTAAGGAACCTTAGGATGTGCATACTTTTGAGATCAGTGATTCTCTTCATATCCAGGATTATACATCCATTTGAGATCCCCGATTCGATTAGTTTCATGATCATACCTTCATTGATGTTGTTCCTTCCTATGATCATGTATCCACTCTGGGTCTGTTGTTTCCTTCTTGTCACTGATGTGCCCTTTTGATACTCGATTGAGATTCCTGTCACCATGTCTAAGCGCAGTTTGGGCTGCTGCTAGGGTTACGGCCGGTGTGAGCTCGTTTGGTACGAGGGCCGACCATTGTGTTTTCTGGTGACATGGGAATGTCTCGAGTTAGTATTGGTGATTGTGACCTCTAGCGGAGGCGAGTGCTTGGATTTGCACCGGATGATCGGGCCATTGTTAGAGCTGCCAGTTGAAAGAGGACTGTTGATGTACAGCATACCTCAGAGATTGTGATGTCGCCTACCGTGCAGACAGATGGACCAGCTGTTGCTGAGATCGACAAGATGTTGCTTTCGGAGCTTACGAACTGAGATTGCCGGAGCTTTCAGGCAGATATGCGACAGATGATAGCTAGTATACCCGATTGAGAGACGAAGGTGATTCGTCCGATTTTGCGCCAGAGCGGGCCCAGTTGAGTTGAAGATTTCCAGTATGGAGAATCTTACTCAGATCTAGAGCAGACCGATTCAGAGATGATCGCCTATGTATTGCCCTTCCTGGAGGGTTGAGGCATTGTTCGGCGTACAGGCGTATGAACCAGTTGTTGCTGCAAATGATGAGATATCGCCCAGATGATTGGAGCTGTTGCAGCGTGAGCATATACTCAGAGAGATGATAGCGAGTCGCTAGTCACCTGAGGATGAATGACTAGGACATGTGGTTCGTTCGTTACCGATGCGAGGTCATCAGATAGATTGTTTCCAGCTAGAGACGATTTCACGCAGGTTCGTTGAGAGTCGATTGAGACGATCGAATGTCAGGAGCCCATTTTCCAAGTTTAAAGTATACGGAAAGACATGCAGGTGATTCTATGGACCCTCTAGAAGAATGAAACCCTAACTCGACTTAATGATCGTGTGACAGCCTTTGAACCTTAGGGTTTACGGCGGTTCCGCGGCGCCATTAGTGAGGCTTAGGTTTGCCCTTCTACGGCTGGACCACCGACGCTGTGGCATGTACTCGATACTATTAAACTGTACCCGAGATGTGAGCTCTTGGGGGATTATGAGGATCTGACGAGTCGATCGGATGGTTCGACATCTTTCGGATATCGTGATGGGATACTGCTTGGGAGACTCCAGATGCGAGCGTAGCCGTCGGAGCGCAGTTCGTGTAGCCACGATGAGTTAGGTCCGAATCAGTCGATATTGAGCAATGTGGAGTAGATAATTCGTACGAGGTTTCGACGAGATGGCGTCCCACTCCGCTGACATCAGAGATGTGATACGCACCCCGAGGCGTGGTATGTGGATAGATCTTCCAGAAAGAAGCGCGATGAGTATGCAGCCATTCCGGAATAAGCTTTAGCTTCAGCATTGGATGATGACTTCCGGGCATTTCGGCAGGAATGAGATTTGAGAAAGGGACCTCGACAGGACCTTTCCGGAGTACGATACGAGAAGACCTAGACCAGGAGTGGTTGTATTGCGCGCACCCAGCAGGCCAGAGTTCGGCATTGTCGACGAGGTAGTTGACCCAGTTCGGATAGAGGAACTTACCCAGATGCGTTGTGAATTGATCAAGGATGGACGAGAGATGAGTATTCCTCCGATGGTTGGGACGTGTTCCCGAGGACCAGTTCAGCCTGACATCTTCTGTAGAATGATGAAGCTACAGAGTATGCGATTTCGAGTCCGTGTGAGAGACTTCAGATTGGCCGTGGCCGAGAACAGTGCAGTGTATAGTAGTGTGGCGTGTCGTCATAGTGGACGATGATAGAGGCATGTGGAACCAGAGGTTCGTGTGAGACGCTGACGAGCTGTCATTACTTCCCGTCGAGACTAGAGACCTGATATGCTTACAGAGACGTTGGAATGTGACCAATTTCCGAGAAGAGGTTGTGCTGAGGACACAGATGTCTATCAAGCGAGAAGAGGTAGTACAAGAGAGCCAGCCTCTGTGCAGATCGGCATAGACATGATTGGAAGAGCCCTTGAGCAGGATTCCTTCCAGGACATTGCTGCAATGATGTTTGCACCCAGGATCAGATGTGTGACGTGCATTCAGAGAGCCAGAGGCCGACGCCAGCGATATGCTGCCTTATGAGTGGTCGTAAGGTTTGACCGAGAGGTGACCAGAGAAGTACCAGAACGGAATCGTCCCCGTTAACATATCTGACAGGGCCGATGAGCCGATTGACTGTGAGATTGGTAGCCCACAGAGAAGATAAGGACCCAGAGAGTCAGAGGACGCCAGACCGTGAGCAAGAAGCACGTAGATATCCTGCGCTGCTAGCAGTGGATTGCACCGACTCCTTCTCGACCTCGAAGGAGGAACTACCGACGACGGTATTTATGATTTGTGATTTTGTGATTCGATTATCACGTATCCGTCACTTTGGGATTTCGGTATTTTGTGCGTTCTGTTTGCATGATTTAGTTTTGATGATTGAGTTTCATGATATCGTTTCATGCACCCACTGGATATTTATATATTTTGCGCTGAGTTATTACATTTGAGATATTGATTGAGATTTCATGCCTATCGTATTCAGTGATTTGATTTGCACTTCCAGCGTAGTTTTCATGCATCTTTAGTGTTTTGATATACGATTTTGGTGCACGCCAGATGCACTAAATCGGAATTATTCGTGCATTTCATATGCACCTGATTTTTTCTGTCAGGCACACACGTTGCCTACGACAGATGTTTCGTGCACACCCGTTGCACTTAGATGTTGTTTTCTACACCTGTTTGACACATATATGGATTTTGATTCCTTGCGCACCAGACGCACAGGATATTCTTATATATGCATTTTGGGGATTGATTCTAGTAGAGTAGTACATTTTTTTTTATGATATTCTCTATGTGTTGATGTTTTCGGAGCCCCGACAAATGGATTATTACTGAAATTGTTTTAGTAGTGGGGGTTTAAATTTAAATTCGGGGACCGAATTTCTTTAAGGGGGGTAGATTGTAACATTTTCAAAAGTATAAAATATTAATTTTGGGAATTTTTATAATTTAATATTATTTTATTGATTATTTTAATATTAAATGCAAATAAATAGGAAAAATGTTAGAAAAATTATGAAAAATTATGGAAAATTCTAAAATAGGGTAAATTAGTGAATTATGACATTTTTAAGTTTTTGTGATTAGTTTGACACTAATTTAGCGCTAATCGCGATTAAAATCGCTAATCGGGTTTTTTTGGCAATTTTGTGCAAAACTTGCACATATCACATTTTCTCACACTTATGCATTTTCTTTCATGTGTTTCTTATTTGGGATTACTATTGAGGTGAGAAGGTTTGGGTTAAGGATTAAAAGAGAAAAGGGAAAAGAAAAAGGAAAAGAAAAGAATATAGAATGAGGGTAGGTGAGAGAGAGAGGCATGGGACTTTGACTTATACCCTTAGCCATTCTTCTTCATTCTCATTTCTCTACCTCTCTCACTCCTCTTGCTGCTGCTGCCCCCTTCCTCATCTCCCTCCCCTCTTCAAAGCCCAAAAGCATCTCAAAAACAACCCCAAAACCATATGTCCGTTTCATTAAAAATGTGCACGAGCTCGAGATCTACAAGATGGACCAAGAAAGCGTGGATTTTGGCCACTAGGGGCAACTCAAGAAATTTCTTGAGTTGCTAATGGAGGTAATTACTGAACCATTAGCTCAATTGTAGCCTTTCCTATAACCCCATGTTAAGATTATATCGATATTATGTGATATTATGGACTTGATGAAAACCTAGTTAGGGTTTGAGAGAAACTTGAGTTGTAATGTGAAATTGAGCTCAGTAGAGGACTTGTAAACACCTTAGTGCATGAATTGGAACCCAAAACCTGAAGCTAGAACCAGAAATACGGATTTTAGAAACCGATATCGGGGAAATTGTGTAATCTGTGCAGGTTAATTTGAATCTGCTATCACCCCGAGGACCCTAAAATAATATTGAGTGGAAATTGAGATGTGCAGGCACCATAGAGGCAACACCCCAAACCCTAGCCCCCAACTCCCTTTCCCGGCTGCCAATTCTCCCCTTTTGGCCGCCAATTGCGGCCTGGGTCCCACCTCCTTGGCTCGTATTGGTTCTGTAGCTCCTACATTGTTAGTTTAGGCCCCTGGTATATATAGATTTGTATAAAGTGATCTAGGGTGAAATCTGGGACATATTTCATGAGTTGCTGTTTTGGACTTTAGTTTCCGTATTCCGTATTTTCATTTCTGCATCGGTGTGTTTCGTTTTACCTCGACTATTTGGCGTTTATACGACGATGTAGAGGATTTATATGTGGTTTTGAAGGCGTGCCATAGGTTCTCACCTATAGGCCCCCTTATCGTATCGTTTTGGATTTCATGCGCCGTTTTAGCTTGGATTTGGTTTTAATGCGCATATGCGATATTTGATGTGTAGGTACCCATGAAGACCTCGGACGACAAGCGAATACGTGGTGACGTCCGCAAATGATGATACAGGTGAGTAGATTATATCTACAGGGGGAAGTCGGGTGGATGGCGTATAGCACCCCCGCAGTCCGTAGTTGTGTACTATATATATAGTGGATATATGATAGTTTTAGTGTGTTGTAGCTTTGTGTTAGGTGTTTTATGAATAGTGTAGGGTAGAAGAGACTAGTGTAGTTTATAGTCGCGAACCCTAGAATAGAATTACACCTACACACACACCCTTGCATATTACTGGTACTTACACGGTGTTTGATGATATGGATTGACTTTGGAGATGAGTCGATGATGTGGGCTTGATGACGTGAGATCGGTGATTGGATACGATTCATATGTGGGATATGACTTGGGATTTCTTGCGGGCTTGGGATATGTGCTTACCCCGCATGCATTCTTCACTGATGGTATCGTTTGGTGCTAGGCATAGAGTAGTACCCCAGACTATGTGATCTGATGATAGTGATACCTGTTATGTGATGAGATAGTGAGATGTGACCCGTACCCAGCTATTGGGATGCCGTACGATGATTACCGTACGAGCCGGTATTGATGATAGATCCGCACTCATAAATCGAGGATATCTTATGATATGACATTGAGGCGAGATCACCGACTATATACCTTTATATATGTATCGACTCAGATTTAGGCGGTTTCCATACCCCTCCAGACTTGCATGATACTTAGATCAGTAGTTGCATAGTAGATGTTAGATTAGACCAGAGTCATACCTATTTCAAAACTAACGAATCGGGAATATTGCAAGATAGGAAAAAGGGGATTCTACGGATATTTTCAAATGTGTAGAGTCTATTTTCTAAACACCGTAGCCCTTGTTTTACCAAAGACCCCGATTCGTCTTATTTCAAAAGGCAAGGTTGCATGATATAGCTTTCGAGTTAGATTCTTCACTATTGCGTTGATTATTCGATTGCACCTGTTCATACTATTTGCATGGCATTACTTGTGTTTATTGTTATATTGCCATCATGCTGTTAGGACACCAGCACCATTATCGATGATGCGTATGTTCCACGTACACTGATTGCCGGCTCACACACTTCATCATCGATAATTGCTATGCCACTACACTGTAGTACTGCTGCATTCATGATATGATTTCCGCATGGCATATTGTACACATAGACCTGTACACAAATATATACGATTTGACTTGATATTCACACCTGATGCTTATATCACACCTGATCATCATATTGTAGCTCATTTATATGTGACATGACTTGATACTCACATTGATGCTTATATCACACCTGATCATTATATTGTAGCTCATTTATATGTGACATGACTTGATACTCACATTTGATGCTTATATCACACCTGATCATCATATTGTAGCTCATTTATATGTGACATGACTTGATACTCACATTGATGCTTATATCACACCTGATCATTATATTGTAGCTCATCTATATGTGACTTGACATGATATTTATGTTTGACGCACATATCATATCAGATTAGTGACTTACATTCTGGTTTGGATTATATGTGATTTCTGGATTTGGGAACCGTGGCTATTTCAAATATGTAATCATTTAAAAACCCGGTTCCCTTGATATGATATTTCGGTGCGTCCACCATGTGTTTTCTCGGTGCTAGAGTGATATATAAAAACCCGAATCGAGGAGGCGGTTGAGGCCGATTACGGGTACATGGTGGACCCGGTATGGTACCCCGGGGCGAGAACGGTTTCGCTGTGTGATAGACGGTGAGCCCGGCAGAGGGACTACTACCTACCGGTGATTGTACTTGAGCTCGGCGGATATCTGGAGGATTCCGACCGGAGCCCAGAGATGGATATGGGCTGACCCGTACTGCCGGGGCCAAGGGCCGATACCGCAGACGGAGCCCAGAGATGGACATGGGTTGACTCGTACTGCCGGGGCCGAGGGCCGATACCGCAGACGGAGCCCCATATGGATGAGGATTTACGTGTCGATGCTTGAAACGGGTTTCATGATGTTGTTTATATCCTCATATTGCATGCATGATGCTTATTGTCATTGGGTGACGGGTGGACGGGTTCCACGCATATACAGATATGGATCATATACAGATATGGATCATATACAGACATGGATCATATACGGACATGGATCATATACAGACATGGATTTACACTTATCATACTTCATTTGTATATATAACAGGGTATGAGGGCGCTGTTATATATACCCTTACACCAATATTAGTGGTATGGGACGCTAATATATGTGTATTGATATCATTGATACTGCATCATATTTACTTCTTGCAGACATACCTTATACATTCATGACATGTTATTACCTGAGTACTTGGCACCACATACATATTTAGATGTTACCTTGCCACCTTATCACACTCAGATGTACTCTTGTGGATTATATTACTGATTGTTGACTTAGGTTTATGTCTTGCATTCGGTTTCTGCTTGTAGATGTTTCTATTCACGAGTTGGCAACTCACCCCCGTTGTGCCACAGTTCTTGCAGGTTCTGCCGTACAGGTTTCATTGCGGCATTTCTGGCACATTACTTTCTTGCGGGTGGCTTGCTTTTGGTAGGTGGATTCTTTCGCATCAAGAACCACCCTTGTATTCATTTTACTCATTGTATCTAGAAATTGTCCATCAACCAAAACTTGTATATTCTTTCAGACTTAGAGACAATATTGTATTATTCGTCCTTAGAGTCGCGCTTAGTAGTATTGCGGTTTCTTGTTGCTTGAGCTTTCTTTTGGGTTTGATCCTCGCCACTTGGCGTTGTATATTATTGTTGCATGTGTGGTTGTGACCGTCTATTGACGAAGAGCTAGCTCCCGCTTGGGGATGCCTTTATCATTGCATATATATTGTCATTCTTGTTGTACCCCATTCGGGGCCAGTTTTACAAAAGAAACTCTGCCGAAATTTTTAGAAAAGACTGTACTGTTTTAAATTGCATATTCGGCTTAGTTATTTAAAAACATTTACTTTTTTTTAAACATGTAGTTCTTTCTTATTCTTAAAAAGGGTTTTAGATTTCTGGGTTTTCGGCTTACTTAGTCGCGTTACGCCTGTAGACGTTACGTGGTTAAGTGCCGGTCACGGGCCAAACTTTGGGTCGTGACAGCCCAACACGCGCGAAAATCCAAATCTGTGCATCCATCGTGCACGAATGAAAATCTAAACCCTGCGCACTCAACATGCACGGAATCACGAAATCCAATAACAACATCGAATAGGTGTAAAGCACATCACCAGCACGGAGTGCAAAACCAACCATCAAAATCCGGGTCAAAATCAACGATAAAATGCGTCTCAAACCAAAATCAGGTGTACCTCAAAGGAAAATCTCACAATCGTGTGCATCAGGGTGCACGAATCAAAGCATAACACTAAAATGCATGAAAACTCTGCGCGAAATATATAAATATCCAGTGGGTGCATGAAACCAATATCATGAAATTCAGTCACCAAAACTAAATCATGCAAACAGAACACCCAAAATACCGAAATCCAAAATGACGGATACGTGATAATCGAATCACAAAATCACAAATCACAAATACCGTCTTCGGTAGTTCCTCCTTCGAGGTCGAGAAATAGTCGGTGCAATCCACAGCTAGCAGCGCAGGATATCTACCTGCCTCTCGCTCACGGTCTAGCGTCTTCTGACTCTCTGGATCCTTATCTTCTCTGCGGATTACCTATCACGCGGTCAATCGGCTCATCGGCCCTGTCAGGTGTGCTAACGGGGACGATTCCGTTCTGGCACTTCCCGGTCAAACCTCACGACCACTCGTAAGGAAGCATATCACTGGCGTCGGCCTCTGGCTCTCTGAATGCACGTCACACATCTGATCCTGGGTGCAAACATCATTGCAGCAACGCCCTGGAAGGAATCCTGCTCAAGGTCTCTTCCAATCATGCCTATGCCGATCTGTGCGGAGGCTGGCCCTCCTGCACAACCTCTTATTCCAACTGTCTCCCTCGTCGTCCACTATGACGTCACGCCAAGCTACCTATGCACTGCACTGTTCTCGGCCACGGTCAATCTGAAGTCTCTCACACGGACTCGAAATCGCGTATCTTGTAGCTGCATCACTCTGTAGCAGATGTCAGGCCGAACTGGTCCTCGGAAACACGTCTCAACCATCGGAGGAATACTCATCACTCGTCCGTCCTCGATCAATTCGCAACGCATCTTGTTAAGTTCCTCTATCCGAACTTGGTCAACTACCTCGTCGACAAGGCTGAACTCCGGTCTGCTGGGTGTGCGCAAAACGACCACTCCTGGTCTAGGTCTTCTCGTATCGTACTCCAGAAAGGTCCTGTCGAGGTTCCTTTCTCAAATCTCAATCCTGCCGAAATGCCCGGAAGTCATCATCCAATGCTGAAACTCAAGCTTTTTCCGGAACGGCCGCATACTTATCGCGCTTCTTTCTGGAAGATATATCCATATACCACGCCTCGGGGTGCATATCACATCTCTAATATCAGTGGAGTGGAACATCATCTCGTCGAAACCTCGTACGAACTCTTTTCTTCACTCTGCTCAAATGTCGACTGATTCGGACTCGTCTCATCATGGCTACACAAACCGCGCTCCGACGGCTATCCTCGCATCTGGAGTCTCCCAAGCAGTGTCCCATCACAATGTCCGAAAGATGTCGAACCATCCGATCGACTCGTCAGATCCTCATAATCCCCCAAGAGCTCACATCTCGGGTACAGTTTAATAGTATCGAGTACATGCCACAGCGTCGGTGGTCCAGCCGTAGAAGGGCAAACCCAAGCCTCACTAATGGCGCCGCGGAACCGCCGTAAACCCTAAGGTTCAGAGGCTGTCACACGGCCATTAAGTCGAGTTAGGGTTTCATTCTTCTAGAGGGTCCATAGAATCACCTGCATGTCTTTCCGTATACTTTAAACTTGGAAAATAGGCTCCTGACATTCGATCGTCTCTATCGACTCTCAACGAACCTGCGTGAAGTCGTCTCTAGCTGGAATCGATCCGCCTGATGATCTCGCATCGGGGTAAGCGAACTCACCACACGTCCTAGTCATTCATCCTCGGTGACTAGCGACTCGCTAACATCTCTCTAAGAACATGCTCATGCTGCAGTAGCTCCAATCATCTGGGCGATATCTCATCATTTGCAGCAGCAACTGGCTCATACGCCTGTACGCCGAACAACGCCTCAATCCTCCAGGAAAGGCAACACAATGGCGGTCGTCGCTGAATCAGCCTGCTCTAGGTCTGAGTAAGACTCTCCACACTGGAAATCTTCAACTCAACTGGGCCCGCTCTGGCGCAAAACCGGACGAATCACATTCGTCTCTCAAATCTGGTAGACTAGCTATCATCTGTCGCATATCTGCCTGAAAGCTCCGGCAATCTCAGCTCGTAAGCTTCGGAAGCGACATCCTGTCAATCTCAGCAACAGCTGGTCCATCTGTCTGCACGGTAGGCGACATCACAATCCCTGAGGTATACTGTACATCAACAGTCCTCTCTCAGCTGGCAGCTCTAACAAAGGCACGATCAACCGGTGCAAACCAAGCACTCGCCTCCACTAGAGGTCACAATCACCACACTAACTCGAGACGTTCCCATGTCACCAGAAAACACAAAGGTCGGCCCTCGTACCACACGAGCTCACACCGGCCGTAACCCTAGCAGCAGCCCAAACTGCGCTCAAACATGGTGACAGGAATCTCAATCGAGTCACATCAGTGGTAAGAAGGAAAACAACAGATCCATAGTGGATACATGATCATAAGAAGGAACAGCATCAATGAAGTATGATCATGAAACTAATAGAATCGGGGATCTCAAATGGATGTATAATCCTGGATAGGAAGAGAATCACTGATCTCAAAACAAATGTCCATCCTAAGGTTCCTTAAGCAGAGTGGCGTGTCGTAAGTATGCCGCGGAACATACCAACGGTACGTCACTCTACTTTAGTCACCTAATCCATCAACCAAGGGTCATCCTAAAACGACGAAAGTTCGGGTTCACACCCCCTCAACCAAGTCTAAGTTCCGTATGTAAACAACTCTTTAGGCTCCACATAGTCAAACTTAAACTTGAACCAAGGTCAACCTAGCGCTCTGATACCAACTTTGTCACGACCCGAAAGAGCACGTGACTGGCCTTTGAAACATATGAAGTCTATAGGACTCCATCTGATCCAAGTAAGCCAAAAGCCCAGAAATCTAAAACCATTTAAGGAATAAGTAAAGAAAACTGGTTTAAAGAAGTGAAGAATACAGGTTTGAAATCAAGGTTTTAAATAACTAAGCCGAAGGTATGTTTTGAAAACAATAAGTCTTTTCTAAAAATTTCGGCAGAGTTTCTCTTGTAAAACTGGCCCCGAATGGGGTACAACATGAATAACAATATATGAAATGATAAAGGCATCCCCAAGCGGGAGCTAGCTCTTCGTCAATCGACGGTCACAACCACGCAAAGATATGATAATATACATCGCCAAGTGGCGAGGATCAAAACCAAAAGAAAACTCAAAAGTAGCAAGAAAACCGCAATACTACTAAGCGCGACTCTAAGGTCGAATAATACAACACTGTCTCTGAGTCTGAAAGAATAAACAAGTTTTTGGTTGATGGACATTTCTAGATACAATGGAATAAATAAATACAAAGGTGATTCCTGATACGAAAGAATCCACCTACCAAAGCAAATCACCCGCAAGAAGGGAATGTGCCAGAAATGCCGCAATAGAACCTGTACGGCAAAACCTGCAAGAACTGTGGCACAACGGGGGTGAGTTGCCAACTCGTGAATAGAAACATCTACAAGGATAAATCGAATGCAAGACATAATCCTAAGTCAACGATCAATAATATAATCCACAAGAGTACATCTGAGTGTAATAAGGTGGCAAGGTAACATCTAATCATGTATATAGTGCCAGGTACTCAGGTAATAACATGTCATCGGTGTAAGGTATATCTGCATGAAGTATCAATGAAGAATATCAATAATATCAATACACATATATTAGCGTCCCATACCACTAATATTGGTGTAAGATAAGTGTAAATCCAGTCTGTATATGAACCATGTCTGTATATATGTGGAACCCGTCCACCCGTCACCCACTGACGATAAGCATCATGTATGCAAGTATGAGGATATAAACAATATCATGGAAAAACATCATGAAAACCCGTGCCTAGCATCGACACGTAAATCCTCATCCATATGGGGCTCCGTCAATCCGGGTCAGCCCTCTCTCAAAGTATATACCGGGAATCCGTCAGTCCGGGTCATCCCTCTCTCAATCCATCGGGCATCCGTCAGTCCGGGTCAGCCCTCTATCAATCCATCGGGCATCCGTCAGTCCGGGTCAGCCCTCTATCAATCCATCGGGCATCCGTCAGTCCGGGTCAGCCCTCTATCAATCCATCGGGCATCCGTCAGTCCGGGTCAGCCCTTTCTCAGAGTATATATCGGGAATCCGTCAGTCCGGGTCATCCCTCTCTCAGTACATCGGGCATCCGTCATTCCGGGTCAGCCCTATATCAATCCATCGGGCATCCGTCATTCCGGGTCAGCCCTCTCTCAGTACATCCTCTAGCACCGAGAAAACACGGGGCGACGCCCCAAATATCATATCAAGGGAACCGGGTTTTTCATAAAAGAGCACCTTTTCTTAAATAATCCCACGGTCCTCAAAATCAGAAATCACATGAAAATCCACATCAAGAAGTAAATCCAATACGATGTGCTATGCAATCAATCCATGATGTATGCGACATGTAAAGAAAGGTAATCATATCGGAATTCATGCAACATGGAATAGTAATGTGCATATGTCGAAGGAAGAATCATCTCATGAATGCAATAGTACTACAGTGTAGTGGCATGGCAATTATCGATGATGAAGTGTGTGAGCCGGCAAACGGTGTACGTGAAACATACGCATCATCGATAATGGTGCTGGTGTCCTAACATCATGATAATAGTATAGCAATGAACATATGCCAGCAATGCGAATAGCATGAAAAAGCAGATATCTTATAGTCAACACCACAGTGAAGTATCTACTATGCAAACTACATCTAAGTAACAGGTCGATCAGGAGGGGTAGGTGTGGAAACCTCCTAAATCTGAGTCGGTATATATATAAAGATATATAGTCGGTGATCTCGCCTCAATGTCATATCATAAGATATCCTCGAGTTATGAGTGCGGATCTATCATCAATATCGGCGCGTACGGTAAATCATCGTACGGCATCCCCAATAGCTGGGTAGGGGTCAACATCTCACTGTCTCATCACATAACAGATATCACCATCATCAGATCATAAAGTCTGGAGTACTACTCTATGTCTAGTACAAACGGTAACATCGGTAAAGTATGCATGCGGGGGTAAACACACATCCCAAGCCCGCAAGAATCACAAGTCATATCCCACATATGAATCGTATCAAAATACCGATCTCCGGGCACCAAGCCCACATCATCAACTCATCTCCAAAGTCATCACATATCATCAATCACAGTGTAAGTACATGTGAAAAGCAAGGGTATAGGTATAGGTGTAATTCTATCCTAGGGTTCGCGACTATGAACTACACTAGTCACTTCTAACCCTACAAAACCAAAATACACCTAATATCACAATACTATATAATAAGCTATCTACGGACTGCGGGGGTGCTATACGCCATCCACCCGACTTTCCCCCGTAGATATAATCTACTCACCTCGCATCACCAATTGCGAACATCACCATGCATTTGCTTGTCGTCCGAAGTCTTCATGGGTACCTACACATCAAAATATCGTATATGCGCATTAAAACCAAATCCAATCTAAAACGGCGCATAAACTCCAAAACGATACGATAAGGGGGCCTATAGGTGAGAACCTATGGCACGCCCTCAATACCATCCATAATCCTCTATATCGTCGTATAAACGACAATAGTCGAGGCAAAACACATTCCACCATTTCAGAATCCAAAAATACGGAATACGGAAACACGAATCCAAAACGACAACATAGGATATATGTCCCAGATTTCACTCTAGATAGAATCTGTCAAAACTAGAAATACCCAGGGCCAAGAATTGGGGAATTGGGGCTGTGCACAGAAAACGAGGAAGTTCCTCACTGGTCTGGCCGCAAATTGCGGCCAGAATGGAGGTTTTGGCGGCCGGGAAGAAGAGGTAGGGGCTAGGGTTTGGGGTGTTGGTTCCATGGTGTCTGCACATGTCACTGTAAATCCAATTTTATTTTAGGGCATCTCGGGTGATAGCAGATTTCAATTAACCTTCACAGATTACACAATTTCCCCGATATCGGTTTCTCAAAATCCGTATTCTGGTTCTAGCATCAGGGTTGGGGTTCCAATTCCAACACTAGGGTGTTGGTAAGATCAATACTGAGCCCAATTTCATAATGCAACACCAATTCACTCAAACCCTAACTAGGTTTCTCTCAAATCCTCAAAAAAACCACCATATCGATTCTAAACTAAACATGGGGTATAAGTAATGCATAAATCAAACTAATGATCCAGAAAATACCTCATTTGGCAACTCAAGAATTTTCTTGAGTTGCCCTCTAGTGGCCAAATCCATGCTTCTTTAGCTCCATGTGTAGATCTAGGGATTTTGGACATTTTTAGTGAAAGGAGTTTGGGGTTTTGGTGTAGTTTTAGAGATGATTCATGGCTTGAGGAGGGGAGGGAAATGGAGAAGGGGCAGCAGCAGCTAGAGGAGGAAGAGGGAGAGAAATGAGAATGAAAAGAATGGCTAAGGGTATAAGGTCAAAGTCCACCTCTCTCTCTCTCTCACCTACCCTCATCATTACATTTCTTTTCTTTTCCTTTTCTTTTAAATCCAACCCTTCTCACAAGAATAGTAAGCCCTAATGAAAACCATTGCATAGAAAAATACACAAGTGTAGAAAGAATGATATGTGCAAGTTTTGCACAAAATTGCCAAAAATCCAATTAGCGATTTTAATCGCGATTAGCACTAAATTAGTGTCAAACTAATCACAAAAACTTAAAAATGTCATAATTCACTAATTTACCCTATTTTAGAATTTTCCATAATTTTTTTCATAATTTTTCTAACATTTTTCCTATTTATTTGCATTTAATATTAAAATAATCAATAAAATAATATTAAATTATAAAAATTCCCAAAATTAATATTTTATATTTTTGAAAATGTTACACGTATGCTTCTCGGCAGCTGAGGAAACATGAACAGAACTACCCCACCCATGATTTAGAGATAGTTGCAGTGGTATTTGCACTTAAGATCTGGAGACATTACCTATACGGTGAGTCGTGCCAGATATTCACTGACCACAAGAGTTTGAAGTATATTTTCCAGCAGCGAGATCTGAATCTGAGACCGCGCTGTTGGATGGAGTTGGTGAAAGATTATGACTGCGAGATTTTATACCATCCGGGCAAGGCGAATGTGATGGCTGATGCTTTGAGTAGGAGGCCCGGAGGTAGCTTATCTTGTATGAGCGCAGTACAGATGCAGTCGACGGCAGATTGGCAGGTTTTACGTGATAGCAGAGTGCAGTTCGAGTTTACTCCTACAGGGGGGACAGCTGGCCCATTTCAGAGCACGTCCACGGTTACTTGACCGTATCCACGAGGCACAGTCCGGCGATGCCCGTACATTAGAGATTATTGAGCAGATTCGGCAGGGCAGAGTTTCTGAGTTCGTGATTGATGATCAGGGGATACTTCGATTTGGGACTCGACTGTGCGTGCCAGATTCAGAGGGACTGAGGCGTGATATCCTCGAGGAGGCACATAGATCAGTATACAGTGTGCATCCAGGTTCCACCAAGATGTACCGTGATTTGAGAGAGGTTTACTGGTGGGACGGGATGAAGAAGGATATTACAGACTTTATGTCGAGATGCCTGACTTGTCAGCAAGTCAAGGCTGAGCACCAGAGGCCAGCCGGCGAGTTACAGCCTTTGCCCATCCCTGAGTGGAAGTGGGAGCAGGTCTCCATGGACTTCGTTGTGGGTCTACCCAGGAGCAGTCGAGGGTACGACTCTATTTGGGTGATTGTGGATCGACTGACGAAAGCAGCTCACTTCCTGCCAGTGAAGACCACTTTTGGATTTTCTTAGTACGCCCAGGTTTATATTGATGAGATAGTGCGACTGCATGGTGTTCCGACTTGCATCGTGTCAGACCGTGGCACCCAGTTTACCAGCCGATTGTGGCAGAAACTCCAGGAAGCTTTGGGCACCCGATTGAGTTTTAGCACAGCCTTTCATCCGCAGACTGACGGTCAGTCGGAGCGTACTATTCAGACTCTTGAGGACATGCTCAGAGCTTGTGTTTTAGATTTCGGTGGTAGCTGGGATCGTCATTTGCCTTTGATCGAGTTTTCCTACAATAATAGCTTCTAGGAGACGATTCAGATGGCACCTTTCGAGGCTTTATATAGGAGGAGATGTCGATCGCCTGTATGTTGGACAGAGCTTAGGGAGAGCAGTATTTTGGGGCCTCATATCGTACAGGAGACGACCGAGAAGATACAGCTGATTCGGGACAGGATGAGAGCGGCACAGAGCAGGCAGAAATCATATGCTGACAGGCGCCGTCGCCGACTCGAGTTCGCTGTTGGCGATCATGTTTTCCTGAAGGTCTCTCCGATGAAAGGTGTGATGAGATTTGGGAGGAAAGGGAAACTGAGTCCTAGGTATGTTGGTCCTTTCGAGATCCTAGAGCGTGTTGGTCCAGTCGCTTATCGGTTAGCTCTTCCGCCCAGCTTCCCCGATGTTCACCCCGTATTCCATGTCTCGATGCTCCGCAAGTACCTTCATGATCCTTCCCAGGCGATTCAGCACCAGACGATCCAGCTAGAGCGTGATCTTTCTTTCACCGAACAGCCGGCTGTCATTTTGGATCGGCAGGTGAAGAAATTGAGGTCGAAGGTTATACCGTCCGTCAAGGTCCTTTGGCGTGGCCCGAACAGCGAGGAGGTCACCTGGGAGACCGAGGTCGAGATGAGGAAGAGATATCCCCATCTTTTTGAAGGTATGCATAGTTAAATTCTAAATTCGGGGACCGAATTTCTTTAAGGGAGGAAGATTGTAACCCTTCGAAAATCGTTTAGGCAGTTTTTCGGTAATCGGTTAATTTTTCGGATTTTTCCGTAAAAAGTCAAAATATGTATTTTTCATTGTAGACCTAATTATACAAAATTTAGATAAGATATTACTATAATTTTGTCACTAAAACGTCACTTATAATTTTCTAGTTAAATAAAAAAAATTCGTAATTAATTATTTTTAAAATGTCACTTATATTTTTCATTGTAGACCTAATTATTATTTTAAGCCTTTTTAAATAAATTAAATTAGTGATAAATACAAATTTAATTGGGTAAATTTCATAATTAGGAGTCTTTATAAGCTAAAATATGGTGTTAATAAAATTGTATCATGACTTGCAACATTTTAGTTCTATGGTGTGAAAATTATGCAAAAAATGATGTAAAAAGGGTTTTTTTTGTAAAAAGTTGATGTGAAATGCATTAAATGAGATGTGAGGGATCTTTTTGACCTAGAAACTTCTCCAAAAACCCCACACCCTCCTCCTCTTCACCTCTGGCCGAAAATAGCAGCAGCTCCCCCCTCTTTTCACCTAAATTCTTGCTTCAAAAATTATGAAAAATCATGAAAAATCCATAAAAATTCACCATTTTCTTCTCCAATTCAAAGCCAAACCCTAATCCACTCTCTCCTCAACCAAATTTAGTTCAAAACTAGGAGAAAGGAGGCTTCTTTGGTGGCTTGATCATGCTAGGGTTCCACTTGTGAGGTAAAATCCTAAACTATTTTGTTAACTTGTAGTTATATGTGCTAAAAATTCAATTTTGAAGTATTAATTTAGTTGTAAATTCTTGTTCATGAAAATCAAGAATGGGATTTGATGTTAAACTAGGGTTTGAAGCTTGGTTGTTAGACTTATGTTAGGGCTTTGGTTACCTAATTGATTAGAGTGGTTAATTGGGTAATGATACGCTCGCTAAATCGTTAAATTTCGATGTTTGAATCGAATCGGCTAGAAAATTGCTTGCTAGATTTTTACGAAAATTAGAATGCGATCAAATTGTGTTATGTTAGCGATATAATTAGCATCGTATAGGACTATTAGAGTGCGCGAACGCGGGGTTTCATCTAGTCGGGTTGTAGTTTAGTCGATTTTCCCGAAATGACGATTCTAGTTAAAGGATTGCGATTTTCGTGCGTTTTTCCGCGCACCGAGTGCATGCTATGATTAATACGAGAGCATGGATAATTATATGTTGTGACTTGCATTGTGTTAGGTTTTGTAATCTTATGCTTGATATTGTGCAAATATAGGATCGGTCGTGGAAACTTCGGACACGGCGCGAAAAGGCAAGGCGGTGGCCGGAACGGATTAGCGGGGATTTCAGGTGAGTAGATGTATTCATCTATGGGGGAATCGTCTGGATGGCGCGATGCGCCCCCTAGTTAGGATTACCCTACTTTTTGCGAGATTATAGTGTTAGCTAGCTTATCCATTCATGTACACTACATACCCTTATAGCGAACAGTATATTAAATTGCATGGACATTCATCTTTACTTATGCGATATCATTTCGTAGGACACGTACACCTTACCATTGGCATCTGTTGCACGCGCACTATTCATGTGACACACACGCCTTTGGTAAATGCCATGCCACGTGCACTATAGAACCTGTTTATCATAATATCGCCACTTGCATTCATACTTGATATATGAAATTGCATAGCATAAGTATACCTCGCATCATCATCATATTTATATAGATTTCTAGCCAAAATTCACATCGTATGCATTGATATCATAGACATTTATCATATATAACATGTGGACATTATGATTTTCTTGAGGATTTCAGTATTGCTGCGATTTCTGGATTTTGGGGAAAACCGCAAGAATTTAACAAAACCTTATATTTATCATTTTCAAAACAAAGTTGCGGTTTTCTCGTGATGTATGTGTCGTCCACCATGAGTTTTCATGTTTTCTGTTGGATTTCGAGACCCGATTCGAGGAGTGGATGAACCGTCTCGGGTACATGGTGGGCCCGGTATGGTACCCCGGGGCAAGAAGATCGAGTTGTAGACGATGAGCCTGGCAGGGGAAGACTACCTACCGGTGTTGTCTGGCGCGGCGGATATCCGGAGGATACCGACCGTTGTCCTGAGATTTATGATATGGGCCGATCCGTACTGACGGAGCCCGATATTGAGACAGATATGATTCCTATTTGGTGTCGATGCTTGACACGGGTTTTCAGATGATTTCTTGATGGTATTTAGCTATTATACAGATATTCATGTTCTAAAGTTAAGAATTCAATACCCTTAGCATTTAAAACACTTAAAGACTTAATAATGATATTGCATACCTGTGCATGCATACTAGAGATAGTATATCACATATGGACATACATGTTGTGGTGCGTTGCGTGCATTCTTACGATTGCCTTATTAGATGTTATATTTACTCACGAGCTGGCAACTCACCCCCGTTGTGCCACAGTATCTTGCAGGTCGGACTCATCAGTCTTGTAGCAGCGGCTATCTTATCATCAGTCCCTTTTGCTCAGACTCGCGACATCGCCCGTAGGTGGGTTGCGAGCACACTTTATTTCTTTTGCTTTATCATTGTATCTAGTATTCTCCATCTACCACTTTATATTGTATATGCGACCTAGTGATGAGACTGAGAGATTTGTATATTTGTGGTTTCTTTTGGGTCGAGCTCACTTGAGCCGACGTGTGTTTTCTGGTATTTTGCACTTCTTTTATGCTCTTTTTCTTGATATTACTATTATATTGCATGTGGTTGTGATCCGCCTTGGGCGAAGAGCTAGCTCCCGCTTGGGGATGCCATTTTTATGATTACAGGTTTATTATCTTGTTGTACCTATTTTGTGGGATAGAAAATACAGGGGAGACTCTTCCGAAATTTTCAGAAATTTATGATGTTTTTTTAAGAAGGGATTCTTTGCAAATTAATTGATTTGAAAATCGTTTTCATTAAAGGTTTTCCTTCACTCTCTTTTGATTTTGGTTTAGATTTTTCTGGGCTTTGGCTGACTTAGGTTACGGTACGCCTTTAGACGTCTCGTAATCTAAGTGCCAGTCACGTTCCGTTCTTTCGGGTCGTGACACCTCTATCGGGCATCCGTCAATCCGGGTCAGCCCTTTCTCAATATATCGGGCATCCGTCAGTCCGGGTCAGCCCTCTCTCAATATATCGGGCATCCGTCAGTCCGGGTCAGCCCTCTCTCAATATATCGGGCATCCGTCAGTCCGGCTCAGCCCTCTCTCAATATATCGGGCATCCGTCAGTCCGGGTCAGCCCTCTCTCAATATCTACCACTCCAGCACCGAGGAAACACAGGGTGGGCGCATCGAAATATCATGTCAAGGGAACCGGGTTTTCAAATGATTACATATTTGAAAATGGCCACGGTTCCCAAATCCAGAAATCACATGTAATCCCAACCAATATGCAAGTAAATGTGATGTGATATGTGCATCAAGTATGAATATCATGGCAATTCTAACGTTGTGTGTGTGTAACTTGCAGGGTAGTGCTCGTGCAACATGAACTGTCAGTAAGGGTGCAGTGTTCTATCAATTCTAGTTTATATACACATAGCAGGGAATGCAGTATGCATTAAATAGTATCCATGAACAGTCAATGTATGTAAATGTAGCTATAAGGTCCTATCAGCCCTGACGTAGAACGCCATGCGGGCGATATCCCCGCAGATGTTAAATATACTCACAATAGTCTCTCGCTAGGTATAGCCAACAACATGTTTTCCCTTCTGCGCGGCGTCCACCGTACTTGCCTGCGAACCTAGAATTACACAATATATCACACATAAGCTTGAAGTCACATAAACACGGCATTAAATCCAAACAAGTAACTCGTGTCGTGAACCAAGTGCGCGTGTGCGCGATACGCTAAAACGTGTGATTACGCGCCTGAAGTCACTCCGACGCGTCGCGATACGCAGAAACCCAAAACCCATACACACGTATCACGCGTGTCGCGAAGATTAGAAATACGTGAAAAATGGGTATTCACCTCCAGATTTTAATACAGAAATGATATTGTAAAACTATATATACCAAAATAACCCACATAGCAGCAGACTCCAGTGGCCCAATCCCCAAATCCCAACTCACCCATCTGGCCGTAAATTGCGGCCAGATGAATATTCCGTCGGCCTGGGTAGGGGGTGGGCTCCTAGGTTTTGTGTGTGCACTCAAAATCCCCCATACATGCTACTGTAATAGCTAGTTTTGTTCTGGAACATCTCGGGTAGAAGCAGATCCTACAGAGCCTTAAATCAAGTCAAAAATCCACACTTTTGCACTAAAATGGAACTTTATGGTATTTCTGTGCAAACTGAAACAAAACCTAGCCTAAGATAGCTCTAATAACACATAATAGAGCTAACTCAACTAACAAAACCCTAATTTAACATGTGAATCACAAATATCCTTTGATATCACTAAAAATGCACAAAAAAGAGATTTCTACTAAATAATACAACAAGTTTAAGGAAAAGGAGTGCTAGCAAGAGTTAATACCTTCTAAAAACCTTATAAAACACTAAAAGTCTCAGCTTTTTCACCAAGTGTGTAGATTTACCTTCAAACACCCCAAAAAGCCTCTTTTTCCATGGTTTTGTGAAGGAAAAGTGTTGATTTGTGCAGGGTTTTGTTTGGGAATCAAGGAGAAGTGAAAAAGAGGGGAAAAGATGAAGGAAAGCCAAGGTTTTCTGCTGAAATCTCCAGAATTTTCTGAAGTGAGGAGAAGAGAGAGAGAAGAGAAGGAAATGGGGTCAAAAAGTCAACCTATTACCTAACATCATGCTCATTTGTTTATTAGGATTTTGAATTATGAAAAAGGATTATGATATGATTTAAAATAGCGGGGATAAGTTAGCAACCATGCAACAAAAGAATGGTTAACATGCTACCAAAACCCTAAGTCACAAAAATGGCTAGTGTGCAAGTGTACACTACAAAGAAAAATTTTTCAATTTGCTAACACGACTAAAATAACTAATAATCCTATGTACACATATAATAACACGTACAAATACTAATTATCACGAAAAACACTCTAACGGAAATTCAAAGTGTTACAATATACCCCCCTTAAAGAAATTCGGTCCCCGAATTTAAAAATCTAATTATACGCACAATCAAAAAGATGGGGATACCTCTTCCTCATCTCGCTCTCGGTCTCCCAAGTGACCACCTCGCCGCTCTGGCCACTCCAAAGTACCTTGACGGACGGTATCTCTTTCGACCTCAATTTCTTCACTTGTCGATCCAAGATCATCACCGGCTGCTCTGCATAGGAAAGGTCGCGCTCAAGCTGGATCGTCGGGTGCTGAATCGCATGCGAAGGATCATGAAGATATTTGCAAGCATCGAAACGTGAAATACAGGGTGCACGTATGGAAAATTGGGCGGAAGGGCTAATCGATACGCGACCGCACCAACACGCTCGAGGATCTCGAAGGGGCCCACATATTTGGGACTAAGCTTCCCCTTTTTCCCAATCCCCATCACGCCTTTCATTGGGGAGACCCTCAAGAAAACATGATCACCAACAGAAAACTCAAGTCTGCGCCGACGACGGTCCGCAGAAGATCTCTGCCTACTCTGGGCTGCTCTCATCCTATCGCGAATCAACTGGATCTTCGCGGTCGTCTCCTCCACAATCTGCGGCCTTAAGATACTGCTCTCACTGAGCTCCGTCCAACAGGTGGGCGATCTGCATCTCCTCCAATAAAGAGCCTCAAACGGTGCCATCTGAATGGTCTCCTGGTAGCTGTTATTGTAGGAGAACTCTACTAAGGACAAATGATGATCCCAGCTACCTCCGAAGTCTAATACGCATGCTCTGAGCATGTCTTCGAGAGTCAGAATAGTCCGCTCTGACTGTCCGTCGGTCTGCGGATGGAATGCTGTGCTGAAACTTAAGCGAGTGCCCAAAGCCTCCTGAAGCCTCTACCATAGCCGGCTGGTAAAATGGGTGCCTCTATCAGACACGATACATGTTGGAACTTCGTGTAGTCGTACAATCTCATCAATGTAAATCTGGGCATACTGAGCAAATCCGAAAGTCGTCTTCATCGGTAGGAAGTGAGCCGCTTTCGTTAAACGATCCACGATCACCCAGATGGAGTCATACCCTCGACTAGTCCTGGGTAGACCCACAATGAAGTCCATAGATATCTGTTTCCATTTCCACTCCGGAATGGGTAACGGCTGCAGCTCTCCCACGGGCCTCTGGTGCTCAGCCTTGACTTGCTGACAAGTCAGGCATCTCGACACAAAATCTATGATGTCTCTCTTCATTCCGTCCCACCAATAAACACCTATCATGTCATGGTACATCTTGGTGGAACCGGGATGAACACTATATACCGATCGATGTGCTTCCTCAAGAATCTTGCGCCGCAATCCCTCAGCATCTGGTACGCACAGTCTAGTCCCAAATCGTAATATCCCCTGATCATCGATCACGAACTCGGAAAATATGCCCTGTCCCATCTGTGTCCTGATCTCTGAACAGCGGTCATCACCGTGCTGTGCCTCATGTATGCGGTCAAGCAACTGTGGGCGTGCACGAACATGCGCAATCTGTCCTCCGATCGGCGTAAACTCGAACTGTACCCGGCTGTTGCATAAGAACTGCCAATCTGCCGACGACTGCCTCTGCACTGCGCTCAAACAAGATAGACTACCCCCGGGCCACCTGCTCAAAGTATCCGCCACTACATTCGCCCTGCCCGGGTGATAAAAGATCTCACAATCGTAGTCCTTCACTAACTCCATCCATCAGCGCTGTCTAAGGTTCAGGTCTCGCTGCTGAAATATATACTTTAAGCTCTTGTGGTCAGTGAATATCTGGCACGACTCTCCATACAGATAATGTCGCCAGATCTTAAGTGCAAAGACCACTGCAGCCATCTCCAGATCATGAGTGGGGTAATTCTATTCATGTTTCTTTAATTGCCGCGAAGCATACGCGATCACCCTGTCATGCTGCATCAAAACGCACCCTAGCCCCACTCGTGAAGCATCACAGTAGACTACAAATCCGCCTGATCCTGAAGGCAATAATAGCACTGGTGTCGTATGTTAGTTATGTATATGCCCTAGAGGCCATTGTTGTACATATGATGTATATTATAATGGATGCTTGGTTATATATAGAGAAGACTTTCTTGCTCGTCATGATAGTATGCTATTTGGTTTCACTTTATCTTAACATGTTGACTTGTATTGGTTTACTGTTTTACTCTCACATGTTGATAAAGCCCTTAGGACTTGTACTCGACTACTGGGACTATGATGAGATCATACTAGTGGGGCCGCGGTAGTCGATGAGTACATCCTATAACTGTTCCTAGTCGAGGGTATATCGAGACAGGGCATCGATACACCAGAGTAGACTAGCGTATACGCATCTTGACCCATATGATGGGCGATGGATGATCCCATATCCATCGGTGTTGGACATCAAGGATGGTGTACGGGTGCTCAGTAGAGACTGGGTACACTGGACGGACTCGCCGAGAACTCCCAGATGGTGATATACCACACGTCAGATGGCAGTTCTCCGGTGACACAGGTACAGGGTAGTCTGTAGACCCGAGATCGTCATGGAGTCTTGTGTGATTCCCACTGTGCTCTGATTTCCACCTTACCACGTCCAAGAGGGCATGCAAAACGGTGGCTTTTGGGTACAGTCCTGAATCACATGGAGGCAATGAGCGATAGGAGGGGATTCGTCTCTCCCGGTATAGGGAGTTGATGTTGTGCTGTGTTCGATTGGCTATAACTGGAAGTCCTTGGCCAGGGCTGATATAGAGATTTACTGGTAAGTGTTACTAGTAGTTTCTCGACCCGTTATGAGCCACACATCGACACGACTTATCGGTTATTGGGGTCTGACGTATACCACCCCTAGACTTGATATGCGACATATCAGACGAACAGACCGGACTGTACGGGAGTGTTACTGATCGGATTCACAGGAGAACGCACAGGCTAGCTTGTTGATCTTCTGATCGCTCAATACCTGGGTGGCTGTTACGTTTAGCTGACCGCTTGCAGCTTGTGGGTGTTTGATATGATCATCACCTGCTACCGGCGTATTGACGATTCTTTAGAGTCCTACACAGAGGTTTCTTGGCTCAGGCGAAACGGAGTAGAGGCACATATGTGATATGTGCAGGACCGAGAATAATGCGATATGGGATACCGTATTATATTCTCGCGATTTATGGATATGAATCGGGTCATCGGATCAAGTGTTGATTCGATGAATCGGTACATGATATATTAGCCGGTTATATTCGATATAGCCGGATCGTCGGATCAAGTGTTGATTCGATGATTTAATATATAATAATATATATGATATATTATTATATTAACTAATATTGGCTTACTTTATTATTTCATTTTCTCAGTGGATGATACATTGATATATATGCGATATATGTTAATTGTATTATTTTCTTTTGTTGCAAATATATAATATATATGTGATATATATTATTGTGACATGATATGATTAATTGTTAAACATGTTTAAGGATGATTAATTGAGGTTAGGGTTTGATTGGGTTTAGTTGCTTCAAGTTCTTTCTAGAAGCAATTTTCTTTTGTCATTTGTAAAGATATTTTGGATGACACATTCTAAACTTAACCAAACCCTAACCCTAGTTGTTTCTCTACACATTCTCATCCATTCATCCTTGACCATGGTTAATAATTAAATCATATGTTTATATTTCTATTCATCACAAAAGGAAAAGAGAATTCATTATCTTTTTGATTATCCATTATCTTCTTCTTCTTCTTCTTGAAAAAGCTCTCTTGATTTTCTTAAGTGATGATAAAATATGAGAAAATGATATAGAAAGAAAGCAAAATCACTACTCTCTCATCCTCATCTCATCTAGCCCTTGGGATTAGGGTGTTCACTTCTTTAGAGTGAGATAGCTTGAGTTCTTCGAAACCTCGACGTAGATCATCGGAGATTTGGATTACGACAAGCTAGAATGGATCGTTCGAGTCGTGGAGCCTCTCATGAGTCCGGGAGATCGTGGATCGCGGCAAAGGGACTTCTACTCGGAGCTTGTGAAGTGAAGGAGCGGACTACAAAGGTTGTAATCCCTCACACTTAGATAAAAGTTATCTTATTGCATGTTAAACCCTAATAATCTAGCAAAGATCCCGGCTTTGGGTTGTTCGGCACGTCTAAAATTTATTCCGGGCATGTTTGATGCCTTAAGAACCTTCACAAGAGTGCCTAGGAACCCTACAGTGGTATCAGAGCCTAGCTAGAGCATTAGGCGATGTGTTTACGAAGTTAAAACTCCGATCGAACCCGAAACGACGAAACTTGACCCCTCTCTGGAAATTTTTTAAATTTTGGGATTTGTCTGAATTAAAAATATGTAAAAAAATCAGCAGGGAAATATAAGAATTACCATAAAATCCGATCCCCTAATTCGACCAATCGGCGGCGGAAGGGCGGCGCAAGCATGGCTTGCGCGGCGCTTCCGCGGCTGAACAGTGAGATCTTGACACGTGGACTTGATGGTAATTCCCGTAGGTACTTGCTGACCATTCTTGATATTTTTATTCTGTTCCAGGTGTTTAATTTCTGGGGTTTGTTTTGTAATAGTAGACTCGATCGGAATATTTAAGTTCGTATTTCTTTCCGGATATTTAGAAACTGTTAAACTGGTTGAACGGATATCATTAACCCACTTTATTCCGGCACGGCAAACTTTCAAGCGTTGAATTTTTATTGGGTTTAAATCTTTCGGAAAATTGTACAAGTTAAGCGGTGGACCCTCTAGAAGACAACAAACCATAACTCGATTATGTGACCGTCTTGAACTGTCTTTTGAACCTTCGGGTTTGGGGCAGTACGGCGTGCCACATGTGAGGCGTTGGCTTGGCCTTTCTACGGCTGGATCACTGGTACTGTGACATATTCTGAGATTATTTGAACTCCGCTCAAGAGTTGAGCACTTCGGGAAATTTTGGGTGTTTGATTATCTGTTCAAATAGTTTAATACCGTATATTTATCTGGAATGTGATACAATATGTGGAATTCATAGAGTTAGGCATGAAATACGAAGTATGTGATATTTCGGATTTACGATGTCTAAAGTGATTGTGGATTCCAAATATTGTAGTTTTACACTTTTTTTTCTGTGACCGTAAGCGTAGTATGTGGTGTATCTTTGGCTTCGTTGCTATACATCAACGACAATCGGGATACGCATACTTGCTTACGTTGATGATATGAGATATTATGTGTTGCTGTGATATGTTATATTGGATCGTCGCGATCAGAATAGCCGGGGGTTTTATGTGAGATGAGGGTTTTTATTTTCATTCATGTAAAATTATTTTGTAATATAATATTCTTTTATTTGGGGCACTTCCAGGTTGCGGTTGCTGTCACCAGTGTATATTATTTACTTTTCCGCATTAGGTAGACCCAAGGAGGGGAGCACAAGTAACCGGGTTCTAGGGTCCAGTGGGAGGCCATCTCGAGGAGTCGAGACCGGGTCTCCTAACCCTAGAATTGGCAGTGTTACTTGCCGCTCTCGTAGGGGTCTTGGGATGTGGGTTTGGCTATTCGTCGCGACCGTGGAATCCGTGTTTTATACAGGCTCGTATTAAAAACACGGACGTCCTAGTATATCCAATATTTCATATATGTTCTTCTGCTGCAATGTTCTGTGATGAGATCATATTACTGCCTGAGACGAATGCTTATACTATATATATATGCTGATATATAAATATTACTGCTTTCGTTTCTTCTGTGATGCTTAGGAAGCATAAGCTGATGTGATTTTTATTAATGAGATTAATAAAAGAAAAGAAACCTAAAAATGTTGTAGAATCAAAAACTTTATAAAAAGGGTAGCTACAGTTTTGTTTTGCACAGTGATATATACGATATATCCTGCACCTTATTCGATGAGGAAAGGACCGAGATCCCTTCACCGGGAGTGACTCCTTTAGCAAAACTGGCAGATGCTACAAAACGCGGTTTGTCTTTTGATTGCTTTTAGTGTTTTGCTTTGCACAGCGGTATATATGATATATCCTGCACCTTATTCGATGAGGAAAGGGCCGACGATCCCTTCACCGGGAGTGACCCCTTTAGCGAAACTAAGAAAAGCCTAAAAAACACTCCTTTTCAAAAACTACATGATTCTACGACGATATCATGTTCATTACGCTCAGGGTTTTTCTGAAAAACCTGCGTAGCCCTCCGTCATTTCAGATAAAGACTGTTTAGTATTCGTGCTGCGTTTGTTGGCCTTTGTCAAGGCGTAGTGTGCGGTAGCTAACTGGTACTTATCTGTTTAAACATATGATGTGATTGGATTAGGGTATTCGTACGACCTTGTTGGCCTTTGTCAAGGGTCGTGCGGGTGGGTTTGATTTCAATCAAGAAATGACGGGTTGAACTTGACTAGCTTCCTATGGTTTGTTGGCCTTTGTCAAGGTCATAGGGGTTAGGGGCAAAAGCATTATCGGGAATTTCAAGTGTTGAAATTTGCAATGAGATTGCATACCTCCTATGAGATAGTTGGATCCCGATACCCACTGCGAGTAAGAGTTACTCCTGGGAGAGTTTTACACAGGACAATTAGTCATTCAAGTAGGTGTCTAGAAAAGTGTTAACGAGGTTACGCCTCTGGGAAAACGAGGTTTTCTAATTAGGTCCGTGCGAAAGTACGGGGAACCTCCCTCAAAGTACCGACACTGATCTGGCTGAAAGATTGACGAAGTTGTAGGGTGTAATTAATCCCGGCTAATCCTACCTTTTAGGGTTTTAAGGTAGATTTGATAAAAACAGTGGGAGACATCCTGATTAGATAAGATAATAACCAATCTAATCTTGCAAGAGCATACGCTAAAGTGTTTTCTTCTCTCTCTCTCCAGGTAGCGACCATTTCAGGCCATAATCAAGATAATAATATGGATGTATTGACTGAACCTGATTATTGTACTGAGCAAGGGAACGTCAGACCCGTTCTTTCTTATAAGAGTTATAAGACTGAACAGGAAACAGGAGAATATCTGGATTCTCACGCCGCCCAAAAGAACATGCATGTTGATGCATCTTCTTCGGGTGTGTTTGTTATTGAGAACTGTTTCTCAGTTCACCCTACGTCCTGGGTATTAGATACCGGATCAGGATCCCACATATGCAAACAGTTGCATGGGCTACGTAAAGGTAGAGAACTGGGAAAAGGTGATCATTCCGTTCAAGTAGGGAACGGTGCAAGTATTGTAGCCAAAGCAGTTGGCGAATATCACCTTGTATTACCAAGTCGTAATACACTGATTCTAAATGAATGCTATTATATACCGAACATGATGTGCAACATTATATCAGTTTCTTTATTGAGTAAAGAGGGATATAATTTTGTAGTACAGGATAATGTTATGAACATATTCCTAGATCAAAAGTTGATTGCATCAGGCTCGTTACATAATGGCATATTCATTCTAAATCAGAATACAGTCCTAAATATACAAAACACACACAAGAGGAAAAGTTCAGATATGAACGAATCCTTCTTGTGGCATTGTAGACTTGGTCATATCAATGCAACACGACTGGCTAAGTTATATAGAGATGGTTATTTGAATCCGTTCAAATTATCATCTTATGATACTTGCCATTCATGTCTCAAAGGAAAAATGACCAAAGCTCCGTTTAGTGGACACGGAGAAAGAGTTGCTGAACTCTTAGGACTGATACATAGTGATGTATGCGGTCCCATGTCTACGCATGCCAGGAACGGTTCTTCCTACTTCATTACATTCACTGACGATCTCTCTAGGTACGGACATGTGTTTCTGATGAAACACAAGTCTGAAGCTTTTGAGAAATTCAGAGAATATAAGCACGAAGTAGAGAATCAAACGGGCAAAAGTATTAAGATTCTTCGATCTGATCGAGGAGGTGAATACTTAAGCGGTGAGTTCCTAGATTATCTAAAAGAGAATGGGATTCTCTCTCAGCGTACTCCTCCTTATACACCACAGCACAACGGTGTATCTGAGCGGAGGAATCGCACCCTATTAGATATGGTGCGCTCTATGATGAGCGAGGCTGAGTTACCTATTTCCTTCTGGGGTATGCACTGGAGACAGCAGCATACCTATTGAATCAAGTTCCAACTAAATCTGTACCTACCACACCATATGAGATATGGAGTGGGAAGAGACCATGTCTTAAACGAGTTAAGATATGGGGTTGTCTGGCCTATGTCAAAAGGCAAAATCCAGACAAACTCGAGGCACGGTCAGTTCTATGCAAGTTTGTGGGATATCCTAAACATTCACATGGATATCTTTTCTACCATCGCGAGGAACAAAAGGTGTTTGTTTCTCGACATGCCACCTTTTTAGAAAAGGAATTTCTTGCAAAAGAAATTAGTGGCGAAGAGGTAGAACTGGAAGAAGTTCCAGTAACACAAACTGCAACTGAAGATTTAGTGGAACCAGAGGATTCAGTAGTACCCGACGAACCCCAGCCTCTCCGCCGATCTAGTAGGGTTTCTCGTCCACCTGAGAGATACTACGGTTTTCTTATTGATGGTGGAAGCGAGGATTGCATCATGGATGATGATGAACCGACTAGTTTCGAGCAGGCCATCACGAGTGGTGACTCTGTAAAATGGATGGATGCAATGCGATCTGAGATGGAATCCATGTACACTAATAAAGTATGGATTTTAGAAAATGCTCCTGAAGGGGTAAAACCCATTGGGAGCAAGTGGGTTTTTAAAAAGAAATTTGGTGTAGATGGAAAAGTTGAGACTTTCAAAGCTAGACTTGTAGCAAAGGGTTTTCGTCAACGTCCAGGTGTGGATTATGACGAAACCTTTTCTCCAGTGGCTATGCTTAAGTCCATCCGGATTTTACTTGCCATTGCTGCATACCATGATTATGAAATCTGGCAAATGGATGTTAAGACCGCCTTTCTAAACGGTGATTTAGAAGAGTGCGTGTACATGACTCAGCCAGAGGGCTTCGTAGATAGTGGGAGCAGCGGAAAGGTGTGCAAACTGCTTAAATCCATTTATGGGTTAAAGCAAGCATCGCGGAGTTGGAACATCTGTTTTGATGTTGTAGTCAAAGAGTTTGACTTCATCAAAAATATAGATGAACCTTGTATCTATAAGAAGGTGGCAGAGGGTAAGATAGTCTTCCTCGTATTGTACGTGGATGACATACTCTTGATAGGAAATGATATTCCTATGCTGCAATTGATTGAATAAGATTTCGGATGTGTCGTATGAAATTGTAAAGAAATCACAACCAAAAATATTTGACCGCAATCAAACAACGGTGTCAGTTGAAGTTAATGAATGAGTGCGGATCGTCCTCAGGGATCTCGAGATTCGTTTGTATTTTTGTTTGTTTGAAATGAAATGTTAAGCAACAAGAAAACAAGATTCAGGAGTTGATTTGTATTTGTGTGTCACAATTCTTTATTAAAGAATCACGAAATTATAAACAATCAAGAATCGGGGTTTCAATGGTATTTTCCAAACAACAATCCAGAATGATAGAGATGCTCGTAGGAATCGATAGGATCTTTAGATGTGTTGTAGTCTACAATATTTTGTATTCTTGTCCTTCGAAGAATTGATACTAGATCAATGGTTATCGACGCGAGTTAGGGTTTTCTTGATGAAATTAGGGTTTCATCTCTTAACCCTTGCTCTTTCGAGGATACCATTTATATTCTAGCCTCTAGCAATTTCAAGAAGCGATCGGATCACCCCAATCTCGAGCGATGTTGATCAAGAAAGTATCGCATCAAATTGGGTTGTCGATTCTTGAACTCGCTAGGGTTTACACACTCGTGGGATTCAAGAATTGATTATAAATTTGCTACATCATCATACTAAAGATCGTTTCGACTCCTTAACGAGCAGAGTTTTATTCACACATCACCACATAGACAATATTCAAGAATAGTAAAGATAACATGATGCGGAATTTAAAGGAAACAAGATAGAAGAAAATATCACCTTTTATTTCATCAACAATTTCAATACATTCTTTCAAGATCTACAAGAAGAAAGAAATCGATCGTTGACTCGGCTTCGCTCGACTCCGTGGATCGTGGATCTACTTTGGATCTCTTGCCCGATGGAAGATCGGCTCGGCTCATAAAAGGGTTGAAGGAATCTTGCTTGGTTTGCACTCAAGATCTTGAATTGTGGTTGGATTTAGGGTTAGGGTTTCCTACAAGATTTCTCACTAATCTTGAGGAAGAAGAAGATGGAGAAAGAGAGAATGGCTAAAATCTAAGATGTTGAATCTTTTCCTCTCTATGGCAACCTCCTCTAATGAATGAGTCTAGGGTCCTATTTATAGAACTAGGTTTAGGTTTGAATTGGACTTTCCCTCCCAAAGTTTGTTGACAAGTTTGTTGGCTTTAGCTTAGGGTTTAAGCAAGGGTTTAGGAAAGTTCTAGAAGTTTTAGGCTAGTTTAGGAGCTTGATGATCTGGTGGAAGTGTCTGGACTCTTCTGGACTTTTGTGTGCATTTTTGAGTAGTGGGAACTGAATCAGGAGTTTTGGTGAAACTCGAGGAGCTGACTCCCTGGATCCACCGCGCAACCGCCGCGTGAGGTGGGCTTTGGCCGCCCTTCCGCCGCACAATGATGAGGTTGGGATCTGTGCTTTCTTCTGTTGCTTGGTACTGCTGTATGGGTTATTCTTTGATGTTTATAATTGCAGTTGCCCTTCTATGTTGATACCAGATTTGCTTTCAATGAGTTTACGAGCAATTGTAATGGTCGAGCAATGTATTGATCGAGCAAGTATCTCTTTTCCTGTATAGACTTCAAAATAGGGGTTGCAAGATATAGAAAATATGCTATGTAATGCAATGCAGTTAATTTCCCTAGAATTTCCGGTTTTAAGGTTGAATACATGTAATTTGATATTTTGCGACCAATTAGCTAATATGTGAATTATGAATACCGTACTCTCCTATATGTATGCAGATGTTAAGGAAATTGCCTGCTAAAATATACAGTATTTTCGACTGATCAAATACCCCCAAACTTAATTTCGATCGTCTCGAGAGAATGTTTTATTAAAAAGATAAGGAGAAAACAAAGAAAGAGAAAAACTAACTAGCACACTTTCGTAGGCAACACGATTGCACTGAGCATGTGCAACAAGCCTTTAAACCTCTAGGTGTCCCTAGTAGGAGGAGTGTTGTCTCCTGAGGGTTTTCAGCGGATTGCACCCACAAAATCCAAAAATAAAAGTAAGATCATGAATATTACATTTAAAGACAAGAATTGTAAAAGAAAGACTTTGAAAATTAGGGTTTCCAACTAAGCTAGCTTTTCGGTTGTCATGAGCCCTATCTTAATGGTCATGAAAAGATGTTAGAAATCACGTCCTCCCTCAATAAAACATCGTCTTATTCTTCATTCCTATCTTTATTCCAAACATCGATCATATCACCCTGCGTGTGTGTAAAGACATCCCTAAACCCGGAGAATTCAATTCAAGCTATCATACTCTTGCCCATCGACCTCAGTACTTCTTGGCAAACGAGATTGCTTACACACTTTCATGCGACCGTTAATACTTCTTGAGGTACTAACCGACCGATTACTGATGTGCTTGCTAACTTGGTGTATTTTCCTCGTCTTGCACCACCTCAGGCATAGCAGTGACTCCCAGACCAGTTGACCTTGGGGCACTAGGTGAAGAAGCACCCTTTTGCTATACATTTTTCTTGCCCTTGGTGATAATAAAACCAGTATCCATTTTTCTCACCACTTTAAAACACATTTTTTTTCCATACTTTTGGCTTTAAGACAAGAGCATTTCAAGGTATCCTCTACTATCCCAGGCTTCAAGATGTGTGTAAGTGCGAATAGCAGGGTAGCAACGTTCAAAATGTTTGGCTTCCAGAATAGAAACTATTTTTCAGACTTATTTTTATCCTCAGATTAGTGACGTCCTTCATCTTACTAACCCTTGGGACAACGGCTCATAACTACTTATTACTAGTTCGTATAAGAAAACTTCTAATTTTCTTAGTTTTCTAAAAATTTTCCAATCTCATGGATGTAATTGTTCACTGTCTAAACTTTCATTATCTTATTTATATACAAAAAAGTGTAAATATTAAAATTATTTTTATATTTGAAAATTTTTAAATTTTTATGGGTTTTGAAAATTTTTCAATTTTTATAGATTTTTAAAAGAAATGTTTTGTGCTTATGCAGATGATATGCAAATGATGCGAAAATAAGCACAAACCTCCCCCAAACTTGTTTTCAACAGTGTCCTCACTATTGCCGACAGTTATACCTACAAAAATCTGTAAATCTGGGAGGAATTATTAGTGGGGGCAAAATATATAAGTGAAGAACTTCCCCCAAACTTGTTTTACTCACCTTCATTCAAAATATGATGCAATGATATACTGGACATGAAAGTGAGACGGAGGAATTTTAATCAAAATAAACTGGCTCTTGTAAGAACAAGAGCTCCTCCGTGGGGTCAGTGGAAAAATACGGCTTTAATCTATGTCCATTTATTTTGAAAACAGTGCCGTTTTTAACATTTTCAATATCTACTGCCCCGTGCGGGTATACAGACCGCACAACAAAAGTTCCCTTCCAACGAGATCGGAGCTTACCCGCATGAAGGTGTAATCGTGAATCATAAAGAAGGACTTGTTGACCAGGTAAAAATGTTTTCCTTACAATGTTTTTTATCGTGAAAAACCTTAGTCCTATTCTTTGTGATTACAACATTATCATAAGCTTCATCGCGGAGTTCGCTTAGCTCGTTTAGTTGCAGCTTCCGAAAGTTGCAAGCAAGGTTTAGATCAAAATTAATTTCCTTTATAGCCCACAATGCTTTATGTTCTATCTCAACAGGTAGATGACATGCTTTACCAAACACTATCCTATATGGAGACATTCCTAGGTCGGTCTTATATGCAGTCCTGAATGCCCAAAGAGCATCCGTCAATTTGGTCGACCAGTCTTTTCTATTTTTGGCAACAGTTTTCTCCAGGATAAGTTTGATTTGTCTGTTTGAGATCTCAGCCTGCCCGCTTGTTTGGGGGTGATAGGGTGTAGAAAGACGGTGGTTGATTGAATATTTCCGCATCAAAGTCTCGAAAGATCTGTTGCAGAAGTGTGTCCCATTATCGCTAATAATAGCGCGTGGGTGTCCAAATCGCGAGAAGATATTCTCTTTTAAGAACTTAATGACAACTTTCCTGTCATTAGTGCGACTTGGAATGGCTTCTACCCACTTGGAGACATAATCAACCGCCAGCAATATGTACAGATTCCCAAAGGAGTTGGGAAAAGGACCCATAAAATCTATGCCCCAAATATCAAACATTTCAACAACCAGAATGGGTTGCTGAGGCATTTCATTCCTTTGGGATATTCTACCCGTATACTGACATTGTGTACAGGTTTTGCAATGTTCAAATGCGTCCTTGAATAAGGTCGGCCAATAAAATCCAGATTGCAAAACCTTTTCCGCTGTTTTTCTTGGACCAAAGTGACCCCCACAGGCCTGATCATGACAAAATGAAAGAATACTCTTGAACTCTTCATTTGGGACGCACCGGCGAATGATCTGATCAGGACAATATTTAAACAAATAAGGCTCGTCCCAGTAATAGTGTTTTACTTGGGAAAGAAAGCGGTATTTGTCCTGTTTTGACCAATCGCTCGGTATAAGTCCCGTGGCATGATAGTTCACAATATCCCTGAACCATGGTTCAGAGGATACGCTCAAGAGTTGTTCGTCAGGGAATGAGTCATTGATCGGCAGGGTCACGGGGGAAGAAACGATGCGTCAAAGGTGGTCAGCTACTACGTTTTCACATCCTTTCTTATCTTTGATAACAAGATCGAATTCTTGTAAAAGAAGGATCCAACGTATTAGTCGACCTTTGGCATCTTTCTTCGCCAACAAATGTTTTAAAGCGGAATGGTCAGTATATACAACAATAGGTGAGCCGATTAAGTAAGGCCTGAATTTCTCCAATGCGAATACAACCGCTAATAGTTCTTTCTCTGTGGTTGTATAATTGATTTGCGCATCATTCAGGGTCTTACTAGCATAGTAAATCACATGTGGCATCTTTTCAACGTGTTGTCCAAGGACAGCACCTACTGCAAAATCAGATGCGTCACACATCAGCTCAAAAGGGTAGTCCCAGTTTGGTGATGATAAAACGGGGGCTGAAGTGAGTGAGAGTTTAAGTGAGTCGAAAGCTGTCTCGCAATCCGAATCAAAGTGGAAGGTTGTATCCTTGGCCAGGAGTAGTGTTAAAGGTCTAGCAATTTTGCTAAAGTCCTTTATGAATCTCCTATAAAAGCCAGCATGGCCATGGAAAGAGCGAATATCTTTGACGCTTTTGGGATGAGGGAGGTTTTGAATGACATCTACTTTAGCTCTGTCAACCTCAATGCCCTTCTGTGAAATGACATGTCCAAGGACTATTCCTTCTTGGACCATAAAGTGGCATTTTTCCCAGTTTAAAGTCAAGTTCTTCTCTTTGCATCGAGTAAGAACAGCGTCCAGATTCGCTAGGCATTCAGAAAAAGAGTCTGCAAAAATCGAAAAGTCGTCCATAAAGATCTCCAGGAAATTCTCTACCATATCAGAGAATATCCCCATCATACACCGCTGAAAGGTAGCGGGAGCATTGCATAGCCCGAAGGGCATGCGACTGTAAGCAAAGGTACCAAAAGGACAAGTAAAAGTGGTTTTATCTTGATCCTTTTTGGCGATGGGGACCTGATTGTAGCCTGAGTAACCGTCCATGAAACAATAGTATTGTCGTCCTGCTAAGCGTTCCAGCATTTGATCAATAAATGGTAGAGGAAAATGATCTTTCCTCGTAGCAGCGTTGAGTTTTCTATAATCGATGCATACACGCCACCCAGTTTGGGTGCGTGTCTGAATCAACTCATTCGCTTCATTTGTGATAACTGTGATGCCGGATTTCTTAGGAACGACGTGTATAGGACTTACCCACTGGCTATCGGAGATCGGGTATATAATACCACTATCTAAGCATTTGACGATCTCTTTCATGACAGCTTCCTTCATGACGGGATTTAACCGTCTCTGTGGTTCTCGGGTCGGTCTGGCATCATCCATCACATGTATATGATGTTCAACTATCAAGGGACTGATCCCTTTGATGTCCGCCATACTCCAACCAAACGCCTCTTTATTAGATCTTAATACCGATAGAAGTGCATTCTCTTGCTCTGATGCAAGGGAAGCGGAAATTATAACCGGTAAAGTTTCCTTCTCACCAAGGTATGCATATTTAAGGTGAGAGGGTAAAACCTTGAGATCTAATTCAGGCGGAGAAATAATCGAAGGAAGGATCATAGAATGATTTTTGGATTTACCAAGAAGCTCAGAGCCTGTGAAAGATACAGACTCGGGTGGAGAAAAGTCAGAAGTGCAGGACTCAAGTGTAAGTGAAGTGTCCTCACTAAGTGTAAGATCAAGCAGAGATGTGCTAATGTCATCGAGATCAGTAAAACAAAGTTCCTCGGCTCCACAACTTTCGGGAGCGATCTCATGGACAGAACACACATCTAAAATATGAGCACTAGGTTCTGATGGCTGACTCCCAACTCTGTAGATATTTAGTTCAATGGTCATATTTCCAAATGATAAATTCATTGAACCATTTCTACAATTTATAACAGCGTTGGAAGTGGCAAGGAAAGGACGACCTAAAATCACCGGAATTTGGCCCCGGGGATTTGCTACAGGATGTGTGTCGAGCACAATGAAGTCTACAGGGAAAACAAATTCCCCGACCTTTATTAACACATCCTCCAATTCACCCCTTGGTTTGGTGATAGATCGGTCCGCCATCTGGAGAGTACAATGAGCAGGTTTCAGCTCTCCAATTCCTAGTTGCTCATAGACAGAATAAGGTAACAGGTTAACACTCGCGCCAAGGTATAAAAGAGCACGATTTATGTTTTTACCCCCAATCGAAATCGATATTGTAGGACATCCTGGGTCCTTTCGTTTCTTTGGCAGCTGGGGAATAAAAGCAGTGCTGATATTATTTGCCATAAAGACCTTCTTCGGCACCTGAGTCTTCCTCTTCCTAGTGCACAAGTCCTTTAGAATCTTCGCATAAGCGGGGACTTGTTGAATTGCATTAAGGAGAGGGATATTGATGTTAACCTGTTTGAACATTTCTAAAATTTTCTCCATATGAGGACTCGTTCTGTTAGCCCTTAACCGGTTCGGGTAAGGTGCTTTCGCAATAAGCGCGGGGTCCATCATAGGAGAAGGAAAGGGGGGTAGACGAGATCCCAAAAGAGGTGTGGGGACCGTCTGTGGAGAACTATAAGGGTTGGGTGAAGGTGTTGAGCCTAAAGGGAACTGGAGAATAGGCTCGTGCGAAGGTGGTTTGGTAGAAGAAGAAGGATCAGAAGGAGAAGTGTGTGTATGTGGAAAGGTCTCAGCCGGGGTTTTGACATGATTTTCAGTATTATCAATATCTTTCCCGACATTATTATTCAGCACTCTTCCCGATCTCAACGTGGTGATGGCATTTACATTGTAATGCCCAGGATTCTGTAGGGGTTGAGAGGGAAGTTTCCCTTTTTCTCTCGCACTCATTTCAGCTTTGAGGCGTGCGATTTCAGCTTCCATCGTTCTGATACTCTCAGCTTGTGACGCTGAGTTTTTCTTTATCTCATTGACGGAAGATCTAACCTCAGTCGAAACCTCCATGAAATTTGATAAAAGTGATTTCATGGTTTGAGTAAATTGAGAGAAATCGTCAGAACAGGGCTGCATAGGATTAGACTGTGCATGAGTGTTGCCCTGGTTTTGGAAATTTTGTGACTGGTAGGGGTGCTGAGTGAGTTGAAGGGGTTGCTGTTGTGGTGGAGGAAGGGCCCTTTGAATGTTATTTGTGTTTGGAACCGTGTTTTGAGATTGATTTTGGTTCCAAACAAAATTCGGGTGGTTCCTCCAACCCTGATTGTACGTGGAAGAATATGGATCGTTTCGAGGTCGTTGAAATGCGGCATTAGAATGCTCTTGACCTTGAAACGCCGAGTTTAAAGGACATTCTTCCGTTAAGTGTGACGGATCAGAACAGCACCCACAAATAGTTTTGGGGAGTGATACCGGATTTAGGGAGGCTGCTGCAAATTTGTGTTCCATAGCGTCGAGCTTCTTTTGCATTGCTGCCATTTCTGCTCGAACACCTATGGACACATCTACTTGGTGTATGCCACCCCTATTCAATGGTTGGGTTCCACTCTCCCAAATTAGTGATTTTTCAGCGAACTCTTCTAAGTATCGCCAGGCTTCCCCATCGTCTTTAGTCATAAATGTACCCTGACACATATTTTCAAGGCTCTGTTTCGTGCTAGGGTTACTGCCCTCATAGATGATTCGGCAAAGCTCCCATCTCGGGATGCCGTGATGAGGACATTGAACCATTAGATCCTTGAAACGTTCAAAGTACTTTGAAAATGGTTCGGTAGGGAGCTGGGCAAATTGGTTCAATTCGCTACGAATTCGAGCCGTTCTTTGGACTGGGTAAAATTTCTTTAGGAATGCTGCGACGAATTCTTCCCAATTCGTGATGGAGTGTGCGGTGGTGTTATATAGCCACTTCTCGGCTATATCGCACAAGGTAAAAGGAAGAAGTCGTAGACGCATCGCATCCACAGAAAGTTGAGACGTACCCATCATAGCACATACATTTTCAAATTTGGTAATGAAAACGTAAGCGTCCTCGGTCTCGAGTCCGTGATATTTAGGTAAAAGGTTGATATACTGGGGCTTGATTTCAAAATTATCCCCATTGGCTGGTGGTGTGGATAAGCAGGTCGAAAGAGGACCTCTAAGTGGATAGCATCTTTCCTGGAGAGAAATGTGTGGAGGATTCTGCGCACCAACGGACGGTGGCAGATTAGGGTTAAAGAAGTTAGATGGATTCGGATCCATCGGTGTGGGTGTGGTAGTAGGTAAAGAAAAGGTAAATGAAGAATTATCGACTTCGGAGTCGATAAAAGGTACGCGGACTAAACGGGCACTAGAATCCCGTGTCCAGCCTATCTTGTACTAAAAAGGGTTAGTACAAGTGGCAGCGTTGGCTTATAATTAGGGGTAAAAATGAATGCGGTGTTTGCTTTTGAAAAGGGACGGATTTTGAAAAAAATGATGCGACAACCAAATGCAGCACACAAACCCTAGAATCTAATGGTCACCTAGGTCCGGCTCTAAACCGCTCCTAACTGCCAAAAGACAAGTCGCAGGATCAATCCTCCACTGCCTCTTTGTCCCCCTGTGGCCGGATAAGTGCCAGGTAAGTGGGAAGGAACCACCACTACAGTGGCCCTAATTAATAACCACTAGCCTTAGACACACTCGCCTTAGGCACCACAAGAAAACGCGGATAAGCAATGAATTACCCACGGTCCTCTCTTGTCCTAAATGAGCGCGACAGTCCTTAGAGTCATCTCTAGATTTCTTTTAGTTAATGGGGGTAAATGTGGATGCAAGTTTGGTGGTTTTCGGGGCCTAGGAAGGGTAATGAAATCCCCACCTAATTTGGATTTGGCCGTGCCCCTTAAATTCCGTATTTAATATGCAAAACAACCAAGAAAAGAAAAATCACGCACAATTTTAATTTGCTTTTGCGGCGCAGCTATTGTTTGCAAAGAATCCTGCAAAAAGGATTAGTTGGAGCTAAAAAGGGCGAGGGGAGAGAGCAAGAAATCACCTGCTGGAAAATTTTCCAGAGAACCCCCTACACTGCGGTGCTTCCGCCGCACAAATCATGTATCTGCCGCCCTTCCGCGGCTTGTTGATGGGTTCACTGTACCAATTTTCTTCAGATGCTTACTGTTGCTATCTCCAGCACTCTGGTATATCCCAAATAATTTTTCTACAGCTCAGGATGCTCCAGATCACCTTGCAATCAAATCACCACACACGTATAAGAGTTTGTACGAATTTTGAATTCAAGAAATGAAACGTAATAATTCTTTCACTTCAAACTATAAAATGTAAACGAATTAGCGCGCAAATCCCCGGCAACGGCGCCATTTTGATTGAATAAGATTTCGGATGTGTCGTATGAAATTGTAAAGAAATCACAACCAAAAATATTTGACCGCAATCAAACAACGGTGTCAGTTGAAGTTAATGAATGAGTGCGGATCATCCTCAGGGATCTCGAGATTCGTTTGTATTTTTGTTTGTTTGAAATGAAATGTTAAGCAACAAGAAAACAAGATTCAGGAGTTGATTTGTATTTGTGTGTCACAATTCTTTATTAAAGAATCACGAAATTATAAACAATCAAGAATCGGGGTTTCAATGGTATTTTCCAAACAACAATCCAGAATGATAGAGATGCTCGTAGGAATCGATAGGATCTTTAGATGTGTTGTAGTCTACAATATTTCGTATTCTTGTCCTTCGAAGAATTGATACTAGATCAATGGTTATCGACGCGAGTTAGGGTTTTCTTGATGAAATTAGGGTTTCATCTCTTAACCCTTGCTCTTTCGAGGATACCATTTATATTCTAGCCTCTAGCAATTTCAAGAAGCGATCGGATCACCCCAATCTCGAGCGATGTTGATCAAGAAAGTATCGCATCAAATTGGGTTGTCGATTCTTGAACTCGCTAGGGTTTACACACTCGTGGGATTCAAGAATTGATTATAAATTTGCTACATCATCATACTAAAGATCGTTTCGACTCCTTAACGAGCAGAGTTTTATTCACACATCACCACATAGACAATATTCAAGAATAGTAAAGATAACATGATGCGGAATTTAAAGGAAACAAGATAGAAGAAAATATCACCTTTTATTTCATCAACAATTTCAATACATTCTTTCAAGATCTACAAGAAGAAAGAAATCGATCGTTGACTCGGCTTCGCTCGACTCCGTGGATCGTGGATCTACTTTGGATCTCTTGCCCGATGGAAGATCGGCTCGGCTCATAAAAGGGTTGAAGGAATCTTGCTTGGTTTGCACTCAAGATCTTGAATTGTGGTTGGATTTAGGGTTAGGGTTTCCTACAAGATTTCTCACTAATCTTGAGGAAGAAGAAGATGGAGAAAGAGAGAATGGCTAAAATCTAAGATGTTGAATCTTTTCCTCTCTATGGCAACCTCCTCTAATGAATGAGTCTAGGGTCCTATTTATAGAACTAGGTTTAGGTTTGAATTGGACTTTCCCTCCCAAAGTTTGTTGACAAGTTTGTTGGCTTTAGCTTAGGGTTTAAGCAAGGGTTTAGGAAAGTTCTAGAAGTTTTAGGCTAGTTTAGGAGCTTGATGATCTGGTGGAAGTGTCTGGACTCTTCTGGACTTTTGTGTGCATTTTTGAGTAGTGGGAACTGAATCAGGAGTTTTGGTGAAACTCGAGGAGCTGACTCCCTGGATCCACCGCGCAACCGCCGCGTGAGGTGGGCTTTGGCCGCCCTTCCGCCGCACAATGATGAGGTTGGGATCTGTGCTTTCTTCTGTTGCTTGGTACTGCTGTATGGGTTATTCTTTGATGTTTATAATTGCAGTTGCCCTTCTATGTTGATACCAGATTTGCTTTCAATGAGTTTACGAGCAATTGTAATGGTCGAGCAATGTATTGATCGAGCAAGTATCTCTTTTCCTGTATAGACTTCAAAATAGGGGTTGCAAGATATAGAAAATATGCTATGTAATGCAATGCAGTTAATTTCCCTAGAATTTCCGGTTTTAAGGTTGAATACATGTAATTTGATATTTTGCGACCAATTAGCTAATATGTGAATTATGAATACCGTACTCTCCTATATGTATGCAGATGTTAAGGAAATTGCCTGCTAAAATATACAGTATTTTCGACTGATCAGCAATCAGTCAAGCTCTTCTTATCACAGAGATTCTCAATGAAAGATCTAGGTGATGCCTCCTGCATATTGGGAATCATGATCTATAGAGATAGATCTAAAAGGATACTGGGATTGTCCCAATCCAGGTACATTGACACCATACTAAAGAGGTTTAGTATGGAAGAATCCAAACGTGGGAATCAGCCCACGATATCTGGACTCACTCTCTCCAAAGAGATGTCTCCCAAGACTGATTTGGAGAGAGCTCGCATGCAAGGGATACCCTATGCTTCGGCAGTAGGCTCTATCATGTATGCGATGCTATGTACCAGACCCGATGTAGCATACTCACTAAGTGTAGTGAGTCGGTATCAAGTAGATCCTGGAGAGAGTCATTGGACAGCAGTGAAGAACATTCTCAAGTACTTACGAAGGACTAAGGAGATGTTCTTGGTGTATGGTAACGGAGAACTCCAGGTGGATTCCTTTACCGATTCCAGCTTCCAAAGTGATAAGGACGACTCTAAGTCGCATTCGGGTTTTGTCTTCACCCTCAATGGAGGGGCGGTATGTTGGAAGAGTTCCAAACAGGATACCGTTGCAGACACAACGATGGAGGCTAAATACATCGCTGCCAACGATGCTGCCAAAGAGGCTGTCTGGATCAAGAAGTTCATCAGTGAACTTGGTGTGGTTCCATCCATTGAGCATCCAATACCTCTGTATTGCGATAAGAATGGAGCTGTGGCGTTAGCCAAGGGACCCAGGTCCCATCAGAAGTCCAGACATATTCTGAGGCGGTATCACCTGATCAGAGAGATAGTTGATCGCCGGGAGATCGAGGTCAGGAGAGTAGATACGAAGGACAACACTGCGGATCCATTCATAAAGGCTATTCCCCAGATACAGTTTGAGAGATTATTCGGGATGCTAGGTATGAGATACTACAGCAGCTGGCCTTAGTGCAAGTGGGAGATTGTTAGTTATGTATATGCCCTAGAGGCCATTGTTGTACATATGATGTATATTATAATGGATGCTTGGTTATATATAGAGAAGACTTTCTTGCTCGTCATGATAGTATGCTATTTGGTTTCACTTTATCTTAACATGTTGACTTGTATTGGTTTACTGTTTTACTCTCACATGTTGATAAAGCCCGTAGGACTTGTACTCGACTACTGGGACTATGATGAGATCATACTAGTGGGGCCGCGGTAGTCGATGAGTACATCCTATAACTGTTCCTAGTCGAGGGTATATCGAGACAGGGCATCGATACACCAGAGTAGACTAGCGTATACGCATCTTGACCCATATGATGGGCGATGGATGATCCCATATCCATCGGTGTTGGACATCAAGGATGGTGTACGGGTGCTCAGTAGAGACTGGGTACACTGGACGGACTCGCCGAGAACTCCCAGATGGTGATATACCACACGTCAGATGGCAGTTCTCCGGTGACACAGGTACAGGGTAGTCTGTAGACCCGAGATCGTCATGGAGTCTTGTGTGATTCCCACTGTGCTTTGATTTCCACCTTACCACGTCCAAGAGGGCGTGCAAAACGGTGGCTTTTGGGTACAGTCCTGAATCACATGGAGGCAATGAGCGATAGGAGGGGATTCGTCTCTCCCGGTATAGGGTGTTGATGTTGTGCTGTGTTCGATTGGCTATAACTGGAAGTCCCTGGCCAGTGCTGATATAGAGATTTACTGGTAAGTGTTACTAGTAGTTTCTCGACCCGTTATGAGCCACACATCGACACGACTTATCGGTTACTGGGGTCTGACGTATACCACCCCTAGACTTGATATGCGACATATCAGACGAACAGACCGGACTGTACGGGAGTGTTACTGATCGGATTCACAGGAGAACGCACAGGCTAGCTTGTTGATCTTCTGATCGCTCAATACCTGGGTGGCTGTTACGTTTAGCTGAACGCTTGCAGCTTGTGGGTGTTTGATATGATCATCACCTGCTACCGGCGTATTGACGATTCTTTAGAGTCCTACACAGAGGTTTCTTGGCTCAGGCGAAATGGAGTAGAGGCACATATGTGATATGTGCAGGACCGAGAATAATGCGATATGGGATACCGTATTATATTCTCGCGATTTATGGATATGAATCGGGTCATCGGATCAAGTGTTGATTCGATGAATCCGTACATGATATATTAGCCGGTTATATTCGATATAGCCGGATCGTCGGATCAAGTGTTGATTCGATGATTTAATATATAATAATATATATGATATATTATTATATTAACTAATATTGGCTTACTTTATTATTTCATTTTCTCAGTGGATGATACATTGATATATATGCGATATATGTTAATTGTATTATTTTCTTTTGTTGCAAATATATAATATATATGTGATATATATTATTGTGACATGATATGATTAATTGTTAAACATGTTTAAGGATGATTAATTGAGGTTAGGGTTTGATTGGGTTTAGTTGCTTCAAGTTCTTTCTAGAAGCAATTTTCTTTTGTCATTTGTAAAGATATTTTGGATGACACATTCTAAACTTAACCAAACCCTAACCCTAGTTGTTTCTCTACACATTCTCATCCATTCATCCTTGACCATGGTTAATAATTAAATCATATGTTTATATTTCTATTCATCACAAAAGGAAAAGAGAATTCATTATCTTTTTGATTATCCATTATCTTCTTCTTCTTCTTCTTGAAGAAGCTCTCTTGATTTTCTTAAGTGATGATAAAATATGAGAAAATGATATAGAAAGAAAGCAAAATCACTACTCTCTCATCCTCATCTCATCTAGCCCTTGGGATTAGGGTGTTCACTTCTTTAGAGTGAGATAGCTTGAGTTCTTCGAAACCTCGACGTAGATCATCGGAGATTTGGATTACGACAAGCTAGAATGGATCGTTCGAGTCGTGGAGCCTCTCATGAGTCCGGGAGATCGTGGATCGCGGCAAAGGGACTTCTACTCGGAGCTTGTGAAGTGAAGGAGCGGACTACAAAGGTTGTAATCCCTCACACTTAGATAAAAGTTATCTTATTGCATGTTAAACCCTAATAATCTAGCAAAGATCCCGGCTTTAGGTTGTTCGGCACGTCTAAAATTTAATCCGGGCATGTTTGATGCCTTAAGAACCTTTACAAGAGTGCCTAGGAACCCTACATCGTAGTCATTAGAGCCCGTAGCTGCTGGAAACTGTACTCACACTCCTCCGTCCAATCAAAACGAACTCCCTTCCGGGTCAACCCGGTCAAAGGTGTTGCAATGCGAGAGAAGTCCTGCACGAATCTCCTGTAATAGCCTGCCAGCCCTAGAAAGCTGCGAACCTCCGTCACTGACGTGGGTCTAGGCCAACTACGAACGGCCTCAATCTTCCTCAGGTCTACACATATACCATCTCGTGTAATCACGTGCCCCAAGAAGTCTACGTTGTCCAGCCAGAAAACACATTTGGAGAATTTGGCGAAAAACTGATGCTCCCTCAAGGTCTGCAGTGTAATCCACAGGTGCTGCTCGTGCTCCTCTCTACTCCGAGAATACACCAAGATATCGTCAATAAACACTATGATGAACAGATCAAGATACGGCCGGAAAATACGATTCATCAAGTCCATGAATGCTGCTAGCGCATTGGTGAGTCTGAACGACATCCCCAAAAACTCATAATGGCCGTAACGCGTGCGGAAAGCTGTCCTAGGAATGTCCTCCTGTCGAACCCGCAGCTGATGGTAGCCTGATCGCAAATAGATCCTCGAAAAGTATCCTGCCCCCTGAAGCTGGTCGAACAAATCGTCGATGCGTGGCAAAGGATACCTGTTCCGCACTGTCACCCTGTTCAGCTGGCAGTAGTCAAAACACAGTCGCAAACTGCCGTCCTTCTTCTTGACGAACAGGACTGGAGCGTCCCAAAGAGAAACACTGGGTCGAATAAGTCCCTTATCCAGCAAATCCTGCAACTGACCCTTCAATTCTCTAAGTTCCGCCGGGGCCATCCGATAAGGCGGTGCAGAAATAGGCCCCGCGCCAGGAACCAAATCAATACAGAAAGAAATATCACGCTCGGGCGGTAGCCTAGGAAGCTCGGCAGGAAACACATCAGGGAACTCGCTAACAACTAGAACCTGATCCAACGGAACCTCTGTAGCTCTAGTATCACAAACATAGGCGAGAAATCCCTGACACCCCTTCCGCAAAAGCTGTCCAGCGCGAAAAGAAGAAGTCACACTGTGAGGGGTGGCACCATGGTCCCCCAACACAACAACAACCGACTCGCCGGGAAAACAAAATCTAACTGTCTTCTCGCGGCAGTCAACATAAGCATAGCACGTGGCTAACCAATCCATGCCTAAAAGAACGTCGAAGTCCAACATCTCAAGAAGGATCAAATCGACAAGCAACTCTCTCTCGCCAATACGGACGGTACAAGATCGGAACACGTGCCTAGCAACAAACGACTCACCCACAGGAGTAGTCACAACAGGCGGCTGACCAGGCAAACCGGACTCTCTACCCAAACTCGGCACAAAGTGTGTGGATACGTACGAGTGCGTGGATCCGGGATCAAATAATACGTGTGCATCAACCGAACATACTGGAAGGATACCTGAGACCACCGCATTGGACACCTGCGCGTCCTGATGCGTCAAGGCAAAAACTCATGCCTGCCCTCCACCGGTGACTGGCCGTCCCCTGCCGGTAGCTGGCTGTCCCCTGCCTCGGTCACCTCGTCCTCTGCGAACAAATCCTCCGCGACCATGACCTCCCTGTGCATGCGTCTGACGCGGAGTAACAGTAGGTATAATAGGCAACACCGTCTGGGGTGGTGAAGGTGGTAGTGTGACGTGCGGTGCTGCTACCTCCCTCCGGGGTAACTCAGGAAAATCTCGTACACGATGATAAGAACTCCCGCAGCGAAAACATCCCGACGATGATCGCTGACCCTCCTGGGGATAGGAACTGAATATCCGGCCCCGCCCTAAATCTTTGCTGCCTGCAATACGTCTATCACGGCGCTGAAAAGGCTGTCTCTGCGCTGATGTATCCGCACGAACTCTCTTCGGCTCCGGAACTGCCGAAGTCTCAGCAAGGCGCTCCTCAACTAATAGGGCTGCGTCTACAGCTGCTGCATATGTCTCGTAATGCTGTGCGCTGATCGCCAGAAACAGTGGTGTAAGCAAGCCTCAGACAAATCTCTTGACTCGCAACTCCTCAGTAGCCACTAGGTACGGAGCATAAACTGATAGCTCGGTAAACAGCACATCGTACTCTGCCACTGACATCTCTGGCGTCTGGCGCAAGGACTCAAATCTGCGTGCTCGGGCAACCCTAACACTCTAGGGAAGGAAACGGGCAAGGAATAGCGCTACAAACTTGGTCCAGGTCATAGGAGGAAGACCTGCTGCTCTACCCTTCTCAACTGATTCGCACCATTTCTGCACGAGACCTTCCAGGCGAAAGCTCGCGAACTCAACCCATCTCGCATCTGCTCATCTAAGTGAACGACATATCCGCGCCATCCTATCAATGAAAGACTGTGGGTCCCCGACCACATCGGTGCCTGTGAAGACCGGAGGCTTCAGCCTCATAAACTCTGACAACGATACTGTAATAACCTCTGTAGTCGCAGGTGAAACTGCCTGCACTGTGGGTACCACCGCTGTCTCTGCAACGGGTAGAACTACCTCTGGTCGCTGCGCTCGAAGTGTCTCAACTAGAGGTCCCATCATCTGGCGCATCTCCTGCATGCTGGATCCCATCGTCTGGCGTATCTCCTGCACACCAGCCCCTAACATAGCAATCTGATCTGTCACGGCAGGAACAGCCTGCTCGGGCACAATCGGTATACTACCCGGATCAGTCCTCATCTCGGATGAGTCAACTCGAATCTCGGCCCACGCGGCCGCTCTATGCGCCCTCGTAGTCTTTGGCGGCATAATGGCTGAAAGGAACAATAGGATTCGATAAGGATACGGAAATCGAATCGCAAGAATGTATATACTCAAGAAGGAATTTAAAGCAACAAGTCCTAAGGTTGCGTAGGCGGAGTACCGTGTCGTGAGTGTCACGACCCGAAAGAGCACGTGACTGGCCCTTGAACCATATGAAGCCTATAGGACTCCATCTGATCCAAGTAAGCCAAAAGCCCAGAAATCTAAAACCATTTTTGAGAATAAGTAAAGAAAACTGGTTTAAAGAAGTGAAGAAATACAGGTTTGAAATCAAGGTTTTTAAATAACTAAGCCGAAGGTACGTTTTGAAAACAATAAAGTCTTTTCTAAAAATTTCGGCAGAGTTTCTTTTGAAAAACTGGCCCCGAATGGGATACACCAAGTATAACAATATGTATGCAATGATAATGGCATCCCCAAGCGGGAGCTAGCTCTTCGTCAATCGACGGTCACAACCACATATGCAGCAATAATATACAACGCCTAGTGGCGAGGATCAAATCCAAAGAAAACTCAAAAGCAATAAGAAAAAAACGCAATACTACTAAGCGCGACTCTAAGGTCGAAATAATACATCACCAGTCTAGGTCTGAAACAATACAAGTTTTGGTTGATGGAAATTCTAGATACAATGAAATAAATAAATACAATGGTGGTTCTTGATGCGAAAGAATCCACCTACCAAAGCAAGTCACCCGCAAGAAGAAAGTGTGCCAGAAATGCCGCAATAGAACCTGTACGGCAGAACCTGCAAGAACTGTGGCACAACGGGGGTGAGTTGCCAACTCGTGAATAGAAACATCTACAAGCAGAAACCGAATGCAAGACATAAACCTAAGTCAACGATCAATAATATAATCCACAAGAGTACATCTGAGTGTAATAGGGTGGCAAGGTAACATCTAATCATGTATGTAGTGCCAGGTACTCAGGTAATCACATGTCATCAGTGTAAGGTATGTCTGCATGAAGTAACCATGATGAAATATCAATGATATCAATACACATATATTAGCGTCCCATACCACTAATATTGGTGTAAGGGTATATATAACAGCGCCCTCATACCCTGTTATATATACAAATAAAGTATGATCAATGTAAAACCAGTCTGTATATGATCCAAGTCTGTATATAATCCATGTCTGTATGTATGTGGAACCCGTCCACTCGTCACCCACTGACGATAAGCATCAAGTATGCAAGTATGAGGATATAAACAATATCATGGAAAAACATCATGAAAACCCGTGCCTAGCATCGACACGTAAATCCTCATCCATATGGGGCTCCGTCGGCGGTATCGGCCCTCGGCCCCCGGCAGTACGAGTCAACCCATGTCCATCTCTGGGCTCCGTCTGCGGTATAGGCCCTCGGCCCCCGGCAGTACGGGTCAGCCCATCTCTCGACTGCGGCCGGTATCCTCCAGATATCCGCCGAGCTCAAATACAATCACCGGTAGGTACTCGCCCGCCTCCAGGCTCAATCGGCAAACCCATCGATAATCTCGCCGAGGGGAACCATACCGGGCCCACCACGAACCCGCAAACGGATCATCACCTCCTCGAATCGGGTTTCAAGCACACGTCTCAGCACCGAGAAAACGCGTGGTGGACGCACCGAAATATCATATCACGAGGTACCGGGTTTTCATAAAAGTGCCTCTTTTCTTAAATAACCCCACGGTCCTCAAAAACCAGAAATCACATGAAAATCCAACATCAGGAAGTAAATCCAATGCGATGTGCTATGCAGTCAATCCATGACGTATGCGACATGTAAAGAACAGTAATCATATCGGAAATCATGCAACATGGAATAGTAATGTGCATATGTCGAAGGAAGAATCATCTCATGAATGCAATAGTACTACAGTGTAGTGGCATGGCAATTATCGATGATGAAGTGTGTGAGCCGGCAAATAGTGTACGTGGAACATACGCATCATCGATAATGGTGCTGGTGTCCTAACAGCATGATAATAATATAGCAATGAACATATGCCAGCAATGCGAATAGCATGAAGATGCAGAAATCTAGTAGTCAACACCACAGTGAAGTATCTACTATGCAACTACACCTAAGTATCAGGTCCAACAGGAGGGGTAGGTGTGGAAACCACCTAAATCTGAGTCGGTATATATATAAAGATATATAGTCGGTGATCTCGCCTCAATGTCATATCATAAGATATCCTCGAGTTATGAGTGCGGATCTATCATCAATATCGGCACGTACGGTAAATCATCGTACGGCATCCCCAAAAGCTGGGTAGGGGTCAACATCTCACTGTCTCATCACATAACAGATATCACCATCATCAGAACATATAGTCTGGAGTACTACTCTATGTCTAGTACAAAACGGTAACATCAGTAAAGTATGCATGCGGGGATAAACACATATCCCAAGCCCGCAAGAATCACAAGTCATATCCCACATATGAATCGTATCAAATCACCGATCCCAGGGCACCAAGCCCACATCATCGACTCATCTCCAAAGTCATCACATATCATCAATCATAGTGCAAGTACAAGTGATAAGCAAGGGTGTGTGTATAGGTGTAATTCTATCCTAGGGTTCGCGACTATGAACTGCACTAGTCACTTCTAACCCTGTACTATCCATAATACACCTAATATCACGATAACTACATAATAATCTATCTACGGACTGCGGGGGTGCTATACGCCATCCACCCGACTTCCCCCTGTAGATATAATCTACTCACCTTGCTTCTCGTGTGCCAAAGCCGATGTCGCTATCTTCACCTCCTTTGCCTCAACATCACGCGGGGTACCTACAAGTATATCACAATGCTAAAGCACATGAAAATCACATCGGAAACCAAAATAGCACACGCTACCCGCATAGGTAAAAACCTATCGACTCGCATGTAAACACAATCAAAATCCACTTGTCGTTGACGTCCAAACGCCACCCGACAGGAATGAATCACCAAATACCAAAATCCATGCTAAAACAAGTCCCAAATTATACACCAACATAGGAAAATCAACCCAGGTTTCACCCTAGATGGAATCAGTCAAAACTAGACATACTCAGGGTCAAAACTAGAGGAAATGGGGGCATGCACAGAAAACGAGGCAATTCCTTAAAATACCTTATTTTAGAATTTTCCATAATTTTTCCCCATTTATCTGTATTTAATTATACCTGAATATTAAAATATTCATTAAAATAATATTAAATTATAAAATTTCCCAAAAATCATATTTTATTATTTTGAAGACGTTACAATCTACCCTCCTTAAAGAAATTCGGTCCCCGAATTTAAATTTAAACCCCCAAATACTAAAATATTTCAATACAAATTCCAAGTCATCGGGGCTCCGAAATCATCTATACATAAAACATCATAGCGCAATGCATGCGCATGAGTACTGAGCAGATAACTCAAAAGCAACACTCCATCAAGCATCCGCAATCATCGGAGTTATGGTAACGACACAATGTCAAATCCAATACAAAATCAATATGATATGGACCAAGACTATACATGTAGACACCCAATCTATACATGTAATTAGCTGATGCAACTGTATGCCAAATCTTTTTAAGTCGCTGTGCGATGCGCGTAACACTGCACAGTGGCGGACGTTTCTCATAAGAAAATAACTATATATGTGTATATATATCCTTTGTTTAATAAGCACGTTCCACCATTTTGAAAATAATCAGAAGGGTTTCCTTGTTTTTAAAACGTTTTGTGTCATATCGGACACGTAGGTATATACTGAGACTATAGCTCGCTTTTCGGAAATCCCTTCGATAACTATCGATGCATGCAAAATATATCCAGGCACTGTCCACTGACTAGTCCTGCTCAGTATGAAAGCAAATATCCCACATCATAAAAATGTACTGCTCCAAAAGGAATAAATTCCAAAAATGCACATAACACCACCCTGTGCGTCTGACGCGCACGGAAATCAAAATCCATATATGCGCTAAACATGTGCACAAAACAACATCTAGGTGCAACTGGTGTGCACGAAGCATCTGTCATAGACAACATGTGTGCCTGACAGCCAAAACAGGTGCATCTGAAATGCACGAAGAATCTCGATTTAGTGCATCTGGTGTGCCCCAAAATCGTATCTCCAACATGCGCCCAACATGCGCGAAAATCCAAATCGGTGCATCCATCATGCACGAATGAAAATCTAGACCCTGCGCACTCAATATGCACGGAATCACAAAATTCAATAGCAACGTCGAATATGCGTAAGTCAAACCCCAAAGCACGGAGTGCAAAAATCCACATCAATATCACAATCAAAATCGACATACCGAAAGGCATCAAATCGAAGTCAGGTGCAATCGTAATGCACAAAATATAAATCCGGTGCAACAAAGGCACGAAATATAAATCTGATGCGATAACGCAAGAAACATAAAACTGGTGCGACAAATGCACGAAGTATAGAACTGGTGCATCCCATGCACAAATACCAAGCAATAACTCAAATACGTAAGCAGCAACACCAAGTGTATCCAGATATGAAGAAAATCATAAACGTGTGCAGCTGCGGGCACAAAACACATATCGATGCACTACAAGTACATATAAGCTATACCGAGTGCAAAATCAAAACACTAAAATTACATGAAACTCTGCTGGAAACGTAAATCAAATCACCAGCATAAAATAGGCATGAAATCGCAATCAACAGCTCAAGAGTAATAACTATGTACAAGGTATAAATACCCAGTAGGTGCAACCATGGTGCACAAAATCAAATATCATGAAACTCAGTCATCAAAACTAAATCATGCAAACAGAACGCCCAAAATACCGAAATCCAAAATGACGGATACGTGATAATCGAATCACAAAATCACAAATCATAAATACCGTCGTCGGTAGTTCCTCCTTCAAGGTCGAGAAGGAGTCGGTGCAATCCACTGCTAGCAGCGCAGGATATCTACCTGCCTCTTGCTCACGATCTGGCGTCCTCTGGCTCTCTGGGTCCTTATCTTCTCCGTGGATTTCCAATCTCACAGTCAACCAGCTCATCGGCCCTGTCAGATGTGCTAACGGGGACGATTCCGTTCTGGCACTTCTCTGGTCACCTCTCGGTCAAACCTCACGACCACTCGTAAGGCAGCATATCACTGGCGCCGGCCTCTGGCTCTCTGAAAGCACGTCACACATCTGATCCTGGGTGCAATCATCATGGCAGCAATGTCCTGGAAGGGGTCCTGCTCAAGGTCTCTTCCAAGCATGCCTATACCGATCTGTACAGAGGCTGGCCTTCCTGCACAACCTCTTCTCGCTCAAAAGACACCTGTGTCCTCAGCACAATATTTTCTCAGAAACTGGTCACATCCCAACGTCTCTGTAAGCATATCAGGTCTCTAGTCTCGACGGGAAGCAATGACAGCTCGTCAGTGTCTCACACGAACCTCTTGTTCCACCTGTATCTATCGCCGTCCATTATGGCGTCATGCTAAGCTACGATGCACCGCACTGTTCTCGGCCGCAGTCAATCTGAAGTCTCTCGTACGGACTCGAAATCGCGTACTCTGTAGCTTCATCATTCCGTAGAAGATGTCAGGCCGAACTGGTCCTCGGGAACACGTCCCAACCATCGGAGGAATACTTATCACTCGTCCGTCCTTGGTCAATCCGCAACGCATCTGGGTAAGTTCCTTTATCCGAACTTAGTCGACTACCCCGTCGACAATGCCGAACTCTGTCCTGCTGGGTGTGCGCAATACGACCACTCCTGGTCTAGGTCTTCTCGTATCGTACTCCAGAAAGGTCCTGTCGAGGTTCCTTCTCAAATCTCAAACCTGCCGAAATGCCCGGAAGTCGTCATCCGATGCTGAAGCTAAAGCTCATTCCGGAACGGCTGCATACATATTGCGCTTCTTTCTGGAAGATCTATCCACATACCACGCCTCGGGGTGCGTATCACATCTCTGATGTCAGCGGAGTGGGACGTCATCTCGTCGAAATATCTTGCGAACTCTTTTCTTCACTCTGCGTCAATGTCGACTGATTCGGACTCGTCTCATCATGGCTGCATGTACTGTGCTCCAACGGCTATGCTCGCATCTGGAGTCTCCCAAGCAGTGTCCCATCACGATATCCGAAGATGTCGAACCATCCGATCGACTCGCCAGATCCTCATAATCCCCCAAGAGCTCACATCTCGGGTACAGTTTAATAGTATCGAGTACATGCCACAGCGTCGGTGGTCCAGCCGTAGAAGGGCAAACCCAAGCCTCACTAATGGCGCCGAGGAACCGCCGCAAACCCGAAGGTTCAAAGGCTTTCACACGGTCATTAAGTCGAGTTAGGGTTTCATTCTTCTAGAGGGTCCATAGAATCACCTGCATGTCTTTCCGTATACTTTAAACTTGGAAAATAGGTTCCTGACATTCGATCGTCTCTATCGACTCTCAACGAACCTGCGTGAAGTCGTCTCTATCTGGAATCGATCCACCTGATGACTCGCATCAGGTAAGCAAACTCACCACACGTCCTAGTCATTCATCCTCGGTGACTAGCGACTCGCTATCATAACTCCAAGAACATGCTCATGCTGCAGTAGCTCCAACCATCTGGGCGATATCTCGTCATTTGCAGTAGCAACTGGCTCATACGCCTGTACGCCGAACAACGCCTCAATCCTCCAGGAAAGGCAATACATAAGCGGTCATCTCTGAGTCGGTCTGCTCTAGATCTGAGTAAGACTCTCCACACTGGAAATCTTCAACTCATCTGGGCCCGCTCTGGCGCAAAATCGGACGAATCACCTTCGTCTCTCAAATCGGGTAGACTAGCTATCATCAGTCGCATGACTGCCCGAAAGCTCCGGCAATCTCAGCTCGTAAGCTCCGAAAGCAACATCCTGTCAATCTCAGCCACAGCTGGTCCATCTGTCTGCACGGTAGGCAACATCACAATCTCTGAGGTATGCTGTACATCAACAGTCTTCTCTCAACTGGCAGCTCTAACAATGGCCCGATCATCCGGTGCAAGACCAAGCACTCGCCTCCACTAGAGGTCACAATCACCAACACTAACTCGAGACGTTCCCATGTCACCAGAAAACACAATGGTCGGCCCTCGTACCAAACGAGCTCACACCGGCCGTAACCCTAGCAGCAGCCCAAACTGCGCTCAAACATGGCGACAGGAACCTCAGTCGAGTATCAAAGAGAGCACATCAATGGCAAGAAAGGAAACAACAGATCCAAAGTGGATACATGATCATAGGAAGGAACAGCATCAATGGAGGTATGATCATGAAACTAATAGAATCGGGGATCTCAAATGGATGTATAATCCAGGATATGAAGAGAATCACTGATCTCGAAAGTATGTACATCCTATGGTTCCTTAAGCGGAGTGGCGTGTCGTAAGTATGCCGTGGAACATACCAACGGTACGTCACTCTACTTTAGTCACCTAATCCATCAACCAAGGGTCATCCTAATACGACGAATGTTCGGGTCGAATACCCCCTCGACCAAGTCTAAGTTCCGTAAGGTCAAGCCTAAGTTTCGTATATAAACAACGCCCTAGGCTCCACATAGTCAAACTCAGACTCGAACCAAGGTCAACCTAGCGCTTTGATACCAACTTTGTCACGACCCGAAAGAGCACGTGACTGGCCCTTGAACCATATGAAGCCTATAGGACTCCATCTGATCCAAGTAAGCCAAAAGCCCAGAAATCTAAAACCATTTTTGAGAATAAGTAAAGAAAACTGGTTTAAAGAAGTGAAGAAATACAGGTTTGAAATCAAGGTTTTTAAATAACTAAGCCGAAGGTACGTTTTGAAAACAATAAAGTCTTTTCTAAAAATTTCGGCAGAGTTTCTTTTGAAAAACTGGCCCCGAATGGGATACACCAAGTATAACAATATGTATGCAATGATAATGGCATCCCCAAGCGGGAGCTAGCTCTTCGTCAATCGACGGTCACAACCACATATGCAGCAATAATATACAACGCCTAGTGGCGAGGATCAAATCCAAAGAAAACTCAAAAGCAATAAGAAAAAAACGCAATACTACTAAGCGCGACTCTAAGGTCGAAATAATACATCACCAGTCTAGGTCTGAAACAATACAAGTTTTGGTTGATGGAAATTCTAGATACAATGAAATAAATAAATACAATGGTGGTTCTTGATGCGAAAGAATCCACCTACCAAAGCAAGTCACCCGCAAGAAGAAAGTGTGCCAGAAATGCCGCAATAGAACCTGTACGGCAGAACCTGCAAGAACTGTGGCACAACGGGGGTGAGTTGCCAACTCGTGAATAGAAACATCTACAAGCAGAAACCGAATGCAAGACATAAACCTAAGTCAACGATCAATAATATAATCCACAAGAGTACATCTGAGTGTAATAGGGTGGCAAGGTAACATCTAATCATGTATGTAGTGCCAGGTACTCAGGTAATCACATGTCATCAGTGTAAGGTATGTCTGCATGAAGTAACCATGATGAAATATCAATGATATCAATACACATATATTAGCGTCCCATACCACTAATATTGGTGTAAGGGTATATATAACAGCGCCCTCATACCCTGTTATATATACAAATAAAGTATGATCAATGTAAAACCAGTCTGTATATGATCCAAGTCTGTATATAATCCATGTCTGTATGTATGTGGAACCCGTCCACTCGTCACCCACTGACGATAAGCATCAAGTATGCAAGTATGAGGATATAAACAATATCATGGAAAAACATCATGAAAACCCGTGCCTAGCATCGACACGTAAATCCTCATCCATATGGGGCTCCGTCGGCGGTATCGGCCCTCGGCCCCCGGCAGTACGAGTCAACCCATGTCCATCTCTGGGCTCCGTCTGCGGTATCGGCCCTCGGCCCCCGGCAGTACGGGTCAGCCCATCTCTCGACTGCGGCCGGTATCCTCCAGATATCCGCCGAGCTCAAATACAATCACCGGTAGGTACTCGCCCGCCTCCAGGCTCAATCGGCAAACCCATCGATAATCTCGCCGAGGGGAACCATACCGGGCCCACCACGAACCCGCAAACGGATCATCACCTCCTCGAATCGGGTTTCAAGCACACGTCTCAGCACCGAGAAAACGCGTGGTGGACGCACCGAAATATCATATCACGAGGTACCGGGTTTTCATAAAAGTGCCTCTTTTCTTAAATAACCCCACGGTCCTCAAAAACCAGAAATCACATGAAAATCCAACATCAGGAAGTAAATCCAATGCGATGTGCTATGCAGTCAATCCATGACGTATGCGACATGTAAAGAACAGTAATCATATCGGAAATCATGCAACATGGAATAGTAATGTGCATATGTCGAAGGAAGAATCATCTCATGAATGCAATAGTACTACAGTGTAGTGGCATGGCAATTATCGATGATGAAGTGTGTGAGCCGGCAAATAGTGTACGTGGAACATACGCATCATCGATAATGGTGCTGGTGTCCTAACAGCATGATAATAATATAGCAATGAACATATGCCAGCAATGCGAATAGCATGAAGATGCAGAAATCTAGTAGTCAACACCACAGTGAAGTATCTACTATGCAACTACACCTAAGTATCAGGTCCAACAGGAGGGGTAGGTGTGGAAACCACCTAAATCTGAGTCGGTATATATATAAAGATATATAGTCGGTGATCTCGCCTCAATGTCATATCATAAGATATCCTCGAGTTATGAGTGCGGATCTATCATCAATATCGGCACGTACGGTAAATCATCGTACGGCATCCCCAAAAGCTGGGTAGGGGTCAACATCTCACTGTCTCATCACATAACAGATATCACCATCATCAGAACATATAGTCTGGAGTACTACTCTATGTCTAGTACAAAACGGTAACATCAGTAAAGTATGCATGCGGGGATAAACACATATCCCAAGCCCGCAAGAATCACAAGTCATATCCCACATATGAATCGTATCAAATCACCGATCCCAGGGCACCAAGCCCACATCATCGACTCATCTCCAAAGTCATCACATATCATCAATCATAGTGCAAGTACAAGTGATAAGCAAGGGTGTGTGTATAGGTGTAATTCTATCCTAGGGTTCGCGACTATGAACTGCACTAGTCACTTCTAACCCTGTACTATCCATAATACACCTAATATCACGATAACTACATAATAATCTATCTACGGACTGCGGGGGTGCTATACGCCATCCACCCGACTTCCCCCTGTAGATATAATCTACTCACCTTGCTTCTCGTGTGCCAAAGCCGATGTCGCTATCTTCACCTCCTTTGCCTCAACATCACGCGGGGTACCTACAAGTATATCACAATGCTAAAGCACATGAAAATCACATCGGAAACCAAAATAGCACACGCTACCCGCATAGGTAAAAACCTATCGACTCGCATGTAAACACAATCAAAATCCACTTGTCGTTGACGTCCAAACGCCACCCGACAGGAATGAATCACCAAATACCAAAATCCATGCTAAAACAAGTCCCAAATTATACACCAACATAGGAAAATCAACCCAGGTTTCACCCTAGATGGAATCAGTCAAAACTAGACATACTCAGGGTCAAAACTAGAGGAAATGGGGGCATGCACAGAAAACGAGGCAATTCCTTAAAATACCTTATTTTAGAATTTTCCATAATTTTTCCCCATTTATCTGTATTTAATTATACCTGAATATTAAAATATTCATTAAAATAATATTAAATTATAAAATTTCCCAAAAATCATATTTTATTATTTTGAAGACGTTACAGTGAGTATGCCGCGGAACATACACACGATACGCTACCCTGCTGCAGCTACCAACTCCATCATACCAGGGTCATCCTACACTCCGAAAGGTAAAACCTACGCTCTGATACCAACTTTGTCACGACCCAAAGTTTGGCCCGTGACCGGCACTTAACCACGTAACGTCTACAGGCGTAACGCGACTAAGTGAACCGAAAACCCAGAAATCAAACCAGTAAAGTATAGAGTGTTATTAGTTTTAAATGAAAATACTTACTAGCATGTTAAGAAATCTAAGTAAACAATCACCAAGATAACAATATACGACGCCGTAGCGAAGATCAAGATCCAAAAGGGGGAACATCATAGATAGAAATAACTGCAAGTACAGTCGGCTCACAACGAGCTCGACGCCAGAATACAAATAATATACATCATCGTCCTCACACTGTCGCTAAGTCAAATACATACATGGTAGATGGAGAATACTAGATACAACAATATACATAACTGAAAGATAAAAAGATACCGCGCAAAACCCACCTATCAGTAAAAGAGCTGGTACACCAACTATGGGGGTATCTGTGTCAAAAGATGCAAAACGCAGCCTGCCGCGACTACTCCGAAGGGCAACCTGCAAATACTGTGGCACAACGGGGTTGAGTTGCCAACTCGTGAATAGAAATAACATATAAAGGTAATCGCGAGTATGCACGTACTGCGCTACTCTAACATATGCCAGCAGATGATATCAATACGAGGTAAGCAGTATGTACATTAATCAAGCATGTGCTCTATCAGGTGATATAACTACAGGATGAGATGCAATAATGAATGCTGAGCATGGGAATATAACATATACACGGAATGTCAAGGTGGAATAAATATATATATGCACCGCAAATCCCAACAACCCAGACGCCGGCACTCCCATCGGCCCTCAAATCCTGTACATCCCTGAGAATCACGAGTGCTCAACATCGGCATCCAAATAACATAAATACTCGTGTCTAGCATCGGCACACATATCCTCCTCTATCGGGAATCCATCAATCCGGGTCATCCCTCTCTCAGAATATCGGGCATCCGTTAGTCCGGGTCATCCCTCTCTCAATATATCGGGCATCCGTCAGTCCGGGTCAGCCCTCCCTCAATATATCGGGCATCCGTCAGTCCGGGTCAGCCCTCTCTCAATATCTACCACTCCAGCACCGAGGAAACACAGGGTGGGCGCATCGAAATATCATATCAAGGGAACCGTGTTTTTAAATGATTACATATTTGAAAATGGCCACGGTTCCCAAATCCAGAAATCACATGTATTCCCAACCAATATGCAAGTAAATGTGATGTGATATGTGCATCAAGTTGAATATCATGGCAATTCTATCGTTGTGTGTGTGTAACATGCAGGGTAGTGCTCGTGCAACATGAACTGTTAGTAAGGGTGCGGTGTTCTATCAATTCTAGTTTATATACATATAGCAGGGAATGCAGTATGCACTAAATAGTAGCCATGAACAGTCAATGTATGTAAATGTAGCTATAAGGTCCTATCAGCCCTGACGTAGAACGCCATGCGGGCGATATCCCCGTAGATGTTAAATCTACTCACAATAGTCTCTCGCTAGGTATAGCCAACAACTTGTTTTCCCTTCTACGCGACGTCCGCCGTACTCTCCTGCGAACCTAGAATTACACAATATATCACACATAAGCTTGAAGTCACATAAACACGGAATTAAGGCCAAACTAGTAACTCGTGTCGTGAACCAAGCGCGCGTGTGCGCGATACGCTAAAACGTGTGATTACACGCCTGAAGTCACTCTGATGCGTCGCGATACGCAGAAACCCAAAACCCATACATACGTATCACGCGTGTCGCGAAGATTAGAAATACAGGAAAAATGGGTATTCACCTCCAGATTTTAAAACAGAAATGATATTGTAAAACTATATATACCAAAACAACCCACATAGCAGCAGACTCCAGTGGCCCAATCCCCAAATCCTAACTCACCGATCTGGCCACAAATTGCGGCCAGAATGAATATTCCGACGGCCTGGGTAGGGGGTGGGCTCCTAGGTTTTGTGTGTGCACTCAAAATCCCCCATACATGCTACAGTAATAGCTATTTTTGTTCCGGAACATCTCGGGTAGTAGCAGATCCTACAGAGCCTTAAATCAAGTCAAAAATCCACACTTTTGCACTAAAATGGAACTTTGTGGTATTTCCGTGCAAACTGAAACAAAACCTAACCTAAGATAGCTCTAATAACACATAATAGAGCTAACTCAACTAACAAAACCCTAATTTAACATGTGAATCACAAATATCCTTTAATATCACTAAAAATGCCCAAAAAAGAGATTTTTGCTAAATAATACAACAATTCTAAGGAAAAGGAGTGCTAGCAAGAGTTAATACCTTCTAAAAACCTTATAAAACACCAAAAGTCTCAGCTTTTTCTCCAAGTGTGCAGATTTGCCTTCAAACACCCCAAAAGCCTATTTTTCCATGGTTTTGTGAAGGAAAAGTGTTGATTTGTGTAGGGTTTTGTTTGGGAATCAAGGAGAAGTGAAAAAGAGAGGAAAAGATGAAGGAAAGCCAAGGTTTTCTGCTGAAATCCCCAGAATTTTCTGAAGTGAGGAGAAGAGAGAGAGAAGAGAAGGAAATGGGGTCAAAAAGTCAACCTATTACCTAACACCATGCTCATTTGTTTATTAGGATTTTGAATTATGAAAAAGGGTTATGATATGATTTAAAATGGTGGGGATAAGTTAGCAACCATGCAACAAAATAATGGTTAACATGCTACCAAAATCCTAAGTCACAAAAATGGCTATTGTGCAAGTGTACACTACAAAGAAAATTTTCCAATTTGCTAACACGACTAAAATAACAAATAATCCTATGTACACATATAATAACACGTACAAATACTAATTATCACGAAAAACACTCTAACGGAAATTCAAAGTGTTACAGTCTCCCACTGGACTCTAGAACCTGGTTACTTGTGCTCTCCTCCTTGGGTCTATCATAGTGCGGAAAAGTAAATAATATACAAATGGTGACAGCAACCTCAACCCGGAAGTGTCCCAATAAAAGAATATTACGTACAATAATTTTAAATGAATGAAAATAAAAAAAACTCTCATCTCACATAAAAACCCCCGGCTATTCAAAACGCGACGATCCAATATAACATATCCAGCAACACATAACATCACATGTCATCAACGTCAGTAAATGTGCGCATCCCAATTGTCGTTAACATATAGCAACGAAAACGGCGATATCACATATTACACTTACGGTCACAGAAAAAAAGTGTAAAACTACAACAGTTGGAATCCGCAACCTCCTTAGACATCGCATGCGTAACCATCTGAATTCCTTAGACATCACATGCCTAACAAATATAAACCCCGCATTTTAGTCTCATTATCGAAAACACTTTTCAATATCAAGTCGGGCAATTCAACAAGATTCCCGGCATTTTGATCGAATGCTCGTCGCAAACTTTAGTAGGCGGTCGCACCCCCGATGCCGTCGACGAGGTGCACTAAGGTGGAACACCGCTGCCGCGAGCACCCGAACGGATGCTTTCGGCGACGGGGTTCTCCTACAGTCACTTGGTCGGGGCTATGGGGCATGGCTGTCTATTAAGTTTACCCGGCGAATATCCGCGTACGCTACGTGATTGCGACGGACTTTTGATCACATCAAAATTCCGTGGCAACCGATCAAGTGAGACTAAAGTGCTATGTTTATAACATCCAAAACAGTTATCTCATAACTCCTTATGGATTCCAGATATTGTATCACATTCCAGATAAATAGAAAATGTTAAACTTTCCGATCGAACAATCAAACACCCAAGTTTTCCCAAAACAGCCCAACTCTTGAAATAAGTTTAAAAAACATTCACTTCATGCCACAGTACCAACGGTCCAGCCGTAGAAGGGTCAAGCCAACGCCTCACATGTGGCACGCCGTACTGCCCCAAACCCGAAGGTTCAAAAGACAGTTCAAGACGGTCACATAATCGAGTTAAGGTTTGTTGTCTTCTAGAGGGTCCATCGCGTTACTTGCACTACTTAGAACGTTCTTAAACTATGGAAAAATCCAACACTTGGAAATTTCCCGGCAGGGGAAAAAATGGGCATTTATATCCGGTCGAACTTTTTAACAGTTTCTAAAATATCTGGAAAAACATAAACGAAGTTAAATCATCCGATCGAATTAACGAGTCCCCAATAAAACCCTAGAAAACTCAACACTTGAGTGGAATTAAAAAATTCCCAGAAAAAATGACAAGAAAGGACCTAAGAATAAATATGTGAAGTTCGAGGGACTAATTCACAATTTGGGCCGTGGAACCGCCGCCAAACCAATGGTTTGGCCGCGGTTCCGCGGTCAAATTTTTGAGTTAGGGGTCCGTACCTCACAGTAATTCTTAGATTTTCCGGCTTAATTTTCTGAGCATTTTTAATTCAGAAAAATCCACGGTTTGAAAAAATGTACAGAGAAGGGTTTTGATCGGGGTTTCGGGGTTCGATCGGATCTCTAACTTCGTCTACACTTCGCCTAAAGCTCTAGCTAGGCTCTGATGCCACTGTAGGGTTCCTAGGCACACTCAATAGTTTCCACAAGGCATCAACCATGCCAAATTCAAATTTTCCGGTGCCGAGAAACCCTAATCTAGATCGATTACTAGAAGTAAGGTGAAAGAACATGCAAGTTAACAACTTAACTACAAGTGAAAGTGGCTACAACCTTTGTAGATCCGGTCCTCCACTTCTAAAGCTCCATGATGACGTCCCTCCGCTGCAATCATCGGAATCCGGAATCTAGTGATGGTTTCGTCGGAGAAATGATCGGGCTAGGTCGTTGACTTCGAGGCCGAAGATGATCTACGTCGGGGAGACTCAAACTCAAACTATTCCTTCACTTGGTCAAAAACTTTTTGAAGAGAACACCCTATACTACATGGCAAGTGGTAGAGGATGAGGAAATAGGATGTGGGTTCACTTTAGAATTGGTTTTCTCACTCTTTTTCTCATGGCACCATTGGAGCTAGCAAGCTTTTGTGAGCTTGATGAAGATGAAGAAGAAGAAAGAATCATATGAATTATTATCCAAATGAAACTTATCCAATAAATAATGGCACCATGGTTGAGTTAAGCCCTCATGCTTAACTCATGTAGAGAATTAACCAAAGCATTAGGTTAAGGGTTGGGATAACTAATATCTTGAACAAATGACAAAAGAGTTGACTTTGTCAATGTTTGTCAAGCTTCATGAAGCTTGATAACTTTGACCAAAGTCACACTCTTTTGTTATATGCTAAGAAAATAGTAAACCCTAATTTAACCTTGATTTGGTTCAAGTCTCATACACACAACTTGTTTGTATCATCAAGCATGATACAAACATGTACACTTGCATATATCACATATAAACAATATGCACATTCAAGTGAGAAAATCAATCTTAAGTGAACAAATACTAGTTAATGTAAAGTAATATATCAAATATATAATTATACATTAAATCATTAAATCAACACTTGATTTAACGATCCGGTCATATTGTATATAACCGATTAATATCAATAGTAACAACTTATCGAATCAACACTTGATCCGATAACCCGGCTATATCCCATACAACCGATCAATGTCACAAATCGCGAGAATAGAATACAGTATCACATACTGGTATTATTCTCGGTCCCGCACATATCTCATATACGCTCCTATTTCATTTCGCTTGAGCCAGGAAACCCCTGTGTAGGACTCTAAAGACTCGTCAATACGCCGGCAGTAGGTGATGATCATATCAAAAACCCACAAGACGCAAGCGGTCTGCTAAACGTAACGGCCACCCGGGTATTGAGCGATCAGAAGATCAACGAGCAAGCGCGCTCACACTCCTGTGAATCCAACTAGTAACACTACCGTACAGTCTGGTCTGTTCGTCTGATATGTCGCATATCTCGCCTAGGGGTGGTAAACGTCAGACCCTAATAACTCGATAAGTCGTGTCGATATGAGGCTCATAACAGGTCGAGAAACTACTGGTAACACTTACCAGTAAATCCCTAAAGCATCCTTGGCCAAGGACTTCCTGTTATAGCCAATCGAGCACAGTGCAACATCAACTCCCTATACCGGGAGAGACGAAACCCCTCCTCTCGCTCATTGCCTCCATATGTCTCGGGAATGTACCCAAAAACCACCGTTTTGCACACCCTCTTGGACGTGGTAAGGTGGAAATCAAAGCACAGTAGGAATCACACAAGACTCTATGACGATCTCGGGTATACCGACTAACCTGTACCAGTGTCACCAGAGAACTGCCATCTGACGTAAGGTATAATACCATCTGGGAGTTCTCGGCGAGTCCGTCCAGTGTACCCAGTCTCCACTGAGCACCCGTATATCATCTCTGATGTCAAACACCAATGGATATGGGATCATCCATCGCCCGTCTATATGGGTCGAGAAGCTACACGCTAGTCTACTCTGGTATATCGACGCCCCGTCTCGATACACCCACGACTAGGGACTTTGAAGGATGTACTTATGGACTACCATGTCCCCACAAGTATGATCCGCATCATAGTCCAGGTAGTCAAGTACACATCCTAAGGGCTTTACCAACATGTAACAGAGAGACAATCAGTGTGCACGTTAAGGTAAAGAGTAACCAGATAGCATACTATCATATCGAGCAAGAAAGTCATCCCTATATATGTCCAAGCATCCACTACAATATACATCCTATGTATAGTAATGGCCTCTAGGGCATACATATAACCAACATCGACTACTACGCTGGCAGTAGGTTTAACCACAGACCGCAAGCGGCACTAGCTGTACGTAACGGTCCCCAGGTTGATGTCGATAAGAAGGCCGATGAGGAAACCCATCCGAACTCTTACTGAGTCTGATGTGACAATCTCCGTACAGTCCGGTCTGTTCGTCTAAGACTATCGCATATCGGGCCTAGGGGGTGGCAAGCGTCAGTCCCCTAATAGCGGTATAAGTCATATCGGAGCGAAGCCCATTACACCCTGAGAAACTACTGGAACCTACCGGAAAATCTCGCTTGCCCTGGCCAGGGACTTTGCATAATGGCTCTCTGACACAGCGCGATATCAACACCCAATACCGGGAGAGACGAATCCTGTCTAACCGCCACTGCCTCCAAGTGCTCGGGACTGCACCCAACTGCTACCTGTTTGCACGACTCCTTTGAGCCGTGGTAGGGTAGCAATCTAAGAACAGTAGAACACACTCGAGGCGAAGTAGCAGTGTCAAGTCTGCGGACTATGCTGTACTCATGTCACCTGGGAACTGTTCACTGACGACTGGTATAAAACCAACCAACAGTTCCCTGTGAGTCTTGTCCGGTGTACCCGTAACCTAACGAGCACCTGCATACTATCTCTAGTATGACGTACTGACGGCTGTGGGACAGACCATCTCCCCAACTGGGATGAGAAGCGTACACACTAGTCTAATCCGGAGAATCCATGCCCTGTCTGGATAATCATACGACTAGGGCCCTGAATAAGGATGTGCTTGTAGACAACCCAGCCCCCACTAGTGTGACTGCCATCACAATGCTGGTAGTCAAGAAAGTTCCTAAGAGCTCTATTTGTTAGTGTATATGCCCTAGGGGCCATTATTGTATCATACTAGTTTGTATATTACTTAATGGAAGCTTCGGATATTCACATGTATATATATACAGTCTTCCTGAAAATGGTAGTATGCTACTTGGTTTGTATCTACTTTAATATGTGTATATGTTTCTTGTAACGTATCACTTATACATATTAGTAGAGCCCATAGGTTCTTTGCTTGATTACCAGCGTTGTGATGGCAGTCACACTAGTGGGGGCAGGGTAGTCTATAAGCAACATCCTATACAGGTTCCTAGTCATAGGATTATCGATACAGGGCATCGATATTCCGGAGTAGACTAGTGTATACGCTTCTCATCCCAGACAGGGAGATGATTTGTCCCATAGCCATCAGTATGTCGTACTGGAGATAGTATACAGGTGCTCGTTAGGTTACGGGTACACCGGACAGGACTCGCACGGGAACTGTTGGTTGGTATTATATCCATCGTCAGTTAACAGTTCCCAGATGACATGAGTACAGGATAGTCCGCATACTTGACATTGCTACTTCGCCTTGAGTGTGTCCCACTGTTCTTAGATTGCTACCCTACCACGGCTCAAAGGAGTCATGCAAACAGGTAGCAGTTGGGTGCAGTCCCGAGCACTTGGAGGCAGTAGTGGTTAGATAGGATTCGCCTCTCCCGGTATTGGGAGATGATATCTCACTGTGTCAGAGAGCCATTACGCAAAGTCCCTGGCCAGGGCAAACGAGATATACTCGTAGGTTCCAGTAGCTTCTCAGGGTGTAATGGGCTTCGCTCCGACACGACTTACAAAGCTATTAGGGGACTGACGCATGCCGCCACCTAGGCTTGATATGCGATAGTCTTAGACGAACAGACCGGACTGTACGAAGATTGTCACATCAGGCTCAGTGGGAGTTCGGATGATTTTCCTCATCGGCCTTCTTATCGACATCTATCTGGGGACCGTTACGTACAGCTGTGCCGCTTGCGGTCTGTGGTTAAACCCACTGCCAGCGTAGTGTCGAGTCTTTAGAGTCCCACACAGAGAGTTTCCCTGCTCCAGGCGAAACGATATAGAGGTCGTATGGTTTTACGACAAGGGTTCGGATGCGTACGTGTGTTTACGCACGTACGACTTTTCGGACAGCTTTTACTAGCCGGCTTTGGTTTAAGCCAGATTCTAGTATCGGGTTATTGGATTTATACAGTCTAAAGTTTTTCCGTGTTTTCACAGATTGGAGGGGCGTTCTCGTAATTTGTCGAGAAGGTTCTAGAAGAGTGGTGACATGAGGGGTTGAGGTGGCTTTTTCATTAATTGCTTTGTGTGACTCATTTATATGATTCATCATATCATTAATGCTTCATTAATGATCTAATGACTCACATGATGAATCACTCTCTTTGATTAAATGAAACATGTCGAATAATCAATTAATTGATATTATTTGATAATTCATTATGTATCATATATTCAAGTGAGAAGGATTTTTTGTAATCATTATCATTCTCACCTTCTTTCTCCTCTAGCTCACTCTCTCTTGAAACCCTAACCCTAACCTCTCATGTGTTGAGATCAAGGGTTAGATAGACTAAAAAATTCATAACCTCACTCTATATCCTCTAGGTAGCTTAGATTAGCACTTTAAGCAACCTAGTTATCTCAAGTTTGAGATTAAGCTTGGCGTAGAAACTTTCGGGTGGATCGTCTTTGATTCGAGGAGGCCGTGAAGTTGCCGATGTTCCAAGGAGCCTACGAGGAGTGGAGGACAGCGATGAAGACCCGAAGGACTCGGTTCTTGAGGTATAATCACTTCACATAGTAGTTTAGAACTTCTATGATTGTTGTTAGTTATCGTTTAGCTTCGATTCATGCGGTTAGTCGATGTTTAAGCAAGGAACAAGATCGTTTTTCATATTTCCGCCTCCCTGCAAGTCGTGGGGTGTTACACATCGACTTACAGTGGTATCAGAGCCTCGCTAAACAATAAATAACTCACTTGCAAAATTATATGAATTTCGAACGGAAAAAACAAACCGAAAAACCCCGATATCATGTGTATTCTGTCGATTTTTAAATATGGTCCAAAAATTTTTCAGGGACCTTCAGAAAGTTCAAAATGATAGTATTAGAACACCCAAGAAAACCGGGCTCATGAATCGACTAAAGCGCCGCGGAACCGCGGCGGATCCCACCGATCCGCCGCGATCCCGCCGCGATCCCGCCGCCGAGATGCCGATTCATCTGCCCAATTTTACTATGTTGGTTCTCTGTGATATTTGGTATTTTCTGGAATTTTTAAATTTTTGCTCAGGTTTCAGATTTACAGAGAAGTATTGGAGCAAAATTAAATGTGTTTAATCGATCGAAATTATACGGTATTTGCTTGTTGGATTATATCTGTGTTTGTTTTATGTGTTCGTAAACCTCCCCTAACTGCTAGTATGTCGGTTGGCAGGGGGTTGCACATATCTGTGATGTTATATATAACTGGTTGTGTATATAAACTGTATTGGACTGTTGTGGTGATTAGCCGGGTTTTGTGATGGGTTATTGTATTAATTCATTCGATATAATTGTAATAAGTTGTAATATTATTTTGCGGGGCACATCCAGGTTGCGGTTGTAGCCACCGTTGTATTATTTCATTTTACTGTTTTTGCTCCTAGGATAGACCCAAGGTGGGGTGCACAAACTACCGGGTATTTTGAAGTGTTGAGGCAGACCGCTTCACTTCTGGTACTTGGCGGGTAGTTTGCCGTACCCGTAGGGGTCTGGGGTGGGGTAATGGCTATTCATCACAACTGTGTAATCCGTCTTTCCTTGCAGGCTCAAAAGAAATGCGGATTGCTTGCATATCCAATAAAGTTTATCTGTGATCTAGATTGCTTATTATTGCGTCTGACGAATGTACAATATCTATATATGATAGCTATTTAGACGTCACTTATGTTTTACACCCGCGCTAGCCCAGCCCCTGCTCTGTCGTTAGTTAAGTAACCTAACGGGTGATGACGGGACCCCGTGGCGAATGCGGATGGCATAAGAGGACGTTATATTTTTGTTGTTTTCTGCAATGATAGGTTAATGATGGGACACATTATTTATAATGCAAAGAAAATAAACCAAAAGTTGAATCGTTGGAACAATTTAAAAGAAACCACTCGGTTATTTTAAAAGAGCAGAATTTTTAATTGCCGAGCTTTAGCCACTCCTTTTAAAAAGTATCAGGTTCCTTCGATTATATCAAGTTCACTACGTTCACGGTTTTGCCAAAACCATTCGTAGCCCTCCGTCATTTCATATAGATAGTCAATAGTATTCAAGCTGTGTTTGTTGACTAAAGTCAAGGCACAGTGTTTGGTAGCTGTTGGATATTTATATGCAGCATAGATAAATGCGTTGGTTTGGGACAGTCGTATTACCTTGTTGACTAAAGTCAAGGGTATGTACGGGTGGGTTCAAATTAACCAGGACAATGACGGGTAGAACTTGACATGTGACTTATGATTTGTTGACTAAAGTCAAGGTCATAAGAGCATGGGGCAAAAATCCACATCGGGAATTTCTAAAGAAACTGAAATTTGCAGAAAGAGCATACCATTTTGGAGTTTGATGAATGTTGGTAGGATTCCTTCAACATTATCGTACGATGATATTTTGGATCCCGATCCTACTGTGAGTACATGCTACTTATCAGGAGATTCATCACTTAACGATCAATGCTATAAACCAAGTAGGTGTCAAGAAAGGTGTCAGCGGGGTTACGCCCCCAGAGAAAAGAGGTTCTTTAATTAAGGAACTTCGCGAAAGCGTTGGAAAACCTCCCTCGAAGTATCGATACTAGCCTGGCTGAACGGTTAAGCAAGAATTGTACAGTGAGAATAGTCCTGGCTAATTCTTCTTTTATGGTTTGAGGAAGGATTCGAGAAACTGTGGGAGCCATCCTGTTTAGATAAATTAAAACCAATCTAAGCTTGTAACAGCATCATACTAAAGTGTTTTCTTCTCTCTCTCTTAAAATGCAGCGACCTTGTGACCACACATAGGTTACATCTAGATAATAAATTGACTGAATCTAACTTATATGACTGGCAAAAGTCTGTCCAGATGTCCATTACCTATGACAAGCTGGACCACCCTATTACTACTCAAGATCCCGCCATCCTAGGTCCAGTTTCCACTGTCACGGATATGGATATCCGTCAGACAAGGGAAAAAGATAAAGCGAAAGCTAAGTGCTTCGTGTTAGCTTCAGTTGATGGTGTATACCAGAAGCGGCACGAGAAGATGGACTTAGTTTCCATCTTTCTCCATAATAATAAACCTTTATATGGAGAGCAATCTCATATCACTAGATATGAAACCTCGAACGAATTAATTCAAGCGAGGTTAGCTGACGGGTCATCTGTAAGGGACAACGTCCTTACAATGACTAGCTATATTGATAAGCTCACGGACCTAAAGGCCACGTCGGAGAACGGGTCAGATACTGACCTGATTCTACAGTCTCTACCTTCTACCCTGAAGGAAACCAGGGAAGTAGAAGGAAAGAGAGAGGCAAAAGTTTCGGGACTGGATATACTAAAAGAGGGAAGTTCCTATTGTTATGGGATTGGGCATAGGCAGAAAGATTGCAGGGCTTAAGAAGCCAGTAGCCGGGATACGAAGCATGTTGTGGCTTCGACTTCGGGTGTGTTTATGATAGAGAACTGTATGTCAGTTAACCCTACTTCCTGGGTATTGGATACCGGATCAGAAACTCACATCTGTAATTCATTACAGGCTCTGAGAAATCGTAGGGTTATCGGGATAGGAGATATGACCCTCACAGTTGCTAACGGAATGAGCATGAACGCTGAATCCGTAGGGGAATATCATCTTGGAATGACAACTGGGCAGATATTGATTCTGCGTAACTGTTTTTATGTACCAGGTACGACTTGTAATATCATATCCGTACCCTTACTTTCTAAGGAAGGATATGATTTTTCTTTTACAAGAGATGTGGTTCACATCCACCTAAATCAAGATTTGATTGGGTCAGGTACATTAGAAAATGGAATATACGTATTAAATCAAGCTCAGATTTTCAGTGTCCAGAACACACTTAAAAGAAAGTCTCCGGAATTAAATCAGGCTTTCTTATGGCATTGTAGACTAGGTCACATCAATGAGAGAAGGTTGACTAAGTTACATAGAGAAGGTTATTTGAATCCGTTCGAATATCAATCTTATGCTACTTGTGAATCTTGTCTCATAGGAAAGATGACAAAGACTCCGTTTACTGGACACGGAGTAAGAGCGAGCGAGCTCTTGGGACTCGTACACAGTGACGTATGCGGTCCAATGTCTACATATGCGCGAGGTGGTTATTCTTACTTCATTACTTTTACGGATGATTTCTCTAGGTATGGATATATCTTCTTAATGAAACATAAATCCGAGGCCTTCGAGAAATTCCAAGAATACAAGAATGAAGTAGAAAAACAAACAGGCAAGAGTATAAAAACACTGAGATCTGATCGAGGTGGTGAATACTTAAGTGCCGAGTTCCTGGGTTACTTAAAAGAGAATGGAATTCTCTCTCAGCTTACTCCTCCATACACACCACAACACAATGGTGTATCAGAAAGGAGGAATCGAACCCTATTGGATATGGTTCGTTCCATGATGAGTAACGCTGAGTTACCACAATCATTCTGGGGATATGCACTAGAATCGGCTGCATATCTTTTGAACCGAGTTCCAACCAAAACCGTGCCTACCACACCATATCAGATGCGGAGTGGGAAGAAACCCTATCTTAAATATCTTAAGACATGGGGATGTCCAGCTTTTGTAAAGAAGCAGCATGCGGACAAGCTCGAGGCACGCTCAGTACAGTGTAAGTTTGTGGGATATCCAAAGAACTCAATGGGATATTGTTTCTATTACGTAGAGGAACAAAAGATCTTTGTTTCTCAACATGCCCGCTTCTTGGAAACTGAATTTTTGGAAAATCAGAAGAGAGGGAGCGCAATAGAACTGGAAGAAATTCCAGAGCCACAAACTATTACTGAAACCTTGGTAGAACAAGAAGGTTCAGGAGAACAGGACATCCCGACGCCACTCCGTAGGAGTAGTATGCAATCTCATCCGCCCGAGAGATACTACGGTTTTCTCATAGACGGGGATAGAGAGGATTGCACTATTGACTATGATGAGCCTACTAGCTTCCAGCAAGCCATTCAGAGCGGTGACTCAGTAAAATGGCTGGATGCAATGCGGACCGAAATGGAGTCCATGTACACTAACAAAGTATGGACTTTGGACGTTGCTCCAGATGGGGTAAAACCTGTAGGATGCAAATGGATCATCAAAAAGAAGATTGGTGTTGATAGACTGGTTGAAACCTATAAGGCTAGACTTGTTGCAAAGGGTTTCCGTCAAAGACCTAGTTTGGACTATGACGAAACCATTTCTCCAGTGGCTATGCTTAAATCTATTCGGGTCCTTCTTGCTATTGCTGCCTTCCACGATTATGAAATCTGGCAGATGGACGTAAAGACGGCCTTTCTAAATGGTAATTTGGAAGAGAGCGTCTATATGGATCAGCCGGAGGGATTCATTCAGAGTGGGAGCAGCGGTAAAGTATGCAAGTTGCTTAATTCCATTTATGGACTAAAGAAGGCATCACGGAGTTGGAACATCTGTTTTGATGATGCTGTCAAAGAATTTGACTTTATCAAAAATCCAGATGAACCATGCATATACAGTAAAATTGTAGGGAGAGCTGTAGTATTCCTCGTCTTGTACGTGGATGACATTCTCCTAATAGGAAATGATATTCCTATGTTACAGTCAGTCAAAAGATTCTTGTCACATAAATTTTCCATGAAAGACCTGGGTGATGCCACCTACATTCTGGGAATCCGGATCTATCGTGATAGATCAAAGAGAATGTTGGGACTTTCGCAGTCCACGTACATAGACACCATAGTGAAGAGATTCAGTATGGATGATTCTAAGCGCGGTAACCTACCGGCTTGTCACGGAATCACCCTCTCCAAAGAGATGTCTCCCAAGACTTATTTGGAAAGGGATCGCATGTCGATTATACCCTACGCTTCTGCGGTAGGCTCTATAATGTATGCGATGTTATGTACCAGACCAGATGTGGCATACGCATTGAGCGTTGTAAGCCGGTATCAGGAAAACCCAGGGGAGAAGCACTGGATAGCAGTAAAGAACATTCTCAAGTACCTAAGGAGGACTAAGGAAATGTTCTTGGTATATGGCGGAAAAGACCTCCAGTTAGAGGCCTTTGCCGACTCCGGCTTCCAGAGTGACAAAGATGACTCCAAGTCCATGTCGGGTTATGTCTTTACTCTCAATGGAGGGGCGGTCTGTTGGAAGAGTTCCAAACAGGAGACCGTTGCTGACTCAACGATGGAAGCAGAGTACATAGCTGCTTGCGATGCCGCAAAAGAAGCAGTCTGGATGAAGAAGTTCCTTACAGAACTTCAGGTGGTTCCTACCAGTGTTTGGCCCAATACCTCTGTATTGTGACAACAACGGCGCTATAGCTTTAGCGAAGGAACCCAGGTCCCATCAGAAGTCCAGACACATCTTAAGGCGGTATCACCTGATCAGGGAGATCGTAGATCGCCGGGAGATCGAGGTGAAGAGAGTAAAGACGGAGGATAACATTGCTGATCCATTCACTAAGGTCATTCCTCAGACGTAGTTCGAGAGGCTATTCGAGATGATTGGTCTACGATATGCCAGCTCATGGCCCTAGTGCAAGTGAGAGATTGTTAGTGTATATGCCTTAGAGGCCATTATTGTATCATACTAGTTTGTATATTACTTAATGGAAGCTTCGGATATTCACATGTATATATATACAGTCTTGCTGAAAATGGTAGTATGCTACTTGGTTTGTATCTACTTTAATATGTGTGTATGTTTCTTGTAACGTATCACTTATACATATTAGTAGAGCCCATAGGTTCTTTGCTTGATTACCAGCGTTGTGATGGCAGTTACATTAGTGGGGGCTGGGTAGTCTATAAGCAACATCCGATACAGGTCCCTAGTCGTCGGATTATCGAGACAGGGCATCGATATTCCGGAGTAGACTAGTGTATACGCTTCTCATCCCAGTCAGGGGGATGATTTGTCCCATAGCCTTCAGTACGTCGTACTGGAGATAGTATACAAGTGCTCGTTAGGTTACGGGTACACCGGACAGGACTTGCAGGGGAACTGTTGGTTAGTATTATACCCATCGTCCGTTAACAGTTCCCAGATGACATGAGTACAGGTAGTCCACAGACTTGACACTGCTACTTCGCCTCGAGTGTGTCCCACTGTTCTTAGATTGCTACCCTACCACGGCTCAAAGGAGTCGTGCAAACAAGTAGCAGTTGGGTGCAGTCCGGAGCACTTGGAGGCAGTAGTGGTTAGATAGGATTCGTCTCTCCCGGTATTGGGAGATGATATCGCACTGTGTCAGAGAGCCATTACGCAAAGTCCCTGGCCAGGGCAAACGAGATATACTGGTAGGCTCCAGTAGCTTCTCAGGGTGTAATGGGCTTCGCTCCGACACGACTTATACAGCTATTAGGGGACTGACGCATGCCGCCCCCTTGGCTTGATATGCGATAGTCTTAGACGAACAGACCGGAATGTACGAAGATTGTCACATCAGGCTTAGTAGGAGTTCGGATGATTTTCCTCATCGGCCTTCTTTTCGACATCTGCCTGGGGACCGTTACGTACAGCTAGTGCCGCTTGCGGTCTGTGGTTAAACCCACTGCCAGCGTAGTGTCGAGTCTTTAGAGTCCCACACAGAGAGTTTCCCTGCTCCAGACGAAACGATATAGAGGTCGTAAGGTTTTACGACGTGGGTTCGGATGCGTACGTGTGTTTACGCACGTACGACTTTTCGGACAGCTTTTACTAGCCGGCTTTGGTTTAAGCCAGATTCTAGTATCGGGTTATTGGATTTATACAGTCTAAAGTTTTTCCGTGTTTTCACGGATTGGAGGGGTGTTCTCGTAATTTGTCGAGAAAGTTCTAGAAGAGTGGTGACATGAGGGGTTGAAGTGGCTTTTTCATTAATTGATTTGTGTGACTCATTTATATGATTCATCATATCATTAATGCTTCATTAATGATCTAATGACTCACATGATAAATCACTCTCCTTGATTAAATGAAACATGGTGAATAATCAATTAATTGATATTATTTGATAATTCATTATGTATCATATATTCAAGTAAGAAGGATTTTTTGTAATCATTATCATTCTCACCTTCTCTCTTCTCAAGCTCACTCTCTCTTGAAACCCTAACCCTAACCTCTCATGTGTTGAGATCAAGGGTTAGATAGACTAAAACATCCATAACCTCACACTATATCCTCTAGGTAGCTTAGATTAGCACTTTAAGCAACCTAGTTATCTCAAGTTTGAGATTAAGCTTGGCGTAGAAGCTTTCGGGTGGATCGTCTTTGATTCGAGGAAGCCGTGAAGTTGCCGATGTTCCAAGGAGCCTACGAGGAGTGGAGGACAGCGATGAAGACCCGAAGGACTCGGTTCTTGAGGTATTATCACTTCACATAGTAGTTTAGAACTTCTATGATTGTTGTTAGTTATCGTTTAGCTTCGATTCATGCGGTTAGTCGATGTTTAAGCAAAGAACAAGATCGTTTTTCATATTTCCGCCTCCCCGCAAGTCGTGGGGTGTTGCACATCGACTTACACTATCAATACGTATACTCACATATTAAGATAGAAAAACCAAGTAGCATACTACCATGTTTAGCCAGACTGTTATATACATGTGAATATCCCAAGCTTCCATTAAGTAATATACAAACTAGTATGATACAATAATGGCCCCTAGGGCATATACACTAACAATCTCCCACTTGCAATAGGGCCATGTACTGGCATATCGAAGACCGATGATCTCGAGTAGCCTCTTGAACTGAATCTGAGGTAGGGCCTTTGTGAATGGATCAGCAATGTTCTCTTCAGCAGCAACTCTCCGAACCTCGATCTCCCGACGATCAATGATCTCCCTGATCAGGTGATACCGCCTTAAGATGTGTCTGGACTTCTGATGGGACCTTGGTTCCTTCGCTAAACTATAGCTCCGTTGTTGTCGCAATACAGAGGTATTGGATCAACAATGGTAGGAACCACCTGAAGTTATGTTAGGAACTTCTTCATCCAGACCGCTTCTTTTGCGGCATCGCAAGCAGCAATATACTCCACTTCCTTCGTCGAGTTAGCAACGGTGTCCTGCTTGGAACTCTTCCAGCATACCGCCCCTCCATTGAGGGTAAAGACATAACCTTACATGGACTTGGAATCGTCCTTATCACTATGGAAGCCGGAATCAGCATAGGCCTCCATCCTGATGTCTTTTCCGCCGTAAACCAAGAACATCTTCTTAGTCCTCCTCAGGTACTTGAGAATGTTCTTTACTGCTATCCAGTGCTTCTCCCCTGGGTCTGACTGATACCGGCTTACCACGCTCAGTACGTAAGCTACATCTTGTCTGGTGCACAACATCGCGTACATTATAGAGCCTACCGCAGAAGCGTAGGGTATAAAAGACATGCATTCCCTTTCCAAATCAGTCTTGGGAGACATCTCTTTGGATAGGGTGATTCCATGACAAGCCGGTAGATTACCGCGCTTAGAATCTTCCATACTGAATCTTATCAGTACAGTGTCGATATACCTGGACTGTGAAAGTCCTAACATCCTCTTGGATCTATTACGATAGATCCGGATCCCCAGAATGTAAGAGGCATCACCCAGGTCTTTCATGGAGAACCTGTGTGACAAGAATCCTTTGACAGATTGTAGCATAGGAATGTCATTTCCTATTAATAGAATGTCATCCACATACAAGACGAGGAATACGACAGTTCTTGCTACAACTTTACTATATATGCACGGTTCATCTGGATTTTTTATAAAGTCATATTCTTTGACTGTTTCATCAAAACAGATGTTCCAACTCCGCGTTGCCTTCTTCAGTCCATAAATGGACTTACGCAACTTGCATACTTTCCCGCTGCTCCCACTCTGATTGAAACCCTCTGGCTGATCCGTATAGACGCATTCTTCTAAATTTCCATTTAGAAAAGCCGTCTTTACGTCCATCTGTCAGATTTCATAATCATGGAAGGCAGCAATAGCAAGAAGGACCTGAGTGGATTTGAGCATAGCCATCGGAGAAAAAGTTCCGTCATAGTCCAAACCAGGTCTTTGACGAAAACCCTTTGCAACAAGTCTAGCCTTATAGGTTTCCACCTGTCCATCTACACTAATCTTTTTCTTGAAGATCCATTTGCATCCTATGGGTTTTACCCTATCTGGAGCAAAGTCCAAAGTCCATACTTTGTTGGTGTACATGGACTCCATTTCGGTCCGCATTGCATCTAGCCATCGTACTGAGTCGCCGCTCTAGATGGCCTGCTGGAAGCTAGTAGGTTCATCATCATCTATGATGCAATCCTCTCTATCCCCATCTATGAGAAAACCATAGTATCTCTCAGGCGGATGAGACGGCCTACTACTCCTGCGGAGGGGTGCGAGAATGTCCTGTTCTTCTTGAACTACTTGTTCTACCAAACTTTCAGTATTAGTTTGTGTTTCTGGAATTTCTTCCAGTTCTATTTCGCTCCCATTTATTTCCTTTCCTAAAAACTGATATTCTAGAAAATGGGCATTACGAGAAACAAACACCTTTTGTTCCTCTGCATAATAGAATACATACCCCTTGGAGTTCTTTGGATATCCCACAAACTTACACTTTACTGATCGTGCCTCGAGCTTGTCCACATGCGGCTTTTTAACAAAAGATGGACATCCCCATATTTTCAGATACTGAAGATAGGGTTTCTTCCTACTCCACATCTGATATGGCGTGGTAGGCACAGTCTTGGTAGGAACCATGTTCAAAAGATATGCCGCTGATTCTAGCGCATAATCCCAAAAAGATCGTGGTAACTCAGCATTACTCATCATGGAACGTACCATATCTAAAAGGGTTCGATTCCGTCTCTCCGATACACCATTATGCTGTGGAGTGTATGGAGGAGTAAGCTGAGAGAGAATTCCTTTCTCTTTTAGGTAACCTAGGAACTCGGCACTCAAGTATTCACCACCTCGATCAAATCTTAGTGTCTTGATACTTTTGCCGGTTTGGTTTTCTACTTCATTCTTATACTCTTGGAATTTCTCAAAAGCCTCGGATTTATGTTTCATCAGATAAATCAATCCGTACCTTGAGTAATCATCCGTGAATGTAATGAAATAGGAAAAACCACCTCTTGCATGTGTAGACATTGGACCACATATATCGCTGTGTATGAGTCCTAAGAGCTCGCACGCTTTTACTCTATGTCCACTAAATGGAGTCTTTGTCATCTTTCCTTTGAGACAAGATTGACAAGTGGCATAAGTTTGATATTCGAACGAGTCCAAATATCCTTCTCTATGTAACTTAGTCAACCTTCTCTCATTGATGTGACCCAGTCTACAATGCCATAAGAAAGCATTATTTAAATCTGGAGACTTTCTTTTTAGTGTGTTCTGGACATTGAAAATTTGGAGTTGGTTTAACACATATATACCGTTTTCCAGTGTACCGGACCCAATCAAACTATGATTAAGGTGGATGTTGACAACATCATATACAAACGTGAAATCATAACCTTTATTTGATAACAAGGAAACAGATATGATATTACACGTTAAGCTGGGTACACAAAAACAGTTATGTAAAACCAAAATGTGTCCACTCGTCAATCCCTGGTGATAATCCCCTACGGACACAGCTCCTACGCTAGCTCCGTTAGCAACCATCAGGGTCATATCACCTTCCTTCATCACTCTACGGTTTCTCAGTGCCTGTAATGAATTGCAAATATGAGATCCTGATCCGGTATCCAATACCCAGGAAGTAGAGTTGATTGACTGACAATTCTCAATTACAAACACACCTGAAGTCGAAGCCACAGCTTGCTTCGGTTCCTGGTTCTTGGCGTTCCACGCCTTGCAATCCTTCTTCCAGTGCCCTTTCCTGTGACAATGGAAGCACTCATCCTGGCCCACTACCGGTACTGCAAACTTTTTCTTTCCCTTCCCTTCCACCTTACTTACACCTCCTCTAGGTTTGGTGGCGGCCTTCTTTTTCCTTCCTTTGGTCCTAGCCTTGGACCCGGAAGAAGAAGCACCGCTAACAAACATAGCGGGTGTTTCCCTTGCCTTCTGCAAGGTGCCCTCTGCACTCTTCAACATGTTAAGAAGTTCCGGAAGTTCAACTTCTTTTCTTTGAATGTTGAAGTTTAGAATAAACTAGGCATAGGTGGAAGGAAGGGACTGGAGAATAAGGTCTGTATAGAGCTCATTATCCAAAGTCGTCCCAAGGTCTGCGAGCTCTTCTATATAGCCAATCATCTTTAGGACATGTTCTCCTACCGATGATCCGACAGCCAACCTCGCTAGAAACAAGTTCTTAGAGGTCTCGTATCTTGCTATACGAGATTGCTCTCCATAAAGTTCTTTTGTATGGAGAAATATGGAATCTAGTTCCATATCCTCGTGCCTCCTCTGATGTTCATTGTTCATCGAGGCAAGCACGATGCACTTGCCTTTCACGCAATCATACTCCCAGGTTTTGCGGATTTCCTTATCCGCATTACTGGATTTGGGACCAGGGACAGCAAGTGCCTTAGCGGTGTGGACGTACCCCAATTTGTCATAGGTCAAAGCCATTTTGACATTCCGCAGCCAATCTTTATAGTTTGGCCCTGTCAGTGTATTTTTCACTAAAAGTAACTTAAGTCCATTCATTTACAGGGTCGCTGCAATTAGGAGAGAGAGAAGAAAACTCTTTAGCATGATGCTCTTGTAAGTTTAGAGTGGTTTTTAATTTATCTAAACTGGATGGCTCCTACTGTTTCTCGAATTCTTCCTCAAACCATAAAAGAAGAATTAGCCAGGACTATTCTCACTGTACAATACTTGCTTAACCATTCATCCAGGCTGGTGTCGGTACTTCGAGGGAGGTTTTCCAACGCTTTCGCGGAGTTCCTTAATTAAATAACCTCTTTTCTCTCGGGGCGTAACCCCGCTGACACCTTTCTTGACACCTACTTGGTTTATAGCATTGATCGTTAAGTGACGAATATCCTGATGAGTAGCATATACTCACAGTAGGATCGGGATCCAAATATCATTGTATGATAATGTTGAAGGAATCCTACCAACATTCATCAAACTCCAAATGGTATGCAACTCTTTGCAAATTTCAGTTTCTTTAGAAATTCCCGATATACATTTTTGCCCCATGCTCTGATGACCTTGGCGTTGGTAAAAATGTCATAAGTCACATGTCAAGTTCTACCCATCATTATCTTGTTAATATGAACCCATCCGTACATATCCTTGACGTTGGCCAAAATGATAATACGACTGTCCCAAACCAACTCATCTATCTATACAACAAATGAATATCCAGCAGCTACCAAACACTATGCCTTGGCGTTGGTCAAAATACATAGCTTGAATACTACTGAATACCCAAATGAAATGACGGAGGGCTACGAATGGTATTGGCGAAACCGTGAACGTAGTGAACTTGATATGACCGAAGGAACCTGATAGCTTTTTAGAAGGAGTGGTTAAAGCTCCGCAATTAAAAAATATCATCTGTTTTTAAAATAACCGAGTGGTTTCTTTTAAATTGTTCCAACGATTCATCTTTTGGTTTATTTTCTTTGCATTATAAATAATGCGTCCCATCATTAACCTATCATTGCAGAAACCAACGAAAATACAACGTCCTCTTACGCCATCCGCATTCGCCACGGGGTCCCGTCATCACCCGTTAGGTTACTTTACTAACGGCAGAGCGGGCGCTAGGCTAGCACGGGTGTAAAACATAAGTGACGTCTAAATAGCTATCATATATAGATATTGTACATTCGTCAGACGCAATAATAGGCATTCCAGATCTCATATTAACTTTATTGGATTTGCAAGCAATCCGCGTTTGTTTAGAGCCTGCAACAAAAAACGGATTACACAGTTGTGATGAATAGCCATTACCCCACCCTAGACCCCTACGGGTGCTGCAAACTACCCGTCAAATACCCGAAATGAAGCGGTCTCCCTCAACAAAGTGAGTAGGCCACTGAACACTTCAAAGTACCCGGTAGTTTGTGCACCCCACCTTGGGTCTATCTTAGGAGCAAAAACAATAAAATGAAATAATACAACGGTGGCTACAACCGCAAACTGGATGCGCCCCGCAAAATAATATTACAACATATTACAATTACATTGAATGAATGAATATAACAATACATCTCAAACCCCGGCTAAACATCACAACAGTCCAATATAGTTCACAACCACAAATAGTAAAAACCATTACAGAAATGTGCAACCCCCTGCCAACCGACATACTAGTAGTTAGGGGAGGTTTACGAACACATTATACAAACACCGATATAATCAAATTAGCAAACATCGTTTAATTTCGATCGAGCAAACATATCATATTCTACTCCCAAAACTTCTCTGTGCACCTGAGACTTTGAGCAGAAAATAAACATTCCAGAAAACACAACAATATCATAAAAGAATAACAGGAGCAAACTGGGTCGAATCGGCCCCAACACGGCCGCGGATCCGCGGCGGATCGGTGGGATCGGACGCGGTTCCGCGGCTGTATGGCCGATTCACAAACCCATTTTTCTCCAGTGTTCTTATCTTTCTATACTTGTTGCTCTGCAGCAACCTGAAAATTTTTTAAAGCCTGTTTAAAATTCGACAGAAACTTGTGATATCGATGTCGTTTTTTTGTTCGTTTTTCCGTTCAAAATTCATACGACTTTGCTAATGAGTTAATTATTGTTTAGCGAGGCTCTGATAACACTATAAGTCAATTTACAACACCCCATGACTTGCGGGGAGGCGGAATAATGAAAAACGATCATGTTTTAGGCGTAAACATCGACTAACCGAGAATCTTTGCTTAAAAAATAACTAACAAGAAACCATAGAAGGGTTAACTACTATGATAAGTGATTATACCTATAGAACCGAGTCCTTCGTCTTGTCGTTCTCCACGTCCTCTCCGGCCTTCTCTATGTATAGAAGATCCACCCGAGAGCTTTACTACAAGCTTCACCTCTAACTTGAGGTAACTAGGTTTCTTAAATCGCCAATCTAAGTAACCTATGTGATATAGAGAATAGTTAAGGATTAAGTAGTCTACTCTAATCCTGGTCTCAACACATGAGAGGAGAGGATTAGGGTTTGAAGAGAGAGAGCTTGAGGAGAGAGAAAGTGAGCAAGAGAATAAGATGAGATAATGAGCTATCATAATATATATAAAGCATTATCATTTATCCAATAAAAGAAAATAAAGGATTAATCATCATGCATAATAAATACAAGAGGGTGATTCATCTCCATGAGTCATTAAGCATTTATGATGCGTTAATGATATGGATGAATCACTCAAATGACTCACTAATCTCATTTAATGCATATGTCACCTTAACCCCCAAGTCACCATCTTCTAGAAGCTTCTCGCACAATTACGAGAACGCCCCTCCTATCCGTGAAAACACGGAAAAACTTTAGACTGTTTAAATCCAATAACCGGATACTAGAAACTGGCTTAAACCAAAGCTGGATAGTAAAAACTGTCCGGATGTCGTACGTGCGTAAACAAACGTATGCGTCCGAACCCTTGTCTTAAAACAATACGACCTCTATATCATTTCGCCTGGAGTAGGGAAAATCTCTGTGTGGGACTCTAGAGACTCGACTACTACGCTGGCAGTGGAACGCAAGCGGCGCTAGCTGTACGTAACGGTCCCCAGGTAGATGTCGATAAGCAGGACGATGAGGAAACCCTTCCGAACTCCTATTGGGTCTGATGTGACAATCTCCGTACAGTCCGGTCTGTTAGTCTAAGACTATCGCATATCGGGCCGAGGGGGGCGGCAAGCGTCAGTCCCCTAATAGCGGTATAAGTCGTGTCGGAGCGAAGCCCATTACACCCTGAGAAACTACTGGAACCTACCAGCAAATCTCGCTTGCCCTGGCCAGGGACTTTGCGTAATGGCTCTCTGACACAGCGCGATATCAACCCCCAATACCGGGAGAGACGAATCCTGTCTAACCACCACTGCTTCCAAGTGCTCGGGACTGCACCCAACTGCTACATGTTTGCACGACTCCTTTGAGCCGTGGTAGGGTAGCAATTTAAGAACAGTGGGACACACTCGAGGCGAAGTAGCAGTGTCAAGTCTGTGGACTATGCTGTACTCATGTCACCTGGGAACTGTTCACTGACGACTGGTATAAAACCAACCAACAGTTCCCTGTCAGTCCTGTCCGGTGTACCCGTAACCTAACGAGCACCTGCATACTATCTCCAGTACGACGTACTGACGGCTATGGGACAGACCATCTCCCCAACTGGGATGAGAAGCGTACACACTAGTCTACTCCGGAGTATCGATGCCCTGTCTCGATAATCCTACGACTAAGGACCTGAATAAGGATGTTCTTGTAGACAACCCAGCCCCCACTAGTGTGACTGCCATCACAACGCTGGTAGTCAAGCAAGATCCTAAGAGCTTTATCAATACGTATACTCACATATTAAGATAGAAAAACCAAGTAGCATATTACCATGTTTAGCAAGACTGTTATATACATGTGAATATCCCAAGCTTCCATTAAGAAATATACAAACTAGTATGATACAATAATGGCCCCTAGGGCATATACACTAACAGCTACATCAGTCCCAACTCTTTATATAACACCTCCCCCACAACACACAACCCTTCCCTTAACATTACCTCAACCATTGCCACTTGCTACACCATAACTACAATAACACCATCACAAACAATAGCAACAACAGCAGCTTCTGTAGGTTTCAGCCAGTACAGCAAGTTGCAGATCAGCTCTTTTCCAGCCAAGTTTGCAGCACCAGGGGCTGTTGCATCAGCTAACACCTTCCTCCTTCTTCTCTTCTCCTTCACCTAGGGTCTCTAGAGGTATAATCCCTTAACCCGACTACTAATTGCTAAAGTTATGGTTATCTAGCTTATTTAGTGTCTATTTTATGTTTAGTGGTAGTTTTAGGGTAAATTAGGGTAATTTTGAGAATGTAACGGTTGTGATGATTAGATTAACCTAATTGGGTGCTGTTGAAACCAGTTAACCAAAGAACTGCCCCAGATTTCATAAAATACCCGATTTATCCGACTTGGTGTAATTTAGCAGTTTTAGCGACTTTTTAGCCTCTGTTAGATCTGCTGTTGACCCGAGCCCTTCAGAATAAAATTGAGAAAACTGTGGTATGGTGAGACTAGCAGGGACACACATACAAAGCACGGGGACCCACCTCACATTGGAGGCCACCGATTTTTTCGATCTGGCCGCAATTTACGGCCAGAGTGTGGAGTGGGGTGTTAGAATTTTGGGTGTGGGGCTCTGCTGGGTAGTTTGGTCTGTTGGCATCTGTAAGTTTTTAAGTTAGGCCCAGAGGCAAAATCTGGAGCTTTAATCGTGTTTTCGATGTTTTAAACTTGTACGACACGCGCGTGATACACACGGTTCTGTGGCGCGCTGCGCGACACAGCGTGTCAGATGGGTTCTGGTGGGTTTGTGCGCGTCGCGACGTGTCGTGTGCACGCGCGTTTTAGTTTCACGCACGCGTATCCTTTTTATCGATATATCGTGTTTTTGCAGGATTTTCCTGATATATGTGATTTTTGTAAATTCTAGGTTCGCTGGCGGGGACTTCATGCACAGCAGAGAAAGGGAAGCAGGTGGTTGGACACACCTAGCGCGGGATCACGGGTGAGTAGATTTCACATCTACGCGGGACGATCGTTTGGATAGCGCAAGTCGCCCGATAGATTTAGTAAACTTGAAAATATTAAACTTTAACATTTGCTTGTAACATTAGAAATGATAATACTTGCATGATAATTGCTGCAGTTAGGATCTATATGTTGTACCCATATGCGCAAACTCATTCTGTAGGACACATGCACCATTACCAGGTTTTTATATGCAGCACGAGCACTATTCATGTGTACACCCACACCCTAGTAATTGCCATGTCACGACACTAGATAACTATAAATCTTAACATGTTAATTGCTTTGACCTGTACTATTGCAATAAATATTAAAAATGAAATCATAAGAATTGCTATTCTCGTGCATATATATATCATTATATCACTTGCTCATGCTTAGTATAAATCATGCATTGCAACTTGAACATTGATACCATTTGCATTCATCATCATTGATATATGCACCCATGATGATTTCATGAGATTTATGATATTTCTGGATTTCGGGGGAAAGCCGCAAGATTTGAAACTTATAATCTTTTAAAATATAAAAGTTGCGGTTTTCTAGTGACGTAAAGTGTCGTCCACCATGAGTTTGTTGTGTTCTCAAGACCCGTTTCGAGGAGGTGGATGAACCGTCTCGGGTACATGGTGGGCCCGGTAAGGTACCCCGGGGCAAGAAGATCGCAGGAGATGGCGTTGAGCCTGGCAGGGGACGGACTACCTACCGGTGACTTCATTTGGCACGGCGGATATCCAGAGGATACCGACCGTGGCCGCTAGTTTGAGATATGGATATTTGGGATGGATCAGCCGGATGGATGAGACTAGAGATATTTGACTTGGATATATGAGATTGAGACAGTTTTGAGGTGTAGTTGCTAGACACGGATTTTGTTGATTTCATGGATATTATGCTGATATTGAAAAGAGTTTCAAAAACAAAGAAAGAATAGTTCTTGTACTTACATGTTGAGATCTTGAGTTAACTCATATAGTATACATATATGTTTGTACATATATGTGGCATGCATACCTGTTAGTACATCCATATGACATTCATACTTGTTAGCATACTGAAGATGCATACATACCTGCTAGTGCCTATAGCCATACCTGTTTAGAGATGCTAGGATACTTTTGTGCATACATGCGATGGCCTTTGTAGATGTTATTTATTACTCGCGAGATGGCAACTCACCCCCGTTGTGCCACAGCTTTTCTGCAGGTCCGTTCCGTCAGCATGGTAGCAGCGGACACTTTTACCACTTTTGCTCCCTTTGCCTGGATTCGAGGCTTTTGCTCATAGGTGGGTTGTTATCATTTTGTACCGCCTTATTATGATCCTTGTATCTAGAGTACTCCATCTACTACTACTATTTCAGCTGTACCAGTTTATTTGGATTACTGTATATTGACCTAGAAACGAGGTTGTGAGACTAATGGATTATGTTATGTGAGGTCGAGCTCACTTGAGTCGACATGTTATTTTATCTGTGCTTTCATTCTTATTTATGCACACTGTATTTATATTGTGTGGGATTTGTGACCGCCTTGACGCGAAGAGCTAGCTCTCGCTTGGGGATGCCTTTTTCCTGTTTGTACCCGTTTGGGGCTTGTTTTTACAAAGGAGGTTCTGCCGGAATTTTTGGAAAAAAGGAAAGTTGTTTTAAAAAAGAAACTCGATGTGGTTTAATGGAGTAAAATGCTTTAAATAAATTGGCTTCCATCACTCTAATTCTTAATTGGGTTTTGTATTTTGGGCTTCGGCTTACTTATTTTACGGACGCCTTGAGACGTATCATAACTTAAGAGCCGGTCGCGTTCCGTGCCTTACGGGTCATGACAGTGTGTGAATGCGAACTTGGTTTGATCGGGTTTAGTTTTGGCGGTTGTTCAGAAACTACAATTTTAGTTAAGGTTTTAGTGGTTGTCGTGTGTGTTCCGCGCACCTGGTGCACGTTGTGCCTAACTTGTGGGCGTTGATCTTTTCATTTTGTGACTTGGCGTCGTTTCAGGATATGTAATCTTATGTTTTGTGTTGTGCAAATTCCAGGATCGGTCGCGGAGACTCGGGACGCGGCATGAAAAGGGAAAGCGGTGATTGGACCAAGCTAGCAAGGGATTTCCGGTGAGCAGACGTATACATCTACGGGGGAAATCGTTTAGATGGAGCGAGGCGCCCGATAGTTTAGAATTTCTAGTAATACTAGCTTGTTGCATGTAGTTCCCAGTTACCTATTTTACTGCATTGCATGACCTTGACATCCATATATGTGTTAATTCATCATATAGAAACCATTAAAATGAGGTATGCGACTTAAGAAATATTTGGCTTGCTTAGTTAATTATATATAATTGTGCAACATCGTCTCATATGACACTTGCACCATTACCAGGGTTTTATGCAGCACGAGCACTATTCATGTGGACACACACGCCTTAGTAATTGCTATGCCACAAACACTAGATAACTTGTTTAAACCGGAATTTAGAATAATTTCACCATATAAGACGTATAAACCAGTACTAATATATTAAATTCCGCAAGATGAACATGTAGAATTGCTAGTCCTATGCATGTACCTCATTACATCATTCGATCATACATAATCTTTTAGTCATATATTGTAGTTCGCATTGTTGATACCATGGGCATTCATCATCATTGACATGTTTACTTGTGGTACTTTCTTTCTTGAGGATTTTGGCATTTGAGATTTATGAGATTTTCTAGAAACCGCAAGGATTTAATAAAATTGATATCATTTTAAATATTGCTAGTTGTTGTTTTCTCGAGATATGATACTTGTGTCGTCCACCATGAGTTTTCTGTTAGTTTTCGAGAACCGTTTCGAGGAGTACGATGAACCTTCTCGGGTACATGGGGGGCCTGGTAAGGTACCCCGCGGCAAGAAGTTCGAGTAGTAGACGATGAGCCTGGCAAGGGCAGACTACCTATCGGTGATTGTTGGCGCGGTGGATATCCGGAGGATACCGACCGTGGTCGTAAGATATTGAGATATTGATACCTTAGATGGGCCAGTCCGGATTGCCGGAGCCCGAGACTTTTTGAGATACCTATACTTTGGGACACTTAGATATTCATTTGAGGTGTTGATGCTTGACACAGATTTCTGCTGATTTAATTGATATTACTTCAGATATTTCAAAAAGAGTTTTCTAAGATGAAAATAATGATTTCCTCATACCAGCATATTCAGATCACGTGTTAAATTGCATTCATGTCGCATACATGCTAGTACATCATACCATATCAATATTGTAGAATTGTGACACTTTGCGTACATGCTTACGATAGTCTTTATAGATGTTACATATTATTCATGAGTTGGCAACTCACCCCCATTGTGCCACAGCCTTTTTGCAGGTCTAATCAGTCAGCACTGTACCAACGGACGCACTTCTTCATTTTACTTGGATTTGAGGTTTTTGCTCGTAGGTGGGTTGTATCATTATTTTGTTTCCACCTTATATATTCATTGTATCTAGTGTACTCCATCTACTGTATCATCTACCAGTACTGATTTATATTGACTTAGAGATGAGACGGTGAGATTTGTGGGCATGTATGTTGTTTCTTTGGGTCAGGCTCACTTGAGCCGACGTGTTGCTTATTACTTGTGCCTTTTTATGCTTATTTTGCACATTGATGATTTAAATTGCATGGGATTTGAGCCCGCCTTGGGGCGAAGAGTTACCTCCCGCTTGAGGATGACTTATTTCATGTTATTCATATATATTCATGTTTGTACCCGTTTGGGGGCCAGTATTTACAAAGGAGACTCTGCCGAAATTTTCGGAAAAATGGATGTTGCTTTTAAAAATCTTGATGTGACTTATATGATTAAAATCTCTTTCAATAAATTGGTTTTCCTTCACTCTACTACTTATTTGGTTTTGATTTCTGGGTTTTGGCTTAGATTACGTACGCCTCGAGACGTTTCGTAATTTAAGTGCCAGTCATGCTCCGTACTTTTCGGGTCGTGACAAAGTTGGTATCAGAGCGATATGTTTTGCCTTTCTGAGTGTAGGGTGACCCTTGGTAGATGGAGTAAGTGACTTAAGCAGGGTAACAGAGCGTATGTATGTCCGCGGCATACTTGCGATACAGTACTCCGCCTAGAATCATAGGATACACGGAATTGAAAAATTCCTTCTTCAATTCCGTGTATCCTATGATTCTATTGCACTGTTCTTATTATCCTGTTTCCTGTACCAGCCATTATTCCGCCGAAGGCTACGAGAGCGCAGAGGGCTGCCGCCCGAGATGAGATCCGAGCGGGCTCGTCCGAGACGAGGACCGAGCAGGGTGGCGTACCTACGCCTCAGGGACATACTGATCCGCCTTCCCAAGGCCGAATGGATAGGCTAGAGTCTGGTATGGAGGAGTTACGACAGATGATGGGAGGTATGCAGGAGTTACGTCAGATGGTGGGATCCTTAGTAGAGGCCAGTCGTGCATCGAGATCGAAGGACGTATCTACCACAGCACAGACTACAATAGTACCTGCTGTCCAGACAATTGCTCTTACTACTACCGTGGCTATTCCGGTATCACTACAATATTTCATGAGACTGAGGCCCCCGGTCTTCACCGGCACCGATGCAGCGGAGGATCCGCAGACATTCCTTGACAATTTAGCTAGGATTTTCCGTCGCTCAGATGTTCCGACGATAGATGGGTCGAGCTTTCGAGTTTCCGTCTGGAGGGCCTTGCGCAGACATGGTGGGAGTCGGTCGAGAGAGGTCGAGCTGCAAGTCTACCTCCTATGACTTGGGCCGAGTTCACAGCAGTATTTCTAGTCCGTTTCCTTCCAGGGAGCGTTCGTGATGCTTGAGCTCATAGTTTTGAGGCTTTGCTCAAGATTCCAGGGATGACTGTGTTCGAGTATGATATCCAGTTTACTCAGTTGTCCCGATATGCTCCGTACTTGGTTGATACTGAAGAGAAGTGGGTAAAGAGGTTTGTGCAGGGACTCGACATACAGTTATTTCTTATCATCGGTGCCCCGCACTTTGACACTTATGCAGCTGTTATGGACACGGCCTTACGGATGGAGGCGCGCATTTCAGAGACTTCGGCTGTTTCTTAGCCGAAGAGGATTCGTACCGATATGCCAGCTCAGAGGCATCGTGACGAATTCTTTCCGTGAGATGGTGGCGGCAGAGGAGTTAGACAGGGTCACCTATTTGGTTCTTATCCGCAGGGCCAGCAGGCATCGCCAGGATGCTTTAGGTGCGGGAGTCCGTACCATCGTATCAGAGACTGTATGGTGAGACGAAAGGGAGCGACGACGGTTCCACACGTGACTTTACCACCTTCACCACCTCCCTAGAGAGCTCTACTTCCTTCCCCTGATGATGCTCCACGTCAGTTAGGCGCCCCCAGAGGCCGTGGACTTGGCGGTCCTATTCAGAGAGGATGAGGAGGCTGAGGCCGAGGCCAAGGACAGCCAGCTATTGGTGGGGGACAGGCCCGAGTATTTGCTTTGACTCCGCAGGATACGCAAGCATCCAATGCCGTTGTGACAGGTACCTTGCCAGTATGTTCTTTCGACGTGCGAGTATTATTCAACCCAGGTTCCATACATTCGTATGTATCTACACACTTTGCACCGATGTTGGGCCGTGAGTTATCGTCATTAGATCAGCCACTTGTTGTTATTACTCCGGTAGGCGAGTCGTTTGTATCTCGTTTTGTGTTTCGATAGTGTCCCGTTCGTATCGGGGAGAGCGATTCGTCGGTTTATTTGATTCTCCTCGATATGTTGGACTTTGATGTGCTTCTGCGCATGGACTGGCTGGCCACTTATTATGCATCTGTAGACTGCTTTGAGAAGGCAGTCAGATTTAGCTTTCCGGGAAAGCCAGTCCTTATTATTGAGGGAGACCGCAGCGTTACCCTTCCCAGCTTGATTTCGTCTCTTCGCGCTTGTCAGCTCTTGCGGAAGGGATGTCAGGGATTCTTAGCATATGTTTGTGATACTCGAGCTGCAGAGGTTCCTTTGGACCGGATCCTGATTGTTAGTGAGTTCCTGATGTTTTCCCTGACGATCTGCATGGGTTACCGCCTGAGCGCGATATTACTTTCTGCATTGACTTGATTCCCGGCTCGAGGCCTATTTCTATACCGCCTTATCGGATGGCCCCGGCGGAGCTTAGAGTGCTGAAGGATCTGTCGCAGGATTTGTTAGAAAAAGGGCTTATTCGACCTAGTGTGTCTCCGTGGGGTGCTCCTGTCATATTCCTCAAGAAGAAAGACGGCAGTTTGCGCTTGTGCATTGATTACCGCCAGCTGAACAGGGTTACCGTACGGAACAGAAATCTCTTACCACGTATCGATGATTTGTTTGACCAGCTTCAGGGTGCGAGATACTTTTCGAGGGTTGATTTGCGATCGGGTTACCATCAGTTGCGGGTGCGGCAGGAGGATATTTCGAGGATGTCTTTTCTCACACGTTACGGGCACTATGTGTTTTTGGCGATGTCGTTTGGACTCATCAATGCACCAGCCGTGTTTATGGACTTGATGAACCGCATTTTCAGGCTGTATCTAGATCTGTTCATCATCGTGTTTATTGACGACATTTTGGTGTATTCCCGAAGCCGAGAGGAGCACGAGCAACACCTGCGGATCACATTACAGACTTTGAGGGAGCACCAGCTGTTCGCGAAATTCTCCAAGTGCGCGTTGTGGCTTGACAGCATTGATTTCTTAGGTCACGTGATTACGAGAGATGGTATATGTATGGACCCGAAGAAGATCGAAGTCGTTCAACATTGGCCCAGACCGACATCAGTTACGGAGATCCGGAGTTTCCTAGGCCTGGCTGGCTACTACCGGGGATTCGTTCAGGACTTCTCCCGTATCGCTGCACCGTTGACCGGGTTGACTCGGAAAGGAGTTCCATTTGATTGGACCAAGGCGTGCGAGCATAGATTCCAGCTGTTGAAGACTCGTCATACTATTGCACCAGTGTTGTCATTGCCATCGGAATCGGGCGGATTCGTGGTTTATTGCGACGCTTCTCGAGTGGGACTAGGTTGCATGTTGATGCAGCACGACAGGGTTAATGCGTATGCTTCTCGGCAGCTGAGGATACATGAACAGAACTATCCTACGCACGATTTAGAGATGGCTGCAGTGGTGTTTGCACTCAAGATCTGGAGACATTACTTATATGGCGAGTCATGCCAGATATTTACGGACCATAAGAGCTTGAATTACATATTTCAGCAGCGAGACCTGAATCTGAGACAGCGCCGTTGGATGGAGCTGGTGAAAGACTATGATTGCGAGATCCTTTACCATCTGGGCAAGTCGAACGTGGTGGCAGATGCTTTGAGTAGGAGGCCCGGAGGTAGTTTATCTTGTTTGAGCGCCGTACAGAGGCAGTCGTCAGCAGATTGGCAGATTTTATAAGACAGCCGAGTGTTGTTTTAGTTCACTTCGACAGAGGGACAGCTTGCGCATATTCATGCACGTCCACAGTTGCTTGACCGTATTCGAGAGGCACAGCCCAGTGATGACCGTCTTTCAGAGATCATATAGCAGGTTGTCAGGGCAAAGTTTCCGAGTTCGTGATCGATGATCAGGGGGTACTGCGATTTGGGACTCGATTGTGCGTACCAGATTCTGAAGGACTACGGCATGAGATTCTTGAGGAGGCTCATAGATCGATGTATAGCGTTCATCACGGTTCCACCAAGATGTACCACGATTTGCGAGATGATTTTTGGTGGGACGGAATGAAGAGGGACCTTACAGATTTCGTGTCGAGATGCTTGACTCGTCAGCAAGTCAAGGCCGAGCACCAGAGGCCCGCAGGAGAGTTGCAGCCTTTACCCATTTCGTAGTGGAAATGAGAGCAGATTTCTATGGACTTCATCGTGGGTCTACCCAGGACCAGTCGAGGGAATGAATCCATTTGGGTGATCATGGATCGTTTGACGAAAGTGGCTCACTTCCTGCCAGTGAAGACAACTTTCGGTTTTGCTCAGCATGCCCAGATTTACATCGGCGAGATCGTACGGTTGCATGGTGTCCCGACTTATATCGTGTCCAACCGAGGCACCCAGTTTACCAGCCGACTATGTAAGAGACTTCAGGAGGCGTTGGGCACCCGTTTGAATTTCAGCATAGCATTTCATCCGCAGACGGACGGCCAGTCAGAGCGGACTATTCAAACTCTTGAGGACATGCTCCATGCGTGCGTTTTAGACTTCGGAGGTTGCTGGGATCATCATTTACCATTAGTGGTGTTCTCCTACAACAATAGCTTCCAGGATACTATTCAGATGGCACCTTTCGAGGCCTTGTATGGGAGGAGAAGTAGATCGCCCTTCTGTTGGACAGAACTCAGCGAGAGCAGTATTTTTGGGCCGCAGATCGTGCACGAGAGGACCGAGAAGATACAGTTGATTCGAGATCGAATGAAAGAGGCTCAGAGTAGGCTGAAATCGTATGCGGACAGACGCCGTCGCAGACTAGAGTTCGCATTTGGCGATCATGTTTTTCTGAGGGTCTCTCCAATGAAGGGCGTGATGAGGTTTGGTCGAAAAGGAAAGCTTAGTCCCAGATTTGTGGGTCCTTTCGAAATCCTCGAGCGTGTCGGCGCAGTTGCGTATCGTTTGGCTCTTCCACCCAGCTTTCTTGATGTTCACCCCGTCTTCAATGTTTCGATGCTCCGCAAGTACCTTCACGACCCTTCTCATATGATTCAGCACCCGACTGTCCAGCTGGAGTGCGACCTTTCTTTTGCAGAGCAGCCGGTGGTCATCCTGGATCGGCGGGTGAAGAAATTGAGATCGAAGGTTATACCCGCCGTCAAGGTCCTTTGACGTGGCCCGAGCAGCGAGGAGGTCACCTGGGAGACCAAGGACGAGATGAAAAAGAAATATCCCCATCTCTTTGAAAGTACGCGTAGCTAGATTTTTAAATTCGGGGACCGAATTTCTTTAAAGGGGGAAGATTGTAACGCCTTGAAAAGTCGTTTAGGTATTTTCCCGATAATCGATAAATAATTGGTATTTTTCCGTAAATTATAATTATAATTTTTTTTCAATATAAGCCTATTTATACCTAATTTGGATAGGTAATTGCTAGTATTTAGTAGCTAATGAGTCACCTATAAATTTCTAGTCGTTTAAAATTTTTTCCTTAATTTATTATTTTTATGATTGTTTTAAGCTGTTAAAAATATATTAAATTAGTGATAAATACAAATTTAAATGGGCTAAGTACATACATAAGAACCATGACAACTAAAGTCTAGTTTGTAATATAAATTTTTAGTTTGTTATTCCAAGTTCTAATTAGTTATAGTCAAAGGAAAATTAAAATTTAAATAAAATAAACTAAAACTTGCAATTAGGTTACTTGAGGGGGTCTTTTTGCATGAAAATTTCTTTGCAACCTCTCACATACTTCCTCAACCCTCCATTGGCCGAGCCCACTCAACAGGAAACCCCCCTCAAAATTTATCTTAAACTCATATGAAAGAAAACAATGTGATGGATTAAAATATATTAATTTGGAGGTAGGGTGTACTTTGATATGAGAGGAGTTGACTTGGTGAAAAATTTCTACAACACCCACACCTCACCGCACTCCCCCCCTGCTCGAAAATTCTGCAGCCCTCCCCTTCCTTTTTCCCCATCTATTTTGGCTCAAAAATTCATCACAAAATCCTTTAAAATCCACCATTTATTCAAAAATTCAAACCAAATCTTTATGCTATCCTTTCTCCTTAGCCATTCTTGCATGAATCTTGGAGCTAGGAGGCCATCCTTAGAGGAAAATCACAAGCTGGATCTCTAGAAAATTTGAGGTATAATTTTTACCCAATTAACACTTGTGGTTAAATTCCTTGAATGAAATTGTTTTAGTGTTAAATTTTAGTGCTAATTTCAATTCTAGGTTTGTAAAGAGAGTGGTTTAAGTTAGAACTAAGGTTTATAACACAATTACTAGGTTAATTAAGTTTATTTTGTTATCTAGTAGTTATACTAATCTAATCTAAGAGATTACTTTGCTTAAGTGGGCTTCAATTTGTGTTAATTTAGGTTTTTCAAGTGTGGAATGAATTTAAATTGCTAGTTATGAAAATCAAGAAAGGGTTTGATTTTGGAAAATAGATTTTGAAGCATTGTAAATGGGTTAAATTTAGTGTTGTAGCCACCTAGTGGTTTGAGTTGGATGTTTGTGCTTGATTGTTGTCGCTTTATTGCTAATCTACGACGGTTACGTCAAATTGCAAATTTTTGTGCTTATTAGGTTTTTGATACAATTAGGAGGGTAATTAATTTTGTGATGTTGGTTATATTATTAACATCTACTACTGTAATTAGGGTGTGTGAATGCGAACTTGGTTTGATCGGGTTTAGTTTTGGCGGTTGTTCCGAAACGACAATTTTAGTTAAGATTTTAGTGGTTGTCGTGTGTGTTACGCGCACTTGGTGCACGTTGTGCCTAACTTGTGGGCGTTGATCTTTTCATTTTGTGACTTGGCGTCATTTCAGGATATTTAATCTTATGTTTTGTGTTGTGCAAATTCTAGGATCGGTCGCGGAGACTCCGGACGCGGCACGAAAAGGGAAATCGGTGATTGGACCAAGCTAGCTGGGGATTTCCGGTGAGTAGATGTATACATCTACGGGGGAAATCGTTTGGATGGCGCGAGGCGCCTGATAGTTTAGAATTTCTAGTAATACTAGCTTGTTGCATGTAGTTCCTAGTTACCTATTTTACTGCATTGCATGACCTTTATTGTCACGACCCGAAAAAAAACGGAACATGACCGGCACTTAAACTACGAAACGTCTCGAGGCGTACATAATCTAAGTAAGCCGAAAACCTAGAAATCCAAACCAAGAAAAGTAGTAGAGTGAAGGAAAACCAATTTAAAACAAGTAGTTTGAATAGCATAAGCCGAATTATGCGTTTTTAAAACATCAAGTATTTTCTGAAAATTTCGGCAGAGTCTCCTTTGTAAATACTGGCCCCTAAACGGGATACAACATGAATAGTATACGAAATCAATAAAAATGCATCCCCAAGCGGGAGCTAGCTCTTTGTCAATCGACGGTCACAACCACACAAGCAATATAATATACAACGCCAACGGCGAGGTTCAAAATTCAAAAGGAAACTCAAAACCATAAGAAAACCACAGAAATACAACGCGTGACTCTAAGGTCGAAAGAATAAACATCACTGGTCTCTATCTGAGATAAATACAAGTTTGGTTGATGGAACTTCTAGATACAACTGAATAATAATATACAAGTTATATAATGGGGGGTACGATACAAGTAAACCCACATACTAGCAAATCAACCGAAGGAAACTATGCCCGCAAGCCGTAATGAAACCTGTACGGCAAACCTGCAAGAAACTGGGGCACAACGGGGGTGAGTTGCCAACTCGTGAATAGAAAAACATCTACGCACAGAAATCGCATAAATAACGCAATCCTAGGTCAATGATCATAATATATCCTCCATTATATATAACATGCAGCCTATAACAAGGCTAGGGTAAATATCTAACCCGAGTGTAATCTCATGTACCCGTGTCAGTGCCTCAGGTAGCAATATATCATATGAATGAGGTATGAATGCATGAAAATAGAATACATGTAAATGAAGAACTGTTTTCATAGTTTAGCGAGATTTCCTTATTTTTAAATAGGAGGTACCATAAATGAAATCAGAATAAACAGTGCCCAGCATCGACACAAAACAAGTATCCAAATATCTCGATATCTCTGTGTCGTAATCTCTGTACCTTAAAATCTCAAAAATCTCAATGTCTCAATCACAATATCTAGGGCGCCGTCAGTCCAGACCGGCCCCTACCATCTATCTCAAGACCACGACAGTATCCTCCGGATATCCGACGCGTCAGGTAAAATCACTGGTCGATAGTGCTCCCCTGCCAGGCTCAACGTCATCACCATATTCATCTTGCCCCGGGGTACCGCACCGGGCCCACCATGTACCCGAAACGGTTCATCCAACTCCTCGAATCGGGTCTCGAAATCCATCAGCAAACTCATGGTGGACGACTCATACATCATAGGAAAACCGCATTTTTTTTATTTAAAAAGAGAGAAAGCAGTTTATATATGTTTTTGCGGTTTTCCTCCAAATCCAGAAAATATCATGGGAATCCGAATCATCAATAGCATGTAAAACCATGAATATAAATATGAGAATCCATGAATACGGCATAACAATGAATAACAGTATGCATGAAGTGACAAGTAATAACTACAATATCTATGCTGGCATATAAGGTAAGTACACTAATATTATGTCAAACTACGAGTTTTCAAGCTAAGTTAAGCAATAACATTTCTAAGGTGTACGTGACATGGCAATTACCGATGAAGATGTGTGTGAGCCGGCAAGTAAGTGTATGTGGTACATACGCATCATCGGTAATGGTGCAGGTGTCCTAACAGCATGATATCAACATTTCAATAAGAAATTATAACATAAGTATGCGATGCGAAGCGAACCACAATAATAAGTGGTAGCTGAAAACTAGACGCAACTATAACTAATCTGCATTAATCTAATAAAAGTTCTACAAATGGTGCCTTTTGAAATAACACGAATCATGGGGTTTTGAAAATAGGGACTACGGTGTTTTTATGAAAAGATACGTCTTTTGAAATATCCGTAGGATCCCTTGGACTGTCTTTTAAAATACCCACGATTCGTTAGTTTTTGAAATAGGTAAGAATCGAATCTAATCTAACAAATAAACTAAACTAAAGGGCTAAGCTAACCAGCTGGACTACAGGTAAGGAAACCGCCTAACATCTGAGTCGATACATATACATACCTGTATATATATTAGTCGGTGATCCCGCCTCAATAATATCATATCCGATACCATATCTATAATTAGACATTCCAAGTCAAGAGTGCGGATCAATCATCAATAAATAGCTCGTACGTAAATCCGTCGTACGGTATCCCAAATCTGGGTACGGGTCAAAATCACATTCATCGTACTATTCATCTGGTATCCTCTTTATCAAATATCATGATCGGGGTACTGATCTATGTCTAGTACAATACTGATACCGCCTAAGTATGCATGCACGTGTGTGAAACCCTACGTCAAGGACCAGCTACAACGTCATGTCGTATCTCAAATACGAACCCTGTTATATCACCGATCTCACGGCCTCAAATCAAATCTCATCGACTCGTCTCAAACCCAAGTATCATCCTCAAATCCGTATGTGAACACATAGTCCCATACCCATGTGAACACATAACTATATATATATATTACCGTAAACACAAATGGAAGAAGAATGTATGCAAGTATGGATGAGTGTGTGCATGTATGGTGCGACCACTACTCTAGGGTTTCGCGATACTAAACCATCCATAATTATCATCAATAACTCAAACAATATATAATCAATAAATGTGTGTATACGTATTCGTATACATCACCACGAACTGCGGGGGTGCTATACGCCATCCACCCGACTTCTCCCCGTAGATATAAATCTACTTACCTGGTCCTCGCTAGCCGGTGCCGACGTCGCCACGCGCTTCCTTGTCGTCTCGAAGTCCACATGGGGTACCTACATATCATAACGCATCGTGTTGTATTAAAATCCGACTCATGACCAAAACGACACGTGAATCCCACATAGGTCAAAACCTATGGTTGCTCTCTCTCAAATCAACCCAAAACCCTCGACATCGGCATACAAATGTCGAGTGATCGAGAAAAACTCAACGTATAAATCGTAGTTCGCAAAACTCACTAATTATAATATAAAACAAGGTTTAAATCATCAAAACATTAAAATAAATCAAATTGATTTATTTCCGAAAACCTAGAAAGCACTAAATTTTCGTTTTGATTCGAAACTTGATGTTTTAACAAATCTAATGACCCTAATATCCACTAAATATCATAACTAAGTCATATAAACCATTAGTAGATTTTATCCTCATCAATTTTCATTGAATCCAAAATTCTAGTTTGCAAATTAACCAATTTTAACATTTTAAAAGCAACAATTTGTAAACTAGCAACTAGATTAGTTTTAGCATTCCATTAACATGTTGATCTCCTCATTAAAACCATAATGAATTTATAAAAAGCCTAACTAGATTTTAAATTTCACATTTTCAATAATTTCTAAAAACCTAGTTTACAAAAAAAAAAGCTTAATTTGGACATTTTACACCTAACAATTTACATATTGGCAATTAGATTAGGTTTTGCATGTCTTAAGATCTTCACTACTCCACACAACCATAATCCAAATACTCTAAACCCTAACTTTAGATTAACCCTTCACTTGAAAACCAAACATTAAAATTAAACCATATTTAAACTTCTAGTTAGCTAGATTGAAGTAATTAGACAACATTTTGACTAAAGGGTTAAGATTATACCTCACAATTTCAAGAGATCCAACATGAATCTAGCATCCCAAACTTGCTTCTTTTCACCAATATCCATACAAGTATAGCCAAGGAAAAATGGGTAAGGGTTGGATTTTGAAATTAGTGAGGTTTTATTTGATTTTTCATGGAATTTTTGTGAACTTTGGAGAAGAAATAAGATGGGGAAATGAGAGAAGGGGGGGCTGCTGAATTCTGCAGCAGTGAGGAGGTGAGAGAGAGTGTGGTGTTGGGTGTGGGTGAGAGAAAAGTCCAAGCAAGGAACCATACATCAAGTATAAAGACCCATGCTTATGTTTAACACCAATTTCTTTTCTTTTGTTGCTTTATTGTGTGAAATGGGAGGCCCATGAATGTTGGGCTGATCAAGGGGGGGCCGGCTAAGCATGTTGGGGAAATGGGTGTGGATTTTGTTTAGGTGAGAAAAAGAGATAAGTGTAGTAACCCACTTCCATTACACTCATTTCACCGAAAAAAGCCTTTTTTCTTCAAAAATTTCTAAACCGTTTTGGCAAATGATTTCGTTCCAAAAACCACATGATAAAATTTTGTTTAATGTTTTATGATGCACAAAATTTGTTTCAACTCATTCCAATTTGTAATTTTCCCTAATTAAATGTATTAGTGACGGCTTAAAATAATAATAAAATAATATTTTTTCAGAAAATTTGAAATTTCACCAGCGGCTCAATAAACACCAAATAATAGCAATTACATAGCTAGAATATGTATATTTAATTTTTATAATAAGATATTTGTATTTTGACTTTTTACAGAAAACCCCCTAATTTTACCGATTTTTCGAAATTTCACCGAAACGATTTTCAAAACGTTACATTTATATCCATATATGTGCTAATTCATCGTATAGAAACCATTAAAATGAGATATACGACACAAGAAATATTTGGCTTGCTTAGTTCATTATATATAATTGTGCAATATCGTCTTATAGGACACTTGCACCATTACCAGGGTTTTATGCAGCACGAGCACTATTCATGTGGACACACACGCCTTGGTAATTGCTATGCCACAAACACTAGATAACTTGTTTAAACCGGAATTTAGAATAATTTCACCATATAAGTCGTACAAACCAGTACTAATATATTAAATTCCGCAAGATGAACATGTAGAATTGCTAGTCCTATGCATGTACCTCATTACATCATTCGATCATACATAGTCTTTTAGTCATATATTGCAGTTCGCATTGTTGATACCATAGGCATTTATCATCATTGACATGTGTACTTGTGGTACTTTCTTTCTTGAGGATTTCAGCATTTGAGATTTATGAGATTTTGGAGAAACTGAAAGGATTTAATAAAACTGATATCATTTTAAATATTGCAATTAGAGGTTTTCTCGAGATATGATACTTGTGTCGTCCACCATGAGTTTTCTGTTAGTTTTCGAGACCCGTTTCGAGGAGTAGTATGAACCATCTTGGGTATATGGTGGGCCCGGTAAGATACCCCGGGGCAAGAAATTCAAGTAGTAGACGATGAGCCTGGCAGGGGAAGACTACCTACTGGTGATTGTTGGCACGGCGGAAATCCGGAGGATACCAACCGTGGTCGTGAGATATCAATACTTGAGATGGGCCAGTCCGGATTGTCGGAGCCCGAGACTTTTTGAGATACCTATTCTTTGGGACACTGAGATATTCATTTGAGGTGTCGATGCTTGATACAGATTTCTGTTGATTTAATTGATATTACTTCAGATATTTCAAAAAGAGTTTACTAAGATGAAAATAATGATTTCCTCATACCAGCATATTCAGATAACGTGTTAAATTGCATTCATGTCGCATGCATGCTAGTACATCATATCATATCAATATTGTAGAATTGTGACACTTTGCGTACATGCTTAAGATTGTCTTTATAGATGTTACATATTACTCACGAGTTGGCAACTCACCACCGTTGTGACACGGCCTTTTTGCAGGTCCGATCCGTCAGCACTGTACCGACGGACGTACTTCCTCCTTTTTGCTTGGATTTGAGGTTTTTGATCATAGGTGGGTTGTATCATTATTTTGTTTCCACCTTGTATATTCATTGTATCTAGTGTACTCCATCTACTGTATCATCTACCAGTACTAATATATATTGACTTAGAAACGAGACAGTGAGATTTGTGGGCATGTATGTTGTTTCCTTGGGTCGCGCTCACTTGAGCCGACGTGTTGCTTATTACTTGTGACTTTTTATGCTTATTTTGCACATTGATGAATTATATTGTGTGGGATTTTAGTCCGCCTTGGGGCGAAGAGCTAGCTCCCGGTTGGGTATGCCTTATTTAATGTTATTCATATATATTCATGTTTCTACGCGTTTGGGGGCCAGTATTTAGAAAGGAGACTCTGCCGAAATTTTCGGAAAAATGGATGTTGCTTTTAAAAAGCTTGATGCGACTTATTTGAATAAAATCGCTTTCAATAAATTGGTTTTCCTTCACTCTACTGCTTATTTGGTTTTGATTTCTGGGTTTTGGCTTACTTAGATTGCGTACGCCTCGAGACGTTTCGTAATTTAAATGCCAGTCATGCTCCGTACTTTTCGGGTCGTGAGATGTAGTGTCCACTAGGTACTAAATCAAGGCACAAGAATGTAAGGGTATGTAATGATGCTTATGTACAAGCAACGTATACGAATATAAACATGGGGCTATACTATTATATCAAGCCCTGATGCATAACGTCATACGGGCGATTTCCCCTTAGATGTTAAATTTACTCACCGTGATCTCGAGCTAGGTATATCCAATCACCTGCTTCCCTTTCTTCGCAGCTTCCAAAGTCCCCGCATGCGATCCTATTAACACAAAACATAGCAAGTGCGACTCAGAAATCGACCAATAATACTTACAATTACGCCAAATTTGACGCACCGATCCAAACAACGCACAAGTGTTCGCTTAGTGCCTAACGTGCGTGGCGACATCACTAAAACAAACCCAAGTGCAGAAATCACGCGAAACACAAAAGCTGAGTCGGACACCGTGTCGGATATCATAACACGCGTCGTCGAAACACTAAAACTAGCTAATCGAACCCAGATTTTACCCACTTTCAATACTTAAAAATCTAGCAGTAGCAAACAACCTAAAACCACTGCAGACAGCTACCCACAAAATTACAACATCCCAGTTCCCCAATTGGCCGATCTCGTAGAAAAATTCCTACATGTCTCTGGCCAAACAATGTCAGGTGGGGCTCGTGTTACTGGTGTATGCTCAGGGCAACTAGTACAACACTTCTACACTGCTAGTTTTCACAGTAAACACTCGGGGTCACTGCAAATCACAGACACCCTATAAAGAAACTAAAATTAAGATATGGTTTCAAAACTACATCTTTATTGTTCTAAACTGAAACTAATTAGCAACACAACCATAATAAACTCCTAAATAACAGTTTAGAATCAATACCTATCCAAACTTGCTCAAAACCCTAGCTTTCCATGCTCCAAGTTATCCTAGTTGCTTGATCTTGACTTGTGAAGGGATTTGATGGAGTTTAGTGGAGGTTTTGTGTGGGTTTGTGAGGGTTGGGTTAGGGTTTAAGTTGAGAGAGTGTGATAGTGAAGAAAAATATGAGAAGGAGAAAATGATAAGTTAATGAGAGTGTGAGGGAAATGAGAGTGAGGGTGTATGTGAGTGAGAGATGAAGGAATGAGGTGTGAGTTTAGTGTAGAGCCATGCCTCCGTCTTCTCTCTCCTCATTTAATGCATGGCATTCTTGCCATGCCTCATGATGCCCCCGCCCCTCTCTCTTCCTCAAGTCAACAATTCAAACCTCTTATTTAAAAATAACTAAAAATTTGGATAATTGGATAAAACTTAATTAAAATGGGGTTAAGGTGCTATGGTTACTTATTCATGGTTTAAGACCTAATTAACCCTAGGTTAACATGCATATGTGTGTCCAAGCCCAAAATAAATATTAATAAAATATTCATTAATTTTTTTAAGATATTTGAAAACTATTTTGGTAAACTTTTTACTATAAACCCGTATTATCGCTTAATTAACACTAATCGCATTCTAAGGTGTTACATACTATCATGTCGAGAAAAAAAGTCCTCACCATGTATGTTCAAGAATCCACTATAATATACATCATATGTACAATAATGGCCTCTAGGGCATACATATAACTAACAATACGGGTGCTCAGTGGAGACTGGGTACACTGAACGGGCTCGCCGAGAACTCCTAGTTGGTATTATACCTATCGTCAGATAGCAGATCTCTGGAGACACTTATACAGGTTAGTCTGTACACCCAAGATCGTCATAGAGTCTTGTGTGATTCCCACTGTTCTTTGATTTCCACCATACCACGTTCAAGAGAACATGCAAAACGGAGGCTTTTGGGTACAGCCCCGAATCACATGGAGGCAATGAGCTATAGGTGGGGATTCGTCTCTCACGGTATTGGGGGTTGATGTTGCGTTGTGCTCGATTGGTCATAACAGAAAGACCCTGGCCAGGGATGATACAGAGATTTACTGATAAGTGTTATCAGTAGTTTCTCGACCCGTTATGAGCCTCACATCGGTATAACTTATCGGTTACTGGGGTATGCCATTTACCACCCCTAGACTAAATATGCGACATATCAGACGAAAATACCGGACTGTACGGCAGTGTTACTGACAGGCTTTACAGGAGTTAGAGCAGGCTTGCTTTTTGATCTTCTGATCGCTCAATATCCGGGTAGCCGTTACGTCCAGCTAGTACCGCTGACGGCTTGTGGGTGCCTTATATGATCATCACCTGTTGCCGGCGTATTGACGAGTCTATAGAGTCCTATACAGAGGTTTACTGGCTTAGACAAAACGAAGTAGGAGCACATATGTGATATGTGCGGGACCGAGATAAATATGAGTATGTGATACCGTATTCTATTCTCGCGATTTATGTTATCGGTCGGTTATATGAGATATAGCCGGGTTATCGAATCAAATGTTTATTCGATATGTCGATACTGTTATCGGTCGGTTATATGAAATATAGCCCGATTATCGAAACAAATGGTGATTCGATAAGTCGATACTGTATCAGTCGGTTGTATGAGATATAGCCGGGTTATCGAATCAAGTGTTTATTCGATAAGATGATACACATAATATTAGTCGGTCATATGAGATATAGTCGGATTATTAAATCAAGTGCTGATTTAATGATTTAATGTATAATTATATATTTGATATATTAATTTACATTAACTAATATTAGCTCACTTAAGCATTTCTTTTTCTCACATGTGCACACTTAATATATATGTGATATATATTAATTGTGTTTTCTTTTTTGTGTTATGATTGATGCCACCTGCAACATGGGTGTATGAGACTTACACCATGCTAATGATAATATAGGGTTTGTTTATATAAAGTAAATCCAAATTAGTTGGAAATTAGTCACTTGGCATGAAGCTTGTGGAAGCTTGTAGATGCATTGACTTATTCCACTAATTTTGTTTTACTTAAGATATTCATTAACCCATCCATTATCTAAACTCATAGTTAAGTCTATACATGAGTTATATGAGATATTTCTCAGCCATGGTTGCCATTCACTCTCTAATCCATTATTTTCTTCTTCATCATCAAGAGCTTAGCTCTCTAGGTTTTTGAGAGGAGAAGAAAAAGAGTGAGAAAATTAATTCTAAAGTGAGCAAAAATCCTACTTCATCATCCTCTACTATATTAGCCATTTAGTTTAGGGTGTTAGCTTCACTAATCGCTCATTAGTGAAGAAGTAGCTTGGGTTAGTGTCTCCTCGACATAGATCATCTTCGGCCTCGAAGAAATCGTGCAAGCTCGTTCATTTCACCTTGTGGAGTCATTCTAGAGTCTGCAAGATCACTACTTGGAGCGAAGGGACTACCACTCGGAGCTATTGAAGTGAATGACCGGTCTACAAAGGTTGTATTCCATATTCACTTAGATGTAAAGTAGTTTACATGTTGTATTGTCTAAATCTCTAGTTAAGATTCTAGGGTTAGGATTGTTTAGCATGGCAAAATTTATGAAAATGGCATAGACAATACATCCTGAAACCTTGCTGTCGTGCTAGGCATTCCTACAGTGGTATCAGAGCCAAGCTAGAGATTTTGACCATATTTTTAGAATTACGAAACCGAAACAACTCAGAAACACTCGAAACTAAAACCTAGATTTTGTCAAAATTTTTAAGTCGTCGAAATTTTTTTAAGCAACTGCAGAATGTTATATGAGATGTAACATGAACACTGAACAAATACGAACCAATACCACCGGATTTGACCCGAGCACATGGCCACAAAATCCGGCCTGGCCGGTCCCCTATGCTCCATTCTGGTTCGTATTTTTCCTGTGTTCTGGTCTCTGGGTTTTGGTGTTTCAGGTGTCGCTTGTTTTTCCTAAAATTGGATGAGATGTTAATTTCTATAAAGGCAATTCGAAGTGTTTTGTAGTCGTAATTCTAACTATTATTTCTGGTAATTTAGACGGCGTTAAAAAGTTCAAACGGATATCAATAACCCAAATTTTCCCTCGACGGAAAATTTTCTAAGAGTTAGATTTTTTCCAGGTTAAAGAATATTCAAAAATCATGCAAGTAATGCGATGGACCCTCTAGAAGAACGAAACCCTAACTCGATTCTCTGACCATAAGAACCGCCGCCAAACCTTAATGTTTGTGGTAGTTCCGCGGCACCATAGGTGAGGCAAGGGTTGACCCTTCTACGGTTGATCCATATGTACTGTGGCATGTTTTGAGTATTTTTAAACTGCGCTCAAGTGTTAAGTTTTTTGGGAAATTTTGGGTGTTAATGATTTGATCGGAATGTTTATCATCGTCTAGCTATTTGTGGAATGTGAAACAATATATGGAATTCATATAGTTAGGCATGAAATCCGAAGTATGTGATATTTCGGGTTTAAGATGTCTAAAGTGATTGTGGATTCCAAATGTTGTAATTCGGCATTTTCTTTTCTGCGACCATAAGTGTAATATGTGGAGTATCACCGTTTTTTTTGCTATATGTCAACGACAATTGTGATACGCATATTTACTTACGTTGATGACATATGATGTTATGTGTTACTGTGATATGTTATATTGAATCGTCGTGTTTTGAATAGCCGGGGGTTTTATGTGAGATAGGAGTTTTTATTTTCATTCATGTAAAATTAATTGTATTTAATATTATTTTAATGGGGCACTTCCGGGTTGAGGATGATGTCACCATTGTTGTATATTATTTACTTTTCCGCATTAGGATAGACCCATGGTGGGGGGCACAAGCAGCCGGGTTCTAGAGTCTAGCGGGAGACCATCTCGAGGAGTCGAGACCGGGTCTCCAAACTCTAGAATTGGTAGGGTTGCTTGCCGCTATCATAGGGGTCTAGGGATGTGGGTATGGTTATTCATCGCGACCGTGGAATCCGTGTTTTATACTGGCATAATTTAAAACACGGAATTCCTAGTATATCCAATATTTTATATGTTATCTTATGCTGCTGATATTCTGTGATGTGATCACTTTATATGTCTTAGACGAATGCTTTATTATTTTATATATGATATATAATAAACGTTGCTTATGTTTTGCACCCGCGCTAGTCCCGCCCCGCTACGTTGTTAGTTAAGTAATCTAACGGTGTATAACGGGACACTGTGGCGAATGCGGATGGCATAAGCATACGTTGTATTTTCTTTTCTTCTGTGATAATTAGGAAGCATAAATGATGGGACTTCATTAATGAGATTAATGAAAGAAAAGAAACCTAAAAGATGTTTTAGAATCAAATTTTGAAAAAGGGGAGGTCTAGTTTTTTGCTTTGCATAAGCGGTATTCTTTGTAGAATATCCAGCACTTTATTCGATAAGGAAAGAGCCGAGATCCCTTCACCGGGAGTGACCTCTTTAGCAAAAGCTAGCAGATGCTACAACTCACTCGGTTTTGTTTTTGATTGATTCTATAGTTCTTGCTTTGCATAGTGGTATTTTGTGAAATATTCTGCACCTTGTTGGATAAGGAAAGAGCCGAGATTCCTTCACCGGGAGTGACCTCTTTAGTGAAACTAGTAAAAGCCTAAAAAACACTCCTTTTCAAAATCACTTGTCTTTACAACGATATCAAGTTCATTACGCAAAAAGTTTTCTTAAAAACTTGTCGTAGCCCTCCGTCATTTCAGTTAAGGACTATTCAGTATTCGTACTAGGTTTGTTGACCTAATCAAGGCGTAGTGTACGGTAGCCAATTTGTGCTTATCTGCTAAAATATGAGATGTGATTGGATTAGGGTAGTCGTATGGCCTTGTTGACCTTGTCAAGGGTCGTGCGAGTGGGTTCAATTGAATCATGAAATATACGGGTTGAACTTGACTTGCTATTTAAGTTTTGTTGACCTTGTCAAGGTCATAGATCGCTTTGGGAAAAAGTATTGTCGGGAATTTCATGTGTTGAAATTTGCAATGAGAATGCATACCTTCTATGAGATAGTTGGATCCCGATACCCACTGCGAGTAAGAGTTACTCCTGGGAGAGTTTTACACATCACAATTAGCCGATCAAGTAGGTGTCTAGAAATGTGTTAATGGGGTTATGCCTTTGGGAAAACGATGTTTATTTCAATTAGGTCCGTGCGAAAGCACGGGGAACCTCCCTCAAAGTACCAACACTGGCCTGGCTGAAAGATGGGCGAACTTGTAAGGTGTAATTAATCCCAGCTAGTCTTACCTTTTAGGATTTGAAGAAAGATCTGATAAAAACAGTGGGAGCCATCCTGATTAGATAAGATAAAAACCAATCTAATCTTGCAAGAGCATACGCTAAAGTGCTTTCTTCTCTCTCTCTCTCCTGGTAGCGACCATATTAGGTCATAATTAAGATAATAATATGGATGTATTGACCGAATCCGCTTGTTATGCTGAGCTGGGAAACGTTGGTTCCGTTCTTTCTTATAATTATTATAAGGCTGAGCAGGGTATAGGGACGTATCCGGATTCCCGCGCCTCCTAAACGAAGAATGAGCATGTTGATGCATCTTCATCGGGTGCGTTAGTCACCCAGAACTGTTTCTCAGTACACTCTACGTCCTTGGTATTAGATACTAGATAGGGATCCCACATATGTAATATGTTACATGGGCAAAGGAAAGGTAGAGAACTGGGAATAGATGATCATTCCGTACTAGGAGGGAATGGCGAAAATGTTGCTGCCAAAGCAGTTGGCGAATATCACCCTGTATTACCAAATGGTAATACATTGATTCTGAATGAATGCTATTACATACCGACCCTGATATGCAATCTTATATCAGTTTTTTTATTAAGTAAAGAAGGAAATAATTTTTTAGTACATGATAATGTTATGAACATCTTCCTGAATCAAAAGTTGATTGGATCAGGCTCGTTAAATAATGGGATATACATTCTAAATCAAACCACAATTCTTAATGTACAAAACACACACAAGAGTAAGAGTTCAGAAATGAACAAATCCTTCTTGTGGTATTGTAGACTAGGTCATATCAATGCAACACGACTAGCTAAGTTGCATAAGGATGGATATTTGAATCCGTTCGAACTATTATCTTAGGAAACTTGCCAGTCATTTCTCAAAGGAAAGATGACCAAAACTCCGTTTACTGGACACGGACACGGAAAAAGAGTTACCGAACTCTTGGGACTGATACATAGTGATGTATGCGGTCCCATGTCTACACATGCCAGGAATGGTTCCTTATACTTCATTGCATTCATTGACGATCTCTCAAGATACAGAAATGTGTTCATGTTGAAACACAAGTCTGATGCTTTTGAGAAATTCAAAGAATATAAGCATCAAGTCGAGAACCAGACGGGTAAAAGTATTAAAATCCTACGATCTGATCGGGGAGGAGAATACTTGAGCACGGAATTCCATGACTATCTAAAAGAGAATGGGATTCTCTCTCATCTTACTCCTATGTATACACCACAGCACAACGGTGTATCGGAACGGAGGAATCACACCCTATTGGATATGGTGCGCTCTATTATGAGCACTGCTGAGTTACCTATTTCCTTTTGGGGTTATGCGCTGGAGACAGCAACATTCCTATTGAATCAAGTTCCATCTAAATCTTTACCTACCACACCATATGAGATATAGAGTGGTAAAAGACCATATTTTCAACGAGTTATGATATGGGGTTGTCCGGCCTATGTCAAAAGGCAAAATCAGGACAAACTCGAAGCACGATCTGTTCTTTTAAAGTTTGTGGGATATCCAAAGAATTCATATAGATATTTTTTCTACCACGGTGAGGAACAAAAGGTGTTTGTTGCTCAACATGTCACTTTTTTAGAAATGGAATTTCTTGTAAATGAAATTAGTGGCAAAGAGGTAGAACTTGAAGAAGTTCCAGCTACACAGACTACAACTGATGATTTAGTGGAACCATAAGATTCGATAGTTCCCAACGAACCACAGGTACTCCGTCGATCTAGTACGGTTCCTCGTCCACATGAGAGACACTACGGTTTTCTCATTGATGGTGGGAGCGAGGATTGCATCATGGAAGATGATGACCCAACTAGCTTCGAGCAGGCCATCACGAGTGGGGACTCTTTGAAACGGCTGGATGCAATGCGATCTGAGATGGAATCCATGTACACCAACAAAGTGTGGACTTTGGAAGTTGCTCCCGAAGGGGTTAAACCTATTGGGAGAAAATGGATCTTTAAGATGAAACTTGGTGTGGATGGAAAAGTCAAGATTTCAATGCTAGACTTTTTGCAAAAGGTTTTCTTCAACGACCAAGTATGGACTATGATGAAACCTTTTCTCCAGTGGCTATGCTTAAGTCCATCCGGATCCTACTTGCAATCGATGCATACCATGACTACGAAATCTGGCATATGGATGTTAAGACCGCCTTTCTAAATGGTGATTTAGAAGTGTGCGAGTACATGACTCAGCCAGAGGGCTTCGTAGATAGTGGGAGCAGCGGAAAGGTGTGCAAGCTGCTTAAATCCATCTACGGGTTGCAGCAGGCATCGCGGAGTTAGAACATCTGTTTTGATGTGTTAGTCAGAGAGTTTGACTTCATCAAAAACGTAGATGAACCTTGTATATACAAGAAGGTGGCAGAGAGTAAGGTTGTCTTCCTCGTATTGTACGTAGATGACATACTCTTGATAGAAAATGATGTTCCTATGCTGGACTCGGTCAAGCTCTTCTTATCACAAAGATTCTCAATGAAAGATCTAGGTGATGCCTCCTACATCTTGGGTATTAAGATCTATAGAGATAGATCTAGACGGATACTAGGATTGTCCCAATCCATGTACATTGACACCATACTAAAGAGGTTTAGTATGAAAGAATCCAAGCGTGGGAATTTACCCACGATCACAGGACTCCGTCTCTCCAAAGATATGTCTCCCAAGATTGATTTGGAGAGAGCTCGCTTGCACGGGATACCCTATGTTTCGGCAGTAGGCTCTATCATGTACGCGATGCTATGTACCAGACCCGATGTAGCATAATCACTAAGTGTAGTGACTAGGTATCAAGCAGATCCAGGAGAGAGTCACTGGACAGCTGTGAAGAACATTCTCAAGTACAAATGAGATGTTCTTGGTGTATGGTAACGGAGAACTCCAAGTGGAGTCCTTTACCGATTCGAGCTTCTAGAGTGATAAGGACGACTCTAAGTCGGTCTCGGGATTTGTCTTTACCCTCAATGGAGGGGCGGTTTGTTGGAAGAGTTCCAAGCAAGAAACCGTGGCAGACTCGACGATGGAGGCTGAATACATCGCTGCCAACGATGCTGCCAAAGGGGCTGTCTGGATGAAGATGTTCATAAACGAACTTGGTGTGGTTCCGTCCATCGAGCATCCAATACCTTTGTATTGTGATAACAATGGAGCTGTGGCTTTAGCCAAGGAACCCAGGTCCCATCAGCGATCCAGGCATATTCTGAGGTGGCATCACCTGACCTGGGAGATAGTTGATCACCGGGAGATCGAGGTCAGGAGAGTTGACACGAATGACAACACGGCGGATCCACCCACAAAGGCTATACCCCAGATATAATTTAAGAGACTCTTCGGGATATTGGGTATGAGATACTACAACAACTGGCCTTAGTGCAAGTGGGAGATTGTTAGTTACATGTATACCCTAGAGGCCATTATTGTACATGTGATGTATATTATAGTGGATGATTGGATGTATAGAGAGAGGAATTTCTTGCTCCACTTGATAGTATGCTATATGGTTGCTCTTTGTCTGAACATGTAGACTTGTATTGTCATACCGTCTTGCTCTCACTTGTTGATAAAGCCCTTAGGATGTGTACTAAACTACCAAGATAATGATAGAGATCATACTATTAGGGCCAAGGGTAGTCCACAAGTACAACCTATAATTATTCTTATTCGAGGGTGTATCGAGACAGGACATCGATATTCCAGAGTAGACTAGCGTATACGTTTCTTGACCCATATGATGGGCGATGGATGATCCCACATCCATTGGTGTTTGACATCAAAGATGGTATACGGGTGCTCAGTGGAGACTGGGTACACTGAACAGACTCACCGAGAACTCCTAGTTGGTATTATACGTATCGTCGGATAGCAGTTCTCTGGTGACACTGGTAAAGGTTAGTCTGTAGACCCAAGATCGTCATAGAGTCTTAAGTAATTCCTATTGTGCTTTGATTTCCACCTTATCAAGTTCAAGAGAACGTGCAAAACGGTGGCTTTTGGGTATATTCCCGAATCACATGGAGGCAATGAGCGATAAGAGGGGATTTGTCTCTCCCGGTATAAGGGGTTGATGTTGCGCTGTGCTCAATTGGCCATGACAGGAAGTCCTTGGCCAGGGATGATACAGAGATTTACTAATAAATGTTATCAGTAGTTTGTCGACCCATTATGAGCCTCAAATCGGCAGGATTTATCGGTTACTGGTGTCTGACCTTTACCACCCCTAAACTAGATATGCAACATATCAGACGAAGAGACCAGACTGTACGGTAGTGTTACGGACAGGCTTTACAGTAGTTAGAGAGGGCTTGCTTGTTGATCTTCTGATCGCTCAATACCCGAATAGCCATTACGTCCAGCTAGTACCGCTGACGTCTTGTGGGTGCTTGATATGATCATCACCTGTTGTCGGCGTATTGATGAATCTTTAGAGTCCTACACAGAGGTTTACTGGCTCAGGCAAAACAATGTAGGAGCACTTATATGATATGTGCGGGACCGAGATTAATATGAGTATGTGATACCGTATTCTATTCTCGTGATTTATGTTATCGGTCGGTTATAAGAGATATAGCCGGGTTATCGAATCAAATATTGATTCGATAAGTCGATACTGTTATCGGTCGGTTGTATGAGATATAGCCGGGTTATCGAATCAAGTGTTGATTCGATAATATGATACAAATAATATTAGTCGGTCATATGAGATATAGACGGATTTTTAAATCAAGTGTTGACTTAATGGTTTAATGTATAATTATATATTTTATATATTAATTTACATTAACTAATATTAGATCACTTAAGCATTTCTTTTTCTCACATGTGCACACTTAATATATATGTGATATTGATTGGTGTGAAAGTGTGTTTGTAGGATTAGGTCAATAATATTATATTCATTTTCCCACCAAATGCTAATTATAATATATCAACACATGGAAAATATTATTTTTACATATAAATCCTCATATGTATGATATATTATAATAAAGACCTATTTTAATATGAAAATGGTAGGAAAAATGTTATAAAAAATGTGCAGTTTTATCAACTGAACAAATACCCCCAAACTTATCTTTGATCGTCCCGAGCAAACTAGTTTATTCAAGAGAAGGAGAAAAAAGAAAGGAGAAAACTAAGCACACTTTCGTAGGCAAACACGATTGCACTGAGCACGTGCAACAAGCCGTTAAACCTCTAGGTGCCCCTAGTTCGAGGAGTGTTGTCTCCTGAGGGTTTTTTGCGGATTACACCCACAAAATCTAATACAAAAGAGAGATGGTGAAATTTACATATAAAGATAAGAACCATAAAAGAAAGACTTTGAAAATAAGAGTTTTCAACTATACTAGCTTTTCAGTTGTCATGAGCCCTATCTTAATAGTCATGAAAAGATATTAGAAATCACATTATCCCTCAATAAAACATCGTCTTTATTCTTCATTCGTACCTTTCATCCAAACATCGATCATATACCCCTACGTGTGTGAAATGGACATCCCTACACTCGGAGAATTCAATTCAAGCTATCATACTCTTGTCCATCTACCTCAGTACTTTTTAACTTGATGAATATTTAAATTTGCTCACACATTTTCATGCTACCGTTAATACTTCTTGAGGTACTAACCGACCGATTACTCATGTGCTTGTTGATTAGGTGATAATATTTTCCTCGTCTTGCACCACCTAAGGCTTAGCAGTGACTCCCAGACCAGTTGGCCTTAGGGCACTAGGTGATGAAGCACCCTCGCTATATTATTTTTTGCTGCCTTGGCGATAACAAAACAAGTGTTCATTTTTCTTTTCACAATTTTTATATTTTTCTTCATATATTATTTCCTTCATGCTTTGGCTTTTAGACAGGAGCATTTCAAGGTATCCTCTACTATCCCGAGTTTCAAGACATGTGTAAGTGCATAAAGTAGGGTATCAACATTCAAATGTTTGGCTTCCAGAATAGAAATTATTTTACAGACTTATTTTTTTCTCATATTAGTGACTTCCTTCATCTTACTAACCCTTGGGACAACAGCTCATAACTACTTATTACTAGTTCGTTTAAGAAAACTTCTAATTTTCTTGGTTTTCTTAAACTATTCCTATCTTTCATATAAATTTTTCACTTTCTATACTTTTATTATCAAAATTTTTTTGTGCTTATATATAGTATAATGCAAAGTATTGCGTAAATAAGCACAAACCTCCCCCAAACCTATTTACAGCAGTGTCCTCACTGATGTCATCCGTTAAGCTAAAAAACCTGTAGACTTAGGAGGAAATTATTAATGGGGGCAAGAATATATGAAAGTGAAAATCCTACCCCAAACTTATTTTTGGCTCACAATTTTGTAAAAATCATTTTCTTTCAAGGGCCAAAATATACCCCTCCAAACTTGTGTTAAACAATTTTAATCTTTTAAAATCACACGAGGGGGTCAAGGTTATTGGTCAATGCCAAGCTTTGCAAACACCGAAGGTCAACACCAACCATTAAAAAAATTTATCGATAAAGCACCAAGGTTGGTGGAAGAACATGTCACCTTTCGACGTGAAGAAGTGGGGAGGTGATAAGAGGTGTGATGGAAAAGGATTGAGTCTCAATTTGGAGAGATGACACAGCGATAGTAATGATGGATTACTCGCACTATCATGATTGTCCAAAAGAAGGGGTGGAGGTCCAATTTCTTCAACTTGGAGTTGATTTATCTCAACACCCGTATCTTTTAAAAATGCGAGTTCATCAGCGAAAATTTCCTCACAGCTTTCGTCGATACGCCGAAGAATAATGTCATCAGAAAAAATGGGGTGATCGTCAGACATTATAAAAAGTTCCTCATCAGTGTTAGATGTGGACCCGGACAACTCGGTGGAAGAGTACATGGTTGAGTCAAATAACAACATATGAAAAGAGTCAGTATCATGAGGTTGATCAAATTCTCTGCTGTCGATATCCATTAATTTGACAGAACACACATGAGCATAGGGTTCGGAGGGTTCACTTTCCAACTTGTAAATGTTAAGCTTAATTAACTTCTTTCCAAAGGATATGGTCATAGAGCCGTTTCTACAATTGATTACTGCGTTTAAAGTGGCCAAAAAGGGTCGACCGAGTATCACCGGAATTTGATCGCGTGGGTTTGCCACAGGTTGTGTATCTATAACGATAAGATCCACAGGGAATATGAATTCCCCGACTTTGATTAACACATCCTCTTGCTCACCTCTAGGTTGGGTGATAGATCGATCGGCCATCTGAATAGTGCAATGCGCAGGTTTTAACTCTCCGATCCCTAATTTTTCATAAACAGAATACTGAAGCAAGTTAACACTAGCACCTAAATCGAGTAGAGCACGATTGATATTTTTACCCCCAATAGAAATAGAAATTTTAGGACTTCCGGGGTCCTTTCGTTTCTTCGGTAGTTGTTGTGTAAAAGTAGGTTTCATATTACTCGCAAGGAAAACCTTTTTAGGTACTTGAACTTTTCTCTTCCTAGTGCACAAGTCCTTTAGGATTTTCGCATATGACGGAACTTGTTGAATAGCATCTAGGAGAGGAATGTTTATCTTAACTTGCTTAAAAATGTCCACAATTTTCTCTATTTGTGGACTTGGTCTGTTGCCTCTTAACCTGTTTGGATAAGGTGCTTTATCAATAAGGGTTTGGTCCAACATTGGAGAGGATTGTGGGGATGGAGTGGATCCCAGAATTGGAGTGGGGATCGTTTTAGGTAGATTCGAGGAAATGGACGAAGGGTTCGAGCCTTAGGGAATACGGAGAATAGGCTCGGATGAAGGTGGGAGACTAGACGAATTAGGGGAAGAAGAAGAAGCTGAGGTATCATTGGTGTCACTAACATCATCACATTGCTCACCCACTCGGTTATTCAGCATTTTTTCCGATCCCAACATAGTAACGGCACTCACATTATAACTTTGTGAGTGGCCAGGATTAGGTATGGGTTGAGATGGGAGTTTCCCTTTTTCTCTCGCACTCATTGCGGCGTTCAATTGTGCAAGTTGGTTTTCTATTGATTTAATACTCTTGCCGTGGAAGGCAGAGTCTTTCTGTATGGTATCAATAGAAGACTTCATCTCAGTCGACAATTGCATGGAATGTTTCATGAACAAATCCGAAGTTTGTGCAAGTGAAGAGTTGTCAGTACCGGCCACTTGTGGTGTAGTGGTGTCGGCCGGATTTTGAAAATTTTATGACTGAAAGTGGGGCTGATTCTGTGGTTGTGGTTGCTGTGGAGGAGGTCTTTGATAATTGCTTTGTTGGTTTTGATTCCAAGCAAAGTTAGGATGATTCCTCCATCCTTGATTGTATGTGGAAGAATAAGGATCGTTTCTAGGTCGCTGCTGAAAAGCAGCATAAGCTTGAAACGATGCATTCATAGGGCATTCTTCCGTTAAGTGTGAAGGATCCGAACAGCAGCCACAGACGGTCTTAGGAAGCGTGACCTGATTTAGGGAGAATGATGAGAACTTGTTTTCAATAGCGTCGAGTTTCTTCTGTATCGATGCCATTTCGGCTTTTACTGCGATAGAAACATCGAGCTGGTGAATACCTCCCTTAGTTGAAGTTGATCTTACGCTTTCCTACTGCAAAGTGTTTTCTGTGAGATCTTCTAGATATTTCCATGCTTCACCGTCATCTTTAGACATGAAATTGCATTGACACATTGTTTCAAGCATCTGCTTTGTCGCTGGATTAATGCCCTCATATATAATTCGACATAAATCCCATATTTGTATTCCATGATGAGGACATTGGACAAGTAGATCCTTGAAATGTTCAAAGCACTTCCAAAATGGTTCATTAGGAAGCTGGGTGAACTGGTTGATCTCGCTCCTAATAGGGACAGTCTTGTGGTTTGGGCAAAACTTCTTAAGAAATGCTATGACGAATTCATCCCAATTAGTGATAGAGTGTGCGACAGTATTATAAAGCCATTTTTCTGCCAAGTCGCACAGTGTGAATGGGAGAAGACGCAAGCGCATAGCATCGACAGTCAACTGTGAAGTACCCATCATTGCGCATATGTTTTCGAATTTAGTGATGAAAACGTACGCGTCTTCCGACTCAAGCCCATGAAATTTGGGCAGCAGATTGATGTAGTGGGGTTTAATTTCGAAATTATCCCCGTTAGATGGTGGAAGAGATGTAGTGGGGTTTAATTTCGAAATTATCCCCGTTAGATGGTGGAAGAGATGGACAAGTAGGAAGAGGACCACGGATAGGATAGCATCTCTCTTGGAGTGAGATGCGCGGTGGATTCTGCGCACCTACTGGCGGTGGCAGCGTGGTGTTATAATCTGATGGAGTGCCGTCCATCTCGGCCGTGGTGTGTGGTGGGGGAAAAGAAGATGAAGAAGCACCGACTTCGGAGTCGATAGTAGGAACGCGGACAAGACGGGCACAAGGATCCCGTGTCCAGCCGAGCATGCACTAAGCGGGTTTAGTGCAAGTGGCAGCGTCTGTATGATTTAAAATTGGTTTGTTTTGAAAAAAGTGAGACATAAGACAAATAACTCCAAAATGCACAAGCAACCCTAGAACTAAGGATGGCTAGGTCCAGTCTCTAGACCGCTCCTAGACTTCCAAAGCATAAGCCGCAGGATCAATCCTCTACCACCTCTTTACTACTCTTGTAGCCAGGTAAGTACCAGGTAAGTGGGAGGTATCCGCTATACGAATCACCGAAAATAGCGGGCCTAATTAAGTAAACCACTTGCCTTAGATACACTTGCCTAGGCACCACAAAAGTAATGCGGATAAGCGATAGCTTACCCATGACCTTCCTCTGTCCTTAATGAGCACGACAGTCCTTAGAGTCTGGTCTAGATATTTTTTAAATTAATGTAGGGTTGATGCGGATGCTCGGTTTGTGATTTGTAGGGCTTAGGAAGGGTGATGAAATCCCCACCTAATCTTGATTTGGTCATTGCCACTTAAAGTCCGTATTAAAATATGCAAAACAAAACCAATCACAAAACTTTTGCAAAAAGATTTTTTAGCGGCTCTATTTTGCAAAGAATCCTGCAGAAAATAGATTTTATTGGATTTGAGAGGAGAGAGAAAGAGTTGAGAAAGATACCAGAGGAGTTTGGAACCCTAGATCTCCCGTTTCCTCAAGTCTGTGACTCAAGATTTCCTTGCAAAAATTCATGCACAAATTGTTAAATATGCAATTTACAGTTTTGTTTTAATAATGATATGAATCGTCTAAGAATTCAACACAAATAGGAAGAATAAAAAAATTACGCACGTATCCCCGGCAACGGCGCCATTTGATTGGTGTAAAAGTGTGTTTGTACAATAACCGCAATCAGAACGGTGTCGGGCGTAGCTAGACCGAGGTGAGTACGGGTTGGCCTCAGGGAAACGTTGAATATTTTAATCTTACGTTAGATGTGTTGAAAAAGAGAGGAGTGATAAGAATGTTGAGGAATGGTTTCTAGATCTACGTTAAGCACTAATGCAAAATATAGATCTAGATTATTTATGGATGTAGTTAATATAAGAAGGGGCATGTAGGGTTCGTTAGGATTTAGTAGTATGGATGATTAATTAAAAATTACTCTTTCTATACTTTAATAGATTTAAAACTAGAACGACAGTGATGCGTTTAGATTAGGGTTTCTGGAGGGAAAAGCAATCCCACTCTTAACCCCTATCTCGACACGGAACTCCGTTCATATCTAGTCTTTACCAAAACAATCATTAATCTAATCTCTAATTGCGGTCCAGACTAACAATGAATTGTTAGCGCGCCCGATTAGGATGTTAATGATTGTCTTGATAAAGTTTATAAACTTTATAGGACGTAAAAAGAGTTTAGATATTTTCATCATCCATTAACCTACCCTAATCCTACGAACCCTAACAAGCGGAGAATTACTTGCGCATGTTGGGAGAAAAAGAAATGGAGAGAAAATGCATAATTAAACTACAAAGAAATAGAATAGGAAAAAGAGCTAGCTTTATTAATCAACAATATTCATTACACTTGGATTCCTTAGAAAATGATTACAAATACTAGTTTGCTTCTCGATCTCTTCTGAGGAGGTAGATGAACCATTGATGATCAGCCTGGATGCGTGAGCCGTCTTGGACTTCGTAATCTCGTCGGCTTGATGATTTTTCCAAGAGGCTCTCGGTCTATTTATAGTCCCAAAGCCAGAAAGTTAGCTTCTAAATTTGGAAGCAAGTAGTAAAGATTCACTCTGAAAAATCTCAACTTCTAAACCTTCTTTCCTGCGGCGGATCCGCGGCCCAAGAGGGGTATGGCCGCGGATCCGCGGCCAAGGGTTGAGATCCTTTCATCAAATTTCTGGGGTTGGCTCGTTGTGACATTTGGCGATCCTTGGAACCTTTGTAACATGAAAATCTTCTCTTGGTTGCTGCAAGACTTGGTTTCTAAGTTTTTCTTTCTTAATTAGGCAAGTTTTCTTCAACAACTTGATTTCCTTGATTTTAGTCTTGGAAAAATTCTGCACAACAACTTATTTAGTAGACTTAGTTCTACTAGGATTAGGTCAATAATATTATATTTATTTTCCTACCAAATGCTAATTATAATATATCAACACATGGAAAATATTATTTTTACATATAAACCCTCATATGTATGATATATTATAATAAAGACCTTTTTTAATATAAAAATGTTAAGGAAAAATGTAATAACAAATGTGCAGTTTTATCAACTAAACAGATATATATTAATTGTGTTTTCTTTTTTGTGTCATGCTTGAAGCTACATGCAATATGGGTGTATGAGACTTACACCATGCTAATGATAATATAGGGTATATTTATTTAAAGTAAATCCAAATTAGTTGGAAATTACTCACATGGCATGAAGCTTGTGGAAGCTTGTAGATGCATTGACTTAGTCCACTAATTTTGTTTTACTTAAGATATTTATTAACCCAACCATTATCTAAACTCATGGTTAAGTCTCTACATGAGTTATATGAGATATTTCTCACCCACGATTGCCATTCACTCTCTCATCCATTATTTGCTTCTTCTTCTTCATCAAGAGCTTAGCTCTCTAGGTTTTTGAGAGGAGAAGAAAAACGGTGAGAAAATTAATTCTAAAGTGAGAAAAAATCCTAGTTCATCATCCTCTACTAGATTAGCCATTTAGTTTTGGGTGTTAGCTTCACTAATCCCTCATTAGTGAAGAAGTAGCTTGGGTTAGTGTCTCCTCGACGTAGATTATCTTCGGCCTCGAAGACTTCATGCAAACTCATTTCTTTCACCTTGTGGAGCCATTCTAGAGTCCGCAAGATCACTACTTGGAGCGAAGGGACTACTACTCGGAGCTATTGAAGTGAAGGACTGGTCTACAAAGGTTGTATTACATATTCACTTAGGTGTAAAGTAGTTTACAAGTTGTATTGTCTAAATCTCTAGTTAAGATTCTAGGGTTAGGATTGTTTAGCATGGCAAAATTTTTGAAAATGGCATGGACGATACCTCCCGAAACCTTGCTGTCGTGCTAGGAATTCCTGCAGCAAAACATATACAACATTTACTAGTATATATATAAGTATATATAACATTCGTCCCAGGTATGATAATAAGCAACATCACAGAATCACAGCTAACAATACAGAAAGGTGGATAATCTTGGAACAATGGGTTTCATTTGAGCCACAAATAAAACTTGACATTCCTGGTCGTGTGGATAGCCTGTGCAATGAGAACCTGGACCCATACGAGCGCGGCAAGTTACCCGCCAATCTTAGAAGTGAGGCAACCCCCTTCAACAAAGTGAATGGGCCACCCAGCACTTCACGGAATCCGGTAACTTGGGCGCCCCTCCGTGGGTTGATTGAAACGATTTCGGATTGTGTATGTAGAAAATGTGTATATAGAAATCACAACCAAAAATATTTTGACCGCAATCAATAACGGTGTCGAATGTAGCGCGTTAGTAAGTGTGGATTGTCCACAGGGAAAGTGTAATCGTTCGTGTTTCAAATTAGATGAATTGAAACATTAAAGAAAAGAAAACAAGCAATTCATGATTTGTAATTGAAATTTAAGAATTAGAAAATCTAGATCTAATAACAAGAAAACGCTAGAATCAAGAATTGAGAATTTGTTGATTTTCCAAACCAAATATCAAGAATCTAAATGAGGCTCGTAGGAATCGATCGGATCTATAGATGTGATGAAATCTAACGATTTCGTATTCTTATTTTTCGAAGAATTGATACTTGATCGATGATGATCGACGAGAATTAGGGATTTCTTGTGAAACTAGGGTTTCATCTTCTATCCCTTGTTCCTTCGTCGATATCATTCATATTCTAGCCTGTAGTAAATTCAAGAATCGATCGTGGATCCCTAATTTCGAGCGATCACAATCAAGAAAGCATCGCAACGAAACTAGGTCATCGATTCTTCAATTTGCTAGGGTTTACAAAACTCGCAGGACTTAAGAATCGTTTTAAGATTTGTTACATCATCATTCTATTGATCGTCTCGACTCCTTTATGAGCGGAGTTTTACTCAAACATCACAACAAGAACCACAATAACAAATTGAGATCGAATCATGATGCAAGAATTTAAAGAAAGCAAGATTAAAGAATTTCACCTTTTATTTATATCAACAATTCCGTTACAATCGATCAAGAACTACAAGAGGAAGAACTCGATCGTCGATTTGGCTTCGCTCGTATTCTTGAGTCGCGGATCGGCTTGGATCACTTGCTCGATTGAAGATCGGCTCCGCTCCGAACAGGTTGAAGGCTTCTCGCTTGAATGGTACTCGGGATCTTGAATTTGGCTTGGATTTAGAATTAGGGCTACAAGATGTGTCACTCAACTTGTAGATGGAAATGGGGGGATTGGAGATTGAAGAAGAAGACTTAACCCTAGATCTAGGCTCTCTTTTATAGACCATCCAAAACCCTAGATCTAGGATTCAAATTTGAATTTCCCTCCAAAAGTTTGTTATAGGGAGAGGCTTCTATAAGTAGTTAGTTAAGAGGGAGCTTCTAGAAATAGTTTGTTTGGAGCATAATTATGATTAGCTTGCTTAATGATCTTTGCTAATCTGGCAGAAGCTTCGAGAGTTCTGTAGAAATTGCCATATTTTTCTGAGATGTAGGCACAGAGATAAGAATACTGGAGCAAATATTTATTGCTGACGTAGCAAGGCAGCCGCGGATCCGCGGCGCGAGCAGGCTCCCGCCGCGGATCCGCGACGTTTTATGGGCCTTGATGCTTGTGTCTTCTGGTACTTGTTTAGGCTGACACTTGGGCCTTTTTCTGATATGTTGAATTTAATATTTCCCTCTAGATTGCTACCAGCTCTCAGGTCTTTGAGTTGGCGTGATGTTTGATCAGCACAATGACAATTTAGGCCTTTCTTCTGGATTTTCCTGCACAGACTCCAAAACAAGTGTTGCGTTATACAAGAATGATGCGATGCCATAATAAACAGTCAATTTCCCTCGAAATGCCGGTTTTAAAGTCTAACACATGCAATCTGGTGTTTTAGGGATGTTTTGCTAATATGTGCCATATGAATGCCGAACAGCTCTAGATGAGTGCAAATGACAAGGAAATTGCCGTGTTAAAAATGCGGTTTTTTCGACTGATCAAATTCACCAAAACTTATTTTCGGTCGTCTCGAGCGAACTGTTTTATTAAAAAGATAAGGAGAAAATAAAGAAAGAGAAAAACTAACTAGCACACTTTCGTTGGCAACACGATTGCAATGAGCACGTGAAACAAGCCTTTTAATCTCTAGGTGTCCCTAGTAGGAGGAGTGTTGTCTTCTGAGGGTTTTCAGCAGATTGCACCCACAAAATCCAATAATAAAAGGAAGACCGTGAATATTACATTTAAAGAAATAAATTTTAAAAGAAAGACTGTAAAAGTTAGGGTTTCCAACTAAGCTAGCTTTTCAATTGTCATGAGCCCTATCTTAATAGTCATGAAAAGATGTTTAGAAATCACGTTCTCCCTCAATAAAACATCGTCTTATTCTTCATTCCTATCTTTCTTCCAAACATCGATCATATAACCCTACGTGTGTGTAAAGACATCCCTACACCCGGAGAATTCAATTCAATCTATCATACTCTTGCCCATCAGTCTCTGTACTTTTTAATTAATGAATATTTAGATGAGATTGCTCACACACTTTCATGCGACCGTTAATACTTCTTGAGGTACTAACCGACCGATTACTCATGTGCCTTCTTATTAGGTGTTTTTCTTCGTCTTGCACCACTTAAGGCTTAGCAGTGACTCCCAGACCAGTTGGCTTTAGGGCACTAGGTGAAGAGGCACCCTCGTTATATTTTTTATTGCTGCCTTGGCGATAACAGAACCAGTGTTCATTTTTCTCACCATTTTATATTTTATTCATTTTTTTTATTTCCTTCATACATCAGCTTTTAGACAAGAGCATTTCAAGGTATCCTCTACTATCCCGAGTTTCAAGACGTGTGTAAGTGCGAATAGCAGAGTATCAACGTTCAAAATGTTTGGCTTTCAGAATAGGAACTATTTTTCAGACTTATTTTTATCCTCAGATTAGTGACTTCCTTCATCTTACAACCCTTGGGACAACGGCTCATAACTACTTATTACTAGTTCGTATAAGAAAACTTATAATTTTCTTGGTTTTCTTAAATTTTTCGAATCTCATGGATGTAATTTTTCACTATCTAATCTTTTATTATCTTATTTATGTACAAAAATGGTTTTAACTTTTTTGAAAAATTTTTAAAAAATTTTTATAGGTTTTTTCAAAAATGTTTTGTGCTTATGCAAATGATGCAAAAATAAGCACAAACTTCCCCCAAACTTGTTTTCAACAGTGTCCTCACTGTTGCCAACCGCTATATCACAAAAACCTGTAAGTCTGGGAGGAATTTATTAGTGGGGGCAAAATATATAAGTGAAGATCCTCCCCCAAACTTATTTTTGGCTCATCATTTTGTAAAAATTTTCTTTTCAGGAGCCAGAAAATATACCCCCCAAACTTGAGTTAAGCTATGTTAATCTTTTGAAAATCACATGAGGGGGTCAAAAATCATTGATCGATGCCAAGCTTTGCAAAGACCGAAAGTTAACACCAACCATTCGAAAATTTTATCAATGCAGTGCTCTGGTTGGTGGAAGAAGAAATGGGGAAAGGGTAAGTGGTGTAATAGAATGTGTGTGCGTCTCATTTTGGAGAGACGATGCAGTGAATGTGATGGATTACTCGCATTATTTTTACAATTCAGAAGAAGGGGTGGTGGTTCAATTTCATTGATTGGGAGATGATTCATCTCAACACCCGTGTCATTCAAAAATGCGAGTTCATCAGCCGAAGATTTCCTCAAAAGTTCCATCAATACCCCGATGAATAATGTCATCAAAAAGTGCGGGGTGATCTTCAGACTCTAAAAACGGTTCATAATCAGTGTTAGTTGTTGACCCGGACAACTCGGTGGAAGAGTCCGTATGTGTATGATACATACTTGGGTCAAACAATAACATATGAAAAGAGTCTAGATAGGTATCATGAGGATCATCAAATTCGATGCTGTCGACATCCATTATGTCGACAGAACAGACCTGAGCAGTAGGTTCGGAGGGTACACTTCGCAACTTGTAAATGTTCAGCTCAATTGACCTATTCCCGAAGGATAGGGTCATAGAACCATTACGACAGTTGATAATAGCATTGGAAGTGCCCAAAATGGGTCGACCTAAAATCACCGGAATTTGATTTCGTGGGTTCGCTACAGGCTGTGTATCAATTACAATAAAATCCACAGGGAATACAAATTCCCCGATTTTTATTAACACATGCTCCAGTTCACCCCTAGGTTTAGTGCTTAATCGGTCAGCCATCTGGAGAGTGCAATGTGCTGGTTTTAACACTCCGATACCTAGTTGCTCGTAAACCGAATATGGAAGCAAGTTAACACTAGCGCCAAGGTCTAGTAGAGTACGGTTGATGTGTTTTTCCCCAATAGAAATAGAAATAGTAGGACAGCCAGGGTCCTTACGTTTCCTCGGTACTTGTTGGGGGAAAGTCGTGTCTACAGTCTTTGCCATGAATATCTTCTTGGGCACTTGAGTCTTCCTCTTCCTAGTGCACAAGTTCTTAGGAGTTTTTGCATAGGACGGAACTTGTTGGATGGAATTTAGGAGAGGGATGTTAATGTTAACTTGCTTAAACATGTCCATAATCTTCTCAATATGTGGACTCGATTTGTTAGCCCTTAACTGATTAGGATAAGGTGCTTTAGCAATAAGCGCTGGGTCCATCATAGGAGAAGGAAGTGTGTGTGGACCCGATCCCAGAATAGAAGTGGGGATCGTCCGTGGAGAACTAGAAGAGCTGGGCTGAGGTGGCGAGCCTTGTGGGAAATGAAGAATAGGCTCATAAGAAGGTGGTGGGGTAGAAGAACTGGGGTCAGAATTAGAAGTAGAAGTGGAAGGAAAGGTCTCAGCCGGGGTATCATTGATAGATTTATCAGTATCATCAAACTCTTCCCCAATGTGATTGTCAAACACTTTTCCAGATCTCAACGTGATTGCATTCACATGATGTGAATAGCCAGGATTGGGCAAAGGTTGAGCTGAAAGTTTCCCTTTCTCTCTTGCACTCATTTCGGCTTTTAGTTGTGCAATTTGTGCTTCCATCGATTTGATATTCTCATTTTGAGAGACAATGATCTTCATCACATTCTCGACGGAAGATTGCAAACTTGCCGTCCCTTGGATGGATTGTTTCATTAAAGTATCCAAGGTTTGTGCTAGTGCAGAGGTATTATCTGTACCGGTCAATTGCAAAGAGTTTTCATGTGGTACAAAAGTGTTGGCCAGATTTTGGAAATTTTGTGATTGGTAGGGGTGCTGACTCAATTGTGGATGCTGTTGTGGTGGATGGACCCTTTGGAAATTGTTTTTGATTGGAACCGTGTTTTGAGATTATGATTGGTTCCAAGCAAAGTTAGGGTGATTCCTCCAACCCTGAATATATGTGGAAGAATATGGATCGTTTCTAGGTCTTTGAAATGCAGCATTGGTATGCTCTTGACCTTGAAACGGAGAGTTTAGTGGACATTCTTCCGTCAAATGAGAAGGATCAGAACAACATCCACATACAGTTTTTGAGAGTGACATTTGATTTAGGGCGGCAGCTAAAAATTTGTTTCCATAGCGTCGAATTTCTTGTGTAAAGCTGAAATTTCAGCTCTGACTCCTATAGAAATATCATTGCCATCCCTAGACGATTGACTCACACCCTCCCACTGTAAAGATTTTTCAGTGAAATCTTCTAGGAATTTGCAAGCTTCCCCATCATCTTTGGTCATGAAGTTGCCTTGACACATTAACTCAAAGGTCTGCTTTGTGTTAGGATTAATGCCCTCATAAATGATTCGGCACAGTTCCCATCTCGGGATTCCGTGATGAGGACACTGGACTAACCGATCTTTGAAGCGTTCAAGACATTTTGAAAACGGTTCATTTGGAAGCTGGGTGAATTGATTTATTTCGCTGCGGACTCGAGCTGTCTTATGATGTGGGTAGAATTTCTTAAGGAATGCTTTGACGAATTCTCCCCAGTTTGAGATGGAATATGCGGTAGTGTTATACAACCACTTCTCGGCTATATCGCACAAGGTAAATGGGAGAATACGTAGACGCATAGCATCCATAGAAAGCTGTGAGGTACCCATCATTGCGCATACATTTTCAAATTTGGTGATAAAGGCATATGCGTCTTCAGACTCGAGACCGTGAAATTTTGGTAGAAGGTTGATGTATTGGGGTTTAATTTCAAAATTTTCTCCGTTGGCTGGTGGAATGGAAAGACAGGTGGAAAGAGGACCTCGAATAGGATAGCACTTCTCTTGGAGAGAGATGCGGGGTGGATTTTGCGCACCAACGGACGGTGGCAGAGTAGTGGTAAAGAGGTTCGATGGAGACGGATCCATCGATATGGGTGTAGTGGTGGGTAAAGAAAAGGTAGATGTAGAAATACCAAATTTTGGGTCGATCCGGGTTACGCGGACTAAACGGGCACTAGAATCCCGTGTCCAGCTATCTTGCACTAAAAAGGGTTAGTACAAGTGGCAGCGTAGATATAATTAGGGAAAATGATGAATGCGGTGTTTGTTTTGAAAAAATGATACGGATTTTTGAAAAAAATGATGCGATCACAACAAATCAAAACCCTAATTCTAGGGGTAACCTAGGTCAAATCTCTAGACCGCTCCTAACAGCCAAAAGACAAGTCGCAGGATCAATCCTCCACTGCCTCTTTGTCTCTCCTGTGGCCAGGTAAGTGCCAGGTAAGTGGGAGGTTCTCCACTACGTAAGTAGTGGGCCTAATTAAGTAACTACTAGCCTTCGACACACTTGCCTTAGACACCACAAAAGAAACGCTGATAAGCAATGAATTACCCATGACCTTCTTCTGTCCTAAGTGAGCGCGACGGTTCTTAGAGTCTTCTCTAGATATTTTTAAGTTAATGAGGGTAATGCGGATCTAAGTTTGTGATTTTTGGGGCTTAGGAAGGGTAATGAACTCCCCACCTAATATGGATTTGGTCTTTGCCCCTTAATTTCCTTATTAATATGCAAACAACCAAAAATCAAAAACACGCACAATTTTTATTGCTTTTTGCGACGCTGTGATTTATTTGCAAAGAAACCTGCAGCAAATTGTTAATTGGAGCAGATGAGGGAGAAGATAAGAAAGCAGAGGAGTCACCTGAGAATTTTTTTTACTGTAGCGCCGCGGTTTAGCTGCAATAAGCGCCTAATGCCGCGGAACCGCCGCAGGTTTGAAAGATCTTTGCACCAAAATTTTACAGTGTGCCTCTTTTCACCTTCTAAGCTCTCTGGAATTTGCAGAAAATTTTTTCCACAGCTCCACAAGTTCCAGATTTCCTCGCAACATATCACAATAACACGTTTAGTGTTTGCGCAAATTTTGATCTCAAAAATTATAATGGAATAAATTTTCAACTCAAATATAAAAAAAAACGAACAATTAGCGCACTATCCCCGGCAACGGCGCCATCTGATTGAAAAGATTTCGGATTGTGTATGTAGAAAATGTGTATATAGAAATCACAACCAAAAATATTTTGACCGCAATCAATAACGTTGTCGAATGTAGCGCGTTAGTAAGTGCGGATCGTCCACAGGGAAAGTGTAATCGTTCGTGTTTCGAAATAGATGAATTGAAACTTTAAAGAAAAGAAAACAAGCAATTCATGATTTGTAATTGAAGTTCAAGAATTAGAAAATCTAGATCTAATAACAAGAAAACGATAGAATCAAGAATTAAGAATTTATTGATTTCCAAACCAAATATCAAGAATCTAAATGAGGCTCGTAGGAATCGATCGGATCTATAGATGTGATGAAATCTAACGATTTCGTATTCTTATTCTTCGATGAATTGATACTAGATCGATGATGATCGACGAGAATTAGGAATTTCTTGTAAAACTAGGGTTTCATCTTCTATCCCTTGTTCCTTCGTCGATATCATTCATATTCTAGCCTCTAGTAAATTCAAGAATCGATCGTGGATCCCTAATTTCAAGCGATCACAATCAAGAAAGCATCGCAACGCAACTAGGTCATCGATTCTACAATTTGCTAGGGTTTACAAAACTCATAGGACTTAGAAATTGTTTTAAGATTTGTTACATCATCATTCTATTGATCGTCTCGACTCCTTTACGAGCGGGGTTTTACTCAAACATCACAACAAGAACCATAATCACAAATTGAGATCGAATCATGATGCAAGAATTTAAAGAAAGAAAGATTAAAGAATTTGACCATTTATTTATATTAACAATTCCGTTACAATCGCTCAAGAACTACAAGAGGAAGAACTCGATCGTCGATTTGGCTTCGCTCGTCTCCTTGAGTCGCGGATCGGTTTGGATCACTTGCTCGATCGAAGATCGGCTCCGCTCCTAACAGGTTGTAGGCTTCTCGCTTTAATGGTACTCGGGATCTTGAATTTGGCTTGGATTTAGAATTAGGGCTACAAGATATGTCACTCAACTTGTAGATGGAAATGGTGGGGATTGGAGATTGAAGAAGAAGACTTAACCCTATATCTAGGCTCTCTTTTATAGACGATCCAAAACCCTAGATCTAGGATTCAAATTTGAATATCCCTCCAAAAGTTTGTTATAGGGAGAGTCTTCTAGAAGTAGTTAGTTAGGAGGGAGCTTCTAGAAATAGTTTGTTAGGAGCTTAATCAAGATTAGTTTGCTTAATGATCTTTGCTGATCTGGCAGAAGCTTCGAGAGTTCTGTAGAAATTGCCATATTTTTTTGAGATGTAGGCACAGAGATAAGAATACTGGAAAAAATATTTATTGCTGACGTGGCAAAGCAGCCGCTGATCCGCGGCGCAAGCAGGCTCCCGCCGCGGATCCGCTGCGCTTTATGGGCCTTGATGCTTGTGTCTTCTGGTACTTGTTTAGGCTGACACTTGGGCCTTTTTCTGATATGCTGAATTTAATATTTCCCTCTAGATTGCTACCAGCTCTCAGGTCTTTGAGTTGGCGTGATGTTTGATCAGCACAATAACAATTTAGGCCTTTCTTCTGGATTTTCCTGCACAGACTCCAAAACAAGTGTTGCGCTATACAAGAATGATGCGATGCCATGATAAACAGTCAATTTCCCTCGAAATGCCGGTTTTAAAGTCTAACACAAGAAATCTGGTGTTTTAGGTGCGTTTTGCTAATATGTGCTATATGAATGCCGAACAGCTCTACATGAGTGCAAATGACAAGGAAATTGCCGTGTTAAAAATGCAGTTTTTTCGACTGATTATGGGTCATCCTATACCCCCTACAAGTGCGGCGAACAGCCCGCCAATTCTAGAATGAAGGCCCCTCCGTCTCAACGCCATGAGATGCGGGCTTGTTACTTTCTAGAACCCAGCTATTCGTGCCCTCTACCATGGGGTAATCCTAGTACAGAAAATGAAAATAATATGTACAAATGGTGACATCGACCTCAACCCGGACGTACCCCAAACAAATAATATACAACCCGGCAAAGACGGCAGTCCACCTGTCGGACGCTCGCCCCGTAATATGATTATACAAATGAATCTTTAACTGTACCACTAACATTGCACCACATGCTCTCCACCTTAACTATACAACCACAATCACAGCACAAGCACAAAACATCAACACGAATGTCATGTTCGCAAACCCGTCTAAAAGAACATATAGCAATCAGACGAGTTGTACCGATCGAATGACATTCACGGTCGCAGATAAAAGTGAATATACTATAAACTATTAAACATTGTCAAATATAACGACTTCGAAACACTCCGAATTGCCCCAAACTAAAAAACAACATAACATCAAACTTTGGCAAAAACAAACAACAACTGAAACCCAATCTCCACGAGATAAGAACACAGACCTAAACACGAGGTAATCCACCATAAGAAAACCGGTGAGGCTAGATTGTTTAAAGGTTTGGCCGGCCAAATCTTGGTAGAATTGATTTGTTTTTGTTCAGGGTTCATATCACAGTCAAAGGATCACTCCGCACTTTCTTAAAAAAAATTTTGAAGCCTCTGGAAAATCGACAGAAACTTGGAGTTTGGTTACAATGTTATGGAGTTGTTTCGGTTTCTTTGTTTTAACATTCTTTAAACTTGCTAGTGTTGGGTTTATGGGCTGGATTTGATACCATGTTGGGTTACCTCAACGCCGGAGCCATCGAACGTGGCGGTTTGCAGAACAGAAATTTTCTTACTAGTTTGAAAACGACACTAAGTTAACCCAATGAATACCCGGATCTTTCCACAAACCTATCTAGCAAAACTAAATAAGATGAACTAATTACTATGAAAGAAGTCTCACAAAACTATCCAAGTCCTTCGGTCTTCTTTACTCGTCGTTAGCTCCAAGTGGCCGCCTTGAACATGGTTGATCTTCTTTGTTGGCTCCTTTGGTTCACCGCAATCAATCTTGCTCTCCGGTCCTCCTTTGTCGTAGATGATCAACCCGAGGGATATGATCCATGGCTTTAGCTCCGCACTATATGTCAAGTGGAGTAACTAGAGAACTTGGGTTGCTAAACCAAGTAGTCTAGGATGTAGTGTGATGATCTAAGTGTTTTGCTATCTCTTTCTTTCCTCTTCACTTGTTTCTCAACGCATGAGAAGGGTAGTGAAGAGGAAGATGATGAAGGTGGAGGTAACTCAAGAGGAGGGAGGAGGTGAAAAAAAATGGGATCTCAAGAATAATGAAGCATCCAAGTGAGAAAAAATCAAGCCCAAGGTTTTGTGTATAAATTTTTATGAATAAACAAGTGTAGCCATGCTTCAATAGTAACCACAAATGAATAAAGAATTCATTTGTTAACTATTGAAGCCATGCTACTCACCATGCCACCCTCTCCTTAATTTCCACCTTATTTCCATTTTTTAATAAATGGAATGTCCATGATGAGGTGTCTACCTTCTAGAAGGTAATCTGTAATAAAATACGGATTACAGTCTGCTATATATACATACCTGCATTTGGATAAAAACACGAATGCCCAAAAAGATAGAATATCACGAAGAATGTAATACTAGAAATTACATATCGAAGTACATATATCTAAACTATTAAATCAATACCTGATTTAATAATCCGGCTCAAACCCAAGCCGGCTAGTATTACCAACTGTCTGATCGAAAGTCTGAGTACAAAGTACATCAATCCATCGAGACCATGCACGTATCCAATACGTTTACTACATCATTTCGCTTGAACCAGGAAAACCCTCTGTGTGGGACTCTAATGACTCGAACGTATGTCGGCAGTGAGTTACTGGATAAATCCATAACTATAAGAACGTCAACGGCACTAGCTGTTCGTAACGGCTGCCCGGGTACCTGTCGAAAAGGAAGGCTGACGAGCGAACTCATCCGGATCCCTACTGAGCCTATCTGTTACAATCTCTGTAAAGTCCAGTCTCTTTGTCTGCGAGTATCGCATACCAGGTCCAGGGGGTGGTAAACGTCAGACCCTAATAACCTGTTAATTCGTGCTCATGCGTCTCAGGACCAATCCAGGAAACTACTGATTAGTCTATCAGCAAATCCCAACTGACTTGTCCAAGGTCTTATAGTCCTGACTAATCGAACATAATGCGATATCGACTCTGAATACCGGGAGAGATGAATCCTCGACAATCGCTCACTGCCTCCATGTGGCTCGGGACTGTACACAACCAAAACATGTTTGCACGGCTCAGTAGAGCCATAGTAGGGTAGTGATCAAAGAACAGTGGGAACTCACACGAGACAAATGACGATTTCATGTCTAAAAACTAACCTGTACTCATGTCACTTAAGAACTTCCATCTGACGATAGGTATACTACCATCTGGAAGTTCTCGGCGAGTCCGTCCGGTGTACTCACCCACAGTGAGCACCTGTATACGATCTTAGGTGTGAAAGAACAATGGTTGCGGTACCATACCATCGCCCCTCGTCGGGGTCTAGAAACTTATAAAATAGTCTACTCTGGAATATCAACAACCATTCTCGATACTCCTATGACTAGGGATCATTTAAGAATGTGTGTACCAACTACCTAGCTCCAACAAGTATTATCGCCATCACAACACAAGTAGTCTAGCAATAATCCTGCGGGCTTTATAAACATGTATAAAAGATATGCAATAGCAAGTAAAACATACACATGTTAAGATAAAGTCAAACCAGATAGCATACTATCATATCGAGCAAGACTGTCATGTACATATATATGTCCAAGCATCTACATGTATATATATACAATAATGGCCTCTAAAGAATACATATCCAACATGTGTTAGGAGATTTGTTTGGTAAAACCATAAAAAACCTTAACTTTGCAATTGAAACTCTGATCAAATGGCTTGTAATTCGACTCTGTTAGGCACCCTATCCTACTACGATAGTGGTGAATCCTAATCGTGACCGGATTGCGAGTGGTTTGCTGAAGGCTAAGGCCAAGAGGCAACAACGGAAGGACAAGGGACAAGAAATACGTATTTAGCACACAAACACAAATACCGTATTTCAAGTTTCCTAATCCACAGTGTTGCCTATTGCCTTAGTATCAAGATCAGAATTAGGTCTATAAGGAAATGATAAACATCATCCTAACACAAGCTAACCTAAAACCACCACTAACAAGTCTTTTATTGAACATATCATAGTTACGACACTTAGTATAAACAACAACTCAAGTTACGATATTAACTCGTTAAAACAAGCTTAAAAACCTACCATCTCCTTACGGACGACCCATACTCATCGCGGCTCGCTACACACGACACTATTTTTTATCGCGGTTCTTTCAAATTCTTTATATTTAAAACGACACGGTGAAAACTTGTGTTAATCACTGACACCGCCAATCGTCTTGGTGGAAGCCTTCTTCTTCTCTCCTTTGGCTTTCTCCTTAGAACTAGAAGAAGAAGATTTCCCAATGAGCAGAGCGGGTGTTTCCCTGGATTCCTGCAGGGTGCCCTCAGCGCTCCTCAACTTGTTGAGGAGTTCTGGAAGTGAAACTTCCTTCTCTTGAATGTTGAAATTCAAGATAAACTGGGCGTAGGTGGAGGGGAGAGATTGTAGAATCAAGTCAGTAAATAAGTCGTTCTCCAACGTGGTCCTAAGGTCCACGAGCTTGTTAATATAGCTAATCATCGTAAGGATGTATTCCCCTACATATGACACGACAGCCAACCTCGCCTGAAAAAATTTCTACGAGGTCTCATATCTTGCGATACGAGATTGCTCTCCATATAAAAATTTGGTATGGAGGAAGATGAAAGCTAAGTCCATCTTCTCGTGCTGCCTCTGGTGTTCATAATCCATTGAGGCTAACACTAGGCACTTGGCTCTCACACAATCCTTTTCCCATGTCTAACGGATATCAACATCCGTGAAGATGGAATCTGGACCTGAGACGGTGGGGGCTTTGGTAGTAAGGAGGTAACCCAGCTTGTAATAGGTAATTGCTATCTGGACATTCCTTAGCCAATTTTTATAGTTTGGCCCAGTCAATTTATTATTATCTAGTAGTAACCTATGTTCGGTCATTGTGGTTGCTGCAATTAGGAGAGAGAGAGAGAAGAAACACTCAGCATGATGCTCTTGCATGTTTAGATTGATTATTAGTTTATCTAAACAAGATGGTTCCTACTGCTCCTCGAATCCTTTCTCAAACCATAAAAGAAGAATTAGTCAGGATTAATCTCACTCTTACAATTCTTGCTTAACCTTTCAGCCAGGCTAGTGTTGGTACTTCGAGAGAGGTTTTACAACGCTTTCACGAAGTTCCTTAATTACATAACCACTTTTCCCTGGAGGCGTAGCCTCGCTAACACTGTTCTAGACACCTACTTGGTTTATAGCATTGATTGTTTAGTGAAAAAATCTACCGAAGAGTAGCGGATACTCACAGTAGGATCGGGATCCAACTATCATCGTGTGTCAACCTTGAAGGAATCTGTGACTTTTCAGAAAAATAAAATATTATTTTTGGAAATTGTTATAATTTAATAATATTATATTGAATATTTTAATAAGGCGGTATAATTAAATACCGATAAATTTGGGAAAAATTTGGAAAATTACAAAAAAGAGGGTGTTTTATATGAATTAAGCAATTTTAAGTTAATTGTGATTTATTACATACTATTTTAATGCTAAACACGGTTAAATATTGCTAATCGCGCATTAAGCTTGTTTTGTGCACATGACATGCATCATATCATTTTTAGACTTGTTAAAATTTCTACCAAGGCTTTTCTTTTTCCCTTCATGCTTTGTTTGGGTTTTAGAATGAAAAGAAAAAATAAGAAAAAGAAAAGAAAGGAATAGAGTAATGAGGGATGGGCAAGAAAGAGAAAAGAGGAGAGAGGGTGAGGGGTCAAACCTTGGACCAAGGCTCCCATTCCTTCTTCATTCCTTTGTCATTTCCTCCCCTCAATCCCTCCATGGCTACTGCTGCTCCACTCCACCTCCTCCCTCCTCAAACACCCCACTTCATCACCAGAAACACCTCAAAACTCCATCCCCACTTCATTAAAAATGTGCACAAGCCCTCTAGCTACACTTCGGACCAAGAAAGTTTGCATTTTGGTGCTCTAGGGGATTCATGAGTGCTAAATGAGATAATTTCTGAACCATTAGTGTAGTATTTGCTTTACTTTAGCTTCCATGCATGTTTAGAAGTGAGTAGGCGATGTTTAGTGAGGTTTGGAAATTTCTAGTTAGGGTTTGAGGAATTCTTGAGTTGTGAAATGTGATTGAGCTTAGTAGAGGCCACACAACCCCCCTAGTGCTAGAATTCAGACCCAAACCTGAGATTTAAGCCCCTATTAGCGAACTTAGAAATCCCCGATATCTGTATTTTTGTGGAAATCTACAGGGAATATGAAATCTGCTAACACTCGGGGACCTGCAAAATTATTTAGCAAACACTGAGATACATGCAGGCAACCTAGGATCCCACACTGAAACCCTAGCCCCTAAGCCCTCACCTTAGACGCAGAAATATTCCTTCTGGATGCAATTTGCGGCCAGACCTGGTGCATTTTGTCTCGTGTTCGTTTCATGGCTCCAGTATCTGTAATCTAGACCCTCCACATATGCCAAATTGGCTAATTTCTGTTAGGGTAAAATTTGGGACCATTTTCATGAGTTGATGTTTTGATTCGGAGTTATATTTTTCATATTTTGGATTCTGGATTTTAGCATTTGTGTTTTACCTCGATCACTTGACGTTTGTACGATGATATCGAGGGTTGTTTGGTGGTTTGAAAGGCATGGTCTGTAGGTTCTAACCTATAGGCTTTTAGCGTGTCGTTTTGATATTAAATTAGGGTTTAATGTGGCACGATACCTTATGATGTGTAGGTACCCCCACGAGGACTTCGAGACGACAAGCAAGCGCATGGCGACGTCGGCAACGGCAAGCGAACAGCAAGGTGAGTTGATTATATCTACGGGGGAAGTTGGGTGGATGGCGTATAGCACCCCCGCACTTCGTAGTGTAGCTTTTGTTATGTTATACATTTACATATGTGTTGTGAATTTGGATGATAGTGCCTTGATTGATTTCTTAGTCGCGAACCATAGAATAGGTTTCCACACACGCACACATACACCCTTGCATGCATTATGATTATTACTTATGCGTATATGGGGTTACGTGTGTGTGTGTGTGTAGACACACACACATAGGTATGGGACTAGGTATATATATATATGTACACCTATACATGCAGAATGAGGATAGTGGATGATATTTGGAGATGAGTCGATGAGATTGGGCATGATGACACGAGGTCGGTGATATGTTTTGATTCGTATTAGGAGATACGACATGAGATTATAGCGGGCCTTTAGGCGTGTGTTTTATTACACGCATGTATATATTGTAAGGTTAGTATACCACCCTATGAAGTGTTTTGAAGCATCACATGACCCAAAGTTATAATTTTTAAGGTGCTAAACTAACATGCAAAGGGATCGATCCTAGAAAATTAGGGTTATGAAACTTTAAGCTAGTAAAGTTAAGGGTTTGAAGGCTACAACCTTTGTAGCTCCCCTTCGCTGGACTCCTTGGTCTCTAAGGTGTTGAACGAAGGTCCTTTTGATGTCTCCTTGTATCCACGACGATCCACCACGGAGATATCTGTCCAAGCTCGCAACTTCGACAAACCGAAGAGAACACTCTAAACGAAGCGGCTAAGCTTGTGTAGAATGATGTTGTGGTTAGGTTTCTCACTTCAAAAACCTATCTTTGAGCGGTATTTGATCACTAGAAAGAACTAGAGAGCAAAGGAGCTAGAGGAAGAAGATGGTGGTAATTTTTAGAGATAAAAATAACTCTAGTGAAGTAAAAGAAATATATCAACATATATTTTATTCCTTCATGCTATGAACCATGGATAAAGTGATGGAGACATTATTTAACTTTAGTTTGGAATGATAAAGAGAAGGATAACCTAAGGTTAGTGGTAGTTGAGCATGGTTAGGTCAAAGGAAGAATGTAGAAGCATGAGTGATTATCCTTCCCTTTTTCATTTTCTTTTAAATCCAAAATTAAACAATAATCCATAATATAATCCATGGTGTGAGTCTTATATTGCCACCATTTCCATATGCTAACAACCATGATGGATGAGTGTATGTATGTGTACATGTATGCACATCTTCATGTGCATAAAACTAGCATGAATGAAAGAAAGAAAAGCACACATGCATGCACACATCCATCATCCAAGAAAAGGTTTTAAGTGAGAAAACTAATGGTTAAATGATAAATCAACACTTGATTTATCAATCAGGTGATATCTCATATGACCCCACCAAAAGCAGTTCACCCGATCAATGTTCGGTATCATATACGCACATTTCAATCGGGTGCATACGCATATCGCATATGCGCACCACAACGTTTCGCCTGGACTGGGTAACTCCTTTGTGGGACTCTAAGACTCGTCAATACGCCGGCAGAGGGTAATGATCATATCAAGTACCCTCAAGCTGCAAGCGGTCAGCTAAACGTAACGGCCACCCGGGTATTGAGCGATCAGAAGACAACAAGCGAACCTGCTACAACTCCCGTCGAGCCATCCGGCAATACTACCGTACAGTCCGGTCTCTTCGTCAGATATGCTGCATATCGAGCCTAGGGATGGTCACGTCGACCCCAATAACTCAATAAGTCGTGTCTTTGAATGGTCTATAACAGATCGAGAAATTACTAATAACACTTATCAGCAAATCTCAGCAGCCCTGGCCAGGGACTTGCTGTTATAACCAGTCGGGCACTGCACAGCATCAACTCCCAATACCGGGAGAGACGAAACCCCTCCTATCGCTCATCGTCTTCGTGTGTCTCGGGACTGTACCCAACGGCCACCTGTTTACACGTCTCAGTAGAGCCGTGGTAGGGTGGCAATGAAAGTACAGTGGGAGAACACACAAGACTCCATGACGATCTCGGGTCTACAGACTAACCTGTACCAGTGTCACCTGAGAACTGCTATCCGACGATAGATATAATTCCATATAGGAGTTCTCGGTGAGTCCGTCCAGTGTACCCAGTCACTACTGAGCACCCGTATATGATCTTGATGTCAAACATCGATGAATGTGGGAACATTCATCGCCCATCGTATGGGTCTAGTATCATATACGCTAGTCTACTCTGGTATATCAATACCCCGTCTCGATATACCTTCGACTAGGGACGTTCCAGGATATGCTTATAGACTACAGATGTCCCACTAGTATGATCTCCATCATAATCAGAGTAGTCAAGCCGATATCCTCAGGGCTTTATCAGCATGTATGAATGAATAAAAGCATGATCAAATCAACATGTCAGATAAAGAATAACCAGATAGCATACTATCATGTCGAGCAAGAATGCAAACTTAATATATATATATGTACAGATACATCCACTATCACATAATGGCCTCTAGGGCATACATATATCCAACAATCTCCGACTTGCACTAAGGCCAGTTATTGGCGTATCTCATACCCAACATCTCAAAAAGTCGCTCATGCCGTGGCTGAGGGAGGGCCTTGGTGAGTGGATCCGCGGCGTTGTTCTTTGTGTCAACTCTCTTAATCTCGATCTCGCGGCGATCTACAATCTCCCGTATCAAATGAAAGCGCCTCAGGATATGTCTGGACCGCTGATGGGATCTGGGATCCTTGGCTAACGCCATTGCCCCATTATTGTCACAATACAAAGGTATTGGATCAATAATGGTTGGAACTACTCCTAGCTCTGAGAAGAACTTCTTCATCCACACGGCTTCCTTGGCGGCATCATTTGCAGCAATGTACTCAGCTTCCATCGTAGTGTCTGCAATGGTATCTTGTTTGGAACTCTTCCAACTTACCGCCCCTCCATTGAGGGTAAATACAAACCCTGAGATAGATTTGCTGTCATCCTTATCGCTCTGGAAGCTCGAATCGGTAAAGGCCTCCATTTGGAGATCTTTATTACCATACACCAAGAACAATTCTTTAGTCCTTCGTAAGTACTTAAGAATGTTCTTCACAGCTGTCCAGTGGTTCTCCCCTGGGTTGGATTGATACCTGCTTACAACACTAAGTGCATAAGCTACATCTGGGCGTGTACATAACATCGCATACATTATAGATCCTACTGCCAAAGCATAAGGTATAATGCTCATGCGAGCTCTCTCTTCATCGGTCTTTGGACAAGAATCCTTGGAGAGAGTGACTCCATGGCAAGCGGGTAAGGCACCCCGCTTGGAGTCTTCTATACTAAACCTCTTTAGGATGGTGTTGATGTACCTGGTTTGGGACAGTCCCAATAACTTTTTGGATCTATCCCTATAGATCCTTATGCCCAGGATGTATGTGGCATCACCCAGGTCCTTCATGGAGAACCTCAGTGATAAGAATGATTTGACCGACTGTAGCATAGGAATATCATTTCCTATCAGAAGAATGTCATCCACGTACAATACGAGGAATGTGACAGCTCTTCCTACAGCCTTCCTATAAACACAAGGTTCATCTGGATTTTTGATGAAATCAAACTCTTTGATAACATCATCGAAACAGATGTTCCAACTCCGAGATGCCTTCTTTAACCCATATATGGATTTAAGCAATCTACATGCTTTCTCGCTGCTCCCACTGTCAATGAAGCCCTCTGGCTGATCCATATAAACGCATTCTTCTAAATCTCCATTTAGAAATGTTGTTTTAACGTCCATCTTCCAGATTTCATAGTCGTAGTGAGCAGCAATAGCAAGTAGGATCCGAATGGATTTAAGCATGGCTACGGGCGAAAAAGTTTCGTCATAGTCCAAACCTGGTCTTTGACGAAAACCTTTCGCCACAAGTCTTGCCTTATAGGTCTCTATCTGCCCATCCACACCAATCTTTCTTTTAAAGATCCATTTGCACCCTACAGGTTTTACCCCAGGGGGTACAACGTCCAAAGTCCATACTTTGTTGGTGTACATAGACTCCATTTCGGATCTCATGGCATCCAGCCACTTCACAGAGTCACCACTCATGATAGCTTGCTGAAAACTGGTAGAATCATCATCTTCCATGATACAGTCTTCTCTGTCACCATCAATGAGGAAACCGTAGTACCTCTCCGGTGGGCGAGAAGTCCTACCAGACCTACGGAGTGGCCGAGGTTCTTCAGTTTCTGCTGCAACAGTCGGTTCAACCAAATCGTCATTTGTAGTTTGTGTCTCTAGAACCTCTTCTAGATCCACCACTTTGCCATCATCTTTATCTGTGAAAAACTCTTTTTCCAAGAATGTGGCATGTTGAGAAACAAACACTTTTTGTTCCTCTTTGTGGTAGAACAGATATCCATAAGAATTCTTTGGATATCCTACAAAGTTACACATGACTGACCGTGTCTCGAGTTTGTCCGGATTCTGCTTTTTAACATAGGCCGGGCAACCCCAAATCTTAATTCTCTTAAGAGATGGTCTCTTCCCATGCCATATCTCATATGGCATGGTAGACACGGCTTTGGTTGGAACCCTGTTTAGTAGAAACGCTGCAGTCTCCAATGCATGCCCCCAAAACGAGACTGGTAACTCAGCGTCACTCATCATGGACCAGACCATATCTAATAGGGTCCTATTTCGTCGTTCTGACACACCGTTGTGCTGTGGTGTGTAAGGAGGAGTGAGCTGAGAGAGAATCCAATTCACTTTTAGGAAGTTTGCAAATTCTGTACTGAGATACTCTCCACCTCGATCTGATCGAAGCATCTTAATACTCAAGCCGGTTTGTTTTTCTACTTCTTGTTTATATTCAATGAATTTCTCGAAAGCGTCGGACTTGTGCTTTAATAAAAATACATGACCGAATCTTGAGAAATCGTCAGTGAATGTAATGAAGTATGAAAAACCGTCTCTAGCCTGTGTAGACATAGGCCCACATACATCACTATGTATGAGGCCCAGGAGCTGAGTAGCTCTTTCTCCGTGTCCGGTAAACGGAGTTTTGGTCATTTACCCTTGATACAAGACTGGCAAGTCGCATAAGATTTATATTCAAAAGGATTTAAATATCCATCTTTGTGTAACTTGTTTAGTCTTGTTTCATTAATATGACCAAGTCTACAGTGCCAAAGAAAAGCTTCATTTAATTCTGAAAGTTTTCTTTTATTAGTGTGTTGTATACTGAAAACTGTGTGTTGATTTAGGACATATATTCCGTTATTAAGCGTACCATACCCAACCAACAATTGATTTAGGTGAATGTTCATAACATTGTTCTGCAACACAAAATTATACCCTTCATTGTCCAACAAAGAAACGGATATTATATTACATAGCATACTTGGTACAAAATAACATGGATTCAAAATCAAAATACATCCAGATGGCAACCCCAAGTGATACTCTCCCACTGCGACTGTATGTACATTGGAACCATTTCCAACGCGGAGAGTATGGTCACCTGTCCTCAAAACCTTGCTATTTCTCAGCCCCTGCATAGAATTGCAAATGTGAGAACCTGAACCGGTATCCAATACCCAGGAAGCAGAGTTTATAGAAAAACATTTTTCAGTCACAAATGCACCTGAAGCAGACGCATCACCATGCTTCTTCTTGAGACTTAGGTACTCCGTGCAATTGCGCTTTCAATGTTCTGTCTTGTGGCAATGAAAACACTCGCCCTTCCCAGGGTCTCCAGCTGTGGACTTTCCCTTTCCCTTCACCTTTTTGACTCCTCCCTTAGGATTAGTGGGTTTCTTCTTTTTCTTTCCCTTGGCCTTAGCTTTCGGGCGAGAAGAAGAAGACTGTCCAATAGTCATAACGGGAGTCTTTGCTGACTTCATAGTGCTCTCTGCACTCCTTAACATATTAAGGAGTTCAGGGAGTTCCTTCTCCATGCCATGCATGTTAAAGTTCACTATGAACTGAGCAAAGGTGGAGGGGAGGGACTGTAGAATAATATCTATATATTGTTCATTGTCCATTGTCCATCCGAGGTCCTCAAGCTCTTCTATAAGAGCTATCATCTTCAAAACATGGTCTCCTACTGGTGTGCCAGGGGCCATCCGCATCTGAAACAGTTTCTTCGATGCTTCGTATCGTAATACGCGGGACTGCTCCCCATACAACTCCTTTGTATGGAGCAATATCCCGTGAATGTCCATGTCCTCGTGCTGCTTTTGATGTGTGTTGTCCATCGATGCAAGCGCGAGGCATTTTGCCGTGGCACAGTCAGCGTCCCATGTCTTGCGGACTTCAATGTCCGCAACTGAGGATTTTGGGCCTGGGACGGGCGGGGCTGAAGCCGTGAGGACATATGATACTTTATCATAAGTCAAGGCGATCTTCAGATTCCTTAGCCAGTCTTTATAGTTGGTCCCATTCAGTTTGTTCTTATCTAGTAGAAGCTTAAGTCCAGTCATTGGTATCTGCCATTAAGAGAGAGAAAAGAATACACTCCGCGAAAGCTCTTGCACAGATTAGATTGGTTTATTATCTTGTCTAATCGATGTTTCCCACTGCTTTTTATCAAGTTTTCTTTCAAACCTTAAAAAGAAAAACTAGCCAGGATTAATTACAGTCTACAACTTCGCTAACCGTTCAGCCAGGCCATTGTCGGTACTTTGAAGGAGGTTCCCCGTGCTTTCGCACGGACCTAATTAGAGTAAACCTCATTTTCCCAGAGGCGGAGCCCCGTTAACACCTTTCTAGACACCTAATGAGTTAGCTAATTGCAAACTGTAAAACTCTCCTAGGAGCAACTGTTGCCCACAGTGGGATCGGGATCCAACCATCATATGGAAGGTATGCAATCTTATTCCAAATTTCAACACTTGAAATTCCCGATGTGGTTTTTACCCCTAATACTCGTGACCTTGGCTAAGGTCAACAAATCACGAGCACTAGTCAAGCTCAACCCGTCATTTCTTGATTAATTAGACCCGTTCACATGACCCTTGGCTAAGGTCAACAAAGTCATATGCCCGTCCTAATTAATCTGCATCTTATGCGTTTGTAGGAAGACATCACTTAGCTACCGTACACTACGCCTTGGCTAAGGTCAACAAACATAGCACGAATACTAAGTACTCTACTTCCTAAAATGACGGAGGGTTGCGGATGATTTTTAAGAAAATCTTTAACGCTTTGAGCTTGATATCGTTGTAGAATCAAAAGGTTTTCAAAAGGAGTGGCTTAAGCTCCGCAGTTTTGAAATATAGCTTTTTCATAAATAGCCGAGTAGTTTTTAAATCCGATTCTACAACATCTTTTTAGGTTTATTTTCTTTACATTAATCACATTAATGTAATCCCATCATTTAAGTCCTTAAGCCAATCACAGAAAAGAAACGAAAATAACACGTACGCTTATGCCGCAATGTTTCGTTATGCACCGTTAGGTTACTTAACTAACGGCATACCGGGACGGGACTAGCGCGGGTGTAAAACATAAGCAACGTCTACTATATATCATATATATAATATGTCATTCGTCTCAGATATCACAGAACACAGGCAGCAGAAATATCGATATAACGTGGGATATACTAGGACGTCCGTATTTAGTATTTAGCCAGAATAGAAAATACGGATTCCACAGTCGCGATGAATAGCCAAGCCCACACCCTGGACCCCTACGAGAGTGGCAAGTGACCCTACCAATCCTGGAGTTTAGGAGACCCGGTCTCGACTCCTCGAGATGGCCTCCCACTGAACCCCAGAACCTGGTCACCAGTGCTCCCCTCCTTGGGTCCATCCTAATGCGGAAAAGTAAATAATATACAACACGGGTGACACAACCGCAACCTGGAAGTACCCCAAATAAAAGAATATTACATTACATTTGAATTTACATGAATGAAAATACAAAACTCTCATCTCACAAAAACCCCCCGGCTATTCGATCGCGACAATCCTACACATCATATCTCAGCAACACATAATATCACATATCATCAACGTAAGTAAGTATGCGTACCGCGATTGTCGTTGATGTATAGCAACGAAACCGGCGATATCTAACATACTACACTTACGGTCACAGAAAAGAAAGTGTAAAACTACAATATTTGGAATCCAGATTCTCTTTAGACATCATAAATGCGAAATATCACATATTTCGTATTTCATGCCTACACTATATGAATTCCACATATTGTATCACATTCCAGACAAACAGACAGTATTAAAGTTTTCGAACGAACAATCAAGGACCCAAGATTCACTAAAGCTCAACACTTGAGCAGGGTTCAAACATCCGGAGTGTGTGACACAGTAGTAGCGGTCCAGCCGGAGAAGGGTCAAGCCAACGCCTCACATGTGGCACGCCGTACTGCCCCAAACCCTAAGGTTCAAAGGGCAGTTCGAGACGGTCACATAATCGAGTTAAGGTTTGTTGTCTTCTAGAGGGACCACCGCAAAAAGACTTGCACGTATTTCCAAACTATTTAAACCCCGTGAATAGTGAGTAAATGATACTCGTTCAAAATTTCAATACTTTCTAATTTACCCGGAAAAGCTACGAAATGAAAGTCCCGATCGAATCGACGAATCCAAAAACATCTCCCGAATTTTTCAAAACTTTATACAGTTTAAAAATACCCAAAAATTTATACATGCAGAACCAAGAATTACTGAAGAAAACTTATCCATTAATTCACATATAAGGCCGCGGAACCGCGGCCTAAGCAAGCTTAGGCCGCGTTTCCGCGGCAAGAAACACTGTTCATGGTATAATTTTTCTGCCGTAATCCTTATTTTTCCCTGCTTTATTTTTTACATATTTTTAATTCTGCAAAATGTCAAAATTTCGAAAATTTCCAGAGAGCATCCCATAATATCGTATTTTTGTCCGATCGGGATTTTCACATCGTAAAAACGTCGCCTAATGTTCTAGGTCGGCTCTGATACCAATGTAAGGTTAGTATAGCACCCTATGAAGTGTTTTGAAGTATCACATGACCCAAAGTTATAAATTTTAAGGTGCTAAACTAACATGCAAAGGGATCGATCCGAGAAAATTAGGGTTATGAAACTTTAAGCTAGTAAAGTTAAGGGTTTGAAGGCTACAACCTTTGTAGCTCCCCTTCGCTGGACTCCTTGGTCTCTAAGGTGTTGAACGAAGGTCCTTTTGATGTCTCCTTGTATCCACGACGATCCACCACGGAGATATCCGTCCAAGCTCGCAACTTCGACAAACCGAAGAGAACACTCTAAACGAAGCGGATAAGCTTGTGTAGAATGATGTTGTGGTTAGGTTTCTCACTTCAAAAACCTATCTTTGAGTGCTATTTGATCACTAGAAAGAACTAGAGAGCAAAGGAGCTAGAGGAAGAAGATGGTGGCAATTTTTTTTAACAAGAGATAAAAATAACTCTAGTGAAGTAAAAGAAATATATCAACATATATTTTATTCCTTCATGCTATGAACCATGGTTTAAGTGATGGAGACATTATTTAACTTTAGTTTGGAATGATAAAGAGAAGGATAACCTAAGGTTAGTGGTAGTTGAGCATGGTTAGGTCAAAGGAAGAATGTAGAAGCATGAATGATTATCCTTCCCTTTTTCATTTTCTTTTAAATCCAAAATTAAACAATAATCCATAATATAATCCATGGTGTGAGTCTTATATTGCCACCATTTCCATATGCTAACAACCATGATGGATGAGTGTATGTATGTGTGCATGTATGCACATTTTCATGTGCATAAAACTAGCATGAAAGAAAGAAAGAAAAGCACACATGCATGCACACATCCATCATCCAAGAAATGGTTTTAAGTGAGAAAACTAATGGTTAAATGATAAATCAACACTTGATTTATCAATCAGGTCATATCTCATATGACCCCACCAAAAGCAGTTCACCCGATCAATGTTCGGTATCATATACGCACATTTCAATCGGGTGCATACGCATATAGCATATGCGCACCACAACGTTTCGCCTGGACTGGGTAACTCCTCTGTGGGACTCTAAGACTCGTCAATACGCCGGCAGAGGGTAATGATCATATCAAGTACCCTCAAGCCGCAAGCGGTCAGCTAAACGTAACGGCCAACCGGGTATTGAGCGATCAGAAGACAACAAGCGAACCTGCTACAACTCCCGTCGAGCCATCCGGCAACACTACCGTACAGTCCGGTCTCTTCGTCAGATATGCTGCATATCGAGCCTAGGGATGGTCACGTCGACCCCAATAACTCAATAAGTCGTGTCGGTGAATGGTCTATAACAGATCGAGAAACTACTGATAACACTTATCAGCAAATCTCAGCAGCCCTGGCCAGGGACTTGCTGTTATAACCAGTCGGGCACTGCACAGCAACAACTCCCAATACCGGGAGAGACGAAACCCCTCCTATTGCTCATTGTCTTCGTGTGTCTCGGGACTGTACCCAACGTCCACCTGTTTACACGACTCAGTAGAGCCGTGGTAGGGTGGCAATCAAAGTGCAGTGGGAGAACACACAAGACTCCATGACGATCTCGGGTCTACAGACTAACCTGTACCAGTGTCACCTAAGAACTGCTATCCGATGATAGATATAATTCCATATAGGAGTTCTCGGTGAGTCCGTCCAGTGTACCCAGTTACCACTGAGCACCCGTATATGATCTTGATGTCAAACATCGATGAATGTGGGAACATTCATCGTCCATCGTATGGGTCTAGTATCATATACGCTAGTCTACTCTGGTATATCAATGCCCCGTCTCGATATACCTACGACTAGGGACGTTCCAGGATATGCTTATAGACTATAGATGTCCCACTAGTATGATCTCCATCATAATCAGAGTAGTCAAGCCGATATCCTCAGGGCTTTATCAGCATGTATGAATGAATAAAAGCATGATCAAATCAACATGTCAGATAAAGAATAACCAGATAGCATACTATCATGTCGAGCAGGAATGCAAACTGAATATATATATATGTACAGATACATCCACTATCACACAATGGCCTCTAGGGCATACATATATCCAACATATATATACACACACGCATATATAGATGGTATCAGTTGGTATTAGACTTAGATCAGTACCCCAGTTCATGAGATATGATGATAAGGATACCCGATAAATGATGAGATGGATGTGATATTTCAACCCGTACCCAGGTTTGGGATGCCGTACGACGGATTTACGTACGAGCTATATATTGATGATAGATCCGCACTCTTGACTCGAGGATGTCATATTCTATATTGTATCGTATGCGATACTATTGAGGCGGGATCACCGACTATTATATTTATATGTATATCGACTCAGATTTAAGTGGTTTCCCTTACCCTTTCGGTGAGACTGTTCGTTTAGTTCTGTAGTACTTATAGATGTTAGACTAGACTCGAGTCATACATATTTCAAAACTAATGAATCGTGAGTATTTGAAAGACAGGCCAAGGGATTCTACGGATATTTTCAAAAGACGCATCTTTTCGTAAAAATATCGTAGCCCTTATTTTTTTAAACACCACGATTCATCTTATTTCAAATGGCAAAACTGTATGACATTTATATATTGATGTAGATTCTTCACTGCTGTGTTTATTATTCATTTTCCGCATATTCTTGCTATTCGCATCGCGTTGCATGTTTAAATGTGTTTATTTTTATATTAAACCCATGCTGTTAGGACACCAACACTATTATCGATGATGTATATATTCCACATACACCTGCTTGCCGGCTCACACACTTCATCATCGATAATTTTCATATCACTACACAGTAGGATTGTTGCATCAGGATATGACTCCTTGCATGACATACTTGCATACATACGTATTTGCACGTACATAAATGATTCTGGCTTGATTTTGGAGATTTGGGAATCGCAAGATATATTTTAAAACTTGATTCATTTTATAAGAGCGGCTTTCCCTCGATATGTTCATATTACTGTTCCAAGTTGCATAATATATGGATATGCTTACATTCTGTTATATGTCGCATACATCATGCTTTATGATTGTACGCATTGAGATATGTTGTTTCCATGATATTTCTTGAGTTGAGAACCGTGGGTATATCAAAAGAATGTATGTACTGTTTTAAAAACCCGGTTTCTCTTGATATGATATTTCAGTGCGTCCACCATGAGTATTATCGGTTCTGATATATATATACCCCATGCGAGGAGGAGCCGTAGGCCGTGTGCGGTTACATGTTGGGGCTCAGTATGGTACCGCGGGGCAAGAAAGGGATGCTGTGTATACAGACGGTGAGCCTGGCAGAGGGATTACTACCTACCGGTGATTGGTTGGGCCTGGCGGATATCCGGAGGATACCAAATGGAGTCGAGAGATGATATGGGCCGATCCGGACTGACGGAGCCTGTAGGCCGATCCGGACTGACGGAGCCCGATATATGAGGATTTACGTGCCAATGTTGGGCACAGGTTTCATGATGTTTTCGAGTGTCGATACTGGACACTCAGGTTCCATGATTTTGATGTGTCGCGAGGGACGTACGTTGATTTATATCCTCATACTTTCATGCATATGCATTATGATATTTACGTGCATGATGTTTTGTGTTATTGGTTGACACGTGGACGAGATCCACATGCATACAGGCATTGATTACATAGTTGGATGATATCCACATACTTATACACTTCATGATATAGTTAACACTGATTTCATGTTGATTACATTGATCACACCTCATGTTTATGATATGTTGTTACTAGAGACACTGACACGAGCACTTGGTATTACACTTGGTATAGATGTTTACCCTTTCCACCTTTTCATGCTTCAGACATTATCATTTTGAGGATATATATTACCGATCGTATTGACCTAGGATTGAGTCATACATACGATTTCTGCTCTGTGATGTTTTCTACTCATGAGTTAGCAACTCACCCCCGCTGTGCCACAATTTCTTGCAGGTTTTGCCGTACTGGTTTTTCCTTGGCGGCTTTATTGACACATTACTTCATTCCTGGTGATTGCTTTGGTAGGTGGGTTCACTCGCATCGTGACCACCATTGTACTATTTATTTTCAGTTGTATCTAGTAAAATTCCATCAACCGGACTTGTATTTATTTAGACTTAAACACCAGTTGTGTATAATTTCGACCTTAGAGTCGCACGTTGTATTATTTTGGTTTTCATGTTGATTTTGAGTTTCTTTTGAGTTTTTTTGAGTTTTTGATTCTCGCCTTTCGGCGTTTTATATTATATTCTTGCGTGGTTGTGACCGTCAATTGACGAAGAGCTAGCTCCCGCTTGGGGATACCTTTATTCTTATAACGCTTGTTGTACCCCTTTTGGGGCCAGTATTTACAAGGAAACTCTGCCGAAATTTTCAGAAAATACTTGGGATTTTAAAAATGCGAACTTCAGCTTATATTATTAAAGCCACTTGTTATAAAACTAGTTTTCTTCACTTTTTCCTTAAAATGGTTTAGATTTCTGGGATTTTTTTTGGCTTACTTGAATTAGATGGGGTGCTGTAGACTTCATATGATTCAAGTGCCAGTCACGTGCCATTTCGGGTCGTGACAAAGTTGGTATCAGAGTGCTAGGTTTAACCTTGGTTCGAGTCTATGTTTGACTATGCGGAGCCTAGAGCGTTTGTATATATATTCGGAACATAGGCTTGACCTTACGGAACTTAGACTTGGTCGAGGGGGTATTAGACCCAAATTTTCGTCGTGTAGGTTGACCTTGGTTGATGGAGTAGGCGACTTAAGGAGAGTGATGTACCGTGTTTATTTTCCACGGCATACTTACGATACACTACTCCGCTTAAGAAGCCTTAGGATGTACATTTCCTTGCACATTATCATATTCATTCCTATGATCTATCCTCATCATTATTAGTTATGGTTTTGCTGCCACGATTGCACGGACAGAGAGGGCTATGGCCAGAGTTGCGTCAGTACGAGCTCGTCACGGACGAGGACTGACCAGGGAGTGATTCCAGGGACATACGATTGCATAGAGGCGTCGTTTTATTGTGTTTTCATGCCAGGAGCGTTTGATGGATCGCTTTTACGAGATTTCTCGAACGTGCAGATCAGCACCAGAGGATCAGGCTACTGCAAGAGGCCAGCCAGAATCTGATGACCGTCGATGCATCGATTATTTCATGATTGAGGTACTGTTCAGCGTGCAGACAGATGAGCCAGTTGTTGCTGTGAACGACGAGATATCACCCTAGATGTTGGAGCTATTGCAGTATGAGTTGTGTTAGTTATATGTATGCCGTAGAGGAAATTGTTGTACATGTGATGTATATTATAATGGATGCTTGGATATATATAGAGAGGATTTTCTTGCTCGATATGATAGTATGCTATCTGGTTACACTTTATCTTAACATGCTAATGAATACTGTTTTGTGATCACGTGTTGATAAAGCCCTTAGGATATGTACTCGACTACTAGGACTATGATGAGATCATACTAGTGGGGCCAGGGTATTCAACGAGTACATCCTATAACTGTTCCTAGTCGAGGGTGTATCGAGACAGGGCATCGATACTCCAGAGTAGGCTAGCGTATACGTATCTTGACCTATAAGATGACCGATGGATGATCCCATATCCATTGGTGTTGGACATCAAAGATGGTGTATGGGTGCTCAGTGGAGACTGGGTACACTGAACGGACTCGCCGACAACTCCTGGATGGTATTATAACTATCGTCAGATAGCAGTTCTCCGGTGACACTGGTACAGGTTGGTCTGTAGACCCGAGATCATCATAGAGTCTTGTGTGATTCCCACTATGCTTTGATTTCGACCTTACCACGTCCAAGAGGTCGTGCAAAACGGTGGATTTTAGGTACATTCCCGAATCACATAGAGGCAATGAGCGATAGGAGGGGTTTCGTCTCTCCCGGTATACGGAGTTGATGTTGTGCTGTGTTCGATTGGCTATAACTGGAAGTCCCTGGCCAGGGATGATATGGAGATTTACTGGTAAGTGTTATCAGTAGTTTCTCGACCTGTTATGAGCCTCGCATCGACACGACTTATCGGTTACTGGGGTCTGACGTTTACCACCCCTAGACTAGATATGCAACATATATGAAGAAGAGACCGGACCCTACGGTAGTGTTACTGATTGGATTCACAGGAGAATGTACATGCTTACTTGTTGATCTTCTGATTGCTCAATACCTGGGTGGCTGTTACGTTTAACTGACCGCTTGCAGCTTGTGGGTGTTTGGTATGATCATCACCTACGGTCGGCGTATTGACGATATTTTAGAGTCCTACACAGAGCTTTCCTGGCTCAGTCACAACGGAGTAGGTGCGCATATGTGATATGTGCGGGACCGAGAATATTACGATATGAGATATCGTATTCCATTCTCGCGATATATGATATCGGCCGGGTATATGTGATATAGCCGGGTCATCAGATCAAGTGTTGATTCGATGAATCAGTACATGTTATATTAGTCGGTTATATGCGATATAGTCCGATTGTCGGATCAATTGTTGATTCGATAATTTAATGCATAATTATATATGTGATATATTACATTATATTAACTAATATAAGCTCGCTATATTGATTCATTTTCTCACCGGATAATACATTGATATATATGCGATATATGTTAATTGTATTATTTTCTTTTGTTACAAAAATATATTATATGTGTGATATATAATATTGTAACAAGTTATGATTACAAACACAACATGATTTGTGGAGATTAAACAAGTTAGGGTTTGATTTGGGTTAGCATTTGGGTTAGCTTTTTCATGAAGATTCTAGAAGCTTATTTTGTTTTAAGCTTAGATATTTTGTATTGATATTTTGTGTAGATATTTCTTAATCCAACCCAAACACTTTACCTTAGTTAATTCTCTACAAGGGTTAAACCTTCATTCTTAACCCAAGGTTGGATTTGTAACCACAACACAATTTCATTATTCAACACAAAATATATTTCTTCTTCTTCTTCCTCTTGAAAAAGCTTACTAGCTTTTGGGTTTGTGATGATAAATGGTGAGAAAATGAATATAAAAGAGATCTAAATTCCTACTTCATCATCCTCATCTATTCTAGCCACTTAGATTAGGTTGTTCACTTCTCTAATAAGTTGCTTAGTGAAGTGTAAGCTTGCGTTAAAGATTCTTCAAGGTAGATCATCTTCGAAAAGGAAGACTTCAAGCTAGCATGGATCATTCGGCTTGAGGAGCCTCTCTAGAGTCCAGAAGTTCATAGATCGCGGCGAAGGGACTACTACTCGGAGCTTATGAAGCGAAGGAACAGACTACAAAGGTTGTAATCCCTCTCTCATAGATGTAAAGTTGTTTACACGCATAGTTAACCCTAATTATCTAGCAAAGATCCTCGCTTTATGTTGTTCGGCACTTGAAAATTTTAAATTCGGCATGGTTGATGCCTTATAGACCCTTGTGATAGTGCCTAGTAATCCTATAGTGGTATCAGAGCCTAGCTAGAGCATTAGGCGACTTGTAGACGAAGTTAAAATTCCGATCGAACCCCGGAACGTCATTTTTGTCCCCCTCTCTGCAAATTTTTGAAAAAGTTGGTTTTTTCCGTATTAAAAATACTCAGAAAAATAAGCAGGTGATTCTATGGATAACTGTGAAATATGAACCCCTAATTCCTTCATGACGCTGCGGAACCGCGGTAATACCAGGTTTTTCGCGGCGGTTCCGCGGCCGAACTTGGGTATCAGGGATATATATTTCTAGGTAACATCCTTAGGCATTACTATATGCTTCTAGGAATTTTTAATATTACGCAAGTGTTGAGTTTTTCTGGAGATCTTAGCAATTCGTTGATTCGATCGGAAAGTTTAACATTGTCTGTTTATCTGGAATGTGATACAATATGTGGAATTCATATAGTTAGGCATGAAATGCGAAGTATGTGATATTTTGGATTTAAGATGTCTAAAGTGATTGTGGATTCCAAATATTTAGTTTTACACTTTCTTTTCTATGACCGTAAGCGTAGTATGTGGTGTATCGCCGGCTTCGTTGCTATACATCAACGACAATCGGGATACGCAAACTTGCTTACGATAATGATATGAGATATTATGTGTTGCCGTGATATATTATATTGGATCGTCGTGTTCGGAATAGCCGGGGGTTTTATGTGAGATGAGGGTTTCTTTTCATTCATGTAAAATTCATTGTATGTAATATTCTTTTATTGGGGCACTTCCGGGTTGAGGTTGAGGTCACCATTATATATTAATTATTTTTCCGCATTAGGATAGACCCGAAGAGGGGAGCATAAGTAACCAGATTCTAGGGTCCAGTGGGAGGCCATCACGAGGAGTCGAGACCGGGTCTCCTAACCCTAGAATTGGCAGTGTTGCTTGCCGCTCTCGTAGGGGGTCTAGGGATGTGGGTTTGGCTATTCATCCCGACTGTGGAATCCGTATTTTATATAGGCTCAAAATAAAACACGGATGTCCTAGTATATCCAATATTTCATATGTTGACTTCTGCTGCAATGTTCTGTGATGAGATCATATTACTGCCTGAGAAGAATTCTTATACTATATGTTGATATATAAATATTACTGCTTTCGTTTCTTCTGTGATGCTTAGGAAGCATAACTGATGGGATTTATTAATGAGATTAATAAAAGAAAAGAAACCTAAAAGATGTTGTAGAATCAAAACTTTATAAAAAAGGGTAGGTACAGTTTTGCTTTGCGTAGCGGTATATATGATATACCCTACACCTTATTCGATGAGGAAAGAGCCGAGATCCCTTCAACGGGAGTGACCTCTTTAGAAAAACTGGCAGATGCTACAAACTCTCGGTTTAGTTTTTTGCTTCTATAGTTCTTGCTTTGCACCGCGGTATATATGATATACCCTGCACCTTATTCGATGAGGAAAGAGCCGAGATCCCTTCACCAGGAGTGACCTCTTTAGCGAAACTAGAAAAGCCTAAAAAACACTCCTTTTTAAAATCACTTATTTCTACAACGATATCAAGTTCATTACGCTCATTGTTTTCTAAAAAACATGCGTAGCCCTCCGTCATTTCAAATAAGTAATATTTAGTATTCGTGCTACGATAGTTTGGCATGCATCAAGGCGTAATGTACGGTAGCTTATTACTATTTATCTGTAGCATGAGATGCGATTGGATTAGGGTATTCGTACGACGTTGTTTGGCAAGCGTCAAGGGTCGTACGGGTGGGTTTAATTTAATCACGAAATGTACGGGTTGAACTTGACTAGCGGACTATGGGTTGTTTGGCATGTGTCAAGATCATAGCACGCTAGGGGTAAAAGATATTATCGGGAATTTCAAGTGTTGAAATTTGCAATGAGATTGCATACCTTCTATGAGATAGTTGGATCCCGATATCCACTGCGAGTAAGAGTTACTCCTGTGAGAATTTTACACATGACAATTAGCCGATCAAGTAGGTGTCTAGAAAGGTGTTAACGGGGTTATGCCTTAGTGAAAATGAGGTTTATTTTAATTAGGTCCGTGCGAAAGCACGGGGAACCTCCCTCAAAGTACCAACACTGATCTGGCTGAAAGATTAGCAAACTTATAAGGTGTAATTAATCCCGGCTAATCGTACCTTTTAGGATTTGAAGGAAGATTTGATTAAAACAGTGGGAGCCATCCTGATTAGATAAGATAATAACCAATCAAATTTTGCAAGAGCGCACGCTAAAGTGGTTTATTCTCTCTCTCTCCAGGTAGCGACCATGTCAGGCCTTAATCAAGATAATAATAAGGATGTATTGACCGAACCCGCTTGTTATACTGAGCAGGGGAACGTTGGTTCCGTTCTTTCTTATAATTGTTATAAGACTGAACAGGAAATAGGGGAATACCAGAATTCACATGCCACCCAAACGAAGAATAAACATGTTGATGTATCATCTTCAGATGTGTTTGTTACAAAGAACTGTTTCTCAGCTCACTCTACGTCGTGGGCATTAGATACTGGATCAAGATCCTACATATGCAATATATTGCATGGGCTAAAGAGAGGTAGAGAACTGAGAATAGGTGATCATTCCGTAAGAATAGGGAATGGTGAAAATGTTGCAGCCAAAGCAGTTGGCGAATATCACCTTGTATTACAAAGTGGTAATACATTGATTCTGAACGAATGCTATTATATACCGAACATGATATGCAACATTATATTAGTCTCTTTATTAAGTAAAGAAGGACATAATTTTGTAATACAGGATAATGTAATGAACATCTTCCTAAATCAAAAGTTGATTGGATCAGGCTCATTAAATAATGGCATATACGTTCTAAATCAAAACACAGTTCTTAATATACAGAACACATACAAGAGGAAAAGTTCAGAAAAGAACGAATCCTTCTTTTGGCATTATAGACTTGGTCATATCAATGCGACACGACTGGCCAAATGGCATAAGGATGGATATTTGAATCCGTTCGAATTTTCTTCTTATGAAACTTGCCAGTCATGTCTCAAAGGCAAGATGACCAAAACACTGTTTACTGGACACGGAAAAAGAGTTACAGAACTCTTGGGACTGATACATAGTGATGTATGTGGTCCCATGTCTACACATGCCAAGAACGGTTCTTCCCACTTCATTACATTCACGGACGATCTCTCAAGATACGGACATGTGTTCTTGATGAAACACAAGTCTGAAGCTTTTGAGAAATTCAGAGAATATAAGAACGAAGTGGAAAACCAAACGGGTAAAAGTATTAAGATCTTTCGATCTGATCAAGGTGGAGAATACTTGAGCAATGAGTTCTTGATCTATCTAAAAGAGAATGGGATTCTCTCTCAACTTACTCCTCTTTATACACCACAGTACAACGGTGTATCGGAGCGGCGGAATAACACCCTATTAGATATGGTGTGTTCTATGATAAGCAATGCTGAGTTGCCTGTTTCCTTCTGGGGGTATGCATTTGAGACAGACCTATTGAATAGTGTTCGCACCAAATCTATGCCAACCACTCCATATGAGATATGGAAAGGAAAGAGACCACATCTTAATTATGTTAAGATATGGGGTTGTCCGGCATATGTAAAAACACAAAATCCGGACAAACACGAGGCAACGTCAGTTCTGTGCAAGTTTATTGGATATCCCAAGCATTCGCAAGGGTATATCTTCTACCACTCCGAGGAATAAAAAGTGTTTATTTCTCGACATGCCACCTTCTTAGAAAAGGGTTTTCTTCTGAAACAAGATAATGGCAATGCGGTAGAACTGAAAGAAGTTCCAGTGACACAAACTGCAACTGAAGATTTAGTGGAACCTGAGGATTCAGTAGTTCCCAACGAACCCCAGCCTCTCCGCTGATCTAGTAGGTTTTTTTATCCACCTGAGAGATACTATGGTTTTCTCATTGATGGTGGGAGCGAGGATTGCATCATGGAAGATGATGAGCCAGCTAGCTTCGAGCAGGCCATCACGAGTAGGGACTCTATGAAATGGCTGGATGCAAAGCTATCTGAGATGGAATCCATGTACACCAACAAAGTATGGACTTTGGAAGTTACTCCTGAAGGGGTAAAACCCATTGGGAGCAAATTGATCTTTAAGAAGAAACTTGGTGCAGATGGAAAAGTTGAGACTTTCAAAGCTAGACTTGTTGCAAAGGATTTTCGTCAACGACCAGGTGTGGATTATGATGAAACTTTTTCTCCAGTGGCTATGCTTAATTCCATCCGGATCTTACTCTCCATTGCTGCATACCATGACTACGAAATCTGGCAAATGGATGTTAAGACCGCCTTTCTAAATGGTGATTTGGAAGAGTGCGTGTACATGACTCAGCCAAAGGGCTTCGTAGACAGTGGGAGCAGCGGAAAGGTGTGCAAGCTGCTTAAATCCATTTACGGGTTAAAGCAGGTATTGCGGAGTTGGAACATCTGTTTTGATGTTAAAGTCAAAGTGTTTGACTTCATCAAAAACATAGATGAACCTTGTATATACAAGAAGGTGGCAGAGAGTTAGGTTGTCTTCCTCGTATTTTACGTGGATGACATACTCTTGATAAGAAATGATATTCCTATGCTGCACTCGGTCAAGCTCTTCTTATCACATAGATTCTCAATGAAAGATCTAGGTGATGCCTCCTGCATTTTGGGGATTAAGATCTATAGAGATAGATCTAAACGGATACCGGGATTGTCCCAATCCAGGTACATTGACACCATACTAAAGAGGTTTAGTATGGAAGAATCCAAGCATGGGAACTTACCCACGATCTCTGGACTCACTCTCTCCAAAGAGATGTCTCCCAAGACTGATTTGGAAAGAGCTCGCATGCAAGAGATACCCTATGCTTCGGCAGTAGGCTCTATCATGCATGCTATATACCAGACCCGATGTAGCATACTCACTAAGTGTAGTGAGTAGGTATCAAGCAGATCCTGGAGAGAATCACTGGACAGCTGTGAAGAACATTCTCAAGTACTTGAGAATGACTAAAGAGATGTTCTTGGTGTATGGTAACAGAGAACTTCAGGTCGATTCCTTTACCGATTCGAGCTTTCAAAGTGAAGAACTCGGGTTTTGTATTTACCCTCAATGGAGGGGCGGTGAGTTGGAAGAGTTCCAAACAGGAAACCATGGCAAACTCGACGATGGAGGCTGAATACATTGCTGCCAACGATGCTGCCAAAGAGGCTGTCTGGATAAAGAAGTTCATCACTGAACTTGGTGTGGTTTCGTCCATTGAGTATCCAATACCTCTGCATTGTGATAACAATGGAGCTGTGGCTTTAGCCAAGGAACCCAGGTCATTATTGTATCATACTTGTATGTATATTACTTAATGGAAGCTGGGATATTCACAGTTGTATATACAGTCTTGCTAAAAATAGTAGTATGCTACGTGGTTTGTGTCTACTTTAATATGTGCATATGTTTCTTGTATCGTATCAGTTATACATATTGGTAGAGCCCATAGGATCTTTGCTTGATTATCAGCGTTGTGATGGCAGTAACACTAGTGGGGGCTGGGTAGTCTATAAGCAACATCCTATACTTGTCCCTAGTCGTAGGATTATCGAGACAGGGCATCGATACTCCGTAGTAGACTAGTGTGTACGCTTCTCATCCCAGTTGGGGAGATGGTCTGTCACACAGCCATTAGTACGTCGTACTGGAGATAGTATACAGGTGCTCATTAGGTTACGGGTACACCGGACGGGACTCGCAACGGAACTGTTGGTTGGTATTATACCAATCGTCAGTTAACAGTTCCCACGTGACATGAGTACAGCATAGTCCGCAGACTTGACAGTGCTACTGTAACATTTTCAAAAATATAAAATATTAATTTTGGGAATTTTTATAATTTAATATTATTTTATTGATTATTTTAATATTAAATGCAAATAAATAGGAAAAATGTTAGAAAAATTATGAAAAATTATGGAAAATTCTAAAATGGGGTAAATTAGTGAATTATGACATTTTTAAGTTTTTGTGACTAGTTTGACACTAATTTAGCGCTAATCGCGATTAAAATCGCTAATCGGGTTTTTTGGCAATTTTGTGCAAAACTTGCACATATCACATTTTCTCACACTTATGCATTTTCTTTCATGTGTTTCTTATTTGGGATTACTTTTGAGGTGAGAAGGTTTGGGTTAAGGATTAAAAGAGAAAAGGAAAAGAAATAGAAAAGAAGTGAGGGTAGGTGAGAGAGTGAGGTGAACTTTGACTTAGCACCCTTGGCCATTCCTCTCCCTCTCATTTCTCTCCCTCTTCCTCTATAGTTGCTGCTGCTGCTGCCCTAGCCCTTTCCCCCCCTCTTCCATCCCTCTTTTCATCTCAAAAACTACACCAAAATCCAATGTCCCTTTCATTAAAAAGATGCACAAGCTCGAGATCTACGCAATGGACCAAGAAAGCGTGGATTTGGCCACTAGAGGGCAACTCAAGAAAGTTATTGAGTTGCCAAGTGAGGTAATCTCTGAACCATTAGCTTAATTGTAGCATTTCCTATAACCCCATGTTAAGATTATATCGATATTGTGTGATATTATGGACTTGATGAAAACCTAGTTAGGGTTTGAGAGAAACTTGAGTTGTAATGTGAAATTGAGCTCAGTAGAGGACTTGTAAACACCCTAGTGCATGAATTGGAACCCAAAACCTGAAGCTAGAACCAGAAATACGGATTTTAGAAACCGATATCGGGGAAATTGTGTAATCTGTGCAGGTTAATTTGAATCTGCTATCACCCCGAGGACCCTAAAATGATATTGAGTGGAAATTGAGATGTGCAGGCACCATAGAGGAAACACCCCAAACCCTAGCCCCCAACTCCCTATCCCGGTCGCCAAATTCCCTCTTTTGGCCGCCAATTGGGGCCTGGGTCCCACCTCCTTGGCTCGTTTTGGTTCTGTAGCTCCTACATTGTTAGTTTAGGCCCCTGGTATATATAGATTTGTATAAAGTGACCTGGGGTAAAATCTGGGACATATTTCATGAGTTGCTGTTTTGGACTTTAGTTTCCGTATTCCGTATTTTCATTTCTGCATCGGTGTGTTTCGTTTTACCTCGACTATTTGGCGTTTATACGACGATGTAGAGGATTTATATGTGGTTTTGAAGGCGTGCCATAGGTTCTCACCTATAGGCCCCCTTATCGTATCGTTTTGGATTTCATGCGCCGTTTTAGCTTGGATTTGGTTTTAATGCGCATATGCGATATTTGATGTGTAGGTACCCATGAAGACCTCGGACGACAAGCGAATACGTGGTGACGTCCGCAAATGATGATGCAGGTGAGTAGATTATATCTACAGGGGGAAGTCGGGTGGATGGCGTATAGCACCCCCGCAGTCCGTAGTTAGTATACTATATATATAGTAGATGTGTGACAGTTATAGTGTGTTGTAGCTTTGTGATAGGTGTTTTATGGATAGTTAGGGTTAGAAGTGATTAGTGTAGTTCCTAGTTGCGAACCCTAGGATAGAATTACACCTACACACACACCCTTGCATATTACTTGTACTTACACGGTGTTTGAGGATATGGTTTGACTTTGGAGATGAGTCGATGATGTGGGCTTGATGACGTGAGATCGGTGATTGCATACGATTCATATGTGGGATATGACTTGGGATTTCTTGCGGGCTTGGGATATGTGTTTACCCCGCATGCATACTTCATTGATGGTATCGTTTGGTGCTAGACATAGAGTAGTACCCCAGGCTATGTGATCTGATGATAGTGATACCTGTTATGTGATGAGATAGTGAGATGTTGACCCGTACCCAGCTATTGGGATGACGTACGATGATTACCGTACGAGCCGATATTGATGATAGATCCGCACTCATAACTCGAGGATATCTTATGATATGACATTAAGGCGAGATCACCGACTATATACCTTTATATATGTATCGACTCAGGTTTAGGCGGTTTCCATACCCCTCCAGACTTGCATGATACTTAGATCAGTAGTTGCATAGTAGATGTTAGATTAGACCAGAGTCATACCTATTTTAAACTAACGAATCCGGAATATTGCAAGATAGGAAAAAGGGGATTCTACGGATATTTTCAAATGTGTAGTGTCTATTTTCTAAACACCGTAGCCCTTGTTTTACCAAAGACCCCGATTCGTCTTATTTCAAAAGGCAAGGTTGCATGATATAGCTTTCGAGTTAGATTCTTCACTATTGCGTTGATTATTCGATTGCACCTGTTCATACTATTTGCATGGCATTACTTGTGCTTATTGTTATATTGCCATCATGCTGTTAGCTGTTAGGACACCAGCACCATTATCGATGATGCGTATGTTCCACGTACACTGATTGCCGGCTCACACACTTCATCATCGATAATTGCTATGCCACTACACTGTAGTACTGCTGCATTCATGGTATGATTCCCGCATAGCATATTGTACACATAGACCTGATCATTATATTGTAGCTCATTTATATGTGACATGACTTGATACTCACATTGATACATATGTCACATCTGATCATCTTATTGTAGCTCATTTATATGTGACATGACTTGATACTCACATTGATACATATGTCACATCTGATCATCTTATTGTAGCTTATTTATATGTGACATGACTTGATACTCACATTGATACATATGTCACATCTGATCATCTTATTGTAGCTCATTTATATGTGACATGACTTGATACTCACATTGATGCTTATCTCACATCTGATCATCATATTGTAGCTCATTTATATGTGATATGACTTGATACTCACATTGATGCTTATATCACATCTGATCATCATATTGTAGCTCATTTATATGTGACATGACTTGATACTCACATTGATGCTTATATCACACCTGATCATTACATTGTAGCTCATCTATATGTGACTTGACATGATATTTATGTTTGACGCACATATCATATCAGATTAGTGACTTACATTCTGGTTTGGATTATATGTGATTTCTGGATTTGGGAACCGTGGCTATTTCAAATATGTAATCATTTAAAAACCCGGTTCCCTTGATATGATATTTCGGTGCGTCCACCATGTGTTTTCTCGGTGCTAGAGTGATATATAAAAACCCGAATCGAGGAGGCGGTTGAGGCCGATTATGGGTACATGGTGGACCCGGTATGGTACTCCGGGGCGAGAACGGTTTCGCTGTGTGATAGACGGTGAGCCCGGCAGAGGGACTACTACCTACCGGTGATTGTACTTGAGCTCGGCGGATATCTGGAGGATTCCGACCGGAGCCCAGAGATGGATATGGGCTGACCCGTACTGCCGGGGCCGAGGGCCGATACCGCAGACGGAGCCCAGAGATGGACATGGGTTGACTCGTACTGCCGGGGCCGAGGGCCGATACCGCAGACGGAGCCCCATATGGATGAGGATTTACGTGTCGATGCTTGGCACGGGTTTCATGATGTTTTACCATGATGTTGTTTATATCCTCATATTGCATACATGATGCTTATTGTCATTGGGTGACGGGTGGACGGGTTCCACGTATATACAGACATAGATCATATACAGACATAGATCATATACAGATATGGATCATATACAGACATGGATCATATACGGACATGGATCATATACAGACATGGATCATATACAGACATGGATCATATACAGACTGGATTTACACTTATCATACTTCTTTTGTATATATAACAGGGTATGAGGGCGCTGTTATATATACCCTTACACCAATATTAGTGGTATGGGACGCTAATATATGTGTATTGATATCATTGATACTGCATCATATTTACTTCTTGCAGACATACCTTATACTGATGACATGTTATTACCTGAGTACCTGGCACCACATACCTATTTAGATGTTACCTTGCCACCTTATCACACTCAGATGTACTCTTGTGGATTATTACTGATTGTTGACTTAGGTTTATGTCTTGCATTCGGTTTCTGCTTGTAGATGTTTCTATTCACGAGTTGGCAACTCACCCCCGTTGTGCCACAGTTCTTGCAGGTTCTGCCGTACAGGTTCTATTGCGGCATTTCTGGCACACTACTTTCTTGCGGGTGGTTTGCTTTTGGTAGGTGGATTCTTTTGCATCAAGAACCACCCTTGTATTTATTTATTTCATTGTATCTAGAAATTGTCCATCAACCAAAACTTGTATATTGTTTCAGACCTAGACTTTAGTGTTGTATATTTCGACCTTAGAGTCGCGCTTAGTAGTATTGCGGTTTCTTGTTGCTTTTGAGCTTTCTTTTGGATTTGATCCTCGCCACTTGGCGTTGTATATTATTGTTGCATGTGTGGTTGTGACCGTCTATTGACGAAGAGCTAGCTCCCGCTTGGGGATGCCTTTATCATTGCATATATATTGTCATTCTTGTTGTACCCCATTCGGGGCCAGTTTTACAAAAGAAACTCTGCCGAAATTTTTAGAAAAGACTGTACTGTTTTAAATTGCATATTCGGCTTAGTTATTTAAAAACATTGATTTTTAAACATGTAGTTCTTTACTTATTCTTAAAAAGGGTTTTAGATTTCTGGGTTTTCGGCTTACTTAGTCGTGTTACGCCTGTAGGCGTTACGTGGTTAAGTGCCGGTCACGGGCCAAACTTTGGGTCGTGACAAAGTTGGTATCAGAGCGCTAGGTTGACCTTGGTTCGAGTCTGAGTTTGACTATGTGGAGCCTAGGGCGTATATATATATATATACGGAAACTTAGGCTTGACCTTACGGGACTTAGACTTGGTCGAGGGGGTATTAGACCCGAACTTTCATCGTATTAGGATGACCCTTGGTTGATGGAATAGGTGACTAAAGTAGAGTGACGTACCGTTGGTATGTTCCGCGGCATACTTACGACACGCCACTCCGCTTAAGGAACCTTAGGATGTGCATACTTTTGAGATCAGTGATTCTCTTTATATCCAGGATTATACATCCATTTGAGATCCCCGATTCTATTAGTTTCATGATCATACCTTCATTGATGCTGTTCCTTCCTATGATCATGTATCCACTTTGGATCTGTTGTTTTCCTTCTTGTCACTGATGTGCTCTCTTTGATACTCGATTGAGATTCCTGTCACCGTGTTTGAGCGCAGTTTGGGCTGCTGCTAGGGTTACGGCCGGTGTGAGCTCGTTTGGTACGAGGGCCGACCTTTGTGTTTTCTGGTGACATGGGAATGTCTCAAGTTAGTATTGGCGATTGTGACCTCTAGTGGAGGCGAGTGCTTGGATTTGCACCGGATGATCGGGCCATTGTTAGAGCTGCCAGTTGAGAGAGGACTGTTGATGTACAGCATACCTCAGAGATTGTGATGTCGCCTACCGTGCAGACAGATGGACCAGCTGTTGCTGAGATCGACAGGATGTTGCTTTCGGAGCTTACGAGCTGAGATTGCCGGAGCTTTCAGGCAGATATGCGACAGATGATAGCTAGTCTACCCGATTTGAGAGACGAAGGTGATTCGTCCGATTTTGCGCCAGAGCGGGCCCAGTTGAGTTGAAGAATTCCAGTGTGGAGAATCTTACTCAGATCTAGAGCAGACCGATTCAGAGATGACCGCCTATGTATTGCCCTTCCTGGAGGATTGAGGCATTGTTCGGCGTACAGGCGTATGAACCAGTTGTTGCTGCAAATGATGAGATATCGCCCAGATGATTGGAGCTGTTGCAGCGTGAGCATATACTCAGAGAGATGATAGCGAGTCGCTAGTCACCTGAGGATGAACGACTAGGACATGTGGTTCGTTCGTTACCGATGCGAGGTCATCAGATAGATTGTTTCCAGCTAGAGACGACTTCACGCAGGTTCGTTGAGAGTCGATTGAGACGATCGAATGTCAGGAGCCTATTTTCCAAGTTTAAAGTATACGGAAAGACATGCAGGTGATTCTATGGACCCTCTAGAAGAATGAAACCCTAACTCGAATTAATGATCGTGTGAAAGCCTTTGAACCTTCGGGTTTGCGGCGGTTCCGCGGCACCATTAGTGAGGCTTGGGTTTGCCCTTCTACGGCTGGACCACCGACGCTGTGGCATGTACTCGATACTATTAAACTGTACCCAAGATGTGAGCTCTTGGGGATTATGAGGATCTGACGAGTCGATCGGATGGTTCGACATCTTTCGGATATCGTGATGGGACACTGCTTGGGAGACTCCAGATGCGAGCATAGCCGTTGGAGCACAGTCCATACAGCCATGATGAGACGAGTCCGAATCAGTCGACATTGAGCAATGTGGAGTAGAGAGTTCGTACGAGGTTTCGATGAGATGACGTCCCACTCCGCTGACATCAGAGATGCTATACACACCCAGAGGCATGGTATATGGATATATCTCCCAGAAAGAAGCGCGATGAGTATGCAGCCATTCCGGAATAAGCTTTAGCTTCAGCATTGGATGACGACTTCCGGGCATTTCGGCAGGAATGAGATTTGAGAAAGGGACCTCGACAGGACTTTTCTGGAGTACGATACGAGAAGACCTAGACCAGGAGTGGTCGTATTGCGCGCACCCAGCAGGCCAGAGTTCGGCTTTGTCGACGAGGTAGTTGACCCAGTTCGGATAGAGGAACTTACCCAGATGCGTTGCGAATTGATCAAGGACGGACGAGAGATGAGTATTCCTCCGATGGTTGGGACGTGTTCCCGAGGACCAGTTCAGCCTGACATCTTCTGTAGAATGATGAAGCTACAGAGTATGCGATTTCGAGTCCGTGTGAGAGACTTCAGATTGGCCGTGGCCGAGAACAGTGCAGTGCAAGGTGGCTTGGCGGGACGTCATGGTGGACGATGATAGAGACATGTGGAACCAGAGGTTCGTGTGAGACACTGACGAGCTGTCATTGCTTCCCGTCGAGACTAGAGACCTGATTTGCTTACAGAGACGTTGGAATGTGACCAATTTCTGAGAAAAGGTTGTACTGAGGACACAGATGTCTATCAAGCGAGAAGAGGTAGTACAAGAGAGCCAGCCTCTGTACAGATCGGCATAGGCATGATTGGAAGAGACCTTGAGCAGGATTCCTTCCAGGACATTGCTGCAATGATGTTTGCACCCAGGATCAGATGTGTGACGTGCAGTCAGAGAGCCAGAGGCCGACGCCAGTGATGTGCTGCCTTACGAGTGGTCATGAGGATTGACCGAGAAGTGACCAGAGAAGTGCCAGAACGGAATCGTCCCCGTTAGCATACCTGACAGGGCCGATGAGCCGATTGACTGCGAGATAGGAAATCCGCAGAGAAGATAAGGACCCAGAGTCAGAAGACACCAGACCGCGAGCAAGAGGCACGTAGATATCCTGCGCTGCTAGCAGTGGATTGCACCGACTCCTTCTCGACCTCGAAGGAGGAACTACCGATGACGGTATTTATGATTTGTGATTCGATTATCACGTATCGTATCCGTCACTTTGGGATTTCGGTATTTTGTGCGTTCTGTTTGCATGATTTAGTTTTGATGATTGAGTTTCATGATATTGTTTCATGCACCCACTGGATATTTATATATTTTGCGCTGAGTTATTACATTTGAGATATTGATTGAGATTTCATGCCTATCGTATTCAGTGATTTGATTTGCACTTCCAGCGTAGTTTTCATGCATCTTTAGTGTTTTGATATACGATTTTGGTGCACGCCAGATGCACTAAATCGGAATTCTTCGTGCATTTCATATGCACCTGATTTTTTCTGTCAGGCACACACGTTGCCTACGACAGATGTTTCGTGCACACCCGTTGCACTTAGATGTTGTTTTCTACACCTGTTTGACACATATATGGATTTTGATTCCTTGCACACCAGACGCACAGGATATTCTTATATATGCATTTTGGGGATTGATTTCTAGTAGAGTAGTACATTTTTTTTATGATATTCTCTATGTGTTGATGTTTTCGGAGCCCCGACAAATGGATTATTACTGAAATTGTTTTAGTAGTGGGGGGTTTAAATTTAAATTCGGGGACCGAATTTCCTTAAGGGGGGTAGATTGTAACATTTTCAAAAATATAAAATATTAATTTTGGGAATTTTTATAATTTAATATTATTTTATTGATTATTTTAATATTAAATGCAAATAAATAGGAAAAATGTTAGAAAAATTATGAAAAATTATGGAAAATTCTAAAATGGGGTAAATTAGTGAATTATGACATTTTTAAGTTTTTGTGACTAGTTTGATACTAATTTAGCGCTAATCGCGATTAAAATCGCTAATCGGGTTTTTTGGCAATTTTGTGCAAAACTTGCACATATCACATTTTCTCACACTTATGCATTTTCTTTCATGTGTTTCTTATTTGGGATTACTTTTGAGGTGAGAAGGTTTGGGTTAAGGATTAAAAGAGAAAAGGAAAAGAAATAGAAAAGAAGTGAGGGTAGGTGAGAGAGTGAGGTGAACTTTGACTTAGCACCCTTGGCCATTCCTCTCCCTCTCATTCTCTTCCTCTTCCTCTATAGTTGCTGCTGCTGCCCCCCTAGCCCTTTCTCCCCCTCTTCCATCCCTCTTTTCATCTCAAAAACTACACCAAAATCCAATGTCCCTTTCATTAAAAAGATGCACAAGCTCGAGATCTACGCAATGGACCAAGAAAGCGTGGATTTGGCCACTAGAGGGCAACTCAAGAAAGTTATTGAGTTGCCAAGTGAGGTAATCTCTGAACCATTAGCTTAATTGTAGCATTTCCTATAACCCCATGTTAAGATTATATCGATATTGTGTGATATTATGGACTTGATGAAAACCTAGTTAGGGTTTGAGAGAAACTTGAGTTGTAATGTGAAATTGAGCTCAGTAGAGGACTTGTAAACACCCTAGTGCATGAATTGGAACCCAAAACCTGAAGCTAGAACCAGAAATACGGATTTTAGAAACCGATATCGGGGAAATTGTGTAATCTGTGCAGGTTAATTTGAATCTGCTATCACCCCGAGGACCCTAAAATGATATTGAGTGGAAATTGAGATGTGCAGGCACCATAGAGGCAACACCCCAAACCCTAGCCCCCAACTCCCTATCCCGGCCGCCAAATTCCCTCTTTTGGCCGCCAATTGCGGCCTGGGTCCCACCTCCTTGGCTCGTTTTGGTTCTGTAGCTCCTACATTGTTAGTTTAGGCCCCTGGTATATATAGATTTGTATAAAGTGACCTGGGGTAAAATCTGGGACATATTTCATGAGTTGCTGTTTTGGACTTTAGTTTCCGTATTCCGTATTTTCATTTCTGCATCGGTGTGTTTCGTTTTACCTCGACTATTTGGCGTTTATACGACGATGTAGAGGATTTATATGTGGTTTTGAAGGCGTGCCATAGGTTCTCACCTATAGGCCCCCTTATCGTATCGTTTTGGATTTCATGCGCCGTTTTAGCTTGGATTTGGTTTTAATGCGCATATGCGATATTTGATGTGTAGGTACCCATGAAGACCTCGGACGACAAGCGAATACGTGGTGACGTCCGCAAATGATGATGCAGGTGAGTAGATTATATCTACAGGGGGAAGTCGGGTGGATGGCGTATAGCACCCCCGCAGTCCGTAGTTAGTATACTATATATATAGTAGATGTGTGACAGTTATAGTGTGTTGTAGCTTTGTGATAGGTGTTTTATGGATAGTTAGGGTTAGAAGTGATTAGTGTAGTTCCTAGTTGCGAACCCTAGGATAGAATTACACCTACACACACACCCTTGCATATTACTTGTACTTACACGGTGTTTGAGGATATGGTTTGACTTTGGAGATGAGTCGATGATGTGGGCTTGATGACGTGAGATCGGTGATTGCATACGATTCATATGTGGGATATGACTTGGGATTTCTTGCGGGCTTGGGATATGTGTTTACCCCGCATGCATACTTCATTGATGGTATCGTTTGGTGCTAGACATAGAGTAGTACCCCAGGCTATGTGATCTGATGATAGTGATACCTGTTATGTGATGAGATAGTGAGATGTTGACCCGTACCCAGCTATTGGGATGCCGTACGATGATTACCGTACGAGCCGATATTGATGATAGATCCGCACTCATAACTCGAGGATATCTTATGATATGACATTGAGGCGAGATCACCGACTATATACCTTTATATATGTATCGACTCAGGTTTAGGCGGTTTCCATACCCCTCCAGACTTGCATGATACTTAGATCAGTAGTTGCATAGTAGATGTTAGATTAGACCAGAGTCATACCTATTTTAAACTAACGAATCGGGAATATTGCAAGATAGGAAAAAGGGGATTCTACGGATATTTTCAAATGTGTAGTGTCTATTTTCTAAACACCGTAGCCCTTGTTTTACCAAAGACCCCGATTCGTCTTATTTCAAAAGGCAAGGTTGCATGATATAGCTTTCGAGTTAGATTCTTCACTATTGCGTTGATTATTCGATTGCACCTGTTCATACTATTTGCATGGCATTACTTGTGCTTATTGTTATATTGCCATCATGCTGTTAGGACACCAGCACCATTATCGATGATGCGTATGTTCCACGTACACTGATTGCCGGCTCACACACTTCATCATCGATAATTGCTATGCCACTACACTGTAGTACTGCTGCATTCATGGTATGATTCCCGCATAGCATATTGTACACATAGACCTGATCATTATATTGTAGCTCATTTATATGTGACATGACTTGATACTCACATTGATACATATGTCACATCTGATCATCTTATTGTAGCTCATTTATATGTGACATGACTTGATACTCACATTGATACATATGTCACATCTGATCATCTTATTGTAGCTCATTTATATGTGACATGACTTGATACTCACATTGATACATATGTCACATCTGATCATCTTATTGTAGCTCATTTATATGTGACATGACTTGATACTCACATTGATGCTTATCTCACATCTGATCATCATATTGTAGCTCATTTATATGTGATATGACTTGATACTCACATTGATGCTTATATCACATCTGATCATCATATTGTAGCTCATTTATATGTGACATGACTTGATACTCACATTGATGCTTATATCACACCTGATCATTACATTGTAGCTCATCTATATGTGACTTGACATGATATTTATGTTTGACGCACATATCATATCAGATTAGTGACTTACATTCTGGTTTGGATTATATGTGATTTCTGGATTTGGGAACCGTGGCTATTTCAAATATGTAATCATTTAAAAACCCGGTTCCCTTGATATGATATTTCGGTGCGTCCACCATGTGTTTTCTCGGTGCTAGAGTGATATATAAAAACCCGAATCGAGGAGGCGGTTGAGGCCGATTATGGGTACATGGTGGACCCGGTATGGTACCCCGGGGCGAGAACGGTTTCGCTGTGTGATAGACGGTGAGCCCGGCAGAGGGACTACTACCTACCGGTGATTGTACTTGAGCTCGGCGGATATCTGGAGGATTCCGACCGGAGCCCAGAGATGGATATGGGCTGACCCGTACTGCCGGGGCCGAGGGCCGATACCGCAGACGGAGCCCAGAGATGGACATGGGTTGACTCGTACTGCCGGGGCCGAGGGCCAATACCGCAGACGGAGCCCCATATGGATGAGGATTTACGTGTCGATGCTTGGCACGGGTTTCATGATGTTTTACCATGATGTTGTTTATATCCTCATATTGCATACATGATGCTTATTGTCATTGGGTGACGGGTGGACGGGTTCCACGTATATACAGACATAGATCATATACAGACATAGATCATATACAGATATGGATCATATACAGACATGGATCATATACGGACATGGATCATATACAGACGTGGATCATATACAGACATGGATCATATACAGACTGGATTTACACTTATCATACTTCTTTTGTATATATAACAAGGTATGAGGGCGCTGTTATATATACCCTTACACCAATATTAGTGGTATGGGACGCTACTATATGTGTATTGATATCATTGATACTGCATCATATTTACTTCTTGCAGACATACCTTATACTGATGACATGTTATTACCTGAGTACCTGGCACCACATACCTATTTAGATGTTACCTTGCCACCTTATCACACTCAGATGTACTCTTGTGGATTATTACTGATTGTTGACTTAGGTTTATGTCTTGCATTCGGTTTCTGCTTGTAGATGTTTCTATTCACGAGTTGGCAACTCACCCCCGTTGTGCCACAGTTCTTGCAGGTTCTGCCGTACAGGTTCTATTGCGGCATTTCTGGCACACTACTTTCTTGCGGGTGGTTTGCTTTTGGTAGGTGGATTCTTTTGCATCAAGAACTACCCTTGTATTTATTTATTTCATTGTATCTAGAAATTGTCCATCAACCAAAACTTGTATATTGTTTCAGACCTAGACTTTAGTGTTGTATATTTCGACCTTAGAGTCGCGCTTAGTAGTATTGCGGTTTCTTGTTGCTTTTGAGCTTTCTTTTGGATTTGATCCTCGCCACTTGGCGTTGTATATTATTGTTGCATGTGTGGTTGTGACCGTCTATTGACGAAGAGCTAGCTCCCGCTTAGGGATGCCTTTATCATTGCATATATATTGTCATTCTTGTTGTACCCCATTCAGGGCCAGTTTTACAAAAGAAACTCTGCCGAAATTTTTAGAAAAGACTGTACTGTTTTAAATTGCATATTCGGCTTAGTTATTTAAAAACATTGATTTTTAAACATGTAGTTCTTTACTTATTCTTAAAAAGGGTTTTAGATTTCTGGGTTTTCGGCTTACTTAGTCGTGTTACGCCTGTAGGCGTTACGTGGTTAAGTGCCGGTCACGGGCCAAACTTTGGGTCGTGACAGCTACTTCGCCTCGAGTGTATCCCATTGTTCTTAGATTGCTACCCTACCACGCCTCAAAGGAGTCGTGCAAACAGGTAGCAGTTGGGTGCAGTCCCGAGCACTTGGAGGCAGTGTCGGTTAGAAAGGATTCATCTCTCCCGGTATTGGGAGTTGATATCGCGCTGTGTCTGAGAGCCTTTACGCAAAGTCCCTGGCCAGGGCAAGCGAGATTTACTGGTAGGTTCCAGTAGTTTCTCAGGGTGTAATGGGCTACGCTCCGACACGACTTATACCGCTATTAGGGGACTGACGCTTGCCGCCCCTAGGCTAGATATGCGATAGTCTTAGGCGAACAGACCGGAATGTACGGAGATTGTCACATCAAGCTCAGTAAGAGTTCGGATGGGTTTCCTCATCGGCCTTCTTATCGACATCTACCTGGGGACCGTTACGTACAGCTAGTGCTGCTTGCGATCTGTGGTTAAACGCACTGCCAGCGTAGTGTCGAGTCTTTAGAGTTCCACACAGAGGGTTTCCCTGCTCTAGGCGAAACGATATAGAGGTCATATGGTTTTACGACAAGGGTTCGGACGCGTACGTGTGTTTACGCACGTACGACGTTCGGACAGTTTTTACTAGTCGGCTTTGGTTTAAGCCAGATTCTAGTATCGTGTTATTGGATTTATACAATCTAAAGTTTTTCCGTATTTTCACGGATTGGAGGGACGTTCTCGTAATTTTCCGGGAAGTTTCTAGAAGCATGGTGACTTAGGGGTTAAGGTGGCATAAGCATTTATTGCTTAATGACTCATTTGTGTGATTCATCCATAGAGTTAATGCTTCATTTATTGAGCTAATGACTCATGAGATGAATCACACAAGGTGAATGCATCAACCATGATGATTAATCATATATATTATTTATTTGATAAATTGTTATGGTTGATATATTCTAATGAGTTCATTTTTCAAAATCATTCTCATGATCACCTTCTCTCTCCTCAAGCTCTCTCATTCTTGAAACCCTAACCCTAATCTCTCATGTGTTGAGATTAAGTGTTAGCTAGACTAATACATCCATAACCTCACTCTATATCCCCTAGGTTGCTTAGATTAGCACTTTGAGCAACCTAGTTATCTCATGTTAGAGATCAAGCTTGGCGTAGGAGCTCTCGGGTGGATCGTCTTTGACTCGAGGAGGCCGTTGAGGTGCCGATGTTCCAAGGAGCCTACGAGGAGTGGAGGACAGCAATGAAGACCCGAAGGACAAGTAACGTGAGGTATAACTTCGAATTCGAGTAGTTAAACCTCTCGTAGTTTGCTAGTAACGGTTTAGATACGATTCAAGCCCTCAAGTCCGTGTTACGAAGCTTTGATGATCGTTTTTCATATATTCCGCCTCCCCGCAAGTTCGTGGGGTGCGTGACATGGACTTACAGTGGTATCAAAGCCAACTAAACCATTACATGCTTGTTAGCAACTAGTTAGAACTTGGATCGACGGGTAAACGCGAAAACAAAACCCTAACCCTAACAGTTTCTGTAAATTTTAAACGTGTCGAAAAAAATATTTGATATGCCTTAAAATTCACAGCGGGGAAATATAAGAATTCTGGGAAAATACGAGATAGCAACTCAGTTAGATGGCCGCGGATCCACGGCAAGATAGTGCTTTTGGCCGTGGATCCGCCGCCGAGTCAACTCCGAGTTGACTCGGATTTGCTCAGTAATTCATATTTTTTGGTGTTTTGTTTTCCTGTATATTCTGTTTCTGCCCAGGTTACTTCAGTACTGGCTTGCAATTAGGGTAGACACGAAAATTGGTTGTCGATCGATGTTCTAAGATATTTGCTAATTGGGTTTTTATCTGTAATGTTTAATGTGTTCGTAAACCTCCCCTAACTGCTCGTATGTCGGTTGGCAGGGGGTTGCACATTTCTGTAATTTTTACTGTTTGTGTATATGGACTTGATTGTAGTGTTGTGATGATTAGCCGGGGTTTGAGATGGGTTTAATATTCATTCATTCGATGTAAATGTAATATGATGTAATATTCTTTTGCGGGGCGCATCCAGGTTGCGGTTGTAGCCACCGTTGTATTATTTCTTTTTACTGTTTTTGCTCCAAGGATAGACCCAAGGTGGGGTGCACAAACTACCGGGTACTTTGAAGTGTATAGTGGCCTACTCGCTCAGTTGAGGGAGACCGCTTCACTTCGGGTACTTGGCGGGTAGTTTGCCGTACCCGTAGGGGTCTAGGGTGGGGTAATGGCTATTCATCACAACCGTGTAATCCGTCTTTTATTGCACGCTCAAAGCAAATGCGGATTGCTAGTATATCCAATAAAGTTCATCAAAGATCTGGAATGCTTATTATTGCGTCTGACGAATGTACAATATCTATATATGATAGCTATTAGACGTCACTTATGTTTTACACCCGTGCTAGCCCAGCCCCCGCTCTGTCGTTTGTTAAGTAACCTAACGGGTGATGACGGGACCCCATGGCAAATGCGGATGGCATAAGAGGACGTGGTATTTTCGTTGTTTTCTGCAATGATAGGATAAAGATGGGACGCATTATTATAATGCAAAGAAAATAAACCATAGTTTAATGGTTGGAACAAATTTAAAAGAAACCACTCGGTTATTTTAAAAGATCAGAATTTTTAAATTACGGAGCTTTAACCACTCCTTTTAAAAAGTATCAGGTTCCTTCGATTATATCAAGTTCACTACGTTCATGGTTTTGCCAAAACCATTCGTAGCCCTCCATCATTTCATTTGGGTATTCAGTAATATTCAAGCTATGTATATTTGGCCCTTAGTCAAAACATAGTGTTTGGTAGCTGCTGGGGTATTCATTTGTTGCATAGATAGATGTGTTGGTTTGGGACAGTCGTATTACTTTTCTTGGCCCTTAGTCAAGAGTATATACGGGTGGGTTCAAATTAACCTGGATAATGACGGGTAGAACTTGACATTTGACTTATGACATATTTGGCCCTTAGTCAAAGTCATAAGAGCATGGGGCAAAAATCCATATCGGGAGTTTCTAAAGAAACTGAAATTTGCTAGTGTTGGATACCATTTTGGAGTTTGATGAATGTTGGTAGGTTTCCTTCAACATTATCATACGATGATATTTTGGATCCCGATCCTACTGTGAGTACAAGCTTCTTATCAGGAGATTCGTCACTTAACGATCAATGCTATAAACCAAGTAGTTGCCTAGAAAGGTGTCAGCGGGGCTACGCCCCCTGAGAAAAGAGGTTATTTAATTAAGAAACTTCGCGAAAGCGTTGGAAAACCTCCCTCGAAGTATCGACACTGTAAGTCCACGTTGCCCACCCCGGTGCTTGCGGGGAGGCGGAAAACGGAATAAAAATCGGATTTTTATCATGCTAGGCAACATGGACTAGATAAAGTAGGGATCTTTGCTAAACAAAAACTAGCTAAAGCTAACTAGAAACTAGCTAAAGGGTAGAATGGTTATACCTAGGGCTTTATGTTCTTCTCTCCTTGCTCCTTCGAGTAGTAGAAAGGGATCACCTTTGTTGTCTTCTCACGTCGAAGAAGGATCCACCCGAAAGCCTCAACCTTTGGCTTCAACTTCAAGCTAGAAGTAACTAGGGTGCTAGAAGTGCTAATCCTAGAACCCTAGATGAGAGTAGAGATTATCAAGAAGAGATTTTTCTCAAGCTCAATTGTTTCTCAACACATGAGAGGGGAGAGCTTGAGGAAGAGGAAGAGCAAGAGAGAGAAAGTATATGATATAATGAGAGAATAATGAAGCATTCTCACATATATGTGTGAATTATTGTAAATAGATAATTAGTATGATAATTGTCATGGCTTAATCAAGACATGACCATTATCATTTCATTTTTAATGCAAATTGCAAGGATCAAAGAGTATCTTCCAAATGAAATGATGATGGTCAAAGTGTCAACCTAGGTCAACAAGTCAAGAATATCAAATGGTCAACAACCATAACCATGCACAATTATATTAAACTAATATCAATTAACCATAATACACACATAAGCATTAGGGTTAATAAAATGACAATGGTCATTAACCCTAATCAAAGTCCTCTCCCTCTGTCTCAATCAATTCTGCATACGCACCCGTATTCGTGATCCGAGGAACACGAACACAATGAGATAAAACCAATCCCAAATCATATACTAGGATGCGGCTTAAACCAAAGCCCGCTAGTATAAGCTGTCCGGACAGCAAACGTGCACAAGTGCGCGGATGTGAACGAACCCTGTCGCAAAACCATGCGACCTCTACTCATTTTTCCTAAAGGCGAATAGCTCTCTGTGTGGGACTCTAAAGACTCGACACTACGCTGGCAGTGGGATTAACCACAGACCCTAAGCGGCACTAGCTGTACATAACGGTCCCCAGGTAGATGCCGATAAGAAGACTGACGAGGTGACCCCATCTGAACTCCTACTGAGCCTGTATGTGACAGTCTCCGTACAGTCCGGTCTGTTCGTCTGATACATCGCATGGCGGGCCTAGAGGGCGGTGAACGTCAGTCCCCTAATAGCGGTACAAGTCGTGTCGGAGTGTAGCCCAGAACACCCTGAGATAACACTGGAAACCTACCAGTATATCTCGCTTGCCCTGGCCAGGGACTACTTGTGTAATGGCTCTCCTGGACACAGCGCGATGTCAACCCCCAATACCGGGAGAGACGAATCCTGTCTAACCGTCACTGCCTCCAAGTGCTTCGCGACTGCACCTAAAAACTACCTGTTTGCACGACTCCTTTGAGCCGTGGTAGGGTAGTAATCAAAGTGCAGTGGGAACACACTCGAGGCGAAGTGACAGTGTCAAGTCAGCGGACTAAGCTGTACTCATGTCACCTGGGAACTGATAACTGACGATAGGTATAATACCAACCAACAGTTCCCGACGAGTCCTGTCCAGTGTACTCGTAACCTAACGAGCACCCTGCATACTATCTCAAGTACAACGTACTTGCGGCTGTGGGACAGACCGTCTCCCACGCTGGGATGAGAAGCGCATACGCTAGTCTACTCCGGAGTATCGATGCCCTGTCTCGATAGTCCAACGACTAGGGACCTGTATAAGGATGTGCTTATGGATTACCCAGCCCCCACGAGTGTTAGCGCCATCACAACGCTGGTAATCAAGCAAATATCCTAAGGGCTCTACTAATATGTATATAAGCGATATGCTAAAAGAAACACATGCACATATTGAAGTAGAGACAAACCAAGCAGCATACTACCATTTTGAGCAAGATTGTATATACAACTGTGAATATCCCAAGCTTCCATCAAGTAATATACAAACTAGTATGATATAGTAATGGCCTCTAAGGCATATACACTAACAATCTCCCACTTGCACTAAGGCCATGTACTGGCGTATCGAAGACCTATCATCTCGATCGGCCGCTCGAACTGAGTCTGGGGCAAGGCCTTGGTGAATGGATCTGCAGTGTTATCTTCTGAAGCAACCCTCCGAACCTCGATCTCCTGGCGATCCACGATCTCCCTGATCAGGTGCTACCGCCTCAAGATGTGTCTGGATTTCTGATGGGACCTGAGTTCCTTCGCTAAAGCTATAGCCCCGTTGTTGTCGCAATACAGAGGTATTGGGTCAACAATGGACGGAACCACCTGAAGTTCTTTCAAGAACTTTCTCATCCAGACAGCTTCTTTTGCGGCATCAGATGCAGCGATGTATTCCGCTTCCATAGTTGAGTCAGCAACGGTTTCCTGTTTGGAGCTCTTCCAACACACCGCCCCTCCATTGAGGGTAAAGACAAAACCAGACATGGACTTGGAATCATCCTTATCACTCTGGAAGCTGGAGTCAGCAAAGGCCTCAATCTGGAGGTCTTTTCCGCCATACACCAAGAACATCTCCTTAGTCCTTCTCAGGTACTTGAGAATGTTCTTTACCGCTATCCAATGTTTCTCCCCAGGGTTTGACTGATACCTGCTTACCACGCTCAGTGCATAAGCCACATCCGGTCTGGTACACAACATCGCATACATTATAGAGCCTACCGCAGAAGCGTAGGGTATAATAGACATGCGATCCCTCTCCAAATCAGTCTTGGGAGACATCTCTTTGGAGTGGGTGATCCCGTGACAAGCCGGTAGATTACCGTGCTTGGAATCTTCCATACTGAATCTCTTCAGTATGGTGTCGATGTACCTGGACTGTGATAGTCCTAAAATCCTCTTGGATCTATCACGGTAGATCCGGATCCCCAGAATGTATGAGGCATAACCCAGGTCTTTCATGGAGAACCTGTGTAACAAGAACCCCTTGACAGATTGTAGCACAGGAATGTCATTTCCTATTAAGAGAATGTCATCCACGTATAAAATGAGGAATACTACAGTTCTCGCTACAAATCTACAATAGATGCATGGTTCATCTGGATTTTTGATAAAGCCAAATTCCTCGACCGTCTCATCAAAACAGATGTTCCAACTCCACGATGTCTGCTTTAGTCCATAAATGGACTTAAGCAACTTGCACACCTTTCCGCTGCTCCCACTCTGAATGAAACCCTCTGGCTGGTCCATATAGACACACTCCTCTAAATGTCCATTTAGAAAAGCGGTCTTTACGTCCATCTGCCAAATCTCATAATCGTGGAAGGCAGCAATGGCAAGAAGGATCCCAATGGATTTCAGCATAGCTACTGGAGAAAAGGTTTCGTCATAGTCCAAACCAGGTCGCTGACGAAAACCCTTTGCAACCAGTCTAGCTTTATAGGTCTCAACCTGTCCATCTACACCAATCTTCCTTTTGAAGATCCACTTGCATCCCACGGGTTTTACCCCATCTGGAGCAATGTCCAACGTCCATACTTTGTTGGTGTACATGGACTCCATTTCGGTTCGCATTGCATCCAGCTATTTTACCGAGTCGACGCTCTGAATGGCTTGCTGGAAGCTAGTCGGCTCATCACAATCTATGATGCAATCCTCTCTATCCCCGTCAATGACAAAACCGTAGTATCTCTCGGGCGGATGAAACTGCCTACTACTCCTGGGGAGTGGCGTGGGAATGTCCTGATCTTTCGAACCCTCTGGTTCTACTAAGCTTTCAGTAATAACTCGTGGTTCTGGAATTTCTTCCAGTTCTATTGCGCTCCCACTTATTTCTTTTTCTATGAACTGGTGTTCTAGAAAGTGGGCATGGCGAGAAACAAAGACCTTTTGTTCCTCTTCGCAATAGAAGAAATATCCCTTGGAGTTCTTTGGATATCCCACAACCTTGCACTGTACTGAGCGTGCCTCGAGCTTGTCCGCATGCTGCTTTTTTACAAAAGCTGGACATCCCCATGTCTTAATATGATTAAGATAGGGTCACTTCCCACACCACATCTGATATGGTGTAGTAGGAACAGTCTTAGTTGGAACTCGGTTCAAAAGGTATGCAGCTGATTCTAGCGCATATCCCCAGAACGATCGCGGCAACTCAGCGTTACTCATCATGGACCGTACCATATCCAATAGGGTTCGGTTCCGTCTATCCGATACACCGTTATGTTGCGGAGTGTATGGAGGAGTAAGCTGAGAGAGAATTCCATTCTCTTTTAAGTAACCCAGGAACTCGGCACTCAAGTATTCACCACCTCGATCAGATCTCAGTGCCTTGATACTTTTGCCTGTTTGTTTCTCTACTTCATTCTTGTATTCCTCGAATTTTTCAAAAGCCTCGGATTTATGTTTCATTAAGAAGATATATCCGTACCTTGAAAAGTCATCCGTAAAAGTAATGAAGTATGAATAACCGCTTCGCGCATGTGTAGACATTGGACCGCACACGTCGCTTTGTACGAGTCCCAAGAGCTCGCTCGCTCTTATTCCGTATCCAGTGAACGGAATCTTTGTCATCTTTCCTTTGAGACATGATTGACAAGTTGCATACGATTGATATTCGAACGGATCCAAATATCCTTCTGTATGTAACTTAGTCAACCTTCACTCATTGATGTGACCCAGTCTACAATGCCATAAGAAAGTTTTATTGATTTCTGGAGACTTTCTTTTGTGTGTATTCTGGACATTGAAAATCTGTGGTTGGTTTAATACGTATATACCGTTGTTCAATGTACCTGACCCAATCAAAACTTGATTAAGGTGAATGTTCACTACATTACTTACAAATGCAAATTCATAACCTTCTTTAGATAATAAAGATACAGAAATGATATTACAAGTTGCATTTGGTACATAATAACAACTACGCAAAACCAAAAAGTGTCCATCCGACAATCCCAGGTGATAGTCCCCCACGGCCTCAGCAACCATGCTAGCACCGTTTGCAACTCTGAGGGTCATGTCACCTGCCTTCAAAACTCTATGCTTTCTCAACGCCTGCAAAGAATTACAGATATGAGATCCTGATCCGGTATCCAATACCCAGGATGTAGAGTTTATTGATAGACAGTTTTCAATAACATACACACCTGAAGCTGAAGCCGCAACTCGCTTCAAATCCTGTGTTCTAGCCTTCCAAGCCTTGCAATCCTGTTTCCAGTGACCACTTTTGTGACAATAGAAGCATTCTTCCTTCCCCACCAGCTTTCCCGCTGTTAGTTATATGTATGCCCTAGAGGCCATTACTGTACATTGGATGTATATTGTAGTGGATGCTGGGACATATATAGGGAGGACTTTCTTGCTCGACATGATTGTATGCTATCTGGTTGCTCTTTACCTTAACGTGTACGAAGGCTGTCTCTCTATTACATGTTGGTAAAGCCCTTAGGATGTGTACTTGATTACATGGACTATGATGCGGATCATACTAGTGGGGACATGGTAGTCCATAAGTACATCCTTCAAAGTCCCTAGTCGTGGGTGTATCGAGACGGGGCATCGATATACCAGAGTAGACTAGCGTGTACCTTCTCGACCTATACAGATGGGCAATGGATGATCCCATATCCATCGGTGTTTGACATCAGAGATGATATATGGGTGCTCAGTAGAGACTGGGTACACTGGACGGACTCGCCGAGAACTCCCAGATGGTATTATACCTCACGTAAGATGGCAGTTCTCTGGTGACACTGGTACAGAGTAGTCTGTTGACCCGAGATCGTCATAGAGTCTTGTGTGGTTCCCACTGTGCTTTGATTTCCATCTTACCACGTCCAAGAGGGCGTGCAAAACGGTGGTTTTTGGGTACAGTCCCGAGTCACATGGAGGCAATGAGCGATAGTAGGGGATTCGTCTCTCCCGGTATAGGGAGTTGATGTTGCGCTGTGTTCGATTGGCTATAACAGGAAATCCCTGGCCAGGGTTGCTGAGATTTACTGGTAAGTGTTACCAGTATTTTCTCGAATTGTTATAGACCTCATATCGACACGACTTATCGAGCTATTGGGGTCTGACGTTTACCACCCCTAGGCAAGATATGCGACATATCAGACGATCAGACCGGACTGTATGGTAGTGTTACTTGTTGGATTCACTGGAGGGTGAGCGGGATTGCTCGTCGATCTTCTGATCGCTCAATACCCGGGTGGCCGTTACGTTTAGCAGACCGCTTGCGGCTTGTCGGTGCTTGATATGATCATCACCTGCTGCCGGCGTATTGACGAGTCTTTAGAGTCCTACACAGAGGTTTCCTGGCTCAAGCGAAACGAAATAGGAGCACATATGAGATATGTGCGGGACCGAGAATAATACGAGTATGTGATACCGTATTCCATTCTCGGGATGAATGTATCGATTGGTTGTATGCGATATAACCTAGTTATCGATTCAAGCGTTGATTCGATAAGCCGATACATTGATATTAGTCGGTTATATGCGATATGACCGGATCGTTAAATCAAGTGTTGATTTAATGATTTAATGCATAATTATATATTTGATATATTACTTTGCATTAACTAGTATCGGTTCATTTAAGATGGATTTTCTCACTCGAATGTGCACATTGTATATGTGATATATTTTGTGCACTTGTTTGTATCATGTTTGATGATATAAGATTGCTAGGGTTTTGTGTAAAGAATTAATCCTTGGTTAAATAAATGGTTAGGGTTTTTATTTATCCATTAGTTATTTATTCATTCATTTATCTTTATGAATTTGGACAAAAAGAAAAAGAGAAATGAAAACAAAAAGGTTGCTTTCAAAGATGAACCTTCATGAAGGTTTGACCAAAGTGACCATTTTGTCTTCATGTCTTAACCCAACCATTCACTAACCCTTGTTAATTCTCTACACCTAACCATGGTTTGCTTATGATAAGAATTGATATTCTTTTCTATTCTTTAATTCTTATCATAACAATATTCATCTTCTTCTTCTTCTTGACCACTTGAAGAAAGCTTACTTCATCAATGGTGATTGATGAAGAAGAGTGAGAAATCCAAATCTAAAGTCTACCCACTTCCTATTTCTTCATCCTCTACCTCTTGCCAAGTAGTAGAGTGTGTTTCCTTCATAAGTTTTCTTGGCTTGGTGAAGGTGGAGCTTGATCTAGCGATGCCTCAACGTAGATCATCTTCGGCATGGACATCGACGACCTAGCTCGCCATTTCTCGGACGAAGCCGACGCTAGAGCCCGGGAATTCATTTGGACAGCGAGGGGACTTCGTTGCGGAGCTATGGAGGTGGAGCACCGGATCTACAAAGGTTGTATTTCCGTTTAAACTTTAGTTAAGTTGTTAACTAGTTTCTTTTTCGCCTAAACATCTAGCCGACGATCCGTTCTAGGGTTTCTCGGCACCGTTAAAATTTGAAATTGGCTTGATTGATGCCTTGTGAGACCTCATTAGGGTGCCTATGAACCCTATAGTGGTATCTGAGCCTAGCTAGAGCCTTAGACGATGCGTAAACGGAATTTGAAATCCGAACGGACCCGAAACCCCAATTTGACATGCTCTCTGTACTTTTTCTAAAATCGTGGATTTTTCCAAATTAAAAATATGCAGAAAACTCAGCAGGGTATTCTAAGAATTACGGCGCAAAATTTATTGCATGAACAGTGTAATCGGCGGCGGAACCGCGGCATAAGCCTAGCTTATGCGGCGGTTCCGCGGCAGCACTGTGACGTCAGCCCTAACTGTTTGCACAGTAATTCATTGTCTCAGGTGCTGAGTTCTCTAGGAATTTTTAAAATTTATTCATGAGTTGAATTTTCTGGAGTTGTTTTGGGGATTCGGTGTTTTGATCGGAGTATCAAATTTTGTCTATGTGGCTTTCCGGATAAATTTTAGAATATGTTAAAAAGTTCGACCGGATATAAATACCAAATTTTTCCCCTGTCGGGAAATTTCCAAGTGTTGGATTTTTCCGTAGTTTAAAGACGTTCTAAGTAGTGCAAGTAACTCGATGGACCCTCTAGAAGACAACAAACCTTAACTCGATTATGTGACCGTCTTGAACTGCCCTTTGAACCTTCGGGTTTGGGGCAGTACGGCGTGCCACATGTGAGGCGTTGGCTTGACCCTTCTACGGCTGGACCGTTGGTAATGAGGCACGAACTGAATGTTTTTAGACTTGTTTCATGTGTTGATCTGTATCGGGAAAACTTGGGTGTTCGATTGTTCGATCGGAAAGTTTAACATTTTCTATTTATCCGGAATGTGATACAATAATTGGAATTCACAAGTAGTTATGAGATAACTGAATGAATGTTATAAACATAGCAGTTTAGTCTCACTTGATCGGTTGCCACGGAATTTTGATGTGATCAAAAGTCCGTCGCAATCACGTAGCGTACGCGGATACTAGCCGGGTAAACTTAATAGACAACCTCACTCCATAGCCCCGACCAAGTGACTTTAGGAGAACCCCGTCGCCGAAAGCATCCGATCGGGTGCTCGCGGCAGCGGTGTTCCGCCTTGGTGCACTTTGTCGACGGCATCGGGGGTGCGGCCGCCTATTGAAGTTTGCGACGAGCATTCGATCAAGATGTCGGGAATCTTGTTGAATTGCCCGACTTGATATTGAAAAGAGTTTTTGATAATGAGACTAAAATGCGGGGTTTATAATTGTTAGGCATGCGATGTCTAAGTAATTCATTTGGTCAGACATGCGATGTCTGAGGTGGTTGCGGATTCCAACTGTTGTAGTTTTACACTTTCTTTTCTGTGACCGTAAGTGTAATATGTGATATCGCCGGTTTCGTTGCTATATGTCAACGACAATTGGGATGTGCATATTTACTTACGTTGATGACATGTGATGTTATGTGTTGCTGGATATGTTATATTGGATCGTCGTGTTTGAATAGCCGGGGGTTTTTATGTGAGATGAGTGTTTTTCATTTTCATTCATGTAAAAACTTGTATGTAATATTCTTTTATTGGGGCACTTCCAGGTAGCGGAAGTAGTCACCTTTTGTATATTATTTACTTTTCCGCACTAGGATAGACCTAAGGAGGAGGGCACGAGTAACCGGGTTCTGGAGTCCAGTGGGAGACCAACTCGAGGAGTCGAGTCCGGGTCTCCTAACTGTAGAATTGGTAGGGTTGCTTGCCGCTCTCGTAGGGGTCTAGGGGTGTGGGTTTTGGCTATTCATCGCGACCGTGGAATCCGTGTTTTATACTGGCTCGTATTGAAAACACGGACGTCCTAGTATATCCAATATTTCATATGATTCTTCTGCTGCGATATCTGTGATGTGATCATGTGATGTTCTATGATAGATACAGTATATAGTATATATGATATATTATATAGACGTTACTTATGTTTTACACCCGCGCTAGCCCTGCCCCACTCTGCCGTTAGTTACCTAACTTAACGGTGCACGAGGGGACATCGAGGCGAATGCGGATGGCATAAGTGTACGTCGTATTTATATGTGATGTTTAGGTACTTAAATGATGGGACTTCATTAATGTGATTAATGAAAGAAAAGAAACCTAAGATGTTGTGGAATCGAATTTCAAAATAAAACAGGTAGCTACAGTTCTTGCTTTGCACAGCGGTATATGTGATATATCCTGCACCTTATTCGATAAGGAAAGGACCGAGATCCCTTCACCGGGAGTGACTCCTTTAGCAATAACTGGCAGATGCTACAACCCTCGGTTTGTATTTTGATTGCTTTTAAGTGTTTTTGCTTTGCACAGCGTTATATATGATATATCCCGCACCTCATTCGACGAGGAAAGGACCGACGATCCCTTCACCGGGAGTGACTCCTTTAGCAAAACTAGAAAAGCCTCAAAAGCACTCCATTTTAAAACCATTTGATTCTACAACGATATCAAGTTCATTACGCAATAGGTTTTCAGAAAAACCTGTCGTAGCCCTCCGTCATTTCAGATAAGTACTAGTTAGTATTCGTGCTGCGGTAGTTTGGCATTCGTCAAGGCGTAGTGTACGGTCGCTAGCTAGTATTTATCTGCTTATGCATATGATGCAGATTGGATTAGGGTATTCGTACGGCGTTGTTTAGCATTCGTCAAGGGTCATGCGGGTGGGTTTAATTCGATCAAGAAATGTACGGGTTGAACTTGACTAGTGGACTATGGGTTGTTTGGCATTCGTCAAGGTCATAGGACACTAGGGGTAAAATATTATCGGGAATTTCAAGTGTTGAAATTTGCAATGAGATTGCATACCTTCTATGAGATAGTTGGATCCCGATACCCGCTGCGAGTAAGAGTTACTCCTGGGAGAGTTTTACACATTACAATTAGTCGTTCAAGTAGGTGTCTAGAAAGGTGTTAACGAGGTTACGCCTCTGGGAAAACGAGGTTTACATTAATTAGGTCCGTGCGAAAGAACGGGGCACCTCCCTCAAAGTACCGACACTGGCCTGGCTGAAAGATTGGCGAACTTGTAGTGTGTAATTAATCCCGGTTAGTCTTTCCTTTTAGGGTTTGAAGGAAGATTTGATAAAAAGCAGTGGGAGCCATCCTGATTAGATAAAACAAAACCAATCTATTCTTGCAAGAGCGCACGCTGAGTGTTTTCTTCTCTCTCTCTCCAGGTAGCGACCATATCACGCCTTAATCAAGATAATAATACGGATTACTGACCGAACCCGCTTGTTATACTGAGCTGGGGAACGTTGGTCCCGCTCCAACTTATAATTGTTATAAGACAGAGCAGGAAATTGGGGAATACCAGATTTCCCGTGCCACCCAAACGAAGAGAGTGCATGCTGATGCATCATCTTCGGGTGTGTTCATTACAAAGAACTGTTTCTCAGTATCCTCCGCATCCTGGGTATATGATACCGGATTAGGATCCCAGATATGTAATCAGTTACATAGGGCTACAAAAGGGTAGAATAACTGAGAACGGGTGATAAGTTTCATGAGGCAGAAAACGGAGCAAGTGTTGCAGCCAAGTCTGTTGGTCACTGTCACCCTGTATTACCAATACATTGATTCTGAACGAATGTTATTAGATACCGAACCTGATATACAAAATTATATCTGTCTCTTTATTAGTAAAGAAACGATAAAATTTTGTATTGTTGGATAATATTTTGAACATTTCCTATATCAAAAGTTGATCGGTTCAGGGACGTTATCTAAAAACATTAATGTTCTAAATCAAACTACTGTTCTTAGTATACAGAACACACACAAGAGGAAGAGTTCAAAAATGAACGAATTCTTCTTGAGGTATTGTAGACTAGGTCAGATCAATGTGACCCGATTAGCTAGAGTTACATAAAGATGCAAATTTAAATTAGTTTGAATTTACATCTTGTGAAACTCGCCAGTCATGTCATAAAGACAAGATGACCATAGCTCCGTTTACTGGAAACAGAGAAAGAGTTAGTGAACTCTTGGGACTGATACATGATGATGTATGTAAGGTCTCCTTTCTACACATGCCTGGACTGATTCTTTATACTTCATTATATTCTCTGATAATCTCTCAAGATTCAGTCATATGTTCCTGTTGAAACTTAAGTCCGAACCTTTTGAGATATTCACAGAATATGATTTAGAAGTAGAGAACCGATATACGGGTATAAGTATTATGTCCTTTGATGTGATCGAGGAGGAGAATACTTGAGCACGGAAATTCTGGACTATTCATAAGGAGAATGAGATTCTCTCTCAGCATTACTCCTCCGTATACACCATAGCACGATGGTATATCGGGGCGGAGCAATTGAACCCTATTCGATATGGTGTGCTCTATGATGAGTACTACTGAGTTACCTATTTTCTTTTGGGAGTTATGCACTTATGAAGCTGCATACCTATTGAATTAGGGTTCGAATCAAATCAAAGCCTACGATTTCATATGTGATATGGAAAGGGAAGAGCCCATGTCTTAAGCTAGTTAAGATTTGGGGTTGTCCGGCCTATGTCTGAAAAGCAAAATCCGGACAAGCTCGAGGCAATGTCAGTTATGTACAACTGGAAATGTTCCAGCTATACAAACTGCAACTGATGATTTGACAGAACCAAAGGATTCAGTAGATTCCAACGAACCTCAGCCTCTCCACCGATCTAGTAGGGTTCTTCACCCACCTGAGAGATACTTCAGTTGCTCTATGACAGTGGGAGCGAGGATTGCATCATGAGATGATGACCCAACTAGTTTCGAGCTGGCCATCGGGGGTAGGACTCTGTAAGAATGGCTGGATGCTTAGCAATCTGAGATGGAATCCTTATACACCAACAAAGTATGGACTTTGGTTGCTATATCTGAAGGGTTAAATCCCCATCAGGAGCAAGTATATCTTGAGAAGATTACTTGGCGTAAATGGAAAAGTTGAGACTTTCAAAGCTAGACTTCTTAAAGGTTTTCGTCATTGACCAGGCATGGATAATGATGAAACCTTTTCCAGTACCTATGCTTAAGTCCATCCAGATCCTACTGTAACAATTAGGAAAAAGCTAGAAATAAATAAATTTAATTAAAATAAGAATAAGCTGATAAATCACAAAATGGTTAAAATCAAATATGTTAATCTTCATAAATTTTATGTAATACAAATTAAATTAGAATTTTTGAATGTAATATAAATAAGTTATAAGGGTTTTAATGGAAATTTTAGCTTCATTTTAACAAAATAGGTGTTTTATAATAAGTAAGTTGTGAGGGGTTAAATTGTAAAGTTTAAGTTTTTATGTAAATATGAAATTGTTGTAGATATAAGTGAAAATGTTGGAAAGGTCAAATTAGCTCAGAATTTAAATGAGATTAAAACAAAATTATGAAGATAATGCTTAAACACCTCATGCTTGCATGTTTTCCAATTTCTTCACACCTCCTTCTTGCATGAAACCTACACCTTCAAACCTTGACACCACCACCTTCCCTTATCCTTCCTCCTCTCACATATAAAACTAAATTTCAGTTCTGAAACCTAATTAAAACTGAAAAGAAAATAAAAAGGGAAGGAAAAATAAAGAAGAGAAAAGAAAGAACAAGAAGAACAAGAGAAAGAAGTGGAAGAATGGAGCTTGTTCTTGAGTGTAGTTCATCATCAAGCTAGAAGGGGTTGGCTAATCATGAAGGGTTATTCCTACAACTAATAGGAGGGTAAACTTCTTAAACTCAGTAGGTAATTAAGTTCTGTAGATTAGTTAATTTTAGTTTAGATAAATCACATGATAACGTATTTTAACAAATTTAGTGTCTGTGGGAATCTGCTTTAATCTGGAACATAATTAAATAAATTCAACAGAGTAGAAATGATGTAGGTAACAACTAGAGTTAACCACAGGAAGACGGAGGCAGGGGGCCGGTTTTGGGCCGGCGACAGAAGGAGTTTGGCCGGCGTCGCCGGCCATGTTGTGGGGTTTGTGGGTTTGTTCAATTGGGGTGTCTACAGTGTTCAATTTAGGCTATTTTGGCACTGTTGATTTAAATTAGTTTCACTGTAGTTTAAATCTGGAATGATATATCGGAAAGGGAATCGTAAAACGCTAAATACGACACGATGAAATCAAGTCGCGTTTTAAATTCTGAACCAGTACAGATTTAGGCTAAAATCCAGTAAGACTAAGTGTTTAATAACTTGAAAGGATCAGATAGTATATAACTTATGGGGGTTAGCGTGTTTCTATGTCCGTTATATCGGAAATGTAGTTTTGCTTATACGCGTTAACTTTGCATATTTAGACGCGGATTCGAGAAATACGGAAGCCGTGAGGAAAGGGAAAGGATTAGCGATTCCGGAGTAGATTCGACTTTCCGGTGAGTAGACTAAACATCTACCGGGGAATTTAGTAAAGATGGCGTGTTTCGCCCATGGTTTTACTTAATGTGATATTCATATCATCATGTTTAATTATTAGAATTTCATTCATTAAAATGCTTGTATATTGCTTAGTTGTTAGAACACTTCACAAGTATCGACAAGTCATGCCACGTGCATATCTTATATGCTACACACACCTCGTCGATATTGCCATGCACATACACTTAAATATCATACTTATTAACATGGATTATATTGTCTTTCATATGTCAAGTATATTGGTAGAATTCCTTATTTACATTCTGTTGTTTATGCGTACTTCCATGTTGGATATGAGATAGATGTAGAATTGAGGATTTATGATTTTGAGTTTTGATTACTACTACATAAATCCAGTTTTTCATGATTGATGTGACATGTCCACCCTGAGATGATTTCTGTTTTTGATTTTATTCTGGATCGAGTGGGGGAGATATACGGTCGCGGATTTACGTTATCCATACTGAGTGGGGGAGCTATACAGTTGGATACAGGGTGGACCCGGTCGAGACCGAGGGGCAGGATAGCCGTATTGAGACGGGGGAGCCTAGCGAGGTTACTCGATACCGGAGTTGGTTATAGAAATACGGCGTGTATCTAGAGGATAACGACCGATATTATTAGTATAGGATCATTCGGGGAATGATGCCTATAAGAAATGAAGATTTTGTGTCGTTGATGGACACCGAGAAATGATTTACTTGAGTTGTGATTTCAGAAGTATAATGAGGTTTATTGATTGGATTTCACATATACTCATATATCATATTGATTCATATTCAGTAGCATGATTGTCATATTTACTTTATTCGCCGTTATATGTTAGTCGTATTCACTGAGTTGGCAACTCATCCCCGTTGTGCCACAGTTCCTTGCAGGGATAGAGTGGACGGGTAGCTGCGAGGCAGGATCACTTCTGCTGTTATATTCCATCTTTTGCTAGGTAGGTTACATGTGTAGTAACCTTCCCTTTTATACTTTTGTATCTAGAAAGACTCCATCAGACTTGTATTTTGACTTAGAAAAGAGAGTTGGTAAATATATGTACAGTTGAGATCGGTTGATCAGTTTCATAGCTTCTTTCTTTATGAGATTCAGTGATGTTCTATATTTTATATTCATGTTTATTGTTAATATTGTTGATTCCAACTCGGAATGCAACTAAACTTAACCTTATTAATTGTTTACTGATTTAAATTCATAACTTGAGATTTCTACTTAAAAACTAAATTTTCATAAATAATTCCGCAATAAGGTATTTTGATCTTGGTTTTTGGCTTACTTGGAATTGTGCATATCTTTAGATATGATACAATCTGAGTGCCTGTCACATCCAAACTTGGGTCGTGACAAAGTTGGTATCAGAGCTTAGGAGTAACCTTACGGAATTCAGTAAGGGATTTCAATAGGTTGATGTAAGTCTGAGAGTTAGGATGACCTTTGGTTTGATGGAGTAGGTGAATTAGGACGAATGCAGTACCGTACGTATGTTCCGCGGCATATTTACGTTATCGTATTCAGCCTAACTAACCTTAGGATGTTTATCTTGATCTATTCTTCCGTTGATTCTCCGTTATTGAATTCTTCTGTTCCCACACCTTATCAACTCTCGTTTCTTGTTCCAGTTGCTATGGCTACGCGGGCTAGGCGAGCCGCAGCCAGGAATGCAGCTAGGGCGAGTCCGCCTGTGACGAGGACTGGTACACCGGACGTGCAGGAGGTGCATGAGCATGCTGATCCTCCTCCTCCAGATCGCATGCCTAGGATCGAGGAGGGTATGTTGGGATTACAGCGAGTGGTAGGACAGTTAGCTGAGACTACTCGAGCTTTGAGATCAGATCCAGCACCGACCGTAGCAGAGTCCGAGGTACAGCCTACACAGACGGTAGCACCAGTAGATACGAGAGTGATGGAGGTATCACTTACGGAGTTTATGAGATTGAGACCACCGGTATTCACAGGGACCGATGTGGCGGAAGATCCTCAGTCTTTTCTTGATAGAATGGCGAGGATAGGCAAATCATTACGATGTTCTGATGCGAGGTCAGTTGAGCTGACTAGCTTTCGTTTGGAGGGACTTGCACAGGAGTGGTGTGAGTCGATGGAGAGAGGGCGAGCTACGAATCTTCCTCCGATGACGTGGACCGAGTTTTCTACAGTCTTTCTTGCCAGATTTCTTCCCGAGAGTGTGAGGGATGCTAGAGCTAGCAGTTTTGAACCATTGAAGAAATCAGCAAGTATGTCAGTAGCCGATTATGACTTACGATTCACCCAGCTTTCGCGATATGCCCCATACTTGGTACCTACAGAGGAGCTTCGGGTGAAAAGGTTCCTAAGGAGTTTGGACACACAGTTGTATCTGGCGATAGGCTCCCAGCATTTTGATACATATGCACAGGCCATGGATGCGGCGATTCGAGTAGAGGAGCGTTTGAGCCAGTCAGGAGTTGTTCCGGAGCCAAAGAGGAGTAGAACAGTCGTGCCGACAAATAGACAGTTTGGCCGAGGTAGAGGGTCCTATCCAGGCAGATATACTCCAGGCCGCAGTGTTGGACGAGATTGGACACAGGGCCAGATGTTTAGTTCTTATCCTGGTGATCAGAGACCACCATCTACCTGTTATAGTTGTGGACTTCCCGGACACTTTGCGAGAGATTGTAGATCTCAGGGCGGGACCGTTGCTCCACAGGCTGTTTTACCCCTTCCACCTCCTACACCGATGGATTTACTTCCTCCCCCAGTTGGCGCTACACGCCAGGCAGTTGCACCACGAGGTCGAGGCTATGCAGGACGTGCTCAGAGAGGTAGAGGAGATAGAGGTAGAGGACGACAGGATGCGGGCAGGGGCCAGGCACGGGTTTTTGCACTGACTCCACAGGATGCCCAGGCATCAAATGCAGTCGTGACAGGTACTCTTATAGTATGCTCAGTAGAGGCACATGTTTTATTTGATCCCGGTTCTACACACTCTTATGTATCGTCACGATTCGCACTTTTATTGGGGAAGGAGTCGTCATTATTAGAGTTACCATTGGTAGTGATTACTCCAGTTGGAGATTTCTTTATAGCTCGGCACGTATTCAGATCGTGTTCGGTGCGTATTGGTAATAGAGATTCGCTAGTTGATCTGATTCTCCTGGACATGTTGGATTTTGATATACTTCTTGGGATGGATTGGTTAGCCGCTTGTCATGCCTATGTAGATTGTAGAGGAAAAGCGGTTAGATTTTGTTTTCTAGGTGAAGCGGTGTTTGTTGTGCAGGGGGATTGCAAGTTAACCCCTGTCAACATAATTTCTGCTTTTTGTGCGGGGCGGTTATTGAAGAAGGGTTGTCTCGGGTTCTTGGCTTTTATTCAGGACATAGGGGTCGCTGAAGTTCCATTGGACCAAATCCCGATCATACGAGAATTTCCTGAGGTATTTCCTGCAGAGTTACCAGGATTGCCACCTGATCGAGATATTGAATTCTGTATCGACTTGATTCCGGGTGCAGGGCCTATTTCTATACCACCATATCGAATGGCACCGACGGAATTGAAAGAACTCAAAGGCCAGTTGCAAGAGTTGTTAGATAGAGGACTTGTACGTCCTAGTGTTTCACCGTGGGGAGCTCCTGTGTTATTTGTAAAGAAGAAGGACGGTAGTATGAGAATGTGCATCGACTACCGACAGCTGAATCGCGTCACGGTGCGAAACAGGTATCCATTACCACGAATAGATGACTTGTTCGATCAGTTGCAAGGAGCCGGATTCTTCTCAAAGATTGACTTGAGGTCAGGATATCATCAGTTGAGGGTTCGGAAGGACGATATTCCGAAGACAGCGTTTCGTACGAGATATGGGCATTATGAATTTCTGGTGATGTCGTTCGGACTCACCAATGCTCCAGCAGCTTTTATGGATATGATGAACCGTATCTTTAGACCATTTATCGATCGGTTTATTATAGTATTCATAGATGATATTCTTGTATATTCTCGGAGTCAGACGGAGCACGAGCAGCATTTACGTATCACGTTGCAGACCTTGAAAGAGCATCAGTTGTATGCAAAGTTTTCTAAGTGTGCTTTTTGGCTCGATAGTGTGGAGTTCTTGGGTCACATAGTTACAAGACAAGGTATATGCGTAGACCCAAAGAAGATTGAAGCGGTACAACACTGGCCCAGGCCTATGTCAGTTACGGAGGTTCGGAGTTTCTTAGGTCTGGCAGGTTATTACAGACGCTTCGTACAGGATTTCTCGCGGATAGCGGCACCTTTGACAGGATTGACTAGGAAGGAAGTTCCATTTCAGTGGACTGATGCTTGTGAGCAGAGTTTCCAACAGCTGAAGATGCGTTTGACGACTGCACCTGTATTATCTTTACCTTCCGGGTCAGGGGGTTTCGTTGTGTATTGCGATGCTTCTAGAGTGGGCTTAGGCTGTGTGTTGATGCAACACGGCAAAGTTATAGCATATGCTTCTCGACAGTTGAAGAGGCATGAACAAAACTACCCCACTCATGATCTAGAGATGGCTGCGGTAGTATTCGCATTGAAGATTTGGAGACATTACTTGTATGGAGAAACGTGTCAAATCTTCACAGATCATAAAAGTTTAAAGTATATCTTTCAACAGAAGGATCTGAACCTCAGGCAGCGTAGATGGATGGAATTGGTGAAAGATTACGACTGTGAGATTTTGTACCATCCAGGCAAAGCAAATGTTGTAGCAGATGCCTTGAGTCGGAGGCCTGGAGGTAATTTATCTCACTTGAGAATTTTGCAGAGACAGTCTTCTACAGACTGGCAGATTTTATGTGATAGTCGTATACAGTTTGAGTTCACATCGGCAGGAGGTCAGTTAGCACATGTTCGCACCAGACCTCAGCTATTGGATCGTATTCGAGATGCGCAGCCTACAGATACTCGCATGATGGAGATTATGGATCAGGTTAAACAGGGCAAGGAGACGGAGTTCGTGATTGATGCTTATGGAGTGTTACGTTTTAGGACTCGTCTATGTGTGCCAGATTCTGACGGATTAAGGCGTGAGATTTTGGAGGATGCCCATAAATCAGTAAACAGTATTCATCCTGGTTCCACAAAAATGTATCGTGATTTGAAGAATTATTATTGGTGGGAAGGAATGAAGAAGGATGTTACGGGTTTTGTTTCAAGATGCTTGACTTGTCAGCAAGTCAAAGCAGAACACCAGAGGCCAGCCGGAGAGCTGCAACCTTTACCCATTCCAGAGTGGAAATGGGAACAGATTTCCATGGATTTTGTGGTGGGTCTACCCAGGACTAGCAGAGGGTATGATTCCATTTGGGTGATAGTAGACAGGCTGACGAAGGCCGCTCATTTTCTTCCAGTGAAGACGACATATGGATTTGCTCAGTATGCACAGGTTTATATCGATGAGATTGTACGTCTACATGGAGTGCCGACATGCATAGTATCAGATCGAGGTACCCAGTTCACGAGCAGGCTATGGCAGAAACTTCAGGACGCTCTTGGTACGCGACTGAGTTTTAGTACAGCTTTCCACCCACAGACAGACGGTCAGTCGGAGCGGACCATTCAGATACTCGAGGATATGCTTCGGGCTTGTAGCCTAGATTTCGGTGGTAGTTGGGATCGTCACCTACCTTTGGTAGAATTCTCTTATAACAACAGTTTTCAAGAGACGATCCAGATGGCACCCTTTGAAGCCTTGTATGGAAGGAAATGTAGATCACCTGTTTGCTGGACAGAACTTAGTGAGAGTTGTATATTGGGACCGCAGATAGTACAGGAAACTACAGAGAAGATTCACTTGATACGAGATAGAATGAAAGTGGCTCAAAGCAGACAGAAGTCATATGCAGATCGAAGACGACGCAAACTCGAGTTTGATGTGGGAGATCATGTGTTCCTTCGAGTATCTCCAATGAAGGGTGTGATGCGCTTCGGGAAGAAAGGGAAGCTCAGCCCCAGATATGTTGGACCATATGAGATTTTAGAAAGAGTGGGCGCTGTGGCTTATCGGTTAGCACTTCCACCGGGTTTTCCCGACGTACATCCAGTGTTCCATGTTTCGATGCTTCGCAGATATCTTCACGATCCATCTCATGCGATCCAGCATCAGACTCTACAGCTTGAGCCAGATCTATCCTTCACAGTGCAGCCAGTTGCTATTTTGGACAGACAGGCAAAGCAACTACGATCGAGGACACTGCCATCTGTAAAGGTTCTCTGGCAAGGAAAGGATCGCGAGGAGATTACTTGGGAGATGGAGGGCGCGATGCGGAAGAAATTTCCACATCTTTTCTTAGGTATGTATAGTAATTAGTTTAAATTCGGGGACCGAATTTTCTTAAGGGGGGAATATAGTAACAATTAGGAAAAAGCTAGAAATAAATAAATTTAATTAAAATAAGAATAAGCTGATAAATCACAAAATGGTTAAAATCAAATATGTTAATCTTCATAAATTTTATGTAATACAAATTAAATTAGAATTTTTGAATGTAATATAAATAAGTTATAAGGGTTTTAATGGAAATTTTAGCTTCATTTTAACAAAATAGGTGTTTTATAATAAGTAAGTTGTGAGGGGTTAAATTGTAAAGTTTAAGTTTTTATGTAAATATGAAATTGTTGTAGATATAAGTGAAAATGTTGGAAAGGTCAAATTAGCTCAGAATTTAAATGAGATTAAAACAAAATTATGAAGATAATGCTTAAACACCTCATGCTTGCATGTTTTCCAATTTCTTCACACCTCCTTCTTGCATGAAACCTACACCTTCAAACCTTGACACCACCACCTTCCCTTATCCTTCCTCCTCTCACATATAAAACTAAATTTCAGTTCTGAAACCTAATTAAAACTGAAAAGAAAATAAAAAGGGAAGGAAAAATAAAGAAGAGAAAAGAAAGAACAAGAAGAACAAGAGAAAGAAGTGGAAGAATGGAGCTTGTTCTTGAGTGTAGTTCATCATCAAGCTAGAAGGGGTTGGCTAATCATGAAGGGTTATTCCGACAACTAATAGGAGGGTAAACTTCTTAAACTCAGTAGGTAATTAAGTTCTGTAGATTAGTTAATTTTAGTTTAGATAGATCACATGATATCGTATTTTAACAAATTTAGTGTCTGTGGGAATCTGCTTTAATCTGGAACATAATTAAATAAATTCAACAGAGTAGAAATGATGTAGGTAACAACTAGAGTTAACCACAGGAAGACGGAAGCAGGGGGCCGGTTTTGGGCCGGCGACAGAAGGAGTTTGGCCGGCGTCACCGGCCATGTTGTGGGGTTTGTGGGTTTGTTCAATTGGGGTGTCTACAGTGTTCAATTTAGGCTATTTTGGCACTGTTGATTTAAATTAGTTTCACTGTAGTTTAAATCTGGAATGATATATCGGAAAGGGAATCGTAAAACGCTAAATACGACACGATGAAATCAAGTCGCGTTTTAAATTCTGAACCAGTACAGATTTAGGCTAAAATCCAGTAAGACTAAGTGTTTAATAACTTGAAAGGATCAGATAGTATATAACTTATGGGGGTTAGCGTGTTTCTATGTCCGTTATATCGGAAATGTAGTTTTGCTTATACGCGTTAACTTTGCATATTTAGACGCGGATTCGAGAAATACGGAAGCCGCGAGGAAAGGGAAAGGATTAGCGATTCCGGAGTAGATTCGACTTTCCGGTGAGTAGACTAAACATCTACCGGGGAATTTAGTAAAGATGGCGTGTTTCGCCCATGGTTTTACTTAATGTGATATTCATATCATCATGTTTAATTATTAGCATTTCATTCATTAAAATGCTTGTATATTGCTTAGTTGTTAGAACACTTCACAAGTATCGACGAGTCATGCCACGTGCACATCTTATATGCTACACACACCTCGTCGATATTGCCATGTCACATACACTTAAATATCATACTTATTAACATGGATTATATTGTCTTTCATATGTCAAGTATATTGGTAGAATTCCTTATTTACATTCTGTTGTTTATGCGTACTTCCATGTTGGATATGAGATAGATGTAGAATTGAGGATTTATGATTTTGAGTTTTGATTACTACTACATAAATCTAGTTTTTCATGATTGATGTGACATGTCCACCCTGAGATGATTTCTGTTTTTGATTTTATTCCGGACCGAGTGGGGGAGATATACGGTCGCGGATTTACGTTATCCATACTGAGTGGGGGAGCTATACAGTTGGATACAGGGTGGACCCGGTCGAGACCGAGGGGCAGGATAGCCGTATTGAGACGGGGGAGCCTAGCGAGGTTACTCGATACCGGAGTTGGTTATAGAAATACGGCGTGTATCTAGAGGATAACGACCGATATTATGAGTATAGGATCATTCGGGAATGATGCCTATAAGAAATGAAGATTTTGTGTCGTTGATGGACACCGAGAAATGATTTACTTGAGTTGTGATTTCAGAAGTATAATGAGGTTTATTGATTGGATTTCACATATACTCATATATCATATTGATTCATATTCAGTAGCATGATTGTCATATTTACTTTATTCGCCATTATATGTTAGTCGTATTCACTGAGTTGGCAACTCATCCCCGTTGTGCCACAGTTCCTTGCAGGGATAGAGTGGACGGGTAGCTGCGAGGCAGGATCACTTCTGCTGTTATATTCCATCTTTTGCTAGGTAGGTTACATGTGTAGTAACCTTCCCTTTTATACTTTTGTATCTAGAAAGACTCCATCAGACTTGTATTTTGACTTAGAAAAGAGAGTTGGTAAATATATGTACAGTTGAGATCGGTTGATCAGTTTCATAGCTTCTTTCTTTATGAGATTCAGTGATGTTCTATATTTTATATTCATGTTTATTGTTAATATTGTTGATTCCAACTCGGAATGCAACTAAACTTAACCTTATTAATTGTTTACTGATTTAAATTCATAACTTGAGATTTCTACTTAAAAACTAAATTTTCATAAATAATTCCGCAATAAGGTATTTTGATCTTGGTTTTTGGCTTACTTGGAATTGTGCATATCTTTAGATATGATACAATCTGAGTGCCTGTCACATCCAAACTTGGGTCGTGACACCTACTTGCCACGGCTACATACCATGACTACGATATCTGGTAGTTGGGTGCCATGACTGCTTTTCTAGATGTTGTTTTAGAAGAGTGCGTCTATAAGTACACAGCCAGAGGGGCTCGTAGACAGTGGGAGCAGCGGAAACGTGAGCAAGATGCTTTATCTGATAAAGCAGGCATCGCGGAGTTGGAACATCTGTTTTGATGGATTAGTCAAAGAAGTTGACATCATCAAAATGGTAGATGAACCTTGTATATACAAAAAGGTAGTAGGGAGTATGGTGGTGATCCTCGTAGAGTACGTGGATGACATACTCTTGATAAGAAAGGAGTTTCCTATGCTACGTTCGGTCAATCTCCGCTTATCACATGATTCTCCATATAGGATCAATGTGATATCTCTTAAATCCTGAGTTTTCATCTATGAGATAGATGTTATTTGGGTGTTAGAATACTCACTAGTAGTAGTGAGATGGTATCAGTTGATCCTGGGGAAAATCACAGGAAGGGTTCCAGAGTGATAAAGATGACTGAGTGTCAGTCACAGGCATTGTCTTTACCCTCAGTAAATGGACGGTATGTTGGAAGAGTTCCAAGCTAGATACCGTGGCATACTAGACGATAAAGGCAGAATACATCGCTACTTAAGATGCTACCGAAGAGGATGTTTGGGTCTATATTGGTTCATGAGATGAACTATGTTCCTCCCATTGTGTGACAATGGAGTTGTGGCTTATGCCAAGGAACGCAGGTCCCATCAGTGATCCAGACATATTCTAAGGCAGTATCACTTGATCATGGAGATGGTTGATCTATAAGGGATCGAGGTTAGGAGAGCAGAAACAGAGGACAACACGGCGGATCCACTCACGAAAGCCTATTCCCAGAGAGAGACTTTTATGGGATGGTTGAGTATGAGATACTACAACCACTGCTACAGATGGCCCTAGTGCAAGTGGGAGATTGTTAGTTATATGTATGCCCTAGAGGCCATTACTGTACATTGGATGTATATCGTAGTGGATGCTGGGACATATATAGGGAGGACTTTCTTGCTCGACATGATAGTCTGCTATCTGGTTGCTCTTTACCTTAACGTGTACGAAGGCTGTCTCTCTATTACATGTTGGTAAAGCCCTTAGGATGTGTACTTGACTACCTGGACTATGATGCGGATCATACTAGTGGGGACATGGTAGTCCATAAGTACATCCTTCAAAGTCCCTAGTCGTGGGTGTATCGAGACGGGACATCGATATACCAGAGTAGACTAGCGTGTACCTTCTCGACCCATACAGATGGGTGATGGATGATCCCATATCCATCGGTGTTTGACATCAGAGATGATATACGGGTGCTCAGTAGAGACTGGGTACACTGGACGGACTCGCCGAGAACTCCCAGATGGTATTATACCTCACGTCAGATGGCAGTTCTCTGGTGACACTGGTACAGAGTAGTCTGTTGACCCGAGTTCGTCATAGAGTCTTGTGTGGTTCCCACTGTGCTTTGGTTTCCATCTTACCACGTCCAAGAGGGCGTGCAAAACGGTGGTTTTTGGGTACAGTCCCGAGTCACATGGAGGCAATGAGCGATAGGAGGGGATTCGTCTCTCCCAGTATAGGGAGTTGATGTTGCGCTGTGTTCGATTGGCTATAACAGGAAATCCCTGGCCAGGGTTGCTGAGATTTACTGGTAAGTGTTACCAGTAGTTTCTCGAATTATTATAGACCTCATATCGACACAACTTATCGAGCTATTGGGGTCTGACGTTTACCACCCCTAGGCAAGATATGCGACATATCAGACGATCAGACCGGACTGTACGGTAGTGTTACTTGTTGGATTCACTGGAGGGTGAGCGGGCTTGCTCGTCGATCTTCTGATCGCTCAATACCCGGGTGGCCGTTACGTTTAGCAGACCGCTTGCAGCTTGTGGGTGCTTGATATGATCATCACCTGCTGCCGGCGTATTGACGAGTCTTTAGAGTCCTACACAGAGGTTTCCTGGCTCAAGCGAAACGAAATAGGAGCGCATATGAGATATGTGCGGGACCGAGAATAATACGAGTATGTGATACCGTATTCCATTCTCGGGATGAATGTATCGATTGGTTGTATGCGATATAACCTAGTTATCGATTCAAGCGTTGATTCGATAAGCCGATACATTGATATTAGTCGGTTATATGCGATATGACCGGATCGTTAAATCAAGTGTTGATTTAATGATTTAATGCATAATTATATATTTGATATATTACTTTGCATTAACTAGTATCGGTTCATTTAAGATGGATTTTCTCACTCGAATGTGCACATTGTATATGTGATATATTTTGTGCACTTGTTTGTATCATGTTTGATGATATAAGATTGCTAGGGTTTTGTGTAAAGAATTAATCCTTGGTTAAATAAATGGTTAGGGTTTTTATTTATCCATTAGTTATTTATTCATTCATTTATCTTTATGAATTTGGACAAAAAGAAAAAGAGAAATGAAAACAAAAAGGTTGCTTTCAAAGATGAACCTTCATGAAGGTTTGACCAAAGTGACCATTTTGTCTTCATCTCTTAACCCAACCATTCACTAACCCTTGTTAATTCTCTACACCTAACCATGGTTTGCTTATGATAAGAATTGATATTCTTTTCTATTCTTTAATTCTTATCATAACAATATTCATCTTCTTCTTCCTCTTGACCACTTGAAGAAAGCTTACTTCATCAATGGTGATTGATGAAGAAGAGTGAGAAATCCAAATCTAAAGTCTACCCACTTCCTATTTCTTCAGCCTCTACCTCTTGCCAAGTAGTAGAGTGTGTTTCCTTCACAAGTTTTCTTGGCTTGGTGAAGGTGGAGATTGATCTAGCGATGCCTCGACGTAGATCATTTTCGGCATGGACATCGACGACCTAGCTCGCCATTTCTCCGACGAAGCCGACGCTAGAGCCCGGGAATTCATTTGGACAGCGAGGGGACTTCGTTGCGGAGCTATGGAGGTAGAGCACCGGATCTACAAAGGTTGTATTTCCGTTTAAACTTTAGTTAAGTTGTTAACTAGTTTCTTTTTCGCCTAAACATCTAGCCGACGATCCGTTCTAGGGTTTCTCGGCACCGTTAAAATTTGAAATTGGCATGGTTGATGCCTTGTGAGACCTCATTAGGGTGCCTAGGAACCCTACACCCGCTACCTTTGTTGCCTTTCCTTTTCCCTTCGTATCCACTTTACTGACACCGCCTCTTGGTTTGGCGGGGGCTTTCTTCTTCTTACCCTTGTCCTTCACCCTGGATCTAGAAGAGGAAGATCCTCTTACAAACAAAGTGGATGTCTCCCTACCCTTCTGTAGGGTGCCCTCAGCACTCCTCAACATATTCAGAAGTTCGGAAAGTTCAACCTCCTTTCCTTGCATGTTGAAGTTAAGGATAAACTGGGCGTAAGTGGAAGGAAAGGACTGGAGAATCAAATCAGTATAGAGTTCATTCTCCAACGTGGTCCCAAGGTCCGCTAGCTCCTCTATGTAGCCAATCATCTTAAGCACGTGTTCCGCTACCGATGATCCGACGGCCAATCTTGCCGAAAATAGCTTCTTCGACACTTCGTATCTTGCGATACGAGACTGCTCTCCATACAGTTCTTTTGTATGGAGAAATATGGACTCTAGGTGCATATTCTCATGCCTCCTCTGATGTTCGTTGTCCATCGAGGCAAGCACGAGGCATTTGGCCTTCGCGCAATCGATCTCCCGTGTCTTACGGATTTCTTTATCCGCGACGCTGGAGGTGGGACCTGGGACAGGGGGAGCTTTGGTGGTAAGGACATACCCCAACTTTTCGTAAGTGATTGCCATCTTGACATTCCTGAGCCAATCTTTGTAGTTTGGCCCTGTCAGTATGTTTTTATCTAGTAATAACTTACGTCCGGTCATGTTGAATTGTCGCTGCAATTAGGAGAGAGAAAAGAAACACTTTAGCATGATGCTCTTGCAAGTTTAGAGTGGTTTTTAGTTTGTCTAAACTGGATGGTTCCCACTGTCTCTCGAATCCCTTCTCAAACCGTAAAGAAAGGATTAGTCGGGATCAATCTCACCGTACAATACTTGCTTAACCGTTCAGCCAAGCCAGTGTCGGTACTTCGAGGGAGGTTTTCCAACGCTTTCGCGAAGTTCCTTAATTTAAGAACCTCTTTTCCCTGGGGGCGTAGCCCCGCTAACACCTTTCTAGACACCTACTAGGTTTATAGCATTGATCGTTAAGTGAGAGTTTTCCCGAGGAGTAGCATATACTCACAGTAGGATCGGGATCCAAATATTATCGTGTGATAAAACCGAAGGAATCCTACCAGAATCATCACACTCCAAATGGTATGCAGCGCTAGCAAGTTTCAGTACTTATGAAACTCCCGATGTGGATTTTTGCCCCATGCTCTTATGACCTTGACTTTGGCCAAAATATCATAAGTCACATGTCAAGTTCTACCCGTCATTCTCCTGGTTATTTTGGACCCACCCGTACCTACCCTTGACTTTGGCCAAAATGGCAGCACGACTGTCCCAAACCAACGCATCTATCTATGCTGCACATGAATACCCAATAGCTACCAATCACTATGCCTTGACTTTGGCCAAAATATATAGCTTGAATACTTTTTGACCATTCATGTGGAATGACAGAGGGCTGCGAATGGTTTTGGCGAAACCGTGAACGTAGTGAACTTGATATAATCGATGGAATGAGATAGCTGTTGAAAAGAGTGGTTCAAGCTCCACGTTTAAAAGTTTAGTTTTGAAAAGAACCGAGTGGTTTTCAAACTGTTCCAATCGACTTTTGCTTGGTTTATTTTCTTGCATTAGTTCTTTTAATGCGTCCCATCATTTAATCCTACCATTGCAGAAAACAACCAAAATATGACGTACGCTTATGCCATTCGCATTCGCCACGGGGCCCCGTCATCACCCGTTAGGTTACTTAACTAACGACAGAGCGGGGGCTGGGCTAGCACGGCTGTAAAACATAAGCAACGCCTAAATAGTTATAGTATATAGATATAAAGCAATGATAGACATTACAGATCACAGATCAATACATTGGATATACTAGGAATCCGCAATCCGTTCGAGCCTGCAACGAAAAGCGGATTACACGGTCGTGGTGAATAGCCAATACCCCACGCAAGACCCCTACGGGTGCGGCAAACTACCCGCCAAGTACCCGAAGCGAAGCAACATCCCTCAACACCGTGAGTAGGACACTCGACACTTCGAGATACCCGGTAGTTTGTGCACCCCTTCCATGGGTCTATCCTAGGAGCAAAAATAGTAAAAAGAATTATACAATGACGGCAACAACCCCGACCCGGTTGTGCGGCCATACAAATAATATTACATCAATTTACATATTACAATGAATGAAAGAAAAAGAAACACTCATCTCACATCCACCCCGGCTATTCACCCGCGACAATCCAACGCATTCATATACACATACCATCATCAAACACAGATCAAAGATATGTATAACCCCCACTAATCGACATATAGCGATTAGCCGACGTTCAATACATATAAACAACAAAGATATAACCCATTAGTCAAAGTGCAGTGAAGTTCGATCAAAAATACGGATTTATAGGCCCCCAAAAACAAATTTTTTTTACTGGAAAATCTGGGCACAAATAAACCATCTTAAAAATCCTAAAACCAAGTCATAAGAACACTGCACCAAACTCGACCCAGAACAGAGTCAAAACGGCCGCGGTTCTGCGGCAATAGGCATGCTTTTGCCACGGAACCGCCGCGCTTTGAGCGATTCACTGGATCGTTTTTGGTGGCTTTCTTCACAAAACCCTGAGATGATTTTTGACGTAAGATTTATTTTATTTTGAACAGAAAAAATTTCAACAGAAATTTAGGGTTTTGTGTTTTTAGTTTTGTGATTTTTCCGATTGAACTTCCGTACACTTTAATACCTAGCTAGTTTATGTTTAGTTAGGCTCTGATACCACTGTAAGTCCACGTTGCCCATCCCGGTGCTTGCGGGGAGGCAGAAAACGGAATAAAAATGATAAAGTAGGGATCTTTGCTAAACAAAAACTAGCTAAAGCTAATTAGAAACTAGCTAAAGGGTAGAATGGTTATACCTAGGGCTTTATGTCCTTCTGTCCTTGCTCCTTGGAGTAGTAGAAAGGGATCACCTTTGTCTTCTTCTCACGTCGAAGAAGGATCCACCCGAAAGCCTCAACCTTTGGTTTCAACTTCAAGCTAGAAGTAACTAGGGAGCTAGAAGTGCTAATCCTAGAACCCTAGATGAGAGTAGAGATTATCAAGAAGAGGTTTTTCTCAAGCTCAAGTGTTTCTCAACACATAAGAGGGAAGAGCTTGAGGAAAAGGAAGGGCAAGAGAGAGAAAGTATATGATAGAATGAGAGAATAATGAAGCATTCTCACATATATGTGTGAATTATTGTAAATTGAAAATTAGTGAGATAATTCTCATGGCTTAATCAAGACATGACCATTATCATTTCATTTTTAATGCAAATTGCAAGTATCAAAGAGCATCTTTCAAATGAAATGATGATGGTCAAAGTGTCAACCTAGATCAACAAGTCAAGAATGTCAAATGGTCAACAACCATAACCATGAACAATTATATTAAACTATTATCAATTAACCATAATACACACATAAGCATTAGGGTTAATAAAATGGCAATGGTCATTAACCCTAATCAAAGTCCTCTCCCTCTGTCTCAATCAACTCTGCATACGCACCCGTATTCGTGATCCGAGGAACACGAACACAATGAGATAAAACCAATCCCAAATCATATACTAGGATCCGGCTTAAACCAAAGCCCGCTAGTATAAGCTGTCCGGATAGCAAACGTACACAAGTGCGCGGATGTGAACGAACCCTGTCGCAAAACCATGCGACCTCTACTCATTTTGCCTAAAGGCGAATAGCTCTCTGTGTAGGACTCTAAAGACTCGACACTACGCTGGCAGTGGGATTAACCACAGACCGCAAGCGGCACTAGCTGTACGTAACGGTCCCCAGGTAGATGCCGATAAGAAGATTGACGAGGTGACCCCATCTGAACTCCTACTGAGCCTGTATGTGACAGTCTCCGTATAGTCCGGTCTGTTCCTCTGATACATCGCATGGCGGGCCTAGGGGGCGGTGAACGTCAGTCCCCTAATAGCGGTACAAGTCGTGTCGGAGTGTAGCCCAGAACACCCTGAGATAACACTGGAAACCTACCAGTATATCTCGCTTTCCCAGGCCAGGGACTACTTGTGTAATGGCTCTCCTGGACACAGCATGATGTCAACCCCCAATACCGGGAGAGACGAATCCTGTCTAACCGTCACTGCCTCCAAGTGCTTCGGGACTGCACCCAAAAACTACCTGTTTGCATGACTCCTTTGAGCCGTGGTAGGGTAGTAATCGAAGTGCAGTGGGAACACACTCGAGGCGAAGTGACAGTGTCAAGTCAGCGGACTAAGCTGTACTCATGTCACCTGGGAACTGATAACTGACGATAGGTATAATACCAACCAACAGTTCCCGACGAGTCCTGTCCAGTGTACTCGTAACCTAACGAGCACCCGCATACTATCTCAAGTACGATGTACTGGCGGCTGTGGGACAGACCGTCTCCCACGCTGGGATGAGAATCGCATACGCTAGTCTACTCCGGAGTATCGATGCCTTGTCTCGATAGTCCAACGACTAGGGACCTGTGTAAGGATGTGCTTATGGATTACCCAGCCCCCACGAGTGTGAGAGCCATCACAACGCTGGTAATCAAGCAAAGATCCTAAGGGCTCTACTAATATGTATATAAGTGATATGCTAAAAGAAACACATGCACATATTGAAGTAGAGACAAACCAAGTAGCATACTACCATTTTGAGCAAGATTGTATATACAACTGTGAATATCCCAAACTTCCATCAAGTAATATACAAACTAGTATGATATAGTAATGGCCTCTAGGGCATATACACTAACAGACACTGACCTGGCTGAACGGTTAAGCAAGAATTGTACGGTGATAATAGTCCTGGCTAATTCTTCTTTTATGGTTTGAGGAGGGATTCGAGAAACAGTGGGAGCCATCCTGTTTAGATAAATTAAAAACCATTCTAAACTTGCAAGAGCATCATGCTAAAGTGTTTTCTTCTCTCTCTCTTAATTGCAGCGACCTTGTGACCACGATTAGGTTACATCTAGATAACAAATTGACTGAATCTGACTTATATGACTGGCAAAGATCTGTCCAGATGTCCATTACCTATGACAAACTGGACCACCCTATTACTACTCAAGATCCCGCCGTCCCAGGTCCAGTTTCCACTGTCGCGGATATGGATATCCGTCAGACAAGGGAAAAAGATAAAGCGAAAGCAAAGTGCCTCGTGTTAGCTTTAGTTGATGGTGTATACCAGAAGCAGCACGAGAAGATGGACTTAGTTTCCATCTTTCTCCATAACAAAGATTTATATGGAGAGCAATCTCATATCACAAGATATGAAACCTCGAACTAATTAATTCAAGCAAGGTTGGCTGACGGGTCATCTGTAGGGGACAACGTCCTTACAATGACTAGCTGTATTGATAAGCTCCACGACCTGGAGACCGCATTGGGAAATGAGTCAAATACTGACTTGATTCTACAGTCTCTGCCTCCTACACTGAAGGAAACCAGGGAAGTAGAAGGAAAGAGAAGGGCAAAAGTTTCGGGACTGGATATAGTAAAAGAGGGACGTTCCTATTGTTACAGGAATGAACATTGGCAGAATGATTGCAAGGCTAGCAAAGCAAGTAGCCAGGATTCGAAGCATGTTGTGGCTTCAGCTTCGGGTGTGTTTGTAATTGAGAACAGCTTGTCAATTAACTCTACTTCCTGGGTACTTGATACCGGAGCAGGATATCATATCTGTAATTCATTACATGCTTTGAGAAACAGTAGAGTTATAAAAGTAGGTGATTGGTATCTCAGAGTTGCACACGGAATGACAGTGAACGCTGAATCCGTGGGAGAATATCGCCTAGGTTTGACAAGTGGGCATATATTGATTTTACGTAACTGTTTATATGTACCTAGTATGACTTGTAATACCATATCAATATCCTTACTTTCGAGAGAGGGATATGATTTTACATTCGTAAGCGATGTAGTTAACATCCACCTAAATCAAGTTCTGATTGGGTCCGGAACATTAGATAACGGTGTATACATATTAAGTAAAGCTCAGGTTTTCAATGTCCAGAACACACTTAAAAGAAAGTCACCAGAAATAAATCAGGCTTTCTCATGGCATTGTAGACTAGGTTACATCAATGAGAGAAGGTTAACTAAGTTACATAGAGAAGGATATTTTAATCCGTTCGAATATGAATCTTATGCTACTTGTGAATCTTGTCTCAAAGGAATGATGACAAAGACTCCGTTCACTGGACACGGAGTGAGAGCAAGCGAGCTCTTAGGACTCATACACAGTGACGTGTGCGGTCCAATGTCTACACATGCGCGAGGTGGTTATTCCTACTTCATTACTTTTACGGATGATTTCTCTAGGTATGGATATGTCTTCTTAATGAAACATAAATCCAAGGCCTTTGAGAAATTCCAAGAATACAAAAATGAACAGGAAAAACAAACAGGCAAGAGTATAAAGACACTGAGATCTGATCGAGGTGGTGAATACTTAAGTGCCGAGTTCCTGGGTTACTTAAAAGAAAATGTAATTCTCTCTCGGCTTACTCCTCCATACACACCATAACATAACGGTGTATCGGAAATGAGGAATTGAATCCTATTGGATATGGTTCGTTCCATGATGAGTAACGCCGAGTTACCGCGATCATTCTGGGGATATGCACTAGAATCAGCTGCATATCTTTTGAACCAGGTTCCCACCAAGACGGTGCCTACCACACCATATCAGATGTGGAGTGGGAAGAAACCCTATCTTCAGTATCTAAAGATTTGGGGATGTCCGGCTTATGTTAAAAAGCAGCAAGCGGACAAACTTGAGGCACGATCAGTACTATGTAAGTTTGTGGGATATCCAAAGAACTCCAAGGTGTATCTATTCTATTACGCAGAGGAACAGAAGGTTTTTGTTTCTCGTAATACCCATTTTCTAGAATATCAGTTTTTAGAAAAGACAACAAGTGGAAGCGAATTAGAACTGGAAGAAATTCCAGAACCACAAACTACTACTGAAAGTATGGTAGAACCAGAGATTTCAGAAAAAAGGGACATCCCGATGCCACTCCGTAGGAGTAGTAGGCAGTCTCATCCGCCCGAGAGATACTACGGTTTTCTCATAGACGGGGATAGAGAGGATTGCACTATTGACTATGATGAGCCTAGTAGCTTCCAGCAAGCCATTCAGAGCAGTGACTCAGTAAAATGGCTAGATGCAATGCGGACCGAAATGGAGTCCATGTACACTAACAAACTATGGACTTTGGACATTGCTCCAGATGGGGTAAAACCCGTAGGATGCAAATGGATCTTCAAAAAGAAGATTGGTGTACATAGACAGGTTGAAACCTATAAGGCTAGACTTGTTGCAAAGGGTTTCCGTCAAAGACCTGGTTTGGACTATGACGAAACCTTTTCTCCAGTGGCTATGCTCAAATCCATTAGGGTCCTTCTTGCTATTGCTGCCTTCCACGATTATGAGATCTGGAAGATGGACGTAAAGACGACTTTTCTAAATGGTAATTTGGAAGAAAGCGTCTATATGGATCAGCCAGAGGGATGCATTCAGAGTGGGAGCAACGATAAAGTATGCAAGTTGCTTAAATCCATTTATGGACTAAAGCAAGCATCACGGAGTTGGAACATCTTTTTTGATGATGCTGTCAAAGAATTTGACTTTATCAAAAATCCAGATGAACCATGCATATGCAGTAAGATTGTAGGGAGAGCTATAGTATTCCTCGTCTTGTACATGGATGACATTCTCCTATTAGGAAATGATATTTCTATGTTACAGTCAGTCAAAAGATTCTTATCACAGAAATTCTCCATGAAAGTCCTGGGTGATGCCACCTACATTCTGGGGATCCGGATCTATCGTGATAGATCAAAAAGGATGTTGGGACTTTCACAGTCCAGGTACATAGACACCATAGTGAAGAGATTCAGTATGGATGATTCTAAGCCCGGTAACCTACCGACTTGTCACGGAATCACCCTCTCCAAAGAGATGTCTCCCAAGACTGATTTGGAAAGGGATCGCATGTCGATTATACCCTACGCTTCTGCGGTAGGCTCTATAATGTATGCGATGTTATGTACCAGACCAGATGTAGCATACGCATTGAGTGTAGTAAGCCGATATCAAGCAAACCCAGGGGAGAAGCACTGGATAGCAGTAAAGAACATTCTCAAGTACCTAAGGAGGACTAAGGAGATGTTCTTGGTATATGGCGGAAAAGACCTCCAGATGGAGGCCTTTGCCGACTCTGGCTTCCAGAATGACAAGGATGACTCCAAATCCATGTCGGGTTATGTCTTTACCCTCAATGGAGGGGCGGTCTGTTGGAAGAGTTCTAAGCAGGAGACCGTTGCTGACTCAACAATGGAAGCGGAGTACATAGCTCCTTGAGATGCCGTAAAAGAAGCTGTCTGGATGAAGAATTTCCTCACAGAAATTCAGGTGGTTCCTACCCTTGTTGATTAAATACCTCTGTATTGTGACAACAACGGAGCTATAGTTTTAGCGAAGGAACCCAGGTCCCATCAAAAATCCAGACACATCTTAAGGCGGTATCACCTGATCAGGGAGATCGTCGATCGCCGGGAGATCGAGGTGAAAAGAGTAGAGACGGAGAATAACATTGTTGATCCATTCACAAAGGTCATTCCTCAGACACAGTTCGAGAGGCTATTCGAGATGACAGGTCTACGATATGCCAGATCATGGCACTAGTGCAAGTGGGAGATTGTTAGTGTATATGCCCTAGAGGCCATTATTGTATCATACTTGTATGTATATTACTTAATGGAAGCTTGGGATATTCACAGTTGTATATACAGTCTTGCTAAAAATAGTAGTATGCTACTTGGTTTGTGTCTACATTAATATGTGCATATGTTTCTTGTATCGTATCACTTATACATATTAGTAGAGCCCATAGGATCTTTGCTTGATTACCAGCGTTGTGATGGCAGTCACACTAGTGGGGGCTGGGTAGTCTATAAGCAACATCCTATACTTGTCCCTAGTCGTAGGATTATCGAGACAGGGCATCGATATTGTGGAGTAGACTAGTGTGTACGCTTCTCATCCCAGTTGGGGAGATGGTCTGTCCCACAGCGATCAGTACGACGTACTGGAGATAGTATACAGGTGCTCGTTAGGTTACGGGTACACCGGACAGGAATCGCAAGGGAACTGTTGGTTGGTATTATACCAATCGTCAGTTAACAGTTCCCAGGTGACATGAGTACAGCATAGTCTGTAGACTTGACACTGCTACTTCGCCTCGAGTGTGTCCCACTGTTCATAGATTGCTACCCTACTACGGATTAAAGAAGTCGTGCAAACAGGTAGCAGTTAGGTGCAGTCCCGAGCACTTGGAGGCAGTGGCGGTTAGAAAGGATCCATCTCTCCCGGTATTGGGAGTTGATACCGCGCTGTGTCAGAGAGCCATTACGCAAAGTCCCTGGCCAGGGCAAGCGAGATTTACTGGTAGGTTCCAGTAGTTTCTCAGGGTGTAATGGGCTACGCTCCGACACGACTTATACCGCTATTAGGGGACTGACGCTTGCCGCCGCCTAGGCTAGATATGCGATAGTCTTAGACGAATAGACCGGACAGTACGGAGATTGTCACATCAGGCTCAGTAGGAGTTCGGATGGGTTTCCTCATCGGCCTTCTTATCGACATCTACCTGGGAACCGTTACGTACAGCTAGTGCTGCTTGCGGTCTATGGTTAAACCTACTGCCAGTGTAGTGTCGAGTCTTTAGAGTCCCACACAGAGGGTTTCCCTGCTCCAGGCGAAATGATATAGAGGTCGTATGGTTTTACGACAAGGGTTCGGATGCGTACGTATGTTTACGCACGTACGACGTTCGGACAGTTTTTACTAGTCGGCTTTGGTTTAAGCCAGATTCTAGTATCAGGTTATTAGATTTATATAGTCTAAAGTTTTTCCGTATTTTCAAGGATTGGAAGGGCGTTCTCATAATTTTCTGGGAAGCTTCTAGATGCATGGGGACTTGGGGGTTAAGGTGGCATAAGCATTTATTGCTTAATGACTCATTTGTGTGATTCATCCATGGAGTTAATGCTTCATTTATTGAGCTAATGACTCATGAGATGAATCACACAAGGTGAATGCATCAACCATGATGATTAATCATATATATTATTTATTTGATAAATTGTTATGGTTGATATATTCTAATGAGTTCATTTTTCAAAATCATTCTCATGATCACCTTCTCTCTCCTCAAGCTCTCTCATTCTTGAAACCCTAACCCTAACCTCTCATGTGTTGAGATCAAGGGTTAGCTAGACTAATACATCCATAACCTCACTCTATATCCCCTTGGTAGCTTAGATTAGCACTTTGAGCAACCTAGTTATCTCAAGTTAGAGATCAAGCTTGGCGTAGGAGCTCTCGGGTGGATCGTCTTTGACTCGAGGAGGCCGTTGAGGTGTCGATGTTCCATGGTGCCTACGAGGAGTGGAGGACAGCAATGAAGACCCGAAGGACAGGTAACGTGAGATATAACTTCGAATTCGAGTAGTTAAAACTCTCGTAGTTTGCTAGTAACGGTTTAGATACGATTCATGCGCTCAAGTCCGTGTTACGAAGCTTTGATGATCGTTTTTCATATATTCCGCCTCCCCGCAAGTTCGTGGGGCGCGTGACATGGACTTACAGAAAAAGCTTACTAGCTTTTGGGGTTGTGATGATAAATGGTGAGAAATTGAATATAAAAGAGAGCTAAATTCCAACTTCATCATCCTCATCTATTCTAGCCACTTAGATTAGGGTGTTCACTTCTCTAATAAGTTGTTTAGTGAAGTGTAAGCTTGGGTTATAGATTCTTTAAGGTAGATCATCTTCGAAAAGGAAGACTTCAAGCAAGCATGGATCATTCGGCTTGTAGAGCCTCTCTAGAGTCCGGAAGTTCATGGATCGCGGAGAAGGGGCTACTACTCGGAGCTTACGAAGCGAACGAAAGGACTACAAAGGTTGTGATCCCTCTCTCTTAGATGTAAAGTTGTTTACTTGCATAGTTAACCCTAATTATCTAGCAAAGATCCTCGCTTTAGGTTGTTTGACACTTGAAAAATTTAAATTCGGCATGGTTGATGCTTTATAGACCCTTGTGATAGAGCCTAGTAACCCTACAAGTTGTACTTGAGATATGATAGAAGGTCGCTAGTCACCCGAGGATGAATGAATATGACATGTGGTTCGTTCGCTTACCCCGATGCGAGGTCATCAGATTGATTGGTTCCAGCTAGAGACGACTTCACGCAGGTACGTTGGAAGTAAATGGAGACGATCGAATGTCAGAAGCCCATTTTCCAAGTTTAAAGTATTCAGAGACAAATGCAAGTAATGCTATGGACCCTCTAGAAGAATGAAACCCTAACTCGACATAATGACCATGGGAACGCTTTGAAACCTTAGGGTCTGCGGCAGTTCAGCGGTGCCATTAGTGTGGCTTGGGTTTGCCCTTCTACGGTTGGTCCACAGGCACTTTGGTATGTACTCGATATTATTAAACTGTATTCAAGATGTTGATCTCTTGGGGGATTATGAGGTTTTGACGAATCGATCGGATGGTTCGACTTCAATCGGATATCATGTGATGGGATACATTACGTGGGAGACTCCAGATACAAGTATAGCCATTGGAGCGCAGTCCATACAGCCACGAAGAGACGAGTCTGAAACAGTCGACATTAGAGAAAAGTGGAGTAAGAGGTTTGTACGAGATCTTGATGAGATGACGTTCCACTCCGCCGACATCAGAGGTGTGATACGCATGCAGAGGCGTTGTATATGGAAATATCTTCCAGAAAGAGTCGCGATGAGTATACAGCGGTTACGGAAAAAGAAATAGATCTAGTAAAGGGTGATAACCTCTGGGCAGTTCGGCAGAAACAAGAATGAGAGGGACTTTGACGGAACCTTTGTGGAATACTATACGAGAAGACTTGGACCCAGGAGAAGTCATATTGTGCACACCGTCGACGGGACATGTTATGAGTGTTAGTTATATGTATGCCCTAGAGGCCATTACTGTACATTGGATGTATATTGTAGTGGATGCTGGGACATATATAGGGAGGACTTTCTTGCTCGACATGATAGTATGCTATCTGGTTGCTCTTTACCTTAACGTGTACACTGATTGTCTCTCTGTTACATGTTGGTAAAGCCCTTAGGATGTGTACTTGACTACCTGGACTATGAAGCGGATCATACTAGTGGGGACATGGTAGTCCATAAGTACATCCTTCAAAGTCCCTAGTCGTGGGTGTATCGAGATGGGGCAACGATATACCAGAGTAGACTAGCGTGTACCTTCTCGACCCATACAGATGGGCGATGGATGATCCCATATCCATTGGTGTTTGACATCGGAGATGATATACGGGTGCTCAGTGGAGACTGGGTATACTGGACGGACTCGCCGAGAACTCCCAGATGGTATTATACCTCACGTCAGATGGCAGTTCTCTGGTGAAACTGGTACAGAGTAGTCTGTTGACCCGAGATCGTCATAGAGTCTTGGGTGGTTCCCACTGTGCTTTGATTTCCATCGTACCACGTCCAAGAGGGCGTGCAAAACGGTGGTTTTTGGGTACAGTCCCGAGTCACATGGAGGCAATGAGCGATAGGAGGGGATTCGTCTTTCCCGGTATAGGGAGTTGATGTTGCGCTGTGTTCGATTGGCTATAACAGGAAGTCCCTGGCCAGGGCTGATCAGAGAATTGCTGGTAAGTGTTACCAGTAGTTTCTCGACCCGTTATGAGCCTCATATCGACACGACTTATCGAGCTATTGGGGTCTGACGTTTACCACCCCTAGGCAAGATATGCGACATATCAGACGATCAGACCGGACTGTACGGTAGTGTTACTGGTTGGATTCACAGGAGTGTGAGCGGGCTTGCTCGTCGATCTTCTGATCGCTCAATACCCGGGTGGCCGTTACGTTTAGCAGACCGCTTGCGGCTTGTGGGTGCTTGATATGATCATCACCTGCTGCCGGCGTATTGACGAGTCTTTAGAGTCCTACACAGAGGTTTCCTGGCTCAAGCGAAACGAAATAGGAGCGCATATGAGATATGTGCGGGACCGAGAATAATGCGTGTATGTGATACCGTATTTCATTCTCGCGATCAATGTGTCGAATGGTTGTATGCGATATAACCTAGTTATCGATTCAAGCATTGATTCGATAAGCCGATACATTGTATACTAGTCGGTTGTGTGCAACATGACCGGATCATTGAATCAAGTGTTGATTTAATGATTTAATGCATAATTATATATTTGATATATTACTTTGCATTAACTAGTATTGGTTTACTTTAAATGGATTTTCTCGCTCGGATGTGCGCATTACATATGCGATATGATTTTGTGCACTTGTTTGTATCATGTTTGATGATACATGCTTACTTGTGTATGTGTGAAGGTTAAACCATGGTTGTGAAAGTGGTTTGGGTTTTGTTTATTCTCCCATTATTTATTTATTCATTTATTTGTTTATTCTTTTGGAAAAGATAAAGAGAAAAGAATGGTGGCTAATTTTGTTTTATGTTAAATCTTCTTGAAGCTTTGATCAAGTCAACCATTCTTATCTCATCCTTAACCCTAACCATTCCCACTAACCCTAGTTTAATCTCTACACATAACCATGGTTGGATTATGATAAGTTTAGATTTTCTTTTCTATTTTAAAATAACTTATCATAACAATATTCTTCTTCTTCTTCCTTTCTTCAAGTGAAGAAAGCAAGGTCTATCAATGGTGATTGATGGAAATGAGTGAGAAATCCAAATCTAAAGTCTACCCACTTCCTATTTCTTCATCCTCTACCTCTTGACAAGTAGTAGAGTGTGTTTACTTCACAAGTTTCTTGACTTGATGAAGTCGGAGCTTGATTTAGCGATGCCTCGACGTAGATCATCTTCGGCATGGACATCGACGACCTAGCTCGCTTATTCTTCGACGAAGCCGACGCTAGAGCCCGGGAGTTCACTTGGACAGCGAAGGCACTTCGTTGCGGAGCTATGGAGGTGGACAAACGGATCTACAAAGGTTGTAATTCCGTATTCCCTTAGTTAATTGTTAACTAGTTCACTTTTTCGCCTAGAAATCTAGCAAACGATCCGTACATTAGGGTTTCTCGGCACCGAATTTTTGAAATTGGCATGTTCGATGCCTTGTGTGACCTCATTAGGGTGCCTAGAAACCTTTCACTGGTATCAGAGCCTATCTAGAGCCTTAGGCGAAGTCCAGACGGAATTTGAAGTCCGATCGAACCGAAAACACGAACCCAAAATTGCTCTCTGTCCAGATTTTAAAATTGTGGATTTTTCAAGATTAAAAATATCCAGAAAATCAAGCAGGGTTTTCTAGGAATTACTGTAAATTTCGTGGACCTGATTCTACTTTACCACCGTGTTTCCGCGGCACGAGCATGGCTCGTGCGGCGGAAAAGCGGCAGGTTTTGTCGTTTTGTGCATTTTGTTTTCACAGTAATTCTCAGATTTCTGTGCTGATTTTTCTGGGATATTTTTATATTTATTATACAGATGAGTTTTCTGGAGTTGTTTTGGGGATTCGGTGTTTCGATCGGGGTATCAAATTTTGTCTATGTGGCTTTCCGGATAAATTTTAGAATATGTTAAAAAGTTCGACCGGATATAAATACCCAATTTTTCCCCTGTCGGGAAATTTCCAAGTGTTGGATCTTTCCGTAGTTTAACGACGTTCTAAGTAGTGCAAGTAACGCGATGGACCCTCTAAAAGACAACAAACCTTAACTCGATTATGTGACCGTCTTGAACTGCCCTTTGAACCTTCGGGTTTGGGGCAGTACGGCGTGCCACATGTGAGGCGTTGGCTTGACCCTTCTACGGCTGGACCGTTGGTACTGAGGCACGAACTGAATGTTGTTAGACTTATTTCATGTGTTGATCTGTATCGGGAAAACTTGGGTGTTCGAATGTTCAATCGGAAAGTTTAACATTTTCTAATTATCTGGAATGGGATACAATAATTGGAATTCACAAAAGTTATGTGATAACTGGATGAATGTTATAAACATAGCAATTTAGTCTCACTTGATCGGTTGCCACGGAATTTTGATGTGATCAAAAGTCCGTTGCAATCACGTGGCGTACGCGGATATTCGCCGGTAAACTTAATAGACAGCTACACCCCATAGCCTCGACCAAGTAACTGTAGGAGAACCCCGTCGCCGAAAGCATCCGTTCGGGTGCTCGCGGCAGCGGTGTTCCGCCTTGGTGCACTTCGTCGACGGTATCGGGGGTGCGGCCGCCTATTGAAGTTTGTGACGAGCATTCGATCTGAATGTCGGGAATATTGTTGAATTGCCCGACTTGATATTGAAAAGAGTTTTCGATTTTGAGACTGAAATGCGGGGTTTATAATTGTTAGGCATGCGATGTCTAAGTAATTCATAAGGTCAGGCATGCGATGTCTGAGGTGGTTGCGGATTCCAACTGTTGTAGTTTTACACTTTCTTTTCTGTGACCGTAAGCGTAATATGTGATATCGCCGGTTTCGTTGCTATATGTCAACGACAATTGTGATGGACATATTTACTTACGTTGATGACATGTGATGTTATGTGTTGCTGGATATGTTATATTGGATCGTCGTGTATGAATAGCCGGGGGTTTTTATGTGAGATGAGGGTTTTTTCATTTTCATTCATGTAAAAACTTGTATGTAATATTCTTTTATTGGGGCACTTCCAGGTAGCGGAAGATGTCACCGTTTGTATATTATTTACTTTTCCGCACTAGGATAGACCCAAGGAGGAGAGCACAAGTAACCGGGTTCTGGAGTCCAGTGGGAGACCAACTCGAGGAGTCGAGTCTGGGTCTCCTAACTCCAGAATTGGTAGGGTTGCTTGCCGCTCTCGTAGGGGTCTAGGGGTGTGGGTTTGGCTATTCATCACGACCGTGGAATCCGTGTTTTATACTGGCTCGTATTGAAAACACGGACGTCCTAGTATATCCAATATTTCATATGATTCTTCTGCTGCGATATCTGTGATGTGATCATGTGATGTTCTATGATAGATACAGTATATAGTATATATGATATATTATATAGCCGTTACTTATGTTTTACACCCGTGCTAGCCCTGCCCCGCTCTGCCGTTAGTTACCTAACCTAACGGTGCACGAGGGGACATCGAGGCGAATGCGGATGGCATAAGTGTACGTCGTATTTATCTGTGATGATTAGGTACTTAAATGATGGGACTTCATTAATGTGATTAATGAAAGAAAAGAAACCTAAGATGTTGTAGAATCGAATTTCAAAATAAAAAAGGTAGCTACAGTTCTTGCTTTGCACAGCGGTATATGCGATATATCCTGCACCTTATTCGATGAGGAAAGGACCGAGATCCCTTCACCGGGAGTGACTCCTTTAGCAATAACTGGCAGATGCTACACACTCGGTTTGTCTTTTGATTGCTTTTAAGTGTTTTTTCTTTGCACAGTGATATATATGATATATCCCGCACCTCATTCGACGAGGAAAGGACCGACGATCCCTTCACCGGGAGTGACTCCTTTAGCAAAACTAGAAAAGCCTCAAAAGCACTCCATTTCAAAATTCATTTGATTCTACAACGATATCGAGTTCATTAAGCAATAGGTTTTCAGAAAAACCTGTCGTAGCCCTCCGTCATTTCAGATAAGTAGTTGTTAGTATTCGTGCTGCGTTTGTTGGCCTTTGTCAAGGCGCAGTGTGCGGTAGCTAACTGGTGCTTATCTGCTTATGCATATGATGCAGATTGGGTTAGGGTAGTCGTGCGACCATGTTGGCCTTTGTCAAGGGCCGTGCGGGTGGGTTTAATTCAATCAGGAAATGACGGGTTGAACTTGACTAGCATCCTATGGTTTGTTGGCCTTTGTCAAGGTCATAGGAGGTTAGGGGCAAAATATTATCGGGAATTTCAAGTGTTGAGATTTGCAATGAGATTGCATACCTTCTATGAGATAGTTGGATCCCGATACCCGCTGCGAGTAAGAGTTACTCCTGGGAGAGTTTTATACATTACAATTAGCCGATCAAGTAGGTGTCTAGAAAGGTGTCAACGGGGTTACGCCTCTAGGAAAACGAGGTTTACATTAATTAGGTTCGTGCGAAAGCACGGGGGACCTCCCTCAAAGTACCGACACTGGCCTGGCTGAAAGATTGGCGAACTTGTAGTGTGTAATTAATCCCGGCTAGTCTTTCCTTTTAGGGTTTGAAGGAAGATTTGATAAAAAGCAGTGGGAGCCATCCTGATTAGATAAAATAAAACCAATCTATTCTTGCAAGAGCGCACGCTGAGTGTTTTCTTCTCTCTCTCTCCTGGTAGCGACCATATAACGCCTTAATCAAGATAATAATACGGATTATTGACCGAACCCGCTTGTTATACTGAGCTGGGGAACGTTGGTCCCGCTCCAACTTATAATTGTTATAAGACAGAGCAGGAAATTGGGGATTACCAGAATTCCCGTGCCGCCCAAACGAAGAGAGTGCATGCTGATGCATCATCTTCGGGTGTGTTCTTTATACAGAACTGTTTCTCAGTATCCTCCGTATCCTGGGTATATGATACCGGATAAGGATCCCAGATATGTAATCTGTTACATAGGGCTACAAAAGGGTAGAAAAACTGAGAATGGGTGATAAGTTTCATGAGGCAGAAAACGGGGCAAGAGTTGCAGCCAAGTCTGTCGGTCACTATCACCCTGTATTACCGATACATTGATTCTGAACGAATGTTATTAGATACCGAACCTGATATACAAAATCATATCAGTTTCTTTATTAGTAAAGAAATGATAAAATTTTGTATTGTTGGATAATGTTTTGAACATTTCCTATATCAAAAGTTGATCGGTTCACGCACGTTATCTAAAAGCATTGATGTTATAAATCAAACTACAGTTCATAGTATATACAACACACACAAGAGGAAGAGTTCAGAAATGAACGATTCCTTCTTGAGGTATTGTAGACTAGGTCATATCAATGCTACCCGACTAGCTAAAGTTACATTTTAGATGCATATTTAAATCAGTTTGAATTTACATCTTATGAAAACTTGCCAGTCATGTCACAAAGATTAGATGACCATAGCTCTGTTTATTGGAAACAGAGAAAGAGTTAGTAAACTCTTGGGATGATACATGTTGATCTATGTAGGTCTCCTGTCTACACATACCAAGACCGGTTCTTTGTACTTCATTGCATTCTCTGATAATCTCTTAAGATTCAGACATATGTTCCTGTTGAAACACAAGTCCGAGCCTTTTGAGATATTCACAGAATATAAGTTAGAAGTAGAGAACCAGAATACGGGTAAAAGTATTATGTCCTTTGATGAGATCAAGGAGGAGAATACTTGTGCATAGAATTTCTGGACTATTCTAAAGGATAATGAGATTCTCTCTCAGCATTACTCCTCCGTATACACCATTGCACGATGGTATATCGGGGCGGAGCAGATACACCCTATTTGATATGGTGTGCTCTATGATGAGTACTACTGAGTTACCTATTTCCTTTAGGGAGTTATGCACTTATGAAGTTGCATACCTATTGAATAGGGTTCAAATCAAATCAGTTGCCTACCACTTCATATGTGATATGGAAAGGGAAGAGCCCATATCTTAAGTTCCTTATGATTTGGGGTTGTCCGGCCTATATCTGAAAAGCAAAATCCGGACAAGCTCGAGGCAAGGTCTGTAATGTACAACTGGAAAGGTTCCAGCTATACAATTTGCAGCCGATGATTTGGTAGAACCAAAGGATTCAATAGTAACCAACGAACCTCAGCCTCTCCGCCGATCTAGTAGGGTTCATCACCCACCTGAGAGATACTTCTGTTTCTCTATGACAGTGGGAGCGAGGATTGCATCATGAGATGATGACCCAACTAGTTTCGAGCTGGCCATCAAGAGTAGGGACTCTGTAAGAATGGCTGGATGCTTAGCGATCTGAGATGGAATCCTTATACACCAACAAAGTATGGACTTTGGTTGCTATATCTGAAGGGTTAAATCCCCATCAGGAGCAAGTATATCTTGAGAAGATTACTTGGTGTACATGGAAAAGTTGAGACTTTCAAAGCTAGACTTGTTAAAGGTTTGCATCATTGACCAGGTATGGATTATGTTGAAACCTTTTCTAAGGATCTATGCTTAAGTCCATCCAGATCCTACTTGCCATGGCTACATACCATGACTACGATATCTGGTGGTTGGGTGCCATGACTGCTTTTCTAAATAATGATTTAGAAGAGAATGTCTATAAGAACACAGCCAGAGGGCTTCGTAAACAGTGGGAGCAGCGGAAACGTGTGCAAGATGCTTTATAGGATTAAAGCAGGCATCGCGAAGTTGGAACATCTGTTTTGATGAAGTAGTCAAAGAAGTTGACATCATCAAAATGGTAGATGAACCTTGTATAAACAAAAAGGTAGTAGGGAGTATGGTGGTGATCCTCGTAGAGTATGTGGATGACATACTCTTGATAAGAAAGGAGTTTCTTATGCTACGCTCGATCAATCTCCGCTTATCACAATGATTCTCCACATAGGATCAAAGTGATACCTACTAAATCCTGGATTTTGGATCTATGAGATAGATCTAAATGGATGTTAGGATACTCACTAGTTGTAGTGAAATGGTATCAATCGATCCTGGGGAGAATCACTGGAAGGGTTCCAGGGTGATAAAGACGACTGAATGTCAGTCGTAGGCATTGTCTTTACCCTCAGTAAAGGGACGGTATTTTGGAAGAGTTCCAAGCTAGATACCGTGACATACTAGACGATAAAGGCAGGATACATCGCTACTTAACATGCTACCAAAGATGCTGTTTGGATGTATAATGGTTCATGAGATGAACTACGTTCCTACCATTGTGAGACGATGGAGTTGTGGCTTATGCCAAGGGACGCCGGTCCCATCAGTGATCCAGACTCATTCTAAGGCAGTATCACCTGATCATGGAGATGGTTGATCTCTAGGTTGATCGAGGCAAGGAGAACAGATTTAGAGGATAACGCAGCGGATCCACTCACGAAAGCCTATTCCCAGAGAGAGACTTTTATGGGATGGTTGAGTATGAGATACTACAACCACTGCTACAGATGGCCCTAGTGCAAGTGGGAGATTGTTAGTTATATGTATGCCCTAGAGGCCATTACTGTACATTGGATGTATATTGTAGTGGATGCTGGGGCATATATAGGGAGGACTTTCTTGCTCGACATGATAGTATGCTATCTGGTTGCTCTTTACCTTAACGTGTACACTGATTGTCTCTCTGTTACATGTTGGTAAAGCCCTTAGGATGTGTACTTGACTACCTGGACTATGATGCGGATCATACTAGTGGGGACATGGTAGTCCATAAGTACATCCTTCAAAGTCCCTAGTCGTGGGTGTATCGAGATGGGGCATCGATATACCAGAGTAGACTAGCGTGTACCTTCTCGACCCATACAGATGGGCGATGGATGATCCCATATCCATTGGTGTTTGACATCGGAGATGATATACGGGTGCTCAGTGGAGACTGGGTACACTGGACGGACTCGCCGAGAACTCCCAGATGGTATTATACCTCACGTCAGATGGCAGTTCTCTGGTGACACTGGTACAGAGTAGTCTGTTGACCCGAGATCGTCATAGAGTCTTGTGTGGTTCCCACTGTACTTTGATTTCCATCTTACCACGTCCAAGAGGGCGTGCAAAACGGTGTTTTTTGGGTACAGTCCAGAGTCACATGGAGGCAATGAGCGATAGGAGGGGATTCGTCTCTCCCGGTATAGGGAGTTGATGTTGCGCTGTGTTCGATTGGCTATAACAGGAAGTCCCTGGCCAGGGCTGATCAGAGAATTGCTGGTAAGTGTTACCAGTAGTTTCTCGACCCGTTATGAGCCTCATATCGACACGACTTATCGAGCTATTGGGGTCTGACGTTTACCACCCCTAGGAAAGATATGCGACATATCAGACGATCAGACCGGACTGTACGGTAGTGTTACTGGTTGGATTCACAGGAGTGTGAGCGGGCTTGCTCGTCGATCTTCTGATCGCTCAATACCCGGGTGGCCATTACGTTTAGCAGACCGCTTGCGGCTTGTGGGTGCTTGATATGATCATCACTTGCTGCCGGCGTATTGACGAGTCTTTAGAGTCCTACACAGAGGTTTCCTGGCTCAAGCGAAACGAAATAGGAGAGCATATGAGATATGTGCGGGACCGAAAATAATGCGTGTATGTGATACCGTATTTCATTCTCGCGATCAATGTGTCGAATGGTTGTATGCGATATAACCTAGTTATCGATTCAAGCGTTGATTCGATAAGCCGATACATTGTATACTAGTCGGTTGTGTGCAACATGACCGGATCATTGAATCAAGTGTTGATTTAATGATTTAATGCATAATTATATATTTGATATATTACTTTGCATTAACTAGTATTGGTTTACTTTAAATGGATTTTCTCGCTCGGATGTGCGCATTACATATGCGATATGATTTTGTGCACTTGTTTGTATCATGTTTGATGATACATGCTTACTTGTGTATGTGTGAAGGTTAAACCATGGTTGTGAAAGTGGTTAGGGTTTTGTTTATTCTCCCATTATTTATTTATTCATTTATTTGTTTATTCTTTTGGAAAATATAAAGAGAAAAGAATGGTGGCTAATTTTGTTTTATGTTAAAGCTTCTTGAAGCTTTGATCAAGTCAACCATTCTTATCTCATCCTTAACCCTAACCATTCCCACTAACCCTAGTTTAATCTCTACACATAACCATGGTTGGATTATGATAAGTTTAGATTTTCTTTTCTATTTTAAAATAACTTATCATAACAATATTCTTCTTCTTCTTCCTTTCTTCAAGTGAAGAAAGCAAGGTCCATCAATGGTGATTGATGGAAATGAGTGAGAAATCCAAATCTAAAGTCTGCCCACTTCCTATTTCTTCATCCTCTACCTCTTGCCAAGTAGTAGAGTGTGTTTACTTCACAAGTTTCTTGACTGGATGAAGTCGGAGCTTGATTTAGCGATGCCTCGACGTAGATCATCTTCGGCATGGACATCGACGACCTAGCTCGCTTATTCTTCGACGAAGCCGACGCTAGAGCCCGGGAGTTCACTTGGACAGCGAAGGCACTTCGTTGCGGAGCTATGGAGGTGGACAAACGGATCTACAAAGGTTGTAATTCCGTATTCCATTAGTTAATTGTTAACTAGTTCACTTTTTCGCCTAGAAATCTAGCAAACGATCCGTACATTAGGGTTTCTCGGCACCGAATTTTTGAAATTGGCATGTTCGATGTCTTGTGTGACCTCATTAGGGTGCCTAGGAACCTTTCAATGAGTGACCATGATAGTTGGCCAAAGATCTTAGAGGATGTGCTAGAGCGGGACTTTTTTCGCCATCTTTGATTTGATATTTAGATGATTTATTTGCATGATTGAGATTTTGTGCACCACAGTTGCACCTGACTTCGATTTGATGTCATTCGAGATATTGATTTTTGATTTCATGCCTATGATATGCATATGATTTGACTTGTGCTTTCTCCATAGTTTTCATGCACATTTAGTATTTTGATTTGCTTTTGTTCACGCTGATGCACATGGTTGTGAGATTATATAGCATTGTATACCTGATTTGGATTTTCGTCCATGTTGGGCGCAAGATATGCGATGCGATTTTGGTTCGCACCAGATGCACTAAATCGAGATTTTCGTGCATATCAGATGCACCTGCTTTTGTTGTCAGGCACACCCGTTGCTTTTGATAGGTGTTTCGTGCACACCGGTTGCACTTAGATTTTGTTTCTGTGCACATGTATGACACATTCATGGATTTCGATTTCCAAGCGCACCAGACGCACGTAGCATTCATATGCACATTTTGGGATTGATTTCTTATGGAGCGGTACATTTTTATGATAATTGCTATTTGTTTTTGTACTGAGCAGGACTAGTCATAGGACATTACCTTGATATATTTTGCATGCATAGATAGTTATCGAAGGGATTTCCAAAAAGGGAGCTATAGTCTCAGTATTCACCTACGTGTCTGATATGACACGAAACGTTTAAAAACAAGGAAACCCTTCTAAATTATTTTCAAAAACGGAGGGAGTTACATATTAACCAAAGGATAAGTATATATATAGTTATTTTCTTACAATAAGCGTCCGCCACTGTGCCGCGAAACGCGCATCGCACAGCAGCATGAAAGGTTTAGCGTGTATTTCTTTCAGATGTTTACATGTATAGTGTTGATTTATATCATATTGGTTTTCGTATTGGATTTGACATTCGTGTCTTCACCATGACTCCGATGATTGCGTGATGCTTGATGGAGTTTTGATTTAGAGTTATCTGCTCATTTTTCATGCGCATGCATTGCGCTGTGATGCGTTTTATGTATTGATGATTTCGGAGCCCCGACGACTTAGACTTTTTACTGAAATGTTTTAGTATTTGAGAGGTTTAAATTTAAATTCGGGGACCGAAATTCTTTAAAGGGGGAAGATTGTAACATTTCAGAAAAATAAAATATTATTTTTGGAAATTGTTTTAATTTAATAATATTATATTGAATATTTGAATAAGGGGATATAATTAAATACCGATAAATTTGGGAAAAATTTGGAAAATTATAGAAATTACTAAAACGAGGGTGTTTTATATGAATTAAGCAATTTTAAGTTAATTGCGATTTATTACACACTATTTTAATGCTAAACGCGGTTAAATATCGCTAATCGCGCATTAAGCTTGTTTTGTGCGCACGACATGCACCATATCATTTTTACATTTGTTACAATTTCTACCATGGCTTTTCTTTTTCCCTTCATGATTTGTTTGGGTTTTAGAATGAAAATAAAAGATATGAAAAAGAAAAGAAAGGAATAGAATAATGATGGATGGGCAAGAAAGAGAAGAGAGGAGAGAGGGTGAGGGGTCAAACCTTAGACCAAGGCTCCCATTCCTTCTTCATTCCTTTGTCATTTCCTTCACCCATTCCCTCCATGGATGCTGCTGCTTCCCTCCACCTCCTCCCTCCTCAAACATCCCACTTCATCACCAAAAACACCTCAAAACTCCATCCCCACTTCATTAAAAATGTGCACAAGCCCTCTAGCTACACGTCAGACTAAGAAAGTTTGCATTTTGGTGCTCTAGGGGATTCATGAGTGCCAAATGAGGTAATTTATAAACCATTAGTGTAGTATTTGCTTTACTTTAGCTTCCATGCATGTTTAGAATTGATTAGGAGATGTTTAGTGAGGTTTGGAATTTTCTAGTTAGTGTTTGAGGAAGTCTTGAGTTATGAAATGTGATTGAGCTTAGTAGAGGCCACACAACCCCCCTAGTTCTAGAATTCAGACCCAAACCTGAGACTTAAGCCCCTATTAGCGAATTTAGAATTCCCTGATATCCGTATTTTTGTGGAATCCTGTAGGGAATATGAAATCTGCTAACAATCGGGGACCTGAAAAATTATTTAGCAAACACCGAGATACATGCAGGCAACCTAGGATCCCCCACTGAAACCCTAGCCACTAAGCCCTCACCTTGGCCGCAGAAATATTCCTTCTGGCCGCAATTTGCGGCTAGACTTGGGGCATTTTGTCTCGTGTTCGTTTCATGGCTCCAGTATCTATAATCTAGACCCTCCACATATGCAAAATTGGCTAATTTCAGTTAGGGTAAAATCTTGGACCATTTTCATGAGTTGCTATTTTGATTCAGAGTTATATTTTTCGTATTTTGGATTCTGGATTTTAGCATTTGTGTTTTACCTCGATCACTTGACGTTTGTACGACGATATCGAGTTGTTTGGTGGTTTGAAAGGCGCAGTCCGTAGGTTCTAACCTATAGCCTTTTAGCGTGTCGTTTTGGTATTGAATTGGGTTTTAATGTGGAACAATACTGCAGGGTTACCTATGACGGCAGCAAGGTTTCGGAGGGCATCGTCCATGCCAAATTACAATTTTTCCGTTTTAGCTAACCCTAAACTAAATCGTTAACTAGAAATAATACGGAAACATAAGCAAACACTTTGCAATATGTAAAGAGAGCAAGGAATACAAACTTTGTAGACCAGTCCTTCACTTCAAATAGCTCCGTGTAGTAGTCCCCTCCTCTGCGATCTCAACCTCCGGACTTTAAAGAGGCTCCGTAGAAGAAACGAACGTGCTTGCTTCGAAGCCTTCGAGGCCGAAGATGATCTACGTCGGGGAGACACTAACTCAAGCTATTCCTTCACTAGGTCTTGAACTTTATGAAGAGAACACCCTATACTACATGGCAAGTAGTGGAGGATGATGAAGTAGGAAGTTTGCTCACATTACAAATCATTTTCTCACTCATTTTCTCACAACTCCAATGAACCTAGTAAGCTTGGAGGAGGAAGAAGAAGATGAAGAACATCACTCATCAAATGAATTATTAGTGAGGTTAATAATGCAACCAAGGGTTAAGCATGTCATGCTTAACCCTAGTAGAGAGTTCACCTTATGCTATGGTTAATGGTTAGGTTAAAAATATCTTAAGCAAGACAAAAGGAGTGGATAAAGTCAAAGAAGACTTGAAGCTTCTACAAGCTTTCATCAAATATCTTTCATGAAAATTATCCACATTATTTGAATAACTTAAGGATAAATTCAAACCCTAATTTTAACCCTAGCATGGTTTAACCCTCATTAACCCTTGTTGCATTTATAACCTTGCATGATACATTTAACATATATCACATATACATCAATGTATCCAAAGTGAGAAAAGAAATCATAAGTGAGCTAATACTAGTTAATATAATGTAATATATCAAATATATAATTATACATTAAATTATTAAATCAACGCTTGATTTAATAATCCGGCTATATCACATATAACCGACTAATATCAAGTTTGACAACTTATCGAATCAACACTTGATCCGATAACCCGACTATATCACATATAACCAACCAATGTCACAAATCACGAGAATACAATACGGTATCTCATACCGTATCAATCTCGGTCCCGGAAATACCACATATTTGCTCATACTCCGTTTCGCTTGAGCCAGGAAACCCCTGTGTAGGACTCTAAAGACTCGTCAATACGCCGGCAGTAGGTGATGATCATATCAAACACCCACAATCCGCAAGCGGTCTGCTAAATGTAACGTCCACCCGGGTATTGAGCGATCATAAGATCAACAAGCAAGCCTGTCCGTACTACTGCGAATCCAATTAGTAACACTACCGTACAGTCCGGTCTCTTCGTCTGATATGTCGCATTTCTCGTCTCGGGGTGGTAAACTTCAGACCCTAGTAACTCGATAAGTTGTGTTGATATGAGGCTCATAACGGGTCGAGAAACTACTGATAACACTTACCAGTATATCTCTGAAGTTGCCTTTGTTAAGGACTTCCTGTTATAGCCAATCGAGCACAGCGCAACATCAACTCCCTATACCGGGAGAGACGAAACTCCTCCTATCGCTCATTGCCTCCATGTGATTTGGGACTGTATCCAAAAGCCACCGTTTTGCATGCCCGCTTGGACGTGGTATGATAAAAATCAAAGCACAGTGGGAATCACATAAGACTCTATGACGATCTCGGGTCTACAGACTAACCTGTACCAGTGTCACCAGAGAACTTCCATCTGACGTGAGGTATAATACCATCCGGGAGTTCTCGGCGAGTCCGTCTAGTGTACCCAGTCTCCACTGAGCACCCATATACTGTCTCTGATGTCAAACACCAATGGATATGGGATCATCCATCGCCTATCTGTATGGGTCGAGAAGCTATCGATAGTCTACTCTGGTATAGCGATGCCCTGTCTCGATATACCCTCAACTAGGAACATTTGAAGGATGTACTTAGCGACTACACCGTCCCCACTAGTATGATCTGCATCATAGTCCTGGTAGTCAAGTACTCATCCTATGGGCTTTATCAACATGTAACATAGAGACAATCAGTGTACACGTTAAGATAAAGTGCAACCAAATAACATACTATCATGTCGAGCAAGAAAATCCTCTCTATATATGTCCAAGCATCAACTACAATATACATCATATGTACAGTAATGGCCTCTAGGGCATTCATATCACTAACAATGTAACGTTTTAGAAATCGTTTTGCGAATTTTTTCCGATTTAGGGTAAATTTGTCGGTGTTTTCCCTTTTAACCCGATTGTGATCAAACTTCCGTAGAAACTTACCGGCACCTATTTTAGCTAAAATAAAGCTAGTGCGCGAGCTTTGGGGGTCTATGGGATGTTTTTGTTCACATTGAATTTTTCCCTAAAATAATATTATTTTAATGCTTTATTTGTGCACTTTATTAGTGGTAATTATTTTTTTTATGTGGGTAAATTACTACTAATGGGTTTTTATGCTTAACTAATCAGTAGCTTTTTGTTTAGAACCATCAATCCAAAATTTCTAGATTTTTAGGATTTATTTTGGATTTTCAAGAAAAGAAATGGTGACTATTGCTTTTTTTTGTTTTATTATGCAATTACTTTATTTTCCTTCTAGAAAATTCCACAAATTTCCACAAAACCCTAGCCCATCATGCCTTGGCCGAAACACCATTCCCTTGCTGCCCTTCTCTCTCCTCACTTCATTTCATCATTTTCTAGTTCACAAAAATCAAGAAAAATCCAAATTAATTCATAGAAAATCAAATATAATCCAAAACCTTCATCTTTCTTCACAAATCATGCTTGGATCTTCATTGTAGTTGGGATTTTGGAGGCTAAAGTTTGGTTTTATTCATGTTTCAAGTGGTGTTCTTGAAGGTATAAAACCTTAACTCTAATCTCTTTTTGTTGTTTAAAATCTTTAATTAGCTTAATTAGATTTTTAATTTAAGCCTTTAAATTATTATTTAGAAATTCAATATATCCTTTTGGTAATCAAGTTGGAATTTTGATTAGTGAAATGGTTAATTAATATGTTAAGCTTGATGAAAACTTAATCAAGTTGCTAATTTGTTAAATGATATTTTCCTAATCGGATAATTAAGCTAATTAACAAACTAAACTTTTGCTAATCCTAATTAGTGAAATCTAAAATTTTAGTAAAGTTTTAAGTGGTTTGACCTTGTTATTTGAAGATGTTTGTAAATTATAGTTTTGGTAAAACTTGAGTTTTGTGCTAAAATGATAAATACCGCTTACTAGATTTCGGTAACTTTTAGGCGTGGGTTTCTTTTGACGTTGTGACGTTAATTATTTTGAGTCCATGTTTATTATTGTGTTTTGAATGCGCGATCGGTACGATCAGGGTCTAGGCTTGGTAGTTGTGTCGCTTTGCGTTCCTAGTTAGGTTCGTGCCGATGTCGCTCGTGTCTTTGTGTAGTTTTTGCCCTTGAGTTGGTTTCGTAGTGTCGCTACGCGCGTTAGCCACTTGACGAACACTTGAGAGTATGTTTGGAGTTGGTGCGTCGGTCAACGTAGTTGTACGTATTTTTGGTCGATTGCTTGTATACGCTTTCTTTATTGTTATATGTGTTCAGGAACGCAGGCGGGGACTTCGGGCGCTACGAACAGGGGAAAGCGAGTGTTAGGCTTTACTTAGCCAGGAGCGTTGGTGAGTAGATTTAACATCTACAAGGGAATCGCCCGCATGGCGTTATGCGTCTGGGCTAGAAATGACTTGACTTGTCTCATATTCTATTTCATATTTAGAATTGCGCATACACCCTACTGCTTAGTTAATTGTTGTGCTTGGACTAGTATCCTTAGGACACTGTACTATTATTGACGGCTTATGTTGCACGAGCACTGATTGTATGCCACACACACCGTTAATAATTGCCATGACACGCACAACCCACTTATAGATATGTTATAATTTGGTTAGGGACATTGAGACATTGATTCATATTTCTTTATGCATGTGACTTATAGCATACCTGTATACCTATATGCTTACACATATGCCTTGACATACTTAAATGCTAGTTACCTGTATACCAATATGCTTACACATATGCCTTGACATACTTACATGCTAGTTGCTTGTAAACTTATAGGGTATTGTACTATTGGTGACAGGTACATACACACATAATAATATAGCTATATGTATACTTTGCATACATATTTCACTTTTACCCGAGGGGTATATTACATCATTTCTGATAGGTAGATATCTATATCTTGCTATACCTTTATGTTTACGCATATATCAGTTATAGCTACATGTTTACCTTTACTTGATGTTATTTAGAATTGGAGAAATTAGGAACATCATGAAATTTATATTAACTTGTTGCAGTTAATTAGCGACTTTTCCTTATATGCTTACATTACAGTTTTATGTTGCGTATATTTTATTCATGGATTTTCGCATTGAGATATGGATTTTTCATGATGTTTTCTGGATTTGGGGACCGTGGTAGTTTCATGAAATTATGCATTATTTGAAAACCCAGGTTTCCCTTGATATGATATTTCAGTATCCACCATGAGATTTTTCGGTTATGATATATATATATCCCATGCGAGGAGTCGGGGGCCGTATGAGGGTACATGGTGGGGTCCGATACGGTTCCCCTCGGCAAGATGATTGACGGGTCCATGTCGATTGAGCCTGGAAGGTGGGCAAGTACCTACCGATGGCATTACCAATGACTCGGCGGTTATCATGGGGATACGGACGGGAGTCATGTGCGTATAGATACGTCGAGAGGCGAGGGTCAGAGCTAGGCACTTGAGCTTTCGGTATAGCGTATGATACGTACCTATCAGGGTGCCAGTCTTGGTAACAGCACCTGATAGATCACTATTTTGTGTCGATGCTTGACACTTGGTTTTCATAATATTTTACTCCTAAGTATATATAACAGTGGAATGAGATGTTGTTATATCTACATATACATATATATTAGTGGAATGGGACGCTAATATATATGTACACATATAAATTCATATACTTCATCTTAATTATTCATTCAAATTATATATAGGATATAAGAGATTTACTTGATATTGGATTTGAGATATAGGTAATTCATTTGATATTGGATACAGCATATTTATGAGATTGCTGATTTTGTACATTCAGGATATATGAGATTTATTCGATATTGTACATTCAGGATCTGTGAGACTTATATGATATGAGAGCCAATTTGGAGGCTGATTTGAGGAATTGAGATTTGGATTGTCTTGATGGATTTTGATCCTACCACGATATCAGGATTCCGTGGAAAAGACATATTTCATTCCGTACTCCACATTTATTGTTTATGCACTGCTTCATGTATTAATAGTACCTGTTAGTGTAGCTTTCATGATTGCTTACATTTACATACTTCATTTTATATGCATTGTTTCATGTATTAGTATTACCTGCTAGCGTACCTTTCATGACTGTTGTATATATACACATTCATATCATTATTGCATGATTATTGCATACCGATTTTCATATTATTGCTTCATGTATTAATTGTACCTGCTAGTGTACCTTCATGATTATTGCATTCATATGACCTTTATTTGCTATTAATTGCATATGTTAGATTCGCGTTGTATGTGCATACTTGCGATTACCTGCATATGTTATTTACTATTCATGAGTTAGCAACTCACCCCCGTTGTGCCACAGTGTTTTTCTAGTCTTTCCTCACAGTAGTCAGAGGCAGGACTATTATCACCTATCTTATCATCTTTTGCTACGGATACCGCATCGGCTCACAGTGTGCAGTTTTGCTTAGGTGGGTTTTGTTGTTATTCGTTGTTGTATTGTATATTCGTTGTATCCCTGTACTCTCCATCTACTACTTTCATGTTGACTTAGAGACTTGATGTGATGACGATATTGTATAGTATTTTGTGACTTGGTTGTCTTTTATACAGTTTCTTTTTATCGTCTTTTATTTCTTCGCTACGGCGTCGTATATCTGTTGTGGTGGTTTTTTTCCGCCTTTTGGCGTGGTTTTTCTCCCGTTGGGGATACTTTACTTTATATTTATGTTGTACCCATTTTGCGGTTGGATTTTATAAAGGAGGTGCTGCCGAAATTTTCAAGAAAGTAAATTTGACTTAAAGAATTTATACTTGAGATTTTAAAAAGTTTAAACAATGTTTCTTATCTGTTCTTGTCTTTTAATGGTTTAGATTTCTGGGTTTTGGCTTTCTTTTACTGCGTTACGCCTGTAGACGTTGCGTAGTATTAGTGCCATCACATGCAAATTTCGGGTCGTGATAAAATTGGTATCAGAGCACTAGATTTTACCTTTCGGAGTGTAGGATAACCATGGTATGATGGAGTAGGTGGCTTAAGCAGAGTAACGTAGTCTGTGTATGTCCGCGGCATACTCACGATGCGGCACTCCGCCTAAAGTGACCTAAGTACAAATTGCTTGAAATTTCTTCCTTGATGACATATCCTTGTGATTCGATTTCCGTGTTCATATTGAATCTTATTTCTATTTATAGCCTTTGCCGCCGATGACTATGGGGACTCAGAGTGATGCAGCGAGGGCCGAGGTCAGAATTGACTCTGGTAGGACGAGAATTGACCAGGATGGCACGCTCATTGCACAGGAGCAGATGGATCCGCCTTCGACAGATAGTATCAATAGGCTTGTGGCAGAGATGCAAGACATGCGCTAGACGATGAGTTCATTGGTTGAGGCCGTTCGAGCACAGCGACAGGAGGTTGTCACCCCTGTTACTCAGTTGTTCCTTGCAATCAGCATGCAGCATTCCGTCACCTACATAGCACTAGTAGATGCAACCTCAGTTGACAAGGCACGCCATCCAGAGACTTTAGGAGTTTCGGAACAGTGGAGGACTCGTACCGCTGTACCCGTCCAGAGACAGAGGCCTTGTCGTCGAGACAGATTTCGTGACCGTCGTAGGAGTAGCAGAGGCTTAGGACGAAGACAGTCGTTCAGCTCTCATTCCCAGAAGGGTCAGAAGACATCATATGGATGTTTTCGATGCGGGAGACTTCATCACCTCATCAGGGAACGTTCCTTAGCGCTGCGACAGGGTCGTTTTCAGAGAGGTCTGTATGGTATTTTTCATCACCCAATTGAGATGGGAATACGCACGCACTTGTCAGGCTTACTACAGATTCCCCCTGCCTAAGGTAGGTCGGGGCTTATTGATTGTGGAGATCCGAATCTCCGGCAGCCGCAGACTAAGCTGTCGTTAATTACCCCTCGCCTTTGGAACGAGGGAACCTCCGATTGACGGGTTAAACGGGTCATGCGAACTCAATGTGCAGTGTACGTGTGTTTTTTTAGAGGGGCTTGGATATATCGGGAGCCACACAGAGTTTTTATGGGGGTTCCGCTACTCGGATAGCTAGCTAGGGCTCAAGGAGGGCTAGCAGCCCCCTTGCGGGGTGCGGGGCAGTGCCCCAACCCAAAAATTTTTTTGCGAGGGACAGTGTTTCGGAGTGTGTGTGTATATATATATATACATCTATACATATATAAAAAAAAGGGAAAAAGCACCCAAAGTACGCGTGGGGCCAGCGCCTTGAGCGTTGTGCGCTTAGGTGTTGTGCGCTTAGAAGCTAGCGCACCATGTATCCAAAACGCGGGCGCTGGGCGCTCGAGCGCTAGCGCACCAAGTGTCGGCAGGTGGGCGCTGGCGCTCGAGCGCTAGCGTATCACGTGTCGGCACGTGGGCGCTTGAGCACCACATGTCAGCACGTCGGCGCTTGGCGCTTGAGCGTTGGGCACTGGAGCGTCGGGCGCTAGCGCACCACGTGTCGGCACGTGGGCGCTAGACGCTTGAGTGCAAGGCGCTCGGGCGCCGGCGAGAAAAAGGGGCTTTTAGCCCCAGAAACTCCCGAAAGTGAAATTATAGTGGAGTTAAGCTCCTAAGCTGTTTTGAAGCTGATGAAGGGCTTCTCCCTTTAAGCCCTAGTTCTTCCCCAAGTGGTGTTTCTGGAGATGGGTCTCCTTCTTCCTCTTTTGTTGGCCGGATCTTGAAGATCAAGAAGTGTAAGATTTTAAAAAAATCTCTCTTTTTGAGATCTGATGGATGATCTGAGTTCCCCTTTGTGGGTTTTGTGGTGGAAAACTATTTTGTTTCATAAAAGGAAGAGTAAAACTCTTGATTTAATTCAAAAGAAAGAAAAAGGTTTTAGAATCTTGAGGAAGGGGAAAGATCTCAGATCTAGATTTGTTCTTTGGAGAGAAAAAAAGTAGTTGGGATATTTTTATTATCCATGGCTTTATAGGCTATACACTTTACATATAGCCCCTTGGGCTTTACAAAATGGCATTTTGCCTATCCCATGGCTCATGTGCCATTTCTTTTTGCACATAAGCCATGGGATTTACAAAAATTTGGCTTTATGCCTATTTTTCTTACATTCATTCGTAAAATAAAATAAAAGAAATACAATAAAATTATTTATTACAAATTTTTTTATCTTGGCATGGGGGGAAGCCGATCGCTTCATGTTCGGACTCGACCCGGGAATGGGCCCACTTGATCTGGGCTTGGGCCCACTTGGCTTGGGGTTGACTTTGATTTTGACATGGTCAACCGGGGTGTAAATTTTTACCCCAACAAATTGCCCCCCATCAATGAATGCACACCACTCATGTAGGTCGTGTGCATAGAATTCATGGATCTTCTTTCACATGGAGGCGACTTGATTTGGTTCCTGCTTTTGGGAAGCTGGCACTGCCCTTTGTACGACAAGGACGGTCGATTTTGCCGTTTTTGCTACTTAGAGGGTCGATACTGCCCTTTTAGCGACTTGGACGGTCGATGCTGCCCTTATTGCGACGTAGACGGTCGGTTCTGCCCTTTTTGCGACTTGGACGGTTGGTGCTGCCCTTTTAGGGACGCGGATGGTCGATGCTGCCTTTTTTGCGACGTGAATGGTCGGTTCTGCCCTTTTTCCGACTTGGACGGTCAGTGCTGCCCATTTAGCGACTTGGACGGTGGATACTGCCCTTTTTGCGACGTGGACGGTCGATACTGCCCCTTTAGCAACGTGGACGGTCGGTTCTGCCCTTTTTGCGACTTGGACAGTCGGTGCTGCCCTTTTAGCGACGTGGACGATCGGTTCTGCCCTTTTTGCGACTTGGACAGTCGGTGCTGCCCTTTTAGCAGCATGGACGGTCGGTTCTGCCCTTTTTGCGATTTGGACGGTCGGTTCTGCCATTTTAGCGACGTGGAAGGTCGGTTCTGCCCTTTTTGCGACTTAGACGGTCCGTGCTGCCCTTTTAGCGACGTGGACGGTCGGTGCTGCCCTTTTAGCGACGTGGACGGTCGGTGCTGCCCTTTTAACGACTTGGACGGTCGATGCTGCCATTTTAGCGACGTGGACGGTCGATGCTGCCATTTTAGCAACGTGGACGGTCGATTCTAGATTTGACTTGCTCCGCTTCTTGCGGTGTCAGGGATGAAGTTGACTTGTTTCCGAGGTGGAATTTGATTCTTCCAGGGAGGTCATTGGTTGTTTTGCTGATTTGATGTGATTTGGATTGACATCAGCACCGCTACACTGGAATATGGTACCAGGAGCGATTCATCATTTGTCTTTTCCTGTTTGGAAGCGGTGGCTTAGGAGACAGGTTTAGGTCCCTATCACCTAAGGCTTTTCAATTTTATGAGCGGTAAGGTTCTCATAAAAGCATTTTCTCCCTACGAGTCGAAAGGATCTCGTAGGTGCACTTTCTCCTTAGGAGTCGTGGGGACTCCCAAGAGTGTTTTTCCTTTGTGAGTCGTAAAGATCCCACGAAGGTGTTTTCTTACGATTCGTGAGGATCCCGTAAGTTGGTTCTCCTCATGTATCGTGATGACACATGAGTGGGTCTTCCAAAATGGAGCATAAGTTCAAGGGCGAAGACCGGCCGCTTTACCGGTGATTGCGGTGGGGCATGGGTATGCTGAGAATTATTTGATCCCATGGATTGTATACGGCAATCAATTTGGGTATTAACCGTAGGGCCGGGAGAATTTTGAGAAATTGGATTTTGGTTGGCGTCTGCATCGCTGCACTGGAATATGGTACCGGGAGCGACTCATCATTCGCCGTTTCGGGACATGGAATTTGGATCTTGTTTGACATCAGCATTGCTGCACTGGAATAATGCCAGGAGCAACTCAACATTTGCCCATGGAGGACTTGGGATTTGGTTTTTGGGTTGGCATCAGCACCGCTAACACTGAAGCGTAACACCAGGAGCGACTCATCATTTGCCATTTCCCGTTGGGGAACAATGGCTTAGGAGACAGGTTTGGGTCCCTATCACCTAAGGCTTTTCAATTTTATGAGCCGTAAGGGTCTAATAAAAGCATTTTCTCCCTACGAGTCGAGAGGATCTCGCAGGTGTATATTCTCCTTAGGAATCGTGAGGATTGCTAAGTGTGTTGCCCCTTTGTGAGTCGTAAGGATCTCACTCAGGGATTTTCTCCTCACAAGGTCGAGAGGACTTCCTGAGTGTATTTCATCACTTTTCACGAGTTTGCGCCTTTTCGGGTTTTCACAAACTCGCCGGTAGTCCTGCTGTTTTTACCCATGGAGCCCCTTCGGGTTTTCATCCGTGCCCGTTCTGCTTGTGGACATACCGTTTTTTTACCGCTGGTGGGACATTAAAAGTAGTCTCACCGGCAGGATTTTGGAGAGATAGGGGTCGCCTATGCCCGTGGATTGTGTACGGTTTTCCAGGATGTATGATCCAGACCGTAGGGCTGGTGTGCTCAATTCGCCTGCGACTTGGAGCATTCATACGTAGTATTTCTTGAGATATCGGCCATTGATGGGTGGCATGGGCCTTTCTCCCTCGGAATTTATTAGTTGGTAGGATCCTCCGTCGAACACATTCTCGATGACGTATGGTCCTGTTCATATCAGTTTTTTGCATTTTTATACCGCCCAATTTTTATCACATTTCTTATCGGTAGGTACTCTTGAGCCGTGTTTGCAAGTCAAATTGCAAGATACATGTTCTCGGATCTAAACGGTGAAATTCATGGAAAAGCACGACAAAATCCGGATTACTACCAACCACAGATAAAACACGGGTCTCCGCTCTCTATCCGTATGTTGCCGTACACCAGTTTAAGAGACAAAATGGCAAATCAATATCATTTTCATGCACAATGCTCAATGGCAACACAAGATCCAACATACCTACGTGGAGCTCGAGGAAATCATAGCAAAAGATCCACATCACATCACCTTTTGATCAACAGAAATTCTGGAAAAATCGTGAAGAAAATCTGAGAAAAAACATATACCAGACTAAAGGACATAGAAGACTAGGGAAGCACACAAAACTCGAGACCCCAACTCTCCTATAGAGCCGCGGATCCGCGGCCAATAGGGGTCTAGGCCGCGGATCCGCGGCCGTACGGGCGCCGCAGTTGATGGGTTTTTAAGGGTAGATTGGTCTTTTCATGTGGGTCCAGAATGTTGCCCTAGAATTTCTGTTTCCTGCCTATAAATAGTCCAGAATATGCCAAATCCAAGGGTCCATATTCTTGTATTTAGATTTCAGAATACATGTATTGTTCTTTTTCCTCCTCTCATCTCTTCTCCATTAAAAACTTGTAGTGAGCTTTTGTGAGTGAAAAATGAATAAAGGAGTTCTTGTTCTTACCATGCTTATCTTGTTGTAATTGTTAATTATATTTGCTTGTATTTTTCATTTGCTAATCTAGTTGTTGTTATTTGTTGTTTGTTTCTTTCTTGTTCTCTTTTTCTTTATCCTTAAAACAACTATGATGCTTAAGATTGATCCTTGCCAAGGTGAGGTCTTAAATAGCTAGTTGTAATCTTCTAACCTCTTTCTTTCTATCTTCCTCCTTTGTTTTATTTTCTTTTCCTTATAATGGGTGAGTTGTTTTCTTAGTTATTAGGGTAGGATAAGGAAAGTTTGAGAGAAGGAAATCTCTCTAACTCTTTTCTTGCCCAACATCTTAATTCGGACTCCCGTTACTTGAACCACAATTCGCTCCCTACGGCACCCTATCCAACATGATAGCGGTGATTCCTTAGTGAGACCGGTTGTAGTTGAATTAACCGGAGGTTAAGGCTAAGAGCCAAGAACAGACGGACAAGCACCAAAAGGAAGAACTTATGCGTTGGAAAGCCTAGCTTATACTCGTAAGTTCTTTCCTTGTCGTGCTAATCCCTGTTGTTGTTGATTACCATAACACCGACATTAAGAGTGGCAACGAAAGAAGTGAGCGACTCCTAACTCAAACTAACCTAATCCTAACCCTAACAATCTCTTATTATATATAATTTTAGCACATAAGTAATCTAAAAACAAACCTGGACAATTGGACTTAACTCGTTAAAGCACATAGAAAAAGATTCCCATCTCCATGCGGACGACCCGTACTCAACCGGCTAGCTACAAGCGAAACCGTCTTGATTGCGGTAATAAACTTAGCACGCAAAAACTCTACCAATCAAATGGCGTCGTTGCCGGGGAGACGGTAGTTTATTTCTTTGTGTAATTTCGGGTTAATTTGTGAATATAAATCTAACCGAAAAACAAAACAAAAAAATATACATTGTAAAAAAAATCATCTTGTTATTTTTGATTAGTTTTTGTGCAAGTGTGCAGGATAAAAAGACGGTCGAGTTCAGTGCCAAAGACGTGGGAAGTTAGACCCATATCTCGTGGCTACACCGCGACGGATCAAGACAAGAACCAACGGTCTACTGTATAATTCTGGAGCAAACCCAGTAAGCAAATCAAGATTCAGGGGCTCCAAACAAGAAGAGGACACCCAGAGAAACACATCACAGAAAAATGAGGGTTCAACTCCCCATTATAGCCGCGGAACCGCGGCAATAGTGCTTGTATGGCCGTGGAACCGCGGTTCTCTGAAGGTATCAGGGTGCCAATTTTTTTTGGTGAGTCTCTTTCTTCTTCCCCACTCCTCTGAAATCCACTGAACTATGTTTTCTGCAGCATTCTTTGCGCAAACTCTCTTCCCCTTTACAATAAATTGTTTTTGTGCAGGATTCTTTGTGCCGTGCTAAAATAAAAATTGTTTGCAGTTGATTGTTACTGCTTTGCATATTTTAAAACGGACTTTAAGGGGCTTGAAACCAATTCAGATTGGGTGGGGATTTCATCACCCTTCCCAGGACCCCAGAAATCATAAAAAGCATATGCATTGACCATTACTTAAATTAAAAAATACTAGACTCAGCCCTAAGGACTTCGCGCTCAATAGGACAGAGGACTAGTTACAGGCATCGGCCGTTTATCCTATCCTGACTTTTGCGGTGTCTAGGCAAGTGGTTACTTAATTAGGACCACTACTTACGTAGTGGGGAGCCTCCCACTTACCTGGCACTTACCTAGCCGCAATTGTTGGAGAAGAGGCGGTTTGAGGTCCTATTTTTAGCCCTTTGGAACAGTTAGGAGCTGTCTAGCTGACCTAGGTGGCCCTAGATCTAGGTGTGATTGTGCATATCTTGTTTGTGATTGCTTGAAGCCTTAAGTCAGTACATTTTTCTGTAAAGCTCTTTCTAAAAAAAAAAAGAAAAAAAACACAAAACCAAAAACTTTTATAAAAACTTGCCCTTTGTCGCCAGAATCCATTTTTTCACCCACCACCCATCGTATTTCTCCATTGAAGTTTTCTTACCCTCACCTTCTCCGCTTTGACTATACTAAACTCGTTTAGTGTATGTCCGCTTGGACTCGGGACACTAGCGCCCGCCTAGTCCGCGTTACGTTAGTCGCTACCGACTACGCGATCGACTTAGACGTCGAAACTCCGTCCACGCCTCTTTCATCCTTACCTTTGCCGGCCAACTCCGACGTTGACCGGAATTCTTTTCATACATCTTACCTTCACCATCACCAACCTCTTCTTCCGCAATGTCAGGATTTAATCCAAACATCTCTTTGACTACCCCGAGATTGACTCTACCTCCTATGGAGGCAACTAACCCACCACCACCGCCTGTTGCAGCGCCGCAGCGAATCGCACTCCAGGATCGTTTCTATCCCACCCGTTCTGCACTCCCACCTGTCTTTCTCTTCCACCGGCCAATAGGGATAATTTTGAAATTAAGCCCCACTTCATTAACATGCTTCCGAAATTTCATGGGCTTGAATCTGAAGATGCCTATATCTTCATCAACAAGTTCCAAAATGTTTGTGCCATGATGAAAACTACCCAGCTGTCGGACGATGCTATATGGCTACGGGTCATTCCGTTCACTCTATGCGATCTTGCTGAAAAATGGCTGTATATCTCCGCTTCCCACTCCATAACCAGTTAGGACGAGCTTGTGAAAGCATTTCTCAAGAAATTCTATCCGAATCATAAAACCGCAAGGATCCGTAACGAAATCAACCAATTCTCTCAGCTTCCTTCTAAATCCTTCTGGAAGTGCTTTGACCGGTATAAAGACCTTCTTGTTCAGTGCCCTCACCACGTTATTGAGAAATGGAAACATTGCCAAACCTTATACGAGAGCCTGAACCCAGCAACTAAGCAGTTGTTGGAAACCATTTGTCAGGGCCACTTCCTATCGAAATCTGACGAGGAAGCGTGGCAATTCTTCGACGACCTTGCGGAACAAACGCTTCAATGGGAGAGCACCCGACCAACTTCTTCTTCTTCTTCGTCCACCTCTACTGGCCAGTCTAGGGTAGGAATTCACCAACTCGATGTCTCTATTGCGATGAAAGCTGAAATGGCTGCAATAACAAGAAAACTCGAAGCGATAGAGAGCAAATTTTCATCTCCTGCTCCTGCCCCTGTTCTTCCCCTTCGTACCATTTGTGCTTGTTATTCCGATCCTTCTCACTTAACCAAAGAGTGTCCTTACAATCCACCATCTCAAGGACAGGATCAGGTTAATGCTTCATTTCAGCAAAGACCGAGGAATGATCAATACTCTTCCACCTACAATCCTAGTTGGAGGAACCACCCCAATTTCGCCTGGAATCAGAATCAGCAGCAATTCCAAGGCAACAATTTCCAGAGGCCCCCTCCTCCGCAACAACAAGCGCAACAAAAAACTCAACATCAGTTTCAGCAGCCCTTCCTACCCTAACCTTTTCAATAACTGACGAACAACTTTGCACCCAACAATTCTTTTCCACAAAACAACTTTGTTCCGTCAAACAACGATAAGGTTTCCTCGCTAGAACGAAGTCTGGAGGCGTTCGTTAAACAATCGACACAATCCACCGCCAACATCCAGTCGTCTATTCAGTCTTTGGTTCAACACACTGCTGCACACGGGCAAAGCATGAAGACCATCGAAGCCCAGATTGCACAGCTGAATGCGGCGTTAAGAGAGCGAGAAAAGGGGAAGCTTCCATCTCAACCACTACCAAATCCCGGTCACCCACATAATGTACATGTTTCTCTTGAACAACAGAACCATAATGTGAGTGCCGTGACTACATTGAGATCGGGAAGGATGCTGCACAACAACATCGGCACAACAATTGAGGATAATGACACCCCGGCCATTTCTTCTTCTTCTGCTGCTTCTTCTTCTTCTTCGTCTTCTAAGCTTATTCTCCATTCATCAAAAGGCTCCTCTTCTTCTTCGTCTTCTTCTGCTCTGAATGGACCCACTTCTCACTCCACGAAAACACCAGCTCTGGGATCCGTTCCAGCTCCACAATCTCTTCCACAAGCATTGGACTCAACCAATTTTAAAAACGTTCCATTTCCAAACCGGTTGAGGTCCAATAAACAAAATCCACAAATGGAGAAGATTCTGGTGTTGTTTAAGCAGGTTAACATTAACATTCCCCTTTTAGATGCTGTCTAACAAGTCCCGTCCTACGCGAAAATCTTAAAGGACTTGTGCACAAAAAAGAGGAAGTCTCAGGTACCCAAGAAAGTTTTCTTGGCTAGTGCTGTGAGTGATGCTCTTACCCAATCTTTACCACAAAAACGAAAGGACCCTGGCTGTCCTACGATTTCTAGTACCATTGGGGATAAGAACATCAACCGCGCACTATTAGATCTTGGTGCCAGTGTTAACCTGCTTCCGTACTCAGTATATGAGCAATTAGGTGTAGGAGAGCTGAAACCCACACACTGTACACACCAAATGGCCGACCGATCAATCACCCATCCTAGGGTTGAGCTAGAGGATGTGTTAAACAAGGTTGGGGACTTCATATTCCCAGTTGACTTCATTGTATTAGAAACACAGCCTGTAGCTAACCCCCGAAATCAAATTCCGATGATACTCGGTCGCCCATTCCTTGCAACCTCAAATGCTGTGATAAATTGTCGCAATGGTTCGATGAACCCGTCTTTTGGAAACATGACAATTAAACTCAACATTTTTAGGTTGGGGAATCAGCCCTCCGAACCTAATGCTCATATACTAGACGTTTGCTCAATCCAGGAGATCACCCCTGAAGAGTGTGAATTCGAGGAGTTTTTGTTCGATCACGATAACCTTAACGCCACTAGTGCGTTTCTCTTCTAACCTGTTGCTGTTTCTGCGCCCGGCAATGACTACGAGTGTTTCACGTTCTCGAACGATCTTAGCCGCTCACCACCCGAGTTTGAATCCTTCGAATTTCCGGATGAGTCACCTGAACCATCCAACTCGGTCGCTTACACTCGTTTTGAACCTTTGCTGGAATCCTTTGAGTTCGAGACCTTTTCACCAATCTTGCCTTCAATCGTTTCACCTCCAACGCTCGAACTCAAGCCTTTGCCGTCTCACCTTAAGTACGCTTACTTGGGTGAGAACTTGACCCTCCCTGTTATCATCTCGGCTTCTCTAGCTCCAGAGCAAGAGAAAGCCCTTCTTGCGGTCTTGCATAGCAATAGGCAAGCTTTTGGCTGGTCCATGGCGGACATCAAGGGGATTAGTCCCCAGATCATTGAACATCACATTCATCTGATGGATGATGCCAAACCAGCCAGAGATTCTCAAAGGTGACTCAACCCAGTCATGAAGGAGGCTGTGAAAAAGGAAATCGTGAAGTGTCTCGATAGTGGTATCATTTACCCTATCTCTGATAGCCAGTGGGTTAGCCCCATTCACGTTGTCCCCAAGAAGTCAGGCATAACGGTCATTACTAACGAGGCGAATGAGTTAATCCCTACTCGCACCCAAACTGGGTGGCGAGTATGCATCGATTACAGAAAACTCAACGCCGCAACGCGGAAAGACCACTTTCCGCTACATTTCATTGACCAAATTCTTGAACGATTAGACGGACACGAGTACTACTTCTTTCTTGATGGCTACTCCAGCTATAATCAGATTCCCATCGCCGAAAAAGACCAGGACAAGACCACATTCACTTGTCCTTTCGGCACGTTCGCATATCGTCGCATGCCCTTTGGGTAATGCGCCCGCTACCTTCCAGCGGTGTATGATGAGAATCTTCTCAGACATGGTGGAGAAATTCCTGGAGATCTTCATAGACGATTTCTCCATCTTCGGCGATTCCTTTAACGAGTGTTTGCTGCATCTTGACGCTGTCCTTATCCGATGTAAGGATAAGAACCTCACTTTGAATTGGGAGAAGTGCCACTTCATGGTGCGCGAAGGTATTGTCTTAGGACATATTATTTCGAAAAATGGCATGGAGGTTGACAAAGCGAAGATTGAGGTCATTTCCAATCTCCCTCCTCCCAGATGCGTCAGAGACATCCGAGCCTTCCTTGGCCATGCCGATTTCTATAGACAGTTCATCAAGGACTTTAGCAAGATTGCTAGGCCCTTGACTCTTCTACTGGCCAAGGACACGCCATTCGACTTCAACTCGACTGTGTGACTGCGTTCGAGTCATTAAAAAGCTCACTCACTTCTGCTCCCGTTCTTTCTTCACCTGACTGGACGCATCCATTTGAGATTATGTGCGATACATCCGACTTTGCCATTGGTGTTGTCCTTGGACAACACATCAACAAGATGCCACACGTAATCTATTATGCTAGCCGAACCCTGAACGGCGCCAACCTTAATTATACAACAACTGAGAAGGAATTCTTAGCTGTTGTATTTGCTTTAGAAAAGTTCAGGCCCTACCTCATCGGCTCTCCAGTCATTGTCTACACAGACCATTCTGCTCTGCGCCATCTTTTTGCGAAGAAAGATGAAAAATCTCGGCTAATACGTTGAATCCTCTTGCTTCAAGAGTTTGACCTTGTCATTAAGGACAAAAGAGGATGTGAAAACGTAGTCGCCGACCATCTCTCACGACTTCCTTCTTCGCCGTCGCCTCAACTTCCGATCAATGATGTTTTCTCGGATGAACAACTCTTGACAGTATCTCGCGAACCCTGGTTCGCAGATTTTGTGAACTATTTGGCCACAGGGCTACTACCGACTGAATGGTCAAGTCAGGACAGACTTCGATTCTTATCCCAAGTAAAACACTTTTACTGGGACGAACCCTATCTGTTCAAGTACCGTCCCGACCAGATTATTCGTCGTTGTGTCCCTGACGATGAATTCAAGAGTGTGCTGTCATTTTGCCACGATCATGCATGTGGCGGGAATTTTGGCCCCAGAAAGACAGTTGAGAAGATCTTGCAATATGGTTTCTACTGGCCACAACTCTTCAAAGACGCTCATGACTATTGCAAGACTTGCTCCCGGTGCCAACATTTGGGCCGGATATCCCGGAGGAACGAGATGCCGCTCCAACCAATCTTGGTTGTGGAGATTTTCGACGTTTGGGGGATAGATTTGATGGGGCCGTTTCCCAGCTCTTTTGGGAACATGTACATCCTTCTCGCTGTTTATTACGTCTCTAAGTGGGTCGAGGTTGTGCCTAGCCGGACTAACGACAACAAGGTTGTCGTTGGGTTTCATAAAGAAAACATTTTCTCCCCGTTTGGGCACCCCCGAGCGATTATTAGCGACAATGGAACTCATTTCTGCAATAAGACTTTCGAGGCCTTGATGCGGAAATATTCCATTAATCATAAGCTATCTACGCCCTACCACCCCCAAACCTGTGGGCAAGCCGAAGTTTCAAATCGGCAAATCAAACAGATACTGGAGAAGACAGTTTCCAAGAACCGAAAAGATTGGTCGTTGAAACTCACTGATGCCCTTTGGGCATTTCGAACGGCTTATAAGACCAATCTTGGCATGTCTCCCTATCGGCTTGTGTACGGAAAGTCTTGCCACCTCCCTGTCGAAATAGAGCATCGCGCATTTTGGGCGATAAAAGAACTGAATCTGTCTCTCGAAGATGCGGGCAGCCATCGGAAGCTGCAGTTGAACGAATTGAGCGAGCTTAGGGATGAGGCTTACGATAACGCGATTGTCGTTAAAAACCGAACGAAGGTGTTTCACGATAAACACCTTTTGCGCAAAACCTTCGTACCTGGTCAGCAGGTACTGCTTTACGACACCCGGCTCCACTTCCATCCTGGAAAGCTCAGATCTCGCTGGAAAGGGCCGTATTTTGTGCGGAATGTGTATCCGAATGGCGCTGTGGATTTGGAGAATCCAAAAGAAGGTTCATTTTTCAAAGTAAACGGACACCGACTAAAACCGTACCTTAGCGCCGAACCAACAGAGGAGCTCCTGGTCTTATAGGAGCCGGTTTAACCTGCATAATCTTCCTCTGCCTACCACCAAACTTCGGTTATCCGGCCAAGAACAGTGGACACTGTTCCAAATAAGTTTGGGGGTATGTATATACCTTTTTAAATTTATTTGTGTATATTCTTTTCCATTTTTACTCTTTAATAAACATAAAAAAAATCTTTTGTGTATATCTAACCGACAATTTTGTCCCTTCAAATGATCTCATCATGCAATGATAGCGAGGACACTGTCCAATTTAAGTTTGGGGGTACGCTCGGTACGCATTTCTAACCTTCGCATTCATATGTATATTTTGCATCTGCATATTAAAATCCATAAAATCCATAAAAATCAGAAAATTTTCTACAAATATAAAAACTTTTCTGTCAAGTTAGCTGGTGGGAGAACTCTGATTCAACATTTCGACGGTTTTGTTTATTAAGATAAGAATAACTAAATATTAGGTTTAGATTTTGAAAACCTGAAAGATAACTCTCCTTTGAAGTTAACTATAGCTGATATACGTCTTTACATCACACAACACGTGTCGTGAGGTTTGGAAATTAAATGACAAGTCTTTTATGTCTAAAAACTTTAAATTGGATAAATGATTTTATGAGGATCAAATAGGTTTGTTCTGAAATAAGTAATATCAAGAATAGTTTATGAAGTGAAGTGAATATGAAGGAATGTTATTGATGCCTTAATTGGAACTAAGTCTGAAAAAATAACCCATCTGAAACTTGATTGGAATGATTACACACCTAACCCACTAAACACGTCTTTTATCCAAAAAAATAACTGAACTGCCGGTTATATCTCCGTTCGCATTGAATCATCAAGATTTTCACGCTAAATTGTCTTTTGTTTTTGGACCAAGGTAACTTGAGTAATTAAGTCCGCTGGGGTGTTTCTACACCTAATGCCTTAAAACCAACTGGTTTGGGTGCATTGGCCCAAAGCTCGCTAAGAAGCCTAGAAAGTCCAGATTAAAACAAAGTCAAGCAAGTGTTCTCCCCGAGTTAAAATTCCTAACTGTTCTGTAACGTTTCCAAATTAATAAAATATTATTTTCAGGAATTTTTATAATTTAATATTATTTTAACGAATATTTTAATATTCTGGTATAATTAAATAGAAATAAATGGGGAAAATTTTGGAAAATTCTAAAATAGGGTATTTTATATAATTATGCCATTTTAAAGTTTTTAAGATTAGTTAGATACTAATTTAGTGCTAATCGCGATTAAAAATCGCTAATTGGATTTTTAGCATTTTTGTGTAAAAACGTGCACATATCATTTTCCACACTTGTTACACTTGTGTTACATTTCTTTTGCCATGGTTCTTTTGGTTTCACTATTGGAGTGAGAGGGAAAAGAAAAGAAAGAAAAAGTAAGTGATGATGAGAGAGAGAGAGAGTAGGTTGCTTTTGACTTTTGACCCTTTCCTCCATCATTTCCCCATCTCATTTCTCTCTCCCCATCCCCAAGAGCTGAGCTGCTGCTGCTCCCTCTACCCCTATCTCTCCCTCTTCATGAAACCCTAGATCCACCATGAAAACAAAGCCAAAACCTCATTCCCACTTCACAAAATTTGCTCCCAAGCTCACTAGCTACACATTGAACCTAGCAAGATTGGATTTGGAGGACTTTGAGCAACTCAAGAATTTTCTTGAGTTGCCAAAGGAGTTAATTTCTGCACCTATTAGAGTAGTATCTCATTTCTTGTGCATCAATACTAGTTTTGTATCGATAATGTGTTGTTTGTGGACTTTAGAGATTTCTAGTTAAGGTTTAGGGTAAAACTGAAATTAAAGATGAAATTGAGGATTGTGGTGACCTTAGAACCCCTTGTGTGATGCTAATTTGGACCCAAACCTGAACTAGAAACCAGAATACGGATTTATGAGACGATGTCGGAGAAAAACTGTGACTCTGGGAGTGTTTTGTGGAATCTGCTATCACCCCGAGACCCTAAAAATAAAACTTAGTTGACAGTGAGATGTGCAGGAACCATGGAACCACCACACCAAACCCTAGCCCCCAACTCCAATTCCAGGCCGCCAATTTATTCCTTCTGGCCGCAAATTGCGGCCAGAGCAGGAGGGAACTGTCTTGATTTTTGTGCATGGCCCTATTTCCTCTAGTTTTGACCCTGGGTATGTCTAGTTTTGACTGATTCCATCTAGGGTGAAATCTGGGTTGATTTACTTGAGTTGGCGTATGATATACGACTTGTTTTAGCATGGATTTTGGTATTTGGTGATTCGTTTCTGTCGGGTGGCATTTGGACGTCAACGACAAGTGTATATTGAACGTGTTTACATGCGAGACGATAGGTTTTACCTATGCGAGTAGCGTGTGCTATTTTGGTTTCCGATGTGATTTTCATGTGCATTAGCGTTGCGATATACTTGTAGGTACCCTACGTGATGTTGAGGCAAAGAAGATGAAGACGGCGACATCGGCACCGACACATGAGAAGCAAGGTGAGTAGATTTATATCTACGGGGAGAAGTAGGGTGGATGGCGTATAGCACCCCCGCAGTCCGTGGTGTTGTATACGAATACGTATACACACACATATTTATTATGTGTTGTTTAGGATTCTTGATGGTAATAATGGATTATTGATAATAAGGATGTATTGATTTAGTAGTGCGAAACCCTAGAGTAGTGGGTGCACTCACACATACACACATACTTGCATATATTCTTTCATTTATCTGTGCGCATATGATGGTGTGTATATCTACACATGGGTATGGGACTATGTGTTCATATACGAGTTTTGAGGATGATACGTGGGATTGAGATGAGTCGATGAGATTCGATTGAGGCCGTGAGATTTGGCGACATGACAGAGTTCGTATTGGAGATGTGATATCATGGTAGTGATACCTGTCATGTGATGAGATAGTGTGATATCGACTCAGATTTTGGTGGTTTCCATACCCCTCTCGATTGACTTGATTGTTGGGTTCGTAGTTCACCGAGTAGGCGTCAGGCTAGACCCGAGTCATACCTATTTCAAAACTAACGAATCGGGGATATTTTAAGGATAAGCAAAAAGGGTTTATACGGATATTTTCAAACGACGCATCTTTTCTTAAAACACCGTAGCCCTTATTTTACCAAAAGCCCTGATTCGTCTTATTTCAAAAGGCAAGGTTGCATGTTATATCTATTGGGGCAGGTACCCTACTGTTGCGTTGATTATTCGACTCCGCATATTCATGCTATTTGCATTGCATCGCTTGTATTGTTCATATATTTCAGTCATGCTGCTAGGACACCAGCACCATTATCGATGATGCGTATGTTCCACGTACACTTGTTTGCCGGCTCACACACTTCATCATCGATAATTGACATGTCACTACACTGTAGTACTGTTGCATTCAGTGTATGTTGCTTACATTTCTTTATATGTCGCATACATCATGCTTTCTGATTATACGCATTGAGATATGTTGTTTCCATGATATTTCTGGATTTGGGAACCGTGGGTATTTCAAAAGAGAAATATGTAATTGTTTTGAAAACCCGGTTACCCTTGATATGATATTTCAGTGCGTCCACCATGTGTTTTCTTGGTGCTGAGAGCGACATGTGAAACCCGATTCAAGGAGGCGGATGAGGCCGATTGCGGGTACATGGTGGACCCGGTATGGTTCCCCGGGGCAAGAAATGTTTTTCGTGGAGTAGACGATGAGCCTGGCAGGGTGGCGAGTACCTACCGGTGATTTGGTTGGACCTGGCGGTTATCCGGAGGATACTGACCAGAGTCGATAGATGGATATGGGCGTACTGCCGGGGCCGAGGGCCGATACCGCAGACAGAGCCTGTGGGCCGATCCGGACTGACGGAGCCCGATATATGAGGATTTACGTGCCGATGCTGGGGACAGTTTTCATGATGTTTTCGAGTGTCGATGCTGGGCACTCCGGTTCCATGATTTTGATGTGTCGCGAGGGACACAGGTGGTTTATATCCTCATATTTCCATGCATATGCTGATGATATTTACATGCATGATGGTTATTGTCATTGGGTGACGAGTGGACGGGATCCACGTACATGCAGATTGATTTCATTGATTGTACCTCACATTTATGTTAGGCTATTACCTGAGACACTGGAACGAGCACTTGGCACTACACTCATGTATAGAGATTACATTGCCCGTTTGGCATGTTTCAGACTTATTCATATTGAGGTTTATATGTATATCTGATCGTATTGACCTAGGATGGGTCATGCATTCGATCACTGCTTGTAGATATTTTCTATTCACGAGTTGGCAACTCACCCCCGTTGTGCCACAGTCCTTGCAGGTTTTTGCCGTACAGATTCCATAGCGGCATTTCTGGCACACTACTTCCATATGGGTGACTTGCGTTGGTAGGTGGGTTCTTTTGTATCAGAACCGCCATTGCTCCTGTATTATTCATTGTATCTAGTAATTCCATCAACCAAAACGTGTATATTGTTTCAGACTTAGAAAACAGTGTTGTATTATTTCGACCTTAGACTCGCGCTTGTAGTGTTACGGTTTTCTGGCTGTTGAGTTTCTTTTTGGATTTTGATCCTCGCCCTTCGGTGTTGCAAATTATTATTGCTTGCGTGGTTGTGACCGTCGATTAACGAAGAGCTAGCTCCCGCTTGGGGATGCCTTTTGTCATTTCTTATATATTATTCTTGTTGTACCCCGTTCGGGGCCAGTTTTTACAAAGGAAACTCTGCCGAAATTTTCAGGAAAGGTTACACATTTTAAAAATACACCTTCGGCTTAGTTATTTAAAAACTTTGATTTTCGAAACATGATTTCTTTACTTTTCAAAACCAGTTTTCCTTATTTACTCTTTAAATGGTTTTAGATTTCTGGGCTTTTGGCTTACTTGGATCAGATGGGGTCATATAGACTTCATATGGTTCAAGGGCCAGTCACGTGCTCTTTCGGGTCGTGACAAAGTTGGTATCAGAGTGCTAGGTTGACCTTGGTTCGAGTCTAAGTTTGACTATGTGGAGCCTAGGGCGTTATATATATACGGAACTTCGGCTTGACCTTACGGATCTTAGACTTAGTCGAGGGGGTATTAGACCAGAACTTTCGTCGTGTAGGAAGACCCTTGGTTGATGGAATAGGTGACTAAAGTAGATTGACGTACCGTGGGTATGTTCCGCGGCATACTTACGACACGCCGCTCCGCTTAAGAAACCTTAGGTTGTACATTTCCTTGCACTGTATTATATTCCTTCCTATGATCTATCTTCATCGATACTGGTTATGATCTTGCTGCCGCGATTGCACGGGCAGAGTGAGCTACGGCTCGAGTTGCGTCAGCATGAGCTCGTCGTGGATGAGGGCTGACCGGGGCGTGATTCCAGAGACATACGGTTGCATTGAGGCTTCGTATTTTGTGTTTCCGCACTATGAGCGTTTGACAGATCACTGTTGCGAGATTTCTCGGATGTACTGGTCGGTACCAGAGGATTGAGCCACTGATAGAGGCCAGCCAGGATGTGATGACCGTTGATATATCGCTTATTCATGATGGTTGAGGCGCTGCTTAGCGTACCGACGAATGAGCCAGTTGTTGCTGCGAATGATGAGATATCTCCCAGATGATTGGAGCTACTGCAACATGAGCATATTCTTAGAGATATGATAGTGAGTCGCTAGTCACCGAGGATTAATGACTAGGACCTATGGTTCGTTCGCTTACCCCGATGCAAGGTCATCAGATAGATTGATTCCAGCTAGAGGCGACGTCACGCAGGTTCGTTGAGAGTCGATTGAGACGATCGAATGCCAGGAACCCATTTTCCAAGTTTAAAGTATTCGGAAAGACATGCAAGCGATTCTATGGACCCTCTAGAAGAATGAAACCCTAACTCGACATAATGACCGTGTGAAAGCCTTTGTGTCACGACCCGCAGGGTACGGAACGTGACTGGCACTTAAGTTTACGAAACGTCTAAAGACGTCCGTAAAATAAGTAAGCCAAAGCCCAGAAAACAAAACCAATTAAGCAAAAGAGTGAAGAAAACCTAAACATTTGAAAGCAAATTATCAAATAAGTCATGTAAAACCCTTTTTATAAACAATACCAATTTTTCCGAAAATTTCGGCAGAGTCTCCTTTGTAAATACTGGCCCCCAAAATGGGTACAACAAAAATATACATGAATCCAACAAAATAGGGCATCCCCAAGCGGGAGCTAGCTCTTCGCCACAAGGCGGTCACAAATCCCACGCAATATAAATGACAACAAGCATAATAATCATAATAAAGCATAAGAAAATATCATGTCGACTCAAGTGAGCTCGACCCCAAAATACAGCATAAAGTCCACAAACCTCACAGTCTCATCTCTAGGTCAATATACAATAAATCTGGTAGAAACAGTAGATGAAGTACACTAGATACAAAGAATATACAAGTGGTACAAAAATAATAACATAACCCACCTATGAGCAAATCTCGAGCTCAGGCAAAAGAGGCAAAAGACAAGTGCGCCCGCCGCTACTGAACTGACGGAGCGGACCTGCAAAAGACTGTGGCACAACGGGGGTGAGTTGCCAACTCGTGAGTAATAAATAACATCTACAAAGGCTATCGTATGCATGCACACAAGCATCCTAGCATCTATAATACAGGTATGACTGGATGCACTAGCAGGTGTGTATACAACATCAGTGTACGAATATGTATGCAACATGAATATCTGAGGTCTCAATAGGTATGTATATAAGGAACATTTTATCTCCTTTTGTTTTTGAAACTCTTTTAGAATGCCAGCATAATGTCAATGAATCGACGAAAATCGGTGTCCAGCAACGACACCTAAAAGCTGTCTCAAATCTCATAAATCCATGTCATAGTGTCTCTGGCCTCAGCCATCCGGCTGACCCATCTCAATATCAATATCTCATCCTCTCGCGGCCCCGGTCGGTATCCTCTGGATATCCGCCGTGCCCAATGAAGTCACCGGTAGGTAATCCGTCCCCTGCCAGGCTCATCGTCAACACTACGAGCTTCTTGCCCCGGGGTACCCTACCGGGCCCACCATGTACCCGAAACGGTTCATCCAACTCCTCGAAACGGGTCTCCAAAAACCACAGCAAACTCATGGTGGACGACACTTACATCACTAGAAAACCGCAATTTACATGTTTTAAAAATATCATAAGTTTGGAAATTTTGCGGCTTTCCCCCGAAATCCAGCAATATCATAAAATCTCAAGAAATCCTCATAAGTGCATATATCAGTGATAATGAATGCATATGGTATCAATAATCAAGTTGCGATGTGTGATTAATGGATTAAGCATGAACAATTAATATGATGAAGTACATGCACATGAATAGCAATTCTACGGTTTCATTTTAAGGAATTAAAGGCAATAGCACCAGTTTAAGTATCAATTAGTAAAAGGTTTAAATTTAAATGTTATCTAGTGTGGTGGCATGGCAATTACCAGGGTGTGTGTGTAAGCATGAATAATGCTCGTGCTGCATATAAAAACCCTGGCAATGGTGCAGGTGTCCTATAAAATGGTTTCGTATAAGTATGACAATATAATGCATGGATGCAGCAAATAGTCAATTGAGCATTTCACCCCTAATTACTAACATTACTAAGGATCTTGTAAGTTACTAAAACTATCGGGCGGCTTGCGCCATCCAACGATAGTCCCCCGTAGATGTTACATCTACTCACCGGAATCCCTGGCTAGTTGTGTCCAATCACCGCCTTTCCCTTTCGCACCGCGTCTGACGTCTCCGCGACCGAACCTGGAATTTACATCAATACCAAACATAAGGTTACGTATCAAGAACGACGCAAAATCCCAACGAAACTACTAAAGTTCGCTAGCTAGGTACAACGTGCACAAAGTGCGCGGAACACACGCGAAAATCGCAAAAACTGCCAAAAAACGCCGATTTGGTCGCCCGGCAAAACTAAAACCCGACTACCCAAAAATCAGCACTCACGCATCCTAATAGTCGTAGGACAAGCCATTACAATCATCAAGATATCAAAAATGATTCATCGCATAATTTTATAACAAAACTAGTAAGCGGTTACATTTCAAAAAAAATCGGTGCAAACATCGCCGATTGGCTACAAAAGACTACTATCAAGCTTGAACACCCAACCACACTACTAGCAATCTACAAACACTAATTACAACACAATAACAATGATTCCAATCCTATTTTCCATAAACAACCATTTCTTGAATTTACAACCTAGCAAATTCCAAATCAATTTCCACACTTGAAAACTTAAATTAACACAACAAAAGCCCACATAAGAAAATTAATCTCTTAGATTAGGTTAGCAAAATAACTAGATAAAAATTTAGGTTTAATCAACTAAATAATGTTTTCTAAACCCTAATCAACTCATTTAACAAGCTTCAAATACCATTTTCCATACATAAACCCCATTCTAGATTTTCCTAAAACAACAATTTCACACTTCTAAAATTACCTAAATTAGCAAAATTGAAGACTACATAACAAGGTAACCATATAGATTAGTTCATTAACAACTAGATTAACTATAAAACAACCTAATTAATTATCATGGTTCAAAACCCTAGTTTAAACAAACTACTATCTTTTTTTTAAACTAGATTAGAAATTAGTTAACTTTTAACACTAAACCATACAATTAAAGGAATTTTTGCAAAAGAAAGTAACTTGATGAGAATTATACCTCAATTTGGGATCTAGCAAGAACAAATTGCTCCAAGTGATGGCCTCAAGCACCAAGATTCAAGCAAGAATGGCTAAGGATAATGATAGCATAAGGATTTTGTTTGGATTTTTGAATAAAGTGTGGATTTTGATGTGTTTTCTTGAAGAAATTGAAGAAAAATGAAAAGAAAAGAGATGAAGAAGAGGAGGTTCAGGTTTCGGCCAGAGGAGGGCATGGGGAGGGGTGTGGGCAAGTGGGGAAAGTCAATGGTCAAGTCTCCAAAGTCAAATGCACCATACTTTATCCATTACATTTAAAATAAATCCATAAACTATCAAATTCAACTCAAGAAAGCAACCCAAGAAATGAGGCCAGAAATTTCTGGACATGCACAAGGTGGGGCTGTCCTAGGGCTGAGGGAAAAGAGAGAGGGGTTTTATAAAAGAAATTTTATGCAAAAAGGCCCCCTACAACTCAAAAATTGCAAGTTTTAGCTCAAAATTCAATAAATTCGTTTCATATCATAAAAATTTGTTAAAAATCAAAATAAATTACTAAAAATTTATGTTACCACTAGATTTTAATTATCATAATTTTAGAGATTAGAATTAGCCCGGAAAAATTTGTATTTATCGCTAATTTAATGTATTTTCTTACCGGCTTAAAATAATATTAAAAAATTGAAAAATTAGGGAAAATTTTTAAACGACCAGAATTTCATAATTAACTCATTAGATACTAAAAACAAGCAATTACCTACCCATTTTAGGTATAATTAGCCCTAAACAGCAAAATAACAAGAAATACGGTTTTCGGAAAAATACCGAATTTTTCCCCGAATTTCAGGAAAACACCAAAACGACTTTTCAAGACGCTACAATCTTCCCCCTTAAAGAAATTCGGTCCCCGAATTTAAAAAAATATAGCTACGCATACCTTCGAAGAGATGGGGATACTTCTTCCTCATCTCGCCCTCGGTCTCCCAAGTAACCTCCTCGCTGCTCGGGCTACGCCAAAGGACCTTGACGGTTGGTATAATCTTCGACCTCAACTTCTTCACCTGCCGATCCAGGATGGCCACCGGCTTCTCTGCAAAAGAAAGGTCGCGCTCTAGCTGGACTGTCGGGTGCTGAATCGCATGCGAAGGGTCGTGAAGGTACTTGCGGAGCATCGAAACATGGAAGACGGGGTGAACATCGGGAAAGCTGGGAGGAAGAGCCAAACGATAAGCAACAGCGCCAACCCGCTCGAGGATCTCGAAGGGACCTACGAATCTAGGGCTAAGCTTCCCCTTTCGCCCAAAACGCATCACGCCCTTCATCGGAGAGACTTTCAGAAAAACATGGTCGCCAACTGCGAACTCTAATCTGCGATGGCGCCTGTCTGCATAGGATTTCTGTCTGCTCTGAGCCGCTCTCATCCGGTCTCGGATCAACTGTATCTTCGCTGTCGTCTCCTCAACAAGCTGCGGCCCCAAAATGCTGCTCTCGCTGAGCTCTGTCCAACAAACGGGCGATCTGCATCTCCTCCCATACAATGCCTCGAAAGGTGCCATCTGAATAGTATCCTGGAAGCTGTTGTTGTAGGAGAACTCCACTAGAGGTAAATGACGATCCCAGCTACCACCAAAGTCTAAAACGCATGCTCTGAGCATGTCCTCGAGAGTCTGAATGGTCCGCTCTGACTGTCCGTCTGTCTGCGGATGAAACGCTGTGCTGAATCTCAAACGAGTGCCCAAAGCCTCCTGAAGTCTCTGCCAAAGTCGGCTGGTGAACTGAGTGCCTCGATCTGACACGATACAAGTCGGTACGCCATGTAGTCGCACGATCTCGTCAATATAGAGCTGAGCATACTGAGCGAAGCTGAAAGTCGTCTTCACTGGAAGGAAGTGAGCCGCTTTCGTCAATCTATCCACGATCATCCAGATGGAGTCGTACCTTCGACTGGTCCTGGGTATACCCACAACGAAATCCATCGAAATCTGTTCCCATTTCCACTCTGGAATGGGTAACGGCTGTAGCTCTCCTGCGGGCCTCTGGTGCTCGGCCTTGACTTGCTGACAAGTCAGGCATCTCGAAACGAACTCCGCAATGTCCCTCTTCATCCCGTCCCACCAGTAGGTCTCTCTCATATCATGGTACATCTTGGTGGAACCGGGATGGACACTATACACTGATCGGTGTGCCTCCTCGAGAATGTCGCGCCGTAATCCATCAGCATCTGGTACGCACAGTCTAGATCCATATCGTAAAATCCCCTGATCGTCAACCACGAACTCGGAAAATCTGCCCTGTCCCATCTGTGCCACGATCTCTGAGCAACGGTCGTCACTGCGCTGTGCCTCATATATACGGTCAAGCAACTGTGGGCGTGCACGAACATGCGCGAGCTGTCCCCCTGTCTGAGTGAACTCGAACTCAACTCGGCTGTCGCATAACATCTGCCAATCTGCTGACGACTGCCTCTGAACTGCGCGCAAAAAGGATAGACTACCCCCGGGCCTCCTACTCAACGCATCTGCCACCACATTCGCCTTGCCGGGGTGATATAAGATCTCGCAGTCGTAGTCTTTCACCAACTCCATCCAACGATGCTGTCTGAGGTTCAGGTCTCGCTGCTGAAATATGTACTTTAAGCTCTTGTGATCGGTGAATATCTGACACGACTCGCCGTATAGGTAATGTCGCCAAATCTTCAGTGCAAAGACCATTGCAGCCATCTCCAAATCATGAGTGGGGTAGTTCTGTTCATGCTTCTTCAACTGCCGAGAAGCGTAAGCGATCACCCGGCCATGCTGCATCAATACGCATCCTAATCCCACTCGCGAAGCATCACAGTAGACAACAAATCCGCCTGATCCTGAAGGTAAATATAATACCGGCGCCATAGTCAAACAAGTCCGTAGCTGCTGAAAACTGCGCTCGCACTCCTCTGTCCAGACGAAAGGAACTCCCTTCCGGGTCAAACCGGTCAACGGTGCAGCTATACGGGAGAAGTCCTGAACAAAACGCCTGTAGTAGCTCGCCAAGCCTAGAAAACTACGGATCTCAGTAACCGATGTAGGTCGGGGCCACTGCTGAACAGCCTCAATCTTCTTTGGGTCCACACAAATGCCGTCTCTCGTAACCACATGACCTAAGAATCCGACGCTGTCCAGCCAGAATGCACACTTGGAGAACTTCGCGAACAGCTGGTGCTCCCTCAGAGTCTGTAACGTAATCCGCAAGTGCTGCTCGTGCTCCTCTCTGCTCCGGGAGTACACCAAGATATCGTCGATAAACACGATGATGAACAAGTCAAGATACGGCCTGAATGTACGGTTCATCAAATCCATGAATGCTGCTGGGGCGTTGGTGAGTCCGAACGACATCACCAAAAACTCGTAGTGGCCGTAGCGCGTGCGGAAAGCTGTCCTCGGTATATCCTCCTGTCGAACTCGCAGCTGGTGGTATCCTGATCGCAAGTCGATCCTCGAAAAATACCCCGCACCCTGAAGTTGGTCGAACAAATCATCAATGCGCGGCAACGGATATCTGTTCCGAATGGTAACTTTGTTCAGCTGGCGGTAGTCGATACATAAGCGCAAACTCCCATTCTTCTTCTTGACAAACAGGACCGGAGCACCCCACGGAGAAACACTCGGTCGAATAAGCCCCTTATCTAACAAATCCTGCAACTGATCCTTCAGCTCTCGAAGCTCTGCCGGGGCTATCCGATAAGGCGGTATAGAAATAGGCCCCGAACCGGGAATCAAATCAATGCAGAACTCGACATCGCGCTTAGGAGGTAGCCCAGGTAGCTCATCAGGGAAAACATCAGGGAACTCACAAACTACCAGGACCCGGTCTAACGGAACCTCTGCAGCTCGAGTATCACAAATACACGCTAAGAATCCCTGACATCCCTTCCGCAAGAGCTGACCAGCGCGAAGAGACGAAATTAAGCTGGGAAGGGTGACACTGCGGTCTCCCTGAATAACAAGGACTGGCTCTCCCGGAAAGCTAAATCTGACTGCCTTCTCACGGCAGTCCACCGAAGCATAACAAGTGGCTAGCCAATCCATGCCCAAAAGCACATCAAAGTCCAACATATCGAGGAGTATCAAATCAACCGATGAATCCCTCTCCCCGATACGAACGGAACACAAACGAAATACAAACCGAGCGACAAACCACTCGCCTACCGGAGTAACAACAACAAGCGGCTGATCTAACGATGACGACTCACGGCCCAACATCGGTGCAAAGTGTGTAGAGACGTACGAATGTGTGGAACCTGGGTCGAATAAAACCCGTGCGTCGAAAGAACAAACTGGCAAGGTACCTGTCACAACGGCATTGGATGCCTGCGCATCCTGCGGTGTCAAAGCAAAAACTCGGGCCTGTCCTCCACCGATAGCGGGCTGACCTCGACCTCGGCCTCTGCCTCCTCGTCCTCTCTGAACAGGACCGCCGCGTCCACGGCCTCTCGGTGCACCTAACTGGCGTGGAGCATCGCCTGGGGTAGGAAGTAGGGCTCTCTGAGGAGGGGGTGGTGATGGTGGTAAGGTCACATGCGGAACTGTCGCTGCTCCCTGTCGTCTCACCGGACAGTCTCTGACAAGATGGTGCAGACTCCCGCACCCAAAACATCCTGGTGACGGCTGCTGCCCCTGGGGATAAGAACCATATAACTGTCCCCGTCCAAATCCTCTGCCAGGCCTATCTCTCGGAAAGAATCTGGCGCGCTGCCTCGGAGACGGTACATCGGTGCGAATCCTCTTCGGCCCAGAAACGGCCGAAGTCCGTGATATGCGTGCCTCCATCCGCAATGCCGTATCCATAGCCGCTGAATAAGTGTCGTAGTGCTGGGCGCCAATGGCAAGATATAGCTGAGCATCCAGTCCCTGTACGAACCTCTTCACCATCTTCTCCTCGGTATCCACCAAATACTGAGCATAGCGGGATAACTGTGTAAACTGGATGTCATACTCAGACACCGTCATCTCAGGTGTCTTGACTAAGGCCTCGAAGCTGCGAGCTCTTGCGTCACGAACGCTCTCTGGAAGGAAACGGGCTAGAAAGACCGCTGTAAACTCGGCCCAAGTCATAGGCGGTAAACCTGCAGCTCGACCTCTCAAGACTGACTCCCTCCATGTCTGCGCGAGACCCTCTAGTCGGAAAGAACATCTCAGCGAACGGCAGATCCTGGCTAAACTGTCAAGGAACGTCTGTGGGTCCTCCGCTGTCTCGGTGCCGGTGAATACTGGAGGTCTCAGCCTCATGAAATCCTGTAGTGAAACCGGAATGGCCACGGTGGTAGTAGTAGGAGCAGGTATCATGGTCGTCTGTGATGTAGTAGGTACGTCATCCGGCCTCGGTGTACGACTGGCTGCAACTAGGGATCCTACCATCTGACGTAGCTCCTGCATGCCTCCCATCATCTGTCGCAACTCCTCCATACCGGTCTCGAGCCTATCCATACGGCCTGGGGAAGGTGGATCGGTCTGTCCCTGCGGCGTAGGCATACCACCCTGCTCAGTCCTAGTCTCGGACGAGCCAGCTCGAATCTCGTCTCTGGCGGCAGCCCTCTGTGCCCTCGTAGCCTTCGGCGGCATAGTGGCTGTTACAGGAAAACGGATAGTAAGGACAGTGCAATAGGATCATAGGATACACCGAATTGAAGAAGGAAGTTTTCAAGCAAGTATAACCTAAAGTCACTTAGGCGGAGTACCGTATCGTAAGTATGCCGCGGACATACGCACGCTACGTCACCCTGCTTAAGTCACTTACTCCATCTACCAAGGGTCATCCTACACTCACAAAGGTAAAACCTATCGCTCTGATACCAACTTTGTCACGACCCGCAGGGTACGGAACGTGACTGGCACTTAAGTTTACGAAACGTCTAAAGACGTCCGTAAAATAAGTAAGCCAAAGCCCAGAAAACAAAACCAATTAAGCAAAAGAGTGAAGAAAACCCAAACATTTGAAAGCAAATTATCAAATAAGTCATGTAAAACCCTTTTGAAAAACAATACCAATTTTTCCGAAAATTTCGGCAGAGTCTCCTTTGTAAATACTGGCCCCCAAAATGGGTACAACAAAAATATACATGAATCCAACAAAATAGGGCATCCCCAAGCGGGAGCTAGCACTTCGCCACAAGGCGGTCACAAATCCCACGCAATATAAATGACAACAAGTATAATAATCATAATAAAGCATAAGAAAACATCATGTCGACTCAAGTGAGCTCGACCCCAAAATACAGCATAAAGTCCACAAACCTCACAGTCTCATCTCTAGGTCAATATACAATAAATCTGGTAGAAACAGTAGATGGAGTACACTAGATACAAAGAATATACAAGTGGTACAAAAATAATAACATAACCTACCTATGAGCAAATCTCGAGCTCAGGCAAAAGAGGCAAAAGACAAGTGCGCCCGCCGCTACTGAACTGACGGAGCGGACCTGCAAAAGACTGTGGCACAACGGGGGTGAGTTGCCAACTCGTGAGTAATAAATAACATCTACAAAGGCTATCGTATGCATGTACACAAGCATCCTAGCATCTATAATACAGGTATGACTGGATGCACTAGCAGGTGTGTATACAACATCAGTGTACGAATATGTATGCAACATGAATATCTGAGGTCTCAATAGGTATGTATATAAGGAACATTTTATCTCTTTTTGTTTTTGAAACTCTTTTAGAATGCCAGCATAATGTCAATGAATCGACGAAAATCGGTGTCCAGCAACGACACCTAAAAGCTGTCTCAAATCTCATAAATCCATGTCATAGTGTCTCTGGCCTCAGCCATCCGGCTGACCCATCTCAATATCAATATCTCATCCTCTCGCGGCCCCGGTCGGTATCCTCTGGATATCCGCCGTGCCCAATGAAGTCACCGGTAGGTAATCCGTCCCCTGCCAGGCTCATCGTCAACACCACGAGCTTCTTGCCCCGGGGTACCCTACCGGGCCCACCATGTACCCGAAAAGGTTCATCCAACTCCTCGAAACGGGTCTCCAAAAACCACAGCAAACTCATGGTGGACGACACTTACATCACTAGAAAAACGCAATTTACATGTTTTAAAAATATCATAAGTTTGGAAATTTTGCGGCTTTCCCCCGAAATCCAGCAATATCATAAAATCTCAAGAAATCCTCATAAGTGCATATATCAGTGATAATGAATGCATATGGTATCAATAATCAAGTTGCGATGTGTGATTAATGGATTAAGCATGAACAATTAATATGATGAAGTACATGCACATGAATAGCAATTTTACGGTTTCATTTTAAGGAATTAAAGGCAATAGCACCAGTTTAAGTATCAATTAGTAAAAGGTTTAAATTTAAATGTTATCTAGTGTGGTGGCATGGCAATTACCAGGGTGTGTGTGTAAGCATGAATAGTGCTCGTGCTGCATATAAAAACCCTGGCAATGGTGCAGGTGTCCTATAAAATGGTTTCGTATAAGTATGAAAATATAATGCATGGATGCAGCAAATAGTCAATTGAGCATTTCACCCCTAATTACTAACATTACTAAGGATCTTGTAAGTTACTAAAACTATCGGGCGGCTTGCGCCATCCAACGATAGTCCCCCGTAGATGTTACATCTACTCACCGGAATCCCTGGCTAGCTGTGTCCAATCACCGCCTTTCCCTTTCGCGCCGCGTCTGACGTCTCCGCGACCGAACCTGGAATTTACATCAATACCAAACATAAGGTTACGTATCAAGAACGACGCAAAATCCCAACGAAACTACTAAAGTTCGCTAGCTATGTACAACGTGCACAAAGTGCGCGGAACACACGCGAAAATCGCAAAAACTGCCAAAAAACGCCGATTTGGTCGCCCGGCAAAACTAAAACCCGACTACCCAAAAATCAGCACTAACGCATCCTAATTGTCGTAGGACAAGCCATTACAATCATCAAGATATCAAAAATGATTCATCGCATAATTTTATAACAAAACTAGTAAGCGGTTACATTTCAAAAAAATCGGTGCAAACATCGCCGATTGGCTACAAAAGACTACTATCAAGCTTGAACACCCAACCACACTACTAGCAATCTACAAACACTAATTACAACACAATAACAATGATTCCAATCCTATTTTCCATAAACAACCATTTCTTGAATTTACAACCTAGCAAATTCCAAATCAATTTCCACACTTGAAAACTTAAATTAACACAACAAAAGCCCACATAAGAAAATTAATCTCTTAGATTAGGTTAGCAAAATAACTAGATAACAATTTAGGTTTAATCAACTAAATAATGTTTTCTAAACCCTAATCAACTCATTTAACAAGCTTAAAATTCCATTTTCCATACATAAATCCCTTTCTAGATTTTCCTAAAACAACAATTTCACATTTCTAAAATTACCTAAATTAGCAAAATTGAAGACTACATAACAAGGTAACCATATAGATTAGTTCATTAACAACTAGATTAACTATAAAATAACCTAATTAATTATCATGGTTCAAAACCCTAGTTTAAACAAACTACTCTCTTTTTTTTTAAACTAGATTAGAAATTAGTTAACTTTTAACACTAAACCATACAATTAAAGGAATTTTTGCAAAATAAAGTAACTTGATGAGAATTATACCTCAATTTGGGATCTAGCAAGAACAAATTGCTCCAAGTGATGGCCTCAAGCACCAAGATTCAAGCAAGAATGGCTAAGGATAATGATAGCATAAGGATTTTGTTTGGATTTTTGAATAAAGTGTGGATTTTGATGTGTTTTCTTGAAGAAATTGAAGAAAAATGAAAAGAAAAGAGATGAAGAAGAGGAGGTTCAGGTTTCGGCCAGAGGAGGGCATGGGGAGGGGTGTGGGCAAGTGGGGAAAGTCAATGGTCAAGTCTCCAAAGTCAAATGCACCATACTTTATCCATTACATTTAAAATAAATCCATAAACTATCAAATTCAACTCAAGAAAGCAACCTAAGAAATGAGGCCAGAAATTTCTGGACTTGTACAAGGTGGGGCTGTCCTAGGGCTGAGGGAAAAGAGAGAGGGGTTTTACAAAAGAAATTTTATGCAAAAAGGCCCCCTACAACTCAAAATTTGCAAGTTTTAGCTCAAAATTCAATAAATTCGTTTCATATCATAAAAATTTGTTAAAAATCAAAATAAATTACTAAGAATTTATGTTACCACTAGATTTTAATTATCATAATTTTAGAGATTAGAATTAGCCCGGAAAAATTTATACTTATCGCTAATTTAATGTATTTTCTTACCGGCTTAAAATAATATTAAAAAATTGAAAAATTAGGGAAAATTTTTAAACGACCAGAATTTCATAATTAACTCATTAGCTACTAAAAACAAGCAATTACCTACCCATTTTAGGTATAATTAGCCCTAAACAGCAAAATAACAAGAAAGACGGTTTTCGGAAAAATACCGAATTTTTCCCCGAATTTCAGGAAAACACCAAAACGACTTTTCAAGACGCTACACTTTGAAACTTAGGGTTTGCGGCAGTTCCTCGGCGCCATTAGTGAGGCTTGGGTTTGCCCTTCTACGGCTGGACCACCGATGCTGTGGTATGTACTCGATACTATTAAACTGCACCCGAGATGTTGAGCTCTTAGGGGATTGTGAGGTTCTGACGAGCCGATCGGACGATTCGACATCATTCGGATATCATGTGATGGGACACTGCTTGGGAGACTCCAGATACGAGCATAGCCGTCGGAGCGCAGTCCGTGTAGCCACGATGAGATGAGTCCGAATCAGTCGATATTAGAGCAAGGTGGAGTAAAGAGTTCGCACGAGATTTTGACGAGATGGCGTTCCACTCCGCTGACATCAGAGATGTGAAATGCACGCTGCGGACGTGTTCGGCTAGATATCTTCTACTGAGTGATGAAGATACCGAGTTCGTGATTTCGGGTCCGTGTGAGGGACTACGGATGGACCGTAGCCGAGGGCATTGCAGTGCGCAGTTAGAGACGCGATGTCGAATGGTCGATGATACAGACAAGCGGGACAAGAAGTTTGTGAGAGACGCAGACGAGCTGTCACTATACTCCGTTAAGATTAAAGGTCGGATATGCATGCAGAGGCGCAGGATGCGACCAATTTCCGAGGGAATGTTGTACTAAGGACGCAGATGTCCAGAGAGCGAGAAAAGATTATGCCAGAATACCAGCCTCCGTACAGTTTGGCTTAGGCAAGATCAGAAGAGACCTTGAGTAGGATTCCTTCCAGTACACTGCTGCAATAAGATTTGCACCAGGAGCAGATGCGTGACGTGCATTCAGAGGACCCGAGGTCGGCGCCAGAGATGTGCTGCTTTACGAGCGGTCGTGAGGATTGACCGAGAGATGACCAGGAAAGTGCCAGAACGGAATCGTTCCTGTCAGCACACCTGACCGGGCCGATGAGCCGATGGATTGCGAGATTGGTAATCCACAGAGAAGATAAGGAACCAGAGGCAGATGATGCCAGCCGCGAGCAAGAGGCAAGTAGATATCTTGCGCCGCTAGCATTGGATGTACCGGCACCTTCTCGACTCGAAGGAGGATATACCGACGACAGTATTTATGATTTGTGATTTTGTGATTTGACTATCACGTATCCGTTGCTTTGGATTTCGGTATTTTGGGCGATCTATTTGCATGATTTAGTCTTGATGACTGAGTTCCATGATATTTGATTTTGTGCATCATGGTTGCACCTACTGCGTATTTATACCTTGCACATAGTTATTACTCTTGAGGTATTGATTATGATTTCATGCCTATTTTATGCCGGTGATTTGATTTACGCTTCCAGCATAGTTTCATGTACTTTTAGTGTTTTGATTTGTGCACGCTGATGTACGCGGTTGTGAGTATTTCCATCGCGGTACACCTGATTTTGATTAAGCCGTGTTGTATATCGTTTCAGGCCTTGGCTGCACCTGCCTATGACTTTATGGATTTCATATGGTTGATTTGATGTTGCGCATATGTTACGCACACGATTTGATTTTTGCACTCGGTATAGCTTATATGTGCTTGTAGTGCATTGATATGTGTTTTGTGCACGCAGTTGCACACGTTTATGATTTCCTTTATACCTGGGTACACTTGGTGTTGCTGCTTACGTATTTGAGTTATTGCTTGGTATTTGTGCATGGGATACACCAGTTCTATACTTCGTGCGTTTGTCGCACCAGTTTTATGTTTCTTGCGTTTATCGCATCAGATTTATATATCATGCCTTTGTTGCACCGGATTTATATTTTGTGCATTACGGTTGCACCTGACTTCGATTTGATGTCTTTCGATATGTCGATTTTGATTCTGATATTGATGTGGATTCTTGCACTCCGTGCTTTTGACTGAACTTACGCATGTTCGGCGTTGCTATCGGATTTTGTGTTTCCGTGCATGTTGAGTGCGCAGGGTCTAGATTTTCATTCGTGCACGATGGATGCACCGATTTGGATTTTCGCGCATGTTGGATGCATGTTTTGAGATACGATTTTGGTGCACACCCGATGCACTAAATCGAGATTCTTCGTGCATGTCAGATGCACCGAATTTTGGCTGTCAGGCACACACGTTGCCTATGACAGATGCTTCGTGCACACCCGTTGCACCTAGATGTTGTTTTGAGCACCTGTATGGCACATATATGGATTTTGATTTCCGTGCGCACCAGACGCACAGGGTGATGTTATGTGCATTTTTGGGATTTATTCCTTTTGGAGCAGTACATTTCTATGATATTTGATATTTGTTTTTGTACCGAGCAGGACTAGTCAGAGGACAGTACCTGGATATATTTTTGCATGCATTGATAGTTCGAAGGGATTTCCAAAGAGCGAGCTATAGTCTCGGTATATATATACCTACGTGTCCGATATGACATGGAACGTTTTTAAAAAACAGGGAAACCCTTCTAAATTGTTTTCAAAAACGGCGGAACGTACCTATTAAACAAAGGATATATATATACGTATATAGTTATTTTCTTATGAAAAAACGTCCGCCACTGTGCAGTGTTACGCGCATCGCACAGCGACTTAAAAAAGATTGGGCATGCATTTACATCAGCTATTTACATGTATAGATTGGATGTCTACATGTATAGTTCTGATCTATATCATATTGGTTTTGTTTTGGATTTGACATTTGTGTATTTACCAGGACTCCGATGATTGCGGGATGCTTGATGGAGTGTTGCTTTTGAGTTATCTGCTCAGTACTCATGCGCATGCATTGCGCTATGATGTTTTTATGTATAGACGATTTCGGAGCACCGATGACTTGGAATTTGTATTGAAATATTTTAGTATTTTGCGGGTTTAAATTTAAATTCGGGGACCGAATTTCTTTTAAGGGGGTAGATTGTAACGTTTCCAAAACAATAAAATATTATTTTTCGGGAATTTTTATAATTTAATATTATTTTAATGAATATTTTAATATTCTGGTATAATTAAATACAAATAAATGGGGAAAAATTTTGGAAAATTCTAAAATAGGGTATTTTTATGGAATTATGTCCATTTTAAAGTTTTTAAGATTAGTTATATGCTGATTTAGTGCTAATCGCGATTAAAAATCGCTAATTGGATTTTTTAGCATTTTTGTGCAAAAATGTGCACATATCATTTTCCACACTTGTTACACTTGTGTTACATTTCTTTTTGCAATGGTTGTTCTTTTTGGGTTTCACTATTGGAGTGAGAGGGAAAAGAAAAAGAAAGAAAAAGTAAGTGATGATGAAAGAGAGAGAGAGTAGGTTGCTTTTGACTTTTGACCTTTTCCTCCATCATTTTCCCCATCTCATTTCTCTCTAACCATCCCCCAAGAGCTGAGCTGAGCTGCTGCTGCTCCCTCTCCCCCTCTCTCTCCCTCTTCATGAAATCCTAGATCCACCATGAAAACAAAGCCAAAACCCCATTCCCACTTCACAAAATTTGCTCCCAAGCTCACTAGCTACACATTGAACCTAGCAAGATTGGATTTGGAGGACTTTGAGCAACTCAAGAATTTTCTTGAGTTGCTAAAGGAGTTAATTTCTGCACCTATTAGAGTAGTATCTCATTTCTTGTGCATCAATACTAGTGTATCGATAATGTGTTGTTTGTGGACTTTAGAGTTTTCTAGTTAGGGTTTAGGGTAAAACTGAAATTAAAGATGAAATTGAGGATTGTGGTGACCTTAGAATCCCTTGTGTGATGCTAATTTGGACCCAAACCTGAACTAGAAACCAGAATACGGATTTATGAGACGATGTCGGAGAAAAACTGTGAATCTGGGAGTGTTTTGTGGAATCTGCTATCACCCCGAGACCCCAAAAATAAAACAGAGTTGACAGTGAGATGTGCAGGCACCATGGAACCACCACACCGAACCATAGCCCCCAACTCCAATTCCAGGCCGCCAATTTATTCCTTCTGGCCGCAAATTGCGGCCAGAGCAGGAGGGAACTGTCTTGATTTTTGTGCATGGCCCTATTTCCTCAAGTTTTGACCCTGGGTATGTCTAGTTTTGACTGATTCCATCTAGGGTGAAATCTGGGTTGATTTGCTTGAGTTGGCGTATGATATACGACTTGTTTTAGCATGGATTTTGGTATTTGGTGATTCGTTTCTGTCGGGTGGCGTTTGGACGTCAACGACAAGTGGATATTGAATGTGTTTACATGCGAGACGATGGGTTTTTACCTATGCGAGTAGCGTATGATATTTTGGTTTCCGATGTGATTTTCATGTGCTTTAGCGTTGCGATATACTTGTAGGTACCCTATGTTATGTTGAGGCAATGAAGATGAAGATGGCGACATCGACACCGACACATGAGAAGCAAGGTGAGTAGATTTATATCTACGGGGAGAAGTCGGGTGGATGGCGTATCGCACCCATGCAGTCCGTGGTGATGTATACGAATATGTATACACACATATATTTATTATGTGTTGTTTAGGATTATTGATGGTAATAATGGATTATTGATAATAAGATGTATTGGTTTAGTAGTGCGAAACCCTAGAGTAGTGGGTGCACTCACACATACACAAATACATTCTTTAATTTATCTGTGCGCATATCATGGTGTGTATATCTACATATGGGTATGGGACTATGTGTTCATATACGAGTTTTGAGGATGATACGTGGGATTGAGATGAGTCGATGAGATTCGATTGAGGCCGTGAGATTTGGCGACATGACAGAGTTCGTATTGGAGATGTGATATCATGGTAGTGATACCTGTCATGTGATGAGATAGTGTGATATCGACTCAGATTTAGGTGGTTTCCATACCCCTCTCGATTGACTTGATTGTTGGGTTCGTAGTTCGCCGAGTAGGCGTCAGGCTAGACCCGAGTCATACCTATTTCAAAACTAACGAATCGGGGATATTTTAAGGATAAGCAAAAAGGGTTTATACGGATATTTTCAAACGACGCATCTTTTCTTAAAACACCGTAGCCCTTATTTTACCAAAAGCCCTGATTCGTCTTATTTCAAAAGGCAAGGTTGCATGTTATATCTATTGGGGCAGGTACCCTACTGTTGCGTTGATTATTCGATTCCGCATATTCATGCAATTTGCATTGCATCGCTTGTATTGTTGATATATTTCAGTCATGCTGCTAGGACACCAGCACCATTATCGATGATGCGTATGTTCCACGTACACTTGTTTGCCGGCTCACACACTTCATCCTCGATAATTGCCATGTCACTACACTGTAGTACTGTTGCATTCAGTGTATGTTGCTTACATTTCTTTACATGTCGCATACATCATGCTTTCTGATTATACACATTGAGATATGTTATTTCCATGATATTTCTGGATTTGGGAACCGTGGGTATTTCAAAAGAGAAATATGTAATTGTTTTGAAAACCCGGTTACCCTTGATATGATATTTCAGTGCGTCCACCATGTGTTTTCTCGGTGCTGAGAGCGACATGTGAAACCCGATTCGAGGAGGCGGATGAGGCCGATTGCGGGTACATGGTAGACCCGGTATGGTTCCCCGGGGCAAGAAATGTTTTTCGTGGAGTAGACGATGAGCCTGGCAGGGTGGCGAGTACCTACCGGTGATTTGGTTGGACCTGGCGGTTATCCGGAGGATACTGACCTGAGTCGATAGATGGATATGGGCGTACTGCCGGGGCTGAGGGCCGATACCGCAGAGAGAGCCTGTGGTCCGATCCGGACTGACGGAGCCCGATATATGAGGATTTATGTGCCGATGCTGGGCACAATTTTCATGATGTTTTCGAGTGTCGATGATGGGCACTCCGGTTCCATGATTTTGACGTGTCGCAAGGGACACAGGTGGTTTATATCCTCATATTTCCATGCATATGCTGATGATATTTACATGCATGATGGTTATTGTCATTGAGTGACGAGTGGACGGGATCCACGTACATGCAGATTGATTTCATTGATTGTACCTCACATTTATGTTAGGCTATTACCTGAGGCACTGGCACAAGCACTTGGCACTACACTCATGTATAGAGATTACATTGCCAGTTTAGCATGTTTCAGACTTATTCATATTGAGGTTTATATGTATATCTGATCGTATTGACCTAGGATGGGTCATGCATTCGATCTCTGCTTGTAAATATTTTCTATTCACGAGTTGGCAACTCACCCCCGTTGTGCCACAGTCCTTGTAGGTTTTTGCCGTACAGATTCCATAGCGGCATTTCTGGCACACTGCTTCCATATGGGTGACTTGCGTTGGTAGGTGGGTTCTTTTGTATCAAAACCGCTATTGCTCCTGTATTATTCATTGTATCTAGTAATTTCATCAACCAAAACTTGTATATTGTTTCAGACTTAGAAAACAATGTTGTATTATTTCGACCTTAGATTCGCGCTTGTAGTATTACGGTTTTCTGGCTGTTGAGTTTCTTTTTGGATTTTGATCCTCGCCCTTCGGCGTTGCAAATTATTATTGCTTGCGTGGTTGTGACCGTCGATTGACGAAGAGCTAGCTCCCGCTTGGGGATGCCTTTTATCATTTCTTATATATTATTCTTGTTGTACCCCGTTCGGGGCCAGTTTTTACAAAGCAAACTCTGCCGAAATTTTTAGGAAAGGTTACACATTTTAAAAATACACATTCGGCTTAGTTATTTAAAAACTTTGATTTTCGAAACATGATTTCTTTACTTTTCAAAACCAGTTTTCCTTATTTACTCTTTAAATGGTTTTAGATTTCTGGGCTTTTGGCTTACTTGGATCAGACGGGGTCCTATAGACTTCATATGGTTCAAGGGCCAGTCACGTGCTCTTTCGGGTCATGACAGGTTCTTTGTGTGAGAATAATCTTGACAAAAGACAGGTTTTTATAAAAAATATTTCTAGCGGAGATATGAAGGTTTTATTCTATGATAAAGACTATTGCACGTTCACAGAGGTGTGTATGAAATGAGAACAAGAAAAAGGTGGAGTGAAAAATAAGACATAGTTTCCTGTTAAAGAAGATAGAAATTCTGAAGTTGAAATCTTACTGGAAAACGAAACTTGAAAAATGCTTAACTCTTTATAAAACTTAGGTGATCCTTTTAAAATTGTTATCTGGGCTTTATTGTATGACATGATGACTTTAATCGATCCTTCTGGAACGTAACGACACTATTTACACTGCACGTAAAGACGTATAAAATCTTAAGTTAAATAAGAAGCGAGGTGTGAAAAATAAGGGTTCGATAGTCTAGACTTAGGATCATAGAATTGTTATTTTCTGAAACAAAACATTAGGGGTTTGAATCATAGTAATTTTGCAAAACAAGCTTGACCGGATTTTATGGGTAGTATCCGCTGAAAACCCTCAGGAGACAACACTCCTCCTACTAGGGACACCTAGTGGTTTAACGGCTTGTTGCACATGCTCAGTGCAATCGCGTTCCCTGTGAAAGTGAGGTTAGGAAATTTTTTATGAATAAATTGGCTTTGCTAGGGACGAGCAAATGATAAGTTTGGGGGTATTTGTTCATATCAGTTTTTTGCATTTTTATACCGTCCAATTTTTATCACATTGCTTATCGGTAGGTACTCTTGAGCCATATTTGCTAGTCAAATTGCAGGATACATGTTCTCGGCTCTAAACGGTGAAATTCATGGAAAAGCACGACAAAATCCGGATTACTACCAACCACATATAAAACACGGGTCTCTGCTCTCTATCCGTATGTTGCCGCACACCAGTTTAAGAGACAAAAAGGCAAATCAATGTCATTTTCATGCACAATGCTCAATGGCAACACAAGATCCAACATACCTGCGCGGAGCTCGAGGAAATCATGGCAAAAGATCCACATCACATCACCTTTTGATGAACAGAAATTCAGGAAAAATCGTGAAGAAAATCTGAGAAAAAACATATACCAGACTAAAGGACATAGAAGACCAGGGAAGGACACAAAACTCGAGACCCCAACTCTCCTATAGGGCCGCGGATCCGCGGCCAATAGGGGGTCTAGGTCGCGGATCCGCGGCCGTACGGGCGCCGCAGTTGATGGGTTTTTAAGGACAGATTGGTCTTTTCAAGTGGGTCCAGAATGTTGCCCTAGAATTTCTGTTTCCTGCCTATAAATAGTCCAGAACTTGCCAAAGCCAAGGGTCCATATTCTTGTATTTAGATTTTAGAATACATGTGTTTTTCTTCTTCCTCCTCTCATCTCTTCTCCATTAAAAACTTGTAGTGAGCTTTTGTGAGTGAAGAATGAATAAAGGAGTTCTTGTTCTTACCATGCTTATCTAGTTGTAATTGTTAATTATATTTGCTTGTATTTTTCATTTGCTAATCTAGTTGTTGTTATTTGTTGTTTGTTTCTTTCTAGTTCTATTTTTCTTTATCCTTAAAACAACTATGATGCTTAAGCTTGATCATTGCCAAGGTGAGGTCTCAAATAGCTAGTTGTAATCTTCTAACCTCTTTCTTTCTATCTTCCTCCTTTGTTTTATTTTCTTTTCCTTATAATGGGTGAGTAGTTTTCATACTTGTTAGGGTAGGATAAGGAAAGTTTGAGAGAAGGAAATCTCTCTCACACTTTTCTTGCTCAACATCTTAATTCGGACTCCCGTTAATTGAACCACAATCCGCTCCCTATGGCACCATATCCTACATGATAGCGGTGATTCCTTAGTGAGACCGGTTGTGGTTGAATTAACCAGAGGTTAAGGCTAAGAGCCGAGAACGGACGGACAAGCACCAAAAGGAAAAACTTATGCGTTGGAAAGCCTAGCTTATACTCGCAAGTTCCTTTCTAGTCGTGCTAATCCCCATAGTTGCCGATTACCGTAACACCGACATTAAGAGTGGCAACGAAAGAAGTGAGCGACTCCTAACTCAAACGAACCTAATCCTAACCCTAACAATCTCTCTTTATATATCATTTTAGCACATAAGTAATCTAAAAACAAACCTGGACAATTGGACTTAACTCGTTAAAGAACATAGCAAAAGATTCCCATCTCCTTGCGGACGACCCGTACTCAACCGGCTAGCTACAAGCGAAACCTTCTTGATTGCGGTAATAAACTTAGCTCGCAAAAACTCTACCAATCAGGTCGTTCCCAGTTTGGCTCGACTTTTCCCTTCGCATGTCGATTGGGGATAATCGGTCTTTCGAGCACCAACACGAATTCACCTCTCTTGAAAGAGCGGAGACGGGTTATCTTGTCATAGGCCCGTGACATTTGGGCTCGGTATAGCTCCATATTTTGTTGCACCGCGAGCCACTTTTCTCCGAAGGCGTCGAGCTCTTCAAGCCGAAGGAGGACATTTTTCTCCTCCGTCAACTCGTGCTGAACGACCATTTTTAAGCTTGGAACTTCGACTTCGAGGGGGAGGACCGCCTCCACTTCGAAGAGCAATGCGTATGGAGTGGACTGAGTTGGAGTACGGTGCATGGTACGATATGCCCACAACGCCTCGTGAAGCTTGAGATTCCAGTCTCTCATGTTGGCTGAACCATTTTTTCTCGGGAGCTTGCATAGAGTCTTATTGAAGGCTTCGGCTATCCCATTGGCTCTTAGATTATAGATGGAGGAATATCTCCAGTCTATCTTGTGTTGAGTAGCGAACCTTGAGACTTTGAAGCTCTTGAAAGAAGGCCCGTTGTCAGAAATGATTCTTCTTGGTGTACCAAAGCGATATAGATTATTTTGCCGGAAGAACATTAGAATATCTTCTGTCTTGACTTCTTTTAGCGGGACAGCTTCAGCCCATCTGGAGAAGTAGTCTGTTGCATCCAGTATGAACCGGTGGCCTTTGGATATCGAAAGATCAATTGTACCAACTATGTCGGTTCCTCAGACTTCGAAGGGCCACGACGCCACCGTAGGATGCAACGGATTGGGGTGCTTGCGAATGAAATCACTGTGAATTTGGCAGATATAACATTTCTTTGTATGCCCTACGCAATCCCGTAATATGGTGGGCCAGTAATACCCAAGCCGTTTAATTTGAAGTCGCATCTTGGGGCCGGACTGGTGAGCCCAGCAGACGCCTGAGTGAACTTCTTTCATAACTTTTTAGGCTTCGGCCGATGACAGACACCAGAGCCAGAGTTGGTAATATGACCTGCTGTATAGCGTGTCTTTTTGTAACACGTATTGGAGAGCTCTCTTCTTCAGCTGAACCCTCGCAGACCTTCCTTCGGGCAGCTTGTCACATCGGAAGTACTCTATGAAGGGTTCTCTCCAATCGGGCTCGTCTTGAACGATCGAAGCTTCCTCGGCGGGACTGCTCTTTTGTTCCGCGCTTTCCTCTTCTCGTAAAGAGAAAGGGGGTAGAATTTGTGTCACGACCCAAGGTTTGGCCCATGACCGGCCCTTAACTACATAACGTCTACAGGCGTAACGCGGCTAAGTAAGCCGAAACCCAGAAATCAAACCAATAAAAGTATAGAGTGTTTTAAGCTTTTAATGAAAGCATTAACTAAAATTCTAAGAATTCTTAAATGAACCATCACCAAGATAACAATATACGACGCCGTAGCGAAGAAAATGAGCAACGAGTGGGAAACATCACAGATAGAATAAACAGCAAAAGTAAGTCGGCTCACAACGAGCTCGACACCAGAATACAAAATAATATACATTGTCCTCACAACTGGTCTCTAAGTCAATAGATAAGTGGTAGATGGAGAGTACTAGATAAAACAATGTACATAAGTGAAAGAGAAACAGATACCGCACAAAACCCACATATCGGCAAAAGAGCTAGTACACCAACTGTAGGGGTATCTGTGTCAAAAGATGCAAGAACGCGGCCTGCCGCGACTACTCCGAAGGGCAACCTGCAAACACTGTAGCACAACGAGGGTGAGTTGCCAACTCGTAAATAGAAGATAACATATTAAGGTAATCACGAGCATACACGTGCTGCGATACTCTAACCTATGCCAACAAATAATATATATATGATGAACTGGATGCTCAAATCATGCAACAAGTGCTATCTAATAACATTTCCATGTGATGAGCAAGACATGTGATAATCAGGTATAACAATGCAATCTAACAACCCTATATAGAATGAATAGGGTATGCAATGATCGTGCAATCATCTGACTATATCAGGTACAATAGATACAGGATGAGATATCAATTTACTACATACGAGCATGGGAAATATAACATCTACACGGAATGTCATCGTAGAAAGTATAATCGGTACCCATCAATGCACCCAAATCCCAATACTACCCAGGCGTCGTCATCCTCATCGGTCCTCAAATCCTGTAAATCTTATAACATCGTGAGTGCCCAACATCGGCACAAAAAATATCAACAAATACTCGTGTCTAGCATCGACACGCAAATCCTCACATATCGGCCATCCGTCAGTCCGGGTCAGCCCACGGGCTCTGTCTGCGGTATCGGCCCTCGACCCCAGCAGTACGAGTCATCCCGTATCCATCAATCGACTCTGGTCAGCATCCTCCGGATAACCGCCAGGTCCAACCAATCACCGGTAGGTAGTAGTCCTTCTACCAGGCTCACCGTCTACTACACAGCGAAACCGTTCTCGTCCCGAGGTACCATACCGGGTCCACCATGTACCCGTAATCGGCCTCATCCAACTCCTCGATTCGGGTTCACATATACCACTCTAGCACCGAGAAAACACATGATGGACGCACCAAAATATTATATCAAGGGAAACCGGGTTTTTAAATAATTAACTATTCTCTTTTGAAATATCCACGGTCCCCAAATCCAGAATTAACATGGAAACAACATATCTCATTGCGTAATCTAAGCAAGTATGAAGATATCAATGTATGTGTGCACTGGTATGAGTATACAGTGTGCATGTGCGCAGGTATGAAGATATCAATATATGTGTGCACTGGTATGAGTATACAGTGTGCATGTGCGCAGGTATGAAGATATCAATATATGTGTGAACAGGTATGAAGATATCAATATATGTGTGCACTGGTATGAGTATACAGTGTGCATGTACGCAGGTATGAAGATATCAATATGTCTGTGCACTGGTATGAGTATACAGTGTGCATGTGTGCAGGTATGAAGATATCAATATATGTGTGCACTGGTATGAGTATACAGTGTGCATGTGCGCAGGTATAAAGATATCAATTTATGTGTCCACTGGTATGAGTATACAGTGTGAATGTGCGCAGGTATGAAGATATCAATATATATGTGCACTGGTATGAGTATACAGTGTGCATGTGCGCAGGTATGAAGATATCAATATATGTGTGCACTGGTATGAGCATACAGTGTGCATGTGCGCATGTATGAAGATATCAATATATGTGTGCACTGGTATGAGTATACAGTGTGCATGTGCGCAGGTATGAAGATATCAATATATGTGTGCACCGGTATGGGTATGTGATGTATATGTGCCCAAATATGGATATATGATGTATGCGGTACAAGTATGGGTATGTGATGTATATGTCAAATCATGACAACTTCAATAAAGCGGAATCAGTATGATATATGATTTATAGCAATCCTATAATGTGAGTGTCATAGCAATCACTAACGGTGTGAGTGTAGCATAACAATCGTGCTCGTGCAACTTGAACCGTTATTGACAGTGCAATGTCTTATGCTATCATTTCTATATGCAACAAAAATGTAAGCTACTACAGTCCATATGAACATTTATACTAAATATCCTAACACGCCCTGACGCTTAACGCCATACGGGCGATTTCCCCGTAGATGTTAAATCTACTCACCTGGTCGTGCGCTACTCGTAGCCGACCACCTGCTTCCCTTTCTTAGCTTCGTCCGACGTACCCGCTTGCGACCCTGGAATTTATACAAGAATCCATTTATGCAACCACCTCGCATGATGCGATATCTAAGCCAAACGATACGCTCGCGTCGCGAACTAAACGCGCGTGTGTACGATACGGTAAAACGTGTATACGCGTCTAAAACTCATTCCGACACGCCGCGATACGCTGAATCACAGAACCCTCTCCGTATCGCGCGAACCAAACGTACTAGAAATACGATATAACGTCTCAAATTCTACCCAGTCTAACAACTTACAAAATTATACATGCCAATGGCCCTAGAAATGTAGCAGACTCCTACCCACACAAACTACACCCAAAAATTCTCTCATCTGGCCGCAAATTGCGGCTAGAAAGAATAAACCAGCGGCCTCGCTATGGAGTGGGGGTCTCGGGCTCTGGTGGTGTGGTCAGGGTATATCTAGTGTGCTCCAATTTCCTCAGTTTTGACCTGAAGTGCCCGGGCCTATAGCAGATCACAGAGAGCCAAAAATTCACCTTAAAACACTGAATTTGCAAATTTGAAACCCTATGGTATTTTGGTGTAATCTGGGGTCTAATTAGGTTTTCATGGCCTTAATAATACCTAATTAGGCTAGGTTAACCAACAAAACAATCCCCTAACCAAAAGGCCACACAAATCACCATTAGAAGCACAAAACTCACTTTTTAACACTAATTAAGCTTAACAATCACTAGTTTAGCAAGCAAGGAAGTTAGGCTCAGATCATACCTCACTTAAAGATCATAAAGTGTAGGAAGGAGAGGAAGGAGAAGGTCTGGAGCTGCTACAGAGACTGCTGGAGCTGTTACTGCTCCTGTTGCTGCTGCTGCTCCATGGTGTTGCTGATGCTGCTGCTTGCTGCTGCCTCTTCTGCTGCTGTTGCTGCTGCTAGTTGCTGCTGCTGGTGCTTCTTCTGCTGCTGGTGCTGCTTGTTGTGAGGGTGTGAGTGTGTATGTTGAGAGTGAGAGGAGTGAGAAGTGAGAGTGAGAGTGAGAGAACACAAGTCAAACACCCCCTCCCTCTCTCCATCTCTCTTCATTTAATGAGCAAGGCTCACACCAAAGTCAACAAAAGAAAATGAAATTCCAATAACAAAAAAACACACAAATAAATAAAACCCAATTTAATGTCCAAATACTTAATACAAATAGGTTAACCCACCATGGTTGCTAATCATGGTTTTAACCCCAAATCTAAACCCTAGTTTACGTGCACAAGTGTGTGTGTGCCTAGAAAAATCCTAATAAAATATCCATTAATTAGGATAAAATATTTGAAACTTAATTTGGTAAACTTTTTATTAAAACTATATATTAAAATATAATTAACCCCTAAACACACCCTAAGGTGTTACAATCTTCCCCCGTTAAAGAAAATACGTCCCCGAATTTTAAAATACAAAGTTACGCATACTTTCAGAGAGATGAGGGAACTTCTTCCGCATCTCTCCTTCGGCCTCCCAAGTGATTTCTTCACCATTTGGGATGTGCCATAATACCTTCACTGATGGCGAGACCTTTGATCGAAGTTTCTTCACCTGCCGGTCCAATATTACGACTGGTTGCTTGGTGAACGAAGGATCACGCTCGAACTAAATGGTCTGGCGCTGAATTTAATGAGAAGGGTCATGAAGGTAATTGCAAAGTATCGGCATAGGAAATACGGGGTGAATACTCAATAATCTGGGTGGAAGTGCCAAATTAAAAGCAACGAACCAACTCGCCTTAAGGATCCTAGAAAGCTTCCCAAAATTCAACACGTCATTTATCGGAAATTTCCGTGGGAATACATGATCTTCCATTGCGAACTCGAATCTGCGACCATATTGGTCAGCATCTGATCTCTATCCGAAATGGACAATTCTCATCCTGACCTAAAACAACTGGATCATTTCCGAAGTTTTTAGACAAGCTGAGGTCCAATAATCCTACAACATGGAGTCAGAAAAATAGACCGGTGATCGAAACGACCTAACCTCTAAACCTAAAGGTTACCAATTGGAGTGTCTCGTGATAACCGCTATCAAAGGAGAACCCTATCGATGGCCAACGACGATCCCCAACCGTCGACAACAATTTCTACATACACACAACTTAACAAGAACAACCGAGCAAACTGAGTATCACCGGATGACAAGCATCCGAATGGAGTCGCATCTTGACTAAACCTGGGTGGACACCATAATGAATTTCAGGGAGACCTGCTCTCCTTCTCTCTTCGGAGCGGTTAAAGGTTGCAACTCTCCAGCCGGTCTCAGTTGCTCAACTTAAGCACACAATAAGACAGACACCTTGAAACGAATCCCGATACTTCTCTTTCTGTCCCTGCCCACCCGTGACTTCCTCACAAGTCACGTGAACAGTTGGTGGGGCTTGAATGAGTATAGAGAGTTGACCGATGTGCCTGTCCTTGGATTCCTCCTCTCTACCCCATTATATCAGATACACAAGCGTCGCCCTAACCTAGCACACCCTTGTCACAAGTCAAGTATTCCAAATCATTACCCAGCCGATTAGGCTCCAGTATCTCTGACGAACGAGCGTCGGTGAGCAGTGTCTCACGAAGGTAATTTAAGAAAAGTGGTCGGGCGCGGACATGAGCAGGCTGTCTCTTCAGTAGAGACGAACTTAAGCTGTACTCAATGATCGCACAAGAACTATGAATCTGCGAAGGACTATCACAACAATCAAAACTCGCTGCAGGAAGATATACATTGAACTCTGGTGGTCCGTGAAAATCTGACACGACTCTCAAACAAGTGGTGTCTCTAAATCTCCAACGCAAAACCACCTCGGACATCTCCAGATCATGAGTGGGATATCCTTCTCGTACTTCCTCCAAATGTAGGGAAGCAAAAGCGATAACTCCATTGTGTCACCTCAGTACACATTCGAGCCCTACTCACGAAACATCACAGTTAAACCACAAAGTCACCCGAACCAAAAAGCAAGGAAAGAGTTGATGCAGTTGTTAACCAAGTCTTCAACTGCCGAAACTCCGTACACAAGCCTCAGTCTAAAGAAAAGAAACCTCCATTCCGGTCAATTTAGTCAACGGTGCATTATTACACTAGCAATCCTGCAAGAAACGGTGGTAAAACCCTGCTAAGCTCAAAAATCTGCGGACCTCCTTCCTGCTCACAAGTTTGGGCCTAAACTGTACGGCCACGATCTTCCTTGGAACCATACAAAATCGTCTCCGTAACTATAAGACCTAGGAGTCAACACAAACAAGCTTGAAGGGACACTCCGAGAATCTAGCAAACAGCTGGGGCTCTCCCAGTATCCATAAAACAGATCCTCGAGAGTTATTCCTATCCCTCAAGACACACAATAACTGGTCGAGGAATGGCCCAAAGAAAACCAGTTCATCACACCTACGAATGCTGCCAGAGCATTTGTGAGTCCAGTGACACACCCAAAACACTCAAAGCCCATAGCACTCATAAGACAGTCTTCAGAATGTCGTCACTCCGAACCCGCAACAATGACGACCTGATCCCTAACAAACTTAGACAAAGTCTCGCACTCTGATGCTGATCGAAGAAACCGTCAAGGCGAGGTAAAGGATACCCATCCGCACCGTAAGCCTGTTCAATTGACGATCCATCAATACAAAACCTCAATCTGTCGTCTTTCTCCTTGACGAACAGAAATGGGAGCTTCCTAATGCGAAACACTCAGACACATGAAACTCCCCCCAACTAACAACTCTGCAGCAGATCCTTTGCTCTTCAAGCTTCGCCGGCTCGTCTGGAACGACGTAGGAAAACTCTCGCACAAAAGAAAACCGGTCCAACAAACCCACTGTGGTTACGGCATCACGAATGAACGCTAAGAATCCACGATATCTCCTCAAAGGCCGACTAGCGAAAAGGCTAAATACAAGCTGGGAGAGGCGGCACAACTATCCGCCTGCACAACAAGAACTGATTCGCCGGGGAAAACAAAACCTAACTGTTTCCTCAAGGTAGTCCACAACGCCTAGCTCATAGCTAACCAGTCTGTGCTCAGGAGATTACCAAATCCAACATCTCTAGGGGGATCAAATGACAGATGAATCTCTATCTCCTATCAGATTGGAACATGACCGAATTACGTGTCGCGCAACAAAAGAATCGCTGACAGAAATCAACACAACAAACGGCTGATCTACCTAGCATGACTCTCGTCCTAAACTCGGCACGAAGTGCGTGGAAACGTACGAGTGCAACAAAAGGACATACTGAAAGAGTACCTGAAGGCTCCACATTGGACGCCCTCGCGTCCCGATGAGTCGAAGCGAAAACTTGTGCATGTCCTTCATCTGCGACTGATCGAACTCCTCCTCTACTAGCCTGACCCCTCTGTGCGAACACTCCGCTTCTACGACGTCTCAGAATACGACCCTGACGTTGTGTGAAGGAACATTTCCTGATGAGGTGTTGAAGGCTTCCGCATCGTAAACATCTACGTGCTAACTGCTGTCCTTCCTGGGGATGAGAGCCAAATGACTGTCCTCGTCCTAACCCTCTGCTCTGGGATGGTACACCAGTATGATTCCTCAACTGTTCCGGAACTCTCACGGTCTCTGGAAGACGTGTCGTGTAAACTGGGGCTGCCTCCACCGGTGCTATGTAGGGGACGGAATATTGCATGAGGATCGCAAGGAACAACTGGGTAAAAGGGGTGACAACCACCTGTCGCTGCGCTCGAACGACCTCCACCAATTAGCTCATTATCTGGCGCAAGCCCTGCATCTCTGCCACTAGTCTAGCGATCTAATCTTTCGTAGGGGGAACAATCTGTCCTGGTACAACAAGGGTATTACTCGGATCAGTCCTCGTCTCAGATGAATCAACTCGAACCTCGGCTCTCACGGCCGCTCTCTACACCCTCGTAGTCTTTGACGGCATAATGGCTGAAAAGAAAGTAGGATTCGATGAGGATACGAAAATCGAATCACAAGGATGTATACAATCATGAGGGAATTTCAATAAATAAGTCCTAAGGTCGCTTAGGCGGAGTACCGTGTCGTGAGTATGCCGCGGAACATACGCACGCTACGCCACTCTGTTGCAGCTACCTACTCCATCATACCAGGGTCATCTTACACTCCGAAGGTAAAACCTACGCTCTGATACCAACTATGTCACGACCCAAGCTTTGGCCCGTGACCGGCCCTTAACCACGTAACGTCTACAGGCGTAACGCGACTAAGTAAGCCGAAACCCAGAAATCAAACCAATAAAAGTATATAATGTTTTAAGCTTTAAATGGAAGCATTAACTAAAATGTTAATAATTCTTAAGTGAACCATCACCAAGATAACAATATACGACGCCGTAGCGAAGAAAATGAGCAACAAGTGGGAAACATCACAGATAGAATAAACTGCATAAGTAAATTCGGCTCACAACGTGCTCGACACCAGAATACAAAATAATATACATCGTCCTCACAACTGGTCTCTAAGTCAATACATAAGTGGTAGATGGAGAGTACTAGATACAACAATGTACATAACTGAAAGAGAAACAGATACCGTACAAAACCCACCTATCAGCAAAAGAGCTAGTACACCAACTATAGGGGTATCTGTGTCAAAAGATGCAAGAACGCGGCCTGCCGCGACTACTCCTAAGGGCAACCTGCAAACACTGCGGCACAACGGGGGTGAGTTTCCAACTCGTGAATAGAAGATAACATTTAAAGGTAATCGCGAGTATGCACGTGCTGCGATACTCTAACCTATGCCAACAGATAATATCTATATGATGAACTGGATGCTCAAATCTTGCAACAAGTGCTATCTAATAACATCTCCATGTGATGAGCAAGACATGTGATAATCAGGTATAACAATGCAATCTAGCAACCCTATATAGAATGAACAGGGTATGCAATGATCGTGCAAGCATGTGACTATATCAGGTACGATAGATACAGGATGAGATATAAATTTACTACATACTGAGCATGGGAAATATAACATCTACACGGAATGTCATCGTGGAAAGTACAATCGGTACCCATCAATGCACCCAAATTCCAATACTACCCAGGCGCCGTCATCCTCATCGGTCCTCAAATATTGTAAATCTCATAACATCGTGAGTGCCCAACATCGGCACCCAAAATATCAAAAAATACACATGTCTAGCATCGACACGCAAATCCTCACATATCGGGCATCTGTCAGTCCGGGTCAGCCTACGGGCTCTGTCTGCGGTATCGGCCCTCGGCCCCGCAGTACGAGTCATCCCGTTTCCATCAATCGACTCTGGTCAGTATCCTCCGGATAACAGCCAGGTCCAACCAATCACCGGTAGGTAGTAGTCCCTCTGCCAGGCTCATCGTCTACTACACAGCGAAACCGTTCTCGCCCCGGGGTACCATACCGGGTCCACCATGTACCCGTAATCGGCCTCATCCAACTCCTCGATTCGGGTTCACATATACCACTCTAGCACCGAGAAAACACATGGTGGATGCACCGAAATATCATATCAAGGGAAACCGGGTTTTTAAATAATTAACTATTCTCCTTTAAAATATCCACGTTTCTCTAAATCCAGAATTAACATGGAAACAACATATCTCAATGCGTAATCTAAGCATGTATGAAGATATCAATGTATATGTGTACTGGTATGAGTATAGAGTGTGCATGTGCGCAGGTATGAATATATCAATATATGTGTGCACTGGTATGAGTATACAGTGTGCATGTGCGCAGGTATGAAGATATCAATATATGTGTGCACTGGTATGAGTATACAGTGTGCATGTGAGCAGGTATGAAGATATCAATATATGTGTGCACTGGTATGAGTATACAGTGTGCATGTTTGCAGGTATGAAGATATCAATATATGTGTGCACTGGTATGAGTATACAGTGTGCATATGCGCAGGTATGAAGATATCAATATATGTGTGCACTCGTATGAGTATACAGTGTGCATGTGCGCAGGTATGAAGATATCAATATATGTGTGCACTGGTATGAGTATATAGTGTGCATGTGCACAGGTATGAAGATATCAATATATGTGTGCACTGATATGAGTATAAAATGTGAATGTGCGCTGGTATGAAGATATCAATATATGTGTGCACTGGTATGAGTATACAGTGTGCATGTGCGCTGGTTTGAAGATATCAATATATATGTGCACCGGTTTGAGTATACAGTGTGCATGTGCGCAGGTATGAAGCTATCAATATATGTGTGCACGGGTATGAGTATACAGTGTGCATGTGTGCGGGTATGAAGATATCAATATATGTGTGCACGGGTATGAGTATACAGTGTGCATGTGCGCAGATATGAAGATATCAATATATGTGTGCATTGGGATGGGTAGGTGAAGTATATGTGCCTAAATATGGATATATGATGTATGTGGTACAAGTATGGGTATGTGATGTATGTGGAAAATCAGGACAACTTCAATAAAGCGGAATCAGTATGATATATGATTTATAGCAATCCTATAATGTGAGTGTCATGGCAATCACTAACGGTGTGAGTGTAGAATATCAATCGTGCTCGTGCAACTTGAACCGTTAGTGACAGTGCAGTGTCCTATGCTATCATTTCTATATGCAACAAAAAGGTATGCTACTACAGTCCATATGAACATCTATACTAAATATCCTAACACGCCCTGACTCTTAACGCCTTACGGGCGATTTCCCCGTAGATGTTAAATCTACTCACCTGGTCGTGCGCTACTCGTAGCCGACCACCTGCTTCCCTTTCTTAGATTCGTCCGACGTACCCGCCCGCGAACCTGGAATTTCAAAAAGAATCCATATAAGCAACCACCTCGCAAGATGCGATATCTAAGCCAAACGATACGCTCGCGTCTCGAACTAAACGCGCGTGTGTACGATACGCTAAAACGTGTATACGCGTCTAAAACTCATCCCGACATGCCGCGATACGCTCAATCACAGAACCTTCTCGCGTATCGCGTGAACTAAACGTACTAGAAATACGATATAACGTCCCAGATTCTACCCAGGCTAACAACTCACAAAATTATACATACCAATGGCCCTAGAAATGTAGCAGACTCCTACCCACACAAACTACACCCAAAAATTCCTTCATCTGGCCGTAAATTGCGGCCAGAAAGAATAAACCGGCGGCCTCGCTATGGGGTGGGGGTCTCGGGCTCTGGTGGTGTGGTCAGGGTATATCTAGTTTGCTCCAATTTCCTCAGTTTTGACCTGAAGTGCCCGGGCCTATAGCAGATCACAGAGAGCCAAAATTTCACCTTAAAACGCTAAGTTTTGCAAATTTGAAACCCAATGGTATTTTGGTGTAATCTGGGGTCTAATTAGGTTTTCATGGCCTTAATAACACCTAATTAGGCTAGGTTAACCAACAAAACCATCCCCTAACCAAAAGGCCACACAAATCACCATTACAAGCACAAAACTCACTTTTTAACACTAATTAAGCTTAACAATCACTAGTTTAGCAAGCAAGGAAGTTAGGCTCAGATCATATCTCACTTAAAGATCTTAGAGTGCAGGAAGGAGAGGAAGGAGAAGGTCTGGAGCTGCTACAGAGACTGCTGGAGCTGTTACTGCTCCTGTTGCTGCTGCTGATCCATGCTGTTGCTGATGCTGCTACTTGCTGCTGCCTCTTCTGCTGCTGTTGCTGCTGCTAGTTGCTGCTGCTAGTGCTTCTTTTGGTATTGTTTCTGCTTGTTGTGAGGGTGTGAGTGTGTGTGTTGAGAGTGAGCGGAGTGATAAGTGAGAGTGAGAGAACACAAGTTAAACACCCCCCTCCCTCTCTCCCTCTCTCTTCATTCAATGAGCATGGCTCATGCCATGCCCATACCCCCCTCTCTCACACCAAAGTCAACAAAAAAAAAAAAAAATTCCAATAACAAAACAACAAACAAATAAATAAAACTCAATTTAAAGTCCAAATACTTAATACAAATAGGTTAACCCACCATGGTTGCTAATCATGGTTTTAACCCCAAATCTAAACCCTAGTTTACATGCACAAGTGTGTGTGTGCCTAGAAAATTCCTAATAAAATATTCATTAATTAGGATAAAATATTTGAAACTTAATTTGGTAAACTTTTTGTTAAAACTATATATTAAAATATAATTAACCTTTAAACACAACCTAAGGTGTTACAATTTGCCGGCTCCTGACTGTGATCAGAATTTCGTCCATGTCAGGATCAGCCAGCTCTTTGTCTAAGCGAGCGAGTATGTCAGCCTTTCCGTTCAACGCTCTAGGGACTCTCGTTAGTTCAATGTGAGTGAACCGTTTCATGAGTTCCACCACCCGTCTTCTGTACCGATCTAACTAGGGTTTGCATATCTTATAGTTGCTGCTTACTTGGTTGACGATAAGCTAGGAGTCACCGTTAAACCCGTAGACGAAGGATTTCCATTTCTATGCCGGGCTCCAAACCAGCTATCAGAGCTTCATACTCGGCCTCAATGTTTGTGCGAGGCTCGGTGAGTGCAAAAGAACGTCGTGGGGTTCCCATTGATGGCGTGATGAATACCAATCCTATCCCTGCTTTTATCTCCGGGACGCTTGATTTACCGGAGCTCCTCATTGATGAGGCTCCATCGAAGTAGAGCTCCCAACATGGCTCATCTTCCACGAGGTGCAGCACTTGTTCGTCGGGTAACTCACAATTTAGCGGCGACCCTTCTGGTATGGGATGAGCAGCGAGAAAGTATGCAAGAGGTTGCCCTTTTACTGCTTTCTGAGGAGTATAAACTATGTCAAACTCAAGTAGCATGACAGCCCATCTTGCCATTCTGCCGGCTAGGTTTGCTCTGGTTATCAAGTGTTTGAGCGGGTCGACCTTGGAGATCAGCATAACCCGATGAGCGAGCAGATAGTGCCTCATCTTCTTCACAGCAAATATCAGAGCCTAGCATTGCTTTTTGATTGGGGAATAGTTGTGTTCCGCCCCGACTAGAGTTTGACTGAGGTAGTAGACGGCATTTTCTTTTCCCTCCTTGTTATTCTGGGCAAGGAGCGCACCGAGTAACTCATCTAGTGCGGCAGTGTAGAGAATCAGCGGTTTATTTAGAATGGGAGCGGCCAGCACTGGAGGGTTCAACAAGTATTGTTTGATGCTTCCGAACGCTGCTTGACATTCGGCAACCCAGATAAAAGGAGCTCCTTTCTTCATGAGCATTGAGAAGGGCCTACATCTTCCCGATAAATTTGAGATAAACCTCCGTATATAAGTGAGCTTTCCTTGAAAATATCTTAGCTGTGTCAGGCTCTTTGGAGGGGGCATCTCCATGATGTCCTTTATCTTTGATGGGTCAACATAGATCCCTCGATGTCGGACTATGAAGCCCAGGAATTCTCCTGATGACACGCCAAAAGCGCACTTTAAAGGATTCATCTTCATATCGTATTCCTTCAGTCTGGTGAGAACAGTCCTAAGATCCGGGATGTGGTCGGCCTTGGCTTTAGTTTTGACGACCAGATCATCAACATAGCATTCGAAGACTTTATGGATTAGGTCATCAAAAATATTGGTCATTGCTCTTTGATATGTAGCACCTGCGTTCTTCAGTCCGAACGGCATCACTTTGTAGTAGTATATTCCGATCGGGGTTCGAAATGCAGTGTGTTTCTCATCCTCAGGCGACATCTTGATCTGATTATATCCAGATGAGCCATCCATAAAGGTGAATAGTTCGTAATTTGAGGTGTCATCGACCATCATTTCCATGACCGGTAGCGGGAAGTCATCTTTAGGACATGCCTTGTTGAGGTCCCTGAAATCGACACAAACTCGGATCTGCCCATTTTTCTTCTTCACTGGGACTATGCATGCGATCCAGTCCGCATATTTCTCTTCCCTGATGAAGCCGGCATCGATGAGCTTCTTGGTTTCCTCGATGACCTTTTCTTGTAGTTCCCTTCTCATTCTTCGAGGAGCTTGTTTGACTGGCTTAGCATCGGGAGATATTGCCAGCTTATGCACGGCCACTTCAGGGGAAAGGCCAGGTATTTCTTTGTATGTACACACGAAGTAGTCGACAAACTCATGCAGCAGGGCAATTATCTGCTCTTTCATTTCCTCCGACAAGAGTGAGCTGATGTTGGTCGGCCTTGGATTATCGGGCGTTCCTAAGTCAATCTTGGCTAGCTCGTCAAAGGTTGCTTGTCCACCATCTTCGAGCTCTTGAGGAGCTTCTTCTGGCTCGGCTAGCTCATCTTCATCATTTGACTCTTTGCTAGCTTCCCCAATATGGGTCATGTAGCACGCTTTGGAATCAGGTTGAATGTAGCCTATGCCCCGTCTATATGGAATCCGTCCATCGATGAGTGCTCGGACCTTGGGTGGATGCCATAGCCCTTCATAAAACTTTGCTTCGGACTCTGTTTGATATAAGCGGCATCCGCACTTTTTGAAATATTCCCGCATCTCGGTTTCATAGTTTCTGGGGTCGAGGACGGCTCTTATGCCTCTCTCATAAGGAAGGCACGCGACAGACAAATCGTCTGGGTGCACAACAGGATTTGACCCATAAAACAGGATGCCCTTCTGTCAACTTTTCCTTTTGGGAACGTAGAAAGTTTTCAGCTAGTCCACGGTAGAGACTGATAATGCATCGAGCTCTTTGCACATCTGCTCCGGCACCCTTGTGACAGCTAGGGGCTCTTCTGCAATTTCGAATGTCTCTCGTAGTTTTGTTTGTTGCATAGGGGTCCAATCTGCACAGCTGTTGCACGGCCATTCCTCTTCCTCCGACTTTTCAGTGTCGCTGCCAAGATGAGGGCGAATTTTGCTGCTAGATGGGCCTTCAGCGTAAGATTCTTCCGTATCGCTACCGAAATGAGGGCAAGTTTCACGGAAGGATGGACTTCCAGCGTCGGACTTAGCTATCGAAATGCGAGCGCACTTGGGCGTTTTTGCTTTTGAAAGTGACAGCCGGCTCAGATTTGCTTTTGAGTCTTGGGGCCGCTCTATCCTCAGTCAGTTGTGGCTTAGCATTTTGGTTGTTCATAAAGTAACAAGACTCTTCATATTGGACTTCATGCACACCGAACGGCTGGATGTCTCCGTCAATGCGTCTTTCTTCTCCATTTTTAGTATACTTCATGCAGTGATGGAGAGTTGACGGAATGATACCGTAATCGTGGAGCCACGGCCATCCCAAGAGAATCTTATAAGACGTGTCAGCATCGATCACGTATATCTTAGCTTCGGTCTGCAGATCCCCAAATTTGATTGGCAGAGCTACGGACCCCAGAACTTGCTGGCAATTTTGGTTGAAGTCTTGAATGACAATCCTTTCCCTTGACAGGTGTCGGACGTCCATTGACAAACTCTTCAGAGTTCGCAAATTCATGATGTTCACTGAGGACCCCGGATCAATCAATATGCGATTAATTCGATCTCCGTCGCTGTACCCGGTCACGTAAAGCGGCCGATTATGCTCAGTCGTTCCCAGTAGCAAGTCTTCATCCTTAAACGTGACTGCGGCGGCATGCAAAGCGTACTGGGCTTCTTTCATACTAATTTCCGCAAAGCGAGCCAGATACCGCTCGGTGTTTTGTAGAGCGTGAATGAGAACATCTCTAAGCTTCTTAGATAGGACCAAGGCATCGTAGATGGTAAGGAGAGACGGAAGCTTTCGGAGGTGAGCCAAGACATTGTAGTCCACTGAGGAAGAACTTGGGTTATCATTAGCCGGCTCTCTGTCATCTTCCTCATTAGCCACCTGTTTTTCCTTTCCTTTTGAGGCGTTTCCCTGATTTGGCGGTAGAGCCCTGTCGCTTCTGAGCTGGACTTGGTTAGCCTTTGTGGCGAGCTCCTCGTCCTCTTTGGGAAAATAGAGATCCTCCTCGGAGTCACTTCCCAGATGGATGGCGTAGCAGGTCACTATAGGAATCTCTTCATTGGAGCCTTCTTCCAACTCCTCCAAAATCTCCGCTGCTTCTACGGGGAAGAACTCTTTCAAGTGAATTAGAGTTCTTTCCTTCTGTTCATAGTCTTCGAGGGAATCGATATATTTTTGAATGGTCGATCTCCCTGCAGACTCTTTTTCGCGCCGAGCTGCACTTTTCTTCTTCTTGAGCCTTTTGGATTTTGAGCCTGATGGAGCCGCATTAGCAGCTGGAATGGTAGGCTTGTTCTGCCCTTCCCATTCCGTCATAGGATCTTTCCGAAGTAGTTTCATCATCTTCTTCATCTTATTAGATATGTGCGTACTCCACGGAGGACGGGATGAGTCCATTTCATTTCTCAGGGCAGCTGGTTCGGCTGTCCGCTCCCAGAAGGTTTCAGCTTCTGTCTGTATAGAGTTGGTGGTTGCAACTTGATTGTTCACCAACACACTTTTGGACAGCTTGATCTCTCCAGCCTTGTATTGCTTCTCGACCCAGTCCTTGAAGATATAGCTGTTGGATATAGTGCCCTCAAAGTCAATTATTGGATCGCAGGCACGTGATTGCAATAATTGAGGGAGGACCTATACCAATATGACTGTCTTACTCGAGATGATAGTATGCTATCTGGTTTGTCCTTATCATCGTATACATGCTTTAGTTTACTATTGCATGATGATAGAGCACATAGGATTCTTTCTTGACTGCCAGCAGTATGATGGCGATCATATACGTGGGAGTTGGGGTCTATAAGCACATCCTTTAAGTGTCCCTAGTCGTGGGAGTTTCGAGACAGGGCATCGATACTCCAGAGTAGACTAGTGTATACAGTCGAGACCCTGACGAGGGGCGGTGGCCGGTCTCACAAGCCATTGGTGTCTGTTGGTTCACCTAAGATGTATACAGGTGCACATTGGGTTATGAGTACACCGGACAGGACTCGCCGGGAACATGCTAGTTGGTATTATACATATCGTCAGATAGCAGTTCCCTGATGAAATGTGTACAGGTTATTTTGTCGACCTGAGATCATCATTTTTCTCGTGTGAGTTCCCACTGTGCTTTGATTTCTACCCTACCACGCTCAAAGGAGACGTGCAAACAGGTATTTTTTGGGTACAATCCCGAGCCACATGGAGGCAATGAGCGGATCGTCGGGGATTCGTCTCTCCCGGTATTGGGGGTTGATGTCGCACAGTGAACGGGTGGCCATCACTAGAAATCCTTGGCCTAGGTAGTGGAGAATTACTGATTTGGATCAGTAGTTTCTCAGGTGGTGATGGGCTTCATGCCGACACGATTTATCGCGTTATTAGGGGTTTGACTTTATCCACCTCCCTAGACTCGATATGCGATACTCTTTAGACGAACGGACCGTATTGTACGGATATTGTCACTGTCGGGCTCAGTAGGGTTTCTGGATGAGTTCGCTCGTCAGCTTCCTTTCTAATCAATACATAGGCAACCATCACGTACAGCTTATACCTCTGACGTGCTAGTGGTTATACCCAGTTCCAGTGTGTTGATGAGTCATTAGATTCCCCCACAGACAGTTTCCAAAGTTCGGGCGAAACGTTGTAGAGGCGGTATGGTTTTATGGCAGGGTTCAGAAAATGCACGTGCGTTTACGCACGTGTCATATTTCGGGCAGATAATACTGTTGGGTTTTGGTTTAAGCCGGATCCGAGTATTATACTGTGTAGATATAATATCTTTGTCTCAGTTGCATTTGTATTCGGTCGTAATACAAATGTGGGTATGTTTATACTGTTACGGGGTTATCCTGAAATTCGTTTCAGAATCGCTTTTGGAAGTTTCCAGTTTCCTGTATTCTATCGGCCGTATTTAACATTCGGTTAAATATGGATTTATCTTTTCTTCATTAGGGTGAGTCATGAGGTGAGTCATGAGTGGAAGCTTCATGTTGTGGTGACTAGGATTAGTGACTCAATGTTGCATTAATGATTATTGATGAGGTGTATTAGTGTGTCACCATTTGCATTAATGGTTGATGACTAGGTTCAAATGACTCATGCTTTGTTTTAATGTTATGATAAGCTTCTTGTTTATGGTCACCCTCCTCCTTGCTCCTACACTCACCCCCTCCATATAGTGGCCGGCCCCCTCTTGGTGATAGAGGATGGTTGTTCATTTTGGAAAAAGACTATGGTTTTGGTTCATGGAAATTAACATATTCATATCTCATTTTCATCCGATCCAAAAGGCAACTTCATTAACCGTTCGTCCATAGCTTTGGACGAAGCGAGGCAAAGTGTTCTACTCATTCTCTACATCAATCTTGGTCATCTCTTTTAGCAAACTTGATGATCGAGCTGCCTCGGTTCAGAGGCGGGAGCCCGTTTAAAGATACGTCGACGTGGTGCCACCTGGACAAGAAGACTGGAGTTTCAGAAGATCGGAGCAGCCGCAACAAAGCGTGGGATGATAGTTCAAGACCGAAGGACTCGGATCGTTCGGTATAACATTTCTACCCACTTTGTAGTTTATTAGTTTAGCTTTAATGGCAGATCCGGGTTATAGTACACGATAGCGCCAGTTGTAAAAGTTTTTGTTCCGCATTTGGCGTCTTTTAGACGGCCGGGGTGCTACCGTGGACTTACAGTGGTATCAGAGCCTCACCATTAAGCTTTACTAACTTGTGCTAACGCGTTTAAAATATCGATCGAACCGAATTTCAAAAACTACAGTTTTTCTGTTCAAAGTTTCTGTCGATTTTTAAAAGGGTTTAAAAATTATTTTGCAAGTCACAGAAAATTGTGCAGGGTTTTTTAAGACATCTGGAAAAATTTGGGCACGTGATCCCACAGTACCACCCGGATCCGCGGTCAAATCTAGGGTTTGAACGCGGAACCGCGGCCAGTATGTGGGAAGAGTCCGCCATATTTTTCCAGTAAGCTTTCCAAGGGAAATTGTGGTTTCTGGTATTGTTCTTTTTGGCCCAGATTTTGTTACTGTACAACAGATGTACGTGGGGCTAACTTCGGGAAGTTTTGTCGATCAAAATTTTAAACGTGTTAGTTTACAGTACTTATATTATATCTCCGACCGGGAATGTCATTCGAGCGGTAAATTGCGTATAATTGCTATAGTCCTTTTAGACGGATTTGCGAACGTGGCATTCGCGTTGATGTTCTGTGTTGTGCTGTGATGTTGCGGATATGTCGTGGTGGATAGCAGTGTGCAATGGTAGTGCTGTTATGGATTTATTTGTACATTTAATATTGCGGTGCGAGCGTCCAACATGTGGACTGCCGTCACTTCCTGTTTGTATAATATTCTTTTTGGGGCACGACCGGGCTGAGATCGATGTACCCGTTGTACATATTTTTATTTCTGTACTAGGTTTACCCCGCGACGGAGTGCACGGATAGCCGGGTTCTGGAGGGCAACGGGTCCGTATCTCATGGCTTTGAGAGGCAGAGGGGACTCACTCAAGAATTGGCAGACCATTCGCCGCACTCGTAGGGGGTACATATTGACCCAAGGAGGGGTGCTCAAGTAACCGGATTCCGTGAAGTGCCGGGTGGTCCATTCACTTTGCTGTAGGGGGCTGCCTCGCTTCAGGTTTTGGCGGGTAACTTGCCGCACCCGTAGGGGTCTAGGTTTCATTGCACAGGCTATCCACACTACCAGGGAACGTCGGGTTTCAGTAGCGGCTCTGTGAAACCCGGGGATCCCAGATTATCTGTATTGTTCTGTGATGCTTATTACTTTTCTGTAATGTTGCATATTATCACGCCTGGAGCGATTATTGTATATTGGTATATATACTATTAGATGTTGTATATGTTTTACACCCGCGCTAGTCCAGTCCCCGCTCTGTCGTTAGTTAAGTAACCTAACAGGTGATGATGGGGCCCAGTGGCGAATGTGGATGGCATATACGTACATTTTTATTTTTCGTTCTTTTCTGGTGTGATTGATTGATGGGACTGCATTGATTCTTATCAATGCAAGGATAAAATAAACCTATATTTGATGTTGTTGGAACAGATTTTAAAAGTGTTATTACAAAGACGTTTCCTTTTGTTATGCATAGTGATATTCGGTTGGAATATCCTGCACCTCATTCGACGAGGCAAGGGCTGATATCCCTTCACCGGGAGAGACCCCTTAGCCAGAAGTTTGCGTCAGGGTAATAACTTCAATATAGTCGATTACAAGTTGCTTTGCATCGCGGTATTCAGTTGGAATATCCTGCACCTCATTCAACGAGGAAAGAGCCGAGATCCCTTCACCGGGAGTGACCTCTTTAGCAAAATGTATTCGCCACTATATTTTTATAAAAAGCTATCAGGTTCCTTCAGCGAAATCAAGTTCATTACGTTAAAGGTTTTTCGCCAAAAACCAGCCGTAGCCCTCCGTCATTTCATATGGATAGTCAATAGTATTCAAGCTGTTTTTGATGACTAAAGTCAAGGCACAGTGTTTGGTAGCTATTGAATATTCATATGTAGCATAGATAGATGTGTTGTTTTGGGACAGTCGTACTACCTTGTTGACTAAAGTCAAGGGTATGTACGGATGGGTTCAAATTAACCTGGAGAATGACGGGTAGAACTTGACATGTGACTTATGATTTGTTGACTAAAGTCAAGGTCATAAGAGCATGGGGCAAAAATCACATCGTGAGTTTCAAACATAAAGAAACTTGCCAAGTATGCGCATACCTTCTAGAGTGTGATAACGTGAGTGGATTCCGTCATGTTATCATGCGATGTAAGTTGGATCCCGATTCCCACTGATGAATTGGTTTATTCTTCGGATGATCCCGACTAATTCTTTTTTCAGGTTTAGAGAAGAATTTGACGGTACAGTGGGAGGTTTCCTGATTAGATAAATTGATAACCATTCTGATCTACGTTAGAGTGCACGCAGAGTGTTTCTTTTCTCTCTCTCTTTGTCAGCGACCATTGACCGACCCTAGACTATGACTCAATGACCAAGTTGACCGAACCTTCTTAAAATACAGGATTTTGGATTGTCCAAGTTGCATAAGTCATTGCCGCTTCTTCTTTTATCCTTTTTATTTCTTAGAACACCCCGTATTACTACGGACATCCACTTCCATTGGATAGATCCATCGTATGGTTATATACGAACTCGAAGGGACTTCTTCGAGGATGGATCCAGGTTCAGGAGAAATAGAATTGGTTTATTCAGTTGTCTTTTATTATCTCCTTCTTTCAGGTTGCGAGGGCTCCTTAGTTTAGGAGAGTACACCTATTACGCTTATTGGATAGTCTTCTTCCAAACCATAGGCAGGTGCCGAAAGGTAGGGAATGAAGAAAACTAATTAGCCTAAGTAGGGTGTACAGAAGGTAATAACTAAAGACGAAATAAAAGGGATTAGAAAGAGGGAAAAGTAAATTGCGACTGTTACCATTCACGACCAAACCGCTTACTTCATCGCCACTCCTATTTCACCTTTAATAGACTAAGGTATTATTCAGTTTTCTTTTATCATAACCTTCTCTCAAGTTGCGAGTACTCCTAGGATTAGGAGAGTACACCTATTATGCTTACTGGATAGTCTTCTTCCAAACCATAGGCTGGTGCCGAACGGTAGGGAAGGAAGAAAACCATTTAGCCTAATGATGGTGTCCAGAAGGTAATGACTACAGACAAATAAAGGGATTTGAAGAGATGACAATGAAATATACGGTTAAAGTTATGAATTGGATTAAGGAAGAGGCATTACTATGAATACCAGGATACCCCTACGTAACATTTTTATTTTTCAGTGCATTGTTAATGGAAAACCGATTTCCCGATTAGATACTTACTCCAGGATAAGTATTTACCAAGTTTTATTCTCATATCTGTATGGTTTTACAGATGATGAGTGGGAGTAAGTTATTGGGAATTAGGAGATAATCCTCATTATATCGGAATTCGTTGTAATTGGTGATATTTGAGGAAATCGCCTAGGTACAGTTTTCAACCTACGACACACATGTTTTGAGTTATTCAACTCAGCGGACTTATATAGAGTATTGTATGTTGTCCAGTGTCCGTCAGGACAAAGGAGTTGGTCCTCGTACTTTGTTCTGTTTACTTATGACTTCTCTAGTTTTTAGACAAGTGTTTCGTAGAAATACAATGTCTAATTTTTTTGAGAAGTTGTGGGTATAAGAATAAAGTAAAGAACCAGGTGTCATAAGTATCGGGATTCTTCAAAGAGATCGAAGATGTAGATTCTTGTGATAGGTATTCAGATGACAGTAATGGTTTTCGAAATCTTGTTTCTCTTTCAGGTTACTCATAATTGGATGGATTCCTATGTTGAGTAATACTGATCAGCCTCTCTCCATTAAAGTTGATATGCACTGGAGACAGCTGCATGATTAGAATCTGGTTCCAATTAAATAAGTGCCAAAGGTTTCTATATTGGATATAGAATGGTTCATATCTTAACGATGTTAAGGTACGGGGAGTTGTACAGCTTATGCTTAAAACCAGACACTAGATAACTCAAGGCACGTTTCTGTAATGGCAGTTTGTGGGTTGACCCTGGCTTTGACGAGGGTTGATTTTCTACCATCTAGAAGATCAATAGTGATATTGTTCTTGACTCACCAAAGTTTTAGTAAAATGGATTTTTTCAGAAAACAGTAGTAGGAGTATGGTAGAACTGGAAGTGATTCCAGAACCGCAAACGATTACAGAAAATTTATTAGGACTTATATATTCAATCAGGTTTGACATTCCTTTAGCCACTCCGCAGATATGGTGGGTAACCTCAGACACCCGAGATGTACTCCGGTAGCCTCAAGGACGGTGACAGGGAGGTTCTTGTTTACCCAGACTTGACACTACTGTTGTTCCAGACTATGAGACCTGGCAAGAGAATGAGTATAACGTCGTTCTAAACTAGCTTTAGAAGTGTACGTAGATATTATTCTGCCAGAGGGTTGTCGTAGTCAGTGGGAGCAGCGGAAGCATAGTGGGCAAGTAGCTTATGTCTATTTATAGACTAGAGCACAAATAGTGGAGATAGATCATCTGATTTTGATGTAACAGTCATGGATTTGACTTCATCAGAATAGTGGATGGATCTATTAAGAAGGTAGTAGGGTGTGATGTCCTGGTATTTGGATAACATACAAAGAGTAGGAAGTAAAATTCCTATACTACGATCGGTTATACTATGGTAGTCACACAGTTGTTTCTTCACACAGGATATGGATATAATATCAGACATTCTGGTTACTAGATCTATGGTATTAAATCTAGATTTGGGTAGTTTCCCAATGTGGGTACTTTGACAGTATTCTAATAGTATTTTAGAATAGATGACTCCTGGCATGGTGGTGTACCTACAGGTGCTGGAGTCACCCTCTCTAAAGGTATCTTACAGACTAAAGGGGAGAGGGATATGCATGATTGGCAGATCACTTGCTTAGGCAATTGAGTCAATCGTGAGAAGTCAAGTACCACACCAGATGTTGATTTTGCACTAGATGCGATAAGTTTATATTAATCCAATCCTGGAGAAACATAAGGAAGCAGTTTTAGAACATAAGTGTAAGTTCAATGGAATTGACGCGACAGCCTCCTTCGGGGGACGGTTATCATTCCAGGCTTCAAAGGTGACATGGATGACAGAGAGATTGTCAGAGTTATAGTTTTCTCTCTGACGAAGGGGGCAGTATTTTGGACAGGTGGTCTAAGAGGATACTGTGGGAGGCTTGGTGCTGGATACTGATTAGGTTCAGTTATCGATACAGTCTACGATGTTTGGATTTGGAGTTCATTTATGAACTAGGTCCCATTATATATCCATACATATTCTAAGACAGGTATTACTCGATTCGGGAGATGGCATTCTCCGCGAACTTGAGATTAAGAAAGACATAGAAAGAAACATCAGGTCGGATCCACTCACTGAGGTTATTTCTCGAACACGAGAGTTTTACAAACGAGCTTTGTGAAACTGACTAGTAGAGGAGTTGGATGTTCGGTATCACACGGGCTGTGAATATGCGACATCGCAATAATTAGCCTTAAGTGCAAGTGGAAGATTGTTGGATATAGTGCCCTCAAAGTCAATTATTCGATCGCAGGCACGTGATTGCAATGATTGAGGGAGGACCTATACCGATATGACTGTCTTACTCGAGATGATAGTATGCTATCTGTTTGTCTTTATCATCGTATACATGGTTTAGTTCACTATTGCATGATGATAGAGCCCATAAGATTCTTGCTTGACTGTCAGCAGTAAGATGACGATCATATATATGGGAGCTGGGGTCTATAAGCACATCCTTTAAGTGTCCCTAGTCGTGGGAGTTTCGAGACAGGGCATCGATACTCCAGAGTAGACTAGTGTATACAGTCGAGACTCCGACGAGGGGCGGTGGCCGGTCTCACAAGCCATTGGTGTCAGTTGGTTCACCTAAGATGTATACAGGTGCCCATTGGGTTATGAGTACACCGGACAGGACTCACCGGGAACATGCTAGTTGGTATTATACATATCGTCAGATAGCAGTTCCGTGGTGACATGTGTACAGGTCAGTTTGTCGACCTGAGATCGTCATTTGTCTCGTGTGAGTTTCCACTGTGCTTTGATTTCTACCCTACTACGCTCAAAGGAGACGTCCAAACATGTATTTTTTGGGTACAGTCCCGAGCCACATGGAGGCAGTGAGCGGATCGTCGGGGATTCGTATCTCTCGGTATTGGGGGTTGATATCGTACAGTGCACGGGTGGCCATCACTAGAAACCTCGGCCGAGGTAGTGGAGAATTACTGATTTGGATCAGTGGTTTCTCAGGTGGTGATGGGCTTCATGCCGACACGATTTATCGCGTTATTAGGGGTCTGACTTTATCCACCCCCTAGACTCGATATGCGATATGTTAGTGTATATGCCCTAGAGGCCATTACTGTATCATACTAGTTTGTATATTACTTAATGGAAGCTTGGGATATTCACAGTTGTATAGACAATCTTGCTCAAAATGGTAGTATGCTACTTGGTTTGTTTCTACTTTAATATGTGCATGTGTTTCTTTTATCATATTGCTTATACATATTAGTGGAGCCCTTATGATCTTTGCTTGATTACCAGCATTGTGATGGCAGTCGCACTTGTGGGGGATGGGTAATCTATAAGAACATCCTTATACAGGTCCCTAGTCGTAGGATTATCGAGACAGGGCATCGATACTCTGGAGTAGACTAGCGTATGCGCTTCTCTTCCCAGCAGGGGAGATGGTATATCCCACAGCCATCAGTACGTCGTACTGGGGATAGTATGCGGGTGCTCGTTAGGTTACGAGTATACTGGACATGACTCGTCGGGAACTATTGGTTGGTATTATACCTATCGTCAGTTGTCAGTTCCCAGGTGACATGAGTACAGCTTAGTCCGTTGAGTTGACACTGTCACTTCGCCTCGAGTGTGTTCCCACTATTCTTTGATTACTCCCCTACCACGGCTCAAAGGAGTCGTGCAAACAGGTAGTAGTTGGGTGCAGTCCCGAAGCACTTGGAGTCAGTGACTGTTAGACATGACTCGTCTCTTCCGGTATTGGGGGTTGATATCGCGCTGAGTCTAGGAGAGCCATTACACATAGTCGTCCCTGGCCAGGGTAAGCGAGATATACTGGTAGGTTTCCAATGTTATCTCAGGGTGTTCTGGGCTACACTCCGACACGACTTGTACCGCTATTAGGGGACTGACGTTAGCCACCCCCTAGGCCCGCCATGCGATATTCTTAGACGAACCGACCGGACTGTATGGAGATTGTCACATTCAGGCTCAGTAGGAGTTAGGATGGGTTTACCTCATCGGCATTCTTATCGACATCTACCTGGGGACCGTTACGTACAGCTAGTGCCGCTTGCGGTCTGTGGTTAAACCCACTGCCACCGTAGTGTCGAGTCTTTAGAGTTTCACACAGAGAGTTTCCCTGCACTGAGCGAAAGGTGTAGAGGCCGTATGGTTTTACGGCAGGGCTTCGATCACTTACGTACACTTGTGTGCGTATGCTGTTCGGGCAGGCAATACTAGTGGGCTTTGGTTTAAGCCGGATCCTAGTATTGCACGGATGGATTTGTTTTGTCTTCTGTGCATTCGCATTCTACGGAATGCGGATATGGTTGTGTATGCACAGTTGTGAGGAGTGAAGAGGAGGGGGGTGCCTCATTAGGGTTTTGACAGTTGATTCCGTCGAAACCATAATGAGGCGGACTCATTATGGTTTTGGCAGGTGGTTCGGTCAAAACCATTATGAGCCAGGGACATTATTTACGAATATTTTTTGTGATTATTATGTGATGGCTAATTGCTTTGACCATTTGACCATACTTGACTTTGTTGACCATTTGACCAAAGTTGACTTAGACCTTCATGAGAGGTCTAAAGTTTTCTTTGGTTTTCTTTTTATTTTTGGATTATGATAATGGTCAAGTCAATTGTTCCCATTAATTTAATCTTCAAAAGATTAGTAATGATGATAGTGGTGTATTATTGCAACCATGGTTCATTTTCTCTAGCACAGGAATTCATTTTTTTTCATTTCTCATTCTCGCTCTTGAAAAGAAATGAGAAAGCTCCATGGTTGTTCTCCTTCATCTTCCTCTTCTTGAAAATTTCCTTTGATCTCATGTGTTGAGAGAAAAAGGATCCAAATAGACAAACACATCCATCTACCTCTTCTACACTACCTAGGACTCCAAGACTAGCGATCTTGTTGCCCTAGTTACCTCGGCTCGAGGTGGAGCTCGGAGCACAACTCTCAGGTGGATCGTCTTCGACTCAAGAAGGCCGCGGAGGTGACCAAGATTCGGATCGATCTTCGGAGCGTGGATGGACGGGAAGGACAGCGGAATGAAGACCCGAAAGACCGGTATCGTGAGGTATAATCTTTATGGCATAGTAGATAGTACCTCAAGTAGTTTGCTAGTTTGTTGTTTAACAAAGATCCTTCTTTTAGTCCATGTTGCCTTTACACCAAAAATCGTTTTTATCGTTTCCGCCTCCCCGTAAGGACCGGGGTGAGAAACGTGGACTTACAGTGGTATCAGAGCCCAGCTAAACATAAACTAGCAAGTTAGCAAAGTATTTAGAATCTCGATCGGAAAAAATTCGCAAAACACATCCGGAAAAACCATGTTTCTGCCGATTTTTTATACTGATCTAAAAATGATATAACATACATGAAAAATCGGCTCAGGGTTTTGTAAAAACACAGAATAAAATCGATCCAGTGACTCGGCCGTGGACCGGGTTTTGTGCAGTGTTCTTATTTAGATGTTTTGGGATTTTTAGTATATTTTGTTTCTGCCCAGAATTTCCAGAGAACAAATTTGTTTTTTGGGTGGTTACAAATCCGTATTTTGATCGAAATTCTGTAGACTTTGGCTAATGGATATTATCTGTGATGTGATATATGTATTGAACGTCTGCTAATCGCTATACGACGATTAGTGGCGGTTATACATATCTGTGATCTGTAATGTTGATGGTTTGTGTATATGAACTCGGTGGATTGTCGTGGATGAATAGCCGGGGTATGTGAGATCAGAGTTTCTTTTTCTTTCATTCAATGTAAAAGTTTGTAATTGATGTAATATTATTTTATGGCCGCACATCCGAGATGTGGTTGTAGCCGCCATTGTATATTATTTCTTTTTACTGTTTTTGCTCCTAGGATAGACCCAAGGTGGGGTGCACAAACTACCAGGTATCTCGAAGTGCCGAGTGGCCTACTCACGTTGTTGAAGGAGATTGCTTCACTTCGGGTACTTGGCGGGTAGATTTCCGCACCCGTAGGGGTCTAGGGTGGGGTTTGGCTATTAATCGCGACCGTTCAATCCGTCTTTCGTTGCAGGCTCGAACGAAACGTTGATTCCTAGTATATCCAAAGTGTTCATCTGCGATCTGGAATGGCTATCATTGCATCTAACGAATGTATATATCTATATATGATATCTATTTAGGCGTTGCTTATGTTTTGCATCCGCGCTAGTCTAGCCCCCGCTCTGTCGTTAGTTAAGTAACCTAACGGGTGATGACGGGACCCCGTGGTGAATGCGGATGGCATAAGCGTACGTCATATTTTCGTTGTTTTCTGCAATCGTAGGATTAAATGATGGGACGCATTAAAATTAATGCAAGAAAATAAACCAAGTAAAAGTCGTTGGTACACTTTTAAAACCACTCGGTTCTTTTCAAAAACCAACTTTTAAACGCCGAGCTTGAACCACGCCTTTTAAAAGCTATCAGGTTCCTTCGATTATATCAAGTTCACTACTTTCACGGTTTCGCCAAAACCATTCGTAGCCCTCCGTCATTCCAGTTAAATATTCATTAGTATTCAAGCTATGTATTTTGACCTTCGCCAAGGCATAGTGATTGGTAGCTGCTGAATATTTATCTGTTGCATAGATAGATGCGTTGGTTTGGGACAGTCATGCTACTATTTTGGCCTTCGTCAAGGGTATGTACGGGTTGGTTCAAATCAACCTGGATAATGACGGGTAGAACTTGACACGTGACTTATGATATGTTGGCCTTCGTCAAGGTCATAAGAGCATGGGTCTGTTAGTGTATATGCCCTAGAGGCCATTACTGTATCATACTAGCTTGTATATTACTTGATGGAAGCTTGGGATATTCACAGTTGTATAGACAATCTTGCTTAAAATGGTAGTATGCTACTTGGTTTGTCTCTACTTCAATATGTGCATGTGTTTCTTTAAGCATATCTCTTATATACATATTAGTAGAGCCCTTAGGATCTTTGCTTGATTACCAGCGTTGTGATGGCGCTCACACTCGTGGGGGCTGGGTAATCCATAAGCACATCCTTATACAGGTCCCAAGTCGTAGGACTATCGAGACAGGACATCGATACTCCGTAGTAGACTAGCGTATGCGCTTCTCATCCTAGCGGGGGAGACGGTCTGTCCCACAGCCGTCAGTACGTCGTACTTGAGATAGTATACGGGTGCTAGTTAGGTTACGAGTACACTGGACATGACTCGTCGGGAACTGTTGGTTGGTATTATACCTATCGTCAGTTATCAGTTCCCAGGTGACATGAGTACAGCTTAGTCCGCCGACTTGACACTGTCACTTCGCCTCGAGTGTGTTCCCACTGTACTTAGATTACTATCCTACCATGGCTCAAAGGAGTCGTGCAAACAGGTAGTAGTTGGGTGCAGTCCGGAAGCACTTGGAGGCAGTGATGGTTAGATAGGATTCGTCTCTCCCGGTATTGGGGGTTGACATCGCGCTGTGTCTAGGAGTGCCATTACACAAGTAGTCCCTGGCCAGGGCAAGCGAGGTATACTGGTAGGTTTCCATTGTTATCTCAGGGTGTTCTGGGCTTCACTCCGACACGACTTGTACCGCTATTAGGAGACTGACGTTTACCATCCCCCTAGGCCCGCCATGCGATGTATCAGACGAACAGACCGGACTGTACGGAGATTGTCACATACAGGCTCAGTAGGAGTTCGGATGGGTTTATCTCATCGGCCTTCTTGTCGACATCTACCCGGGGACCGTTACGCACAGCTAGTGCCGCTTGCGGTCTATGATTAAACCCACTGCCAGCGTAGTGTCGAGTCTTTAGAGTCCCACAAAAAGAGTTTCCCTGCACTGGGCGAAACGTGTAGAGGCCTTATGGTTTTTACGGCAGGGCTACGATCACTTACGTGCACTTGTGGGCATATGCTGTTCGGGCAGGCAATACTAGTGGGCTTTGATTTAAGCCGGATTCTAGTATTGCACAGATGGATTTGTTTTGTCTTTTGTGCATTCGCATTCTACGGAATGCGGATGTGGGTGTGTATGCACAGATTTGCGGAGTGGAGAAGGAGGAGGTGCCTCATTAGGGTTTTGACAGTTCGTTCGGTCAAAACCATTTTGAGCCGGGGACATTATTTACTAATCCTTTTATTGATAATTATGTTATGGCTAATTACATTGACCATTTGACCATCTTGACTTTGTTGACCGTTTGACCAAAGTTGACTAGGAACTTTTGAAAGGTCTAAAGTATTCTTTGGATTCCTTTCTCCTTTTTGTTATGAAAATGGTCATGTCATTAGTGCCATCAACTTTATCATGATAGGATTAGTAATGATGAAAATGAGTATTATTGCAACCATGGTTAGGTTTCTCTTGGTTAAGCTTTTCATTTGTTCATTCTCATTCTCTTTCATAGAAAAGAAATGAGAAACATTTCCATGGTTGCTCCTCCTTCTTCCTCCTCTTCGTTCTTCCTTTAATCTCATGTGTTGAGAGAAAAAGGATTCCACTTGACAAACACATCCATACATCTCCTCTACACATCCTAGAGCTTCTTGATTAGCAATCTCTTTGCCCTAGTAGCCTCGGATTGAGGTGGAATTCGGCGTACATCTCTCGGGTGGATCGTCTTCAACTCAAGAAGGCCGCGGAGGTGCCCAAGATCCGGATCGACACTTGGAGCTTGGATGGACGAGCGGGACAGCGGAATGAAGACCCGAAGGACCGGTTTCGTGAGGTATAATTTCTATAGCATAGTAGTTATAGCCTCTAGTAGTTTACTAGTTTCTAGTTTAGCAAAGATCCGTGCTTTAAGTCCATGTTGCCTTGCGCCAAATCAATGTTTTTCGTCGTTTCCGCCTCCCCGTAAGAACCGGGATGAGCAACGTGGACTTACAGTGGTATCAGAGCCTAGCTAAACATAAACTAGTAAGTTAGCAAAGTGTTTAGAATACCGATCGGAAAAAATTCGCAAAACACGTCCGCAAAACCTCAAGTTTCTGTCGATTTTCATACTGCTAAAAAAGTGATTTAAAATATATGAAAAATCGTCTCAGGGTTTTGTGAAAACACTGCATAAAAACGATCCAGTGAATCGATCAAACAACCGCGGTTCCCCGGCAAATACATGCTCATTGCCGCGGTTCCGCCGCCGTTTTGACTTGGCACTGGATCGGATTTTGTGCAGTGTTTTAGTTTGGCTGTTTTGGGATTTTTAAGACATGTTTTTTCTACCCAGATTTTCCAGAGAGCAAATTGACCTTTGGGGTGGTTAAAAATCCGTATTTTGATCGATATTCTGTAGACTTTGGCTAATGCATATTTTCTGTGATGTGATATATGTATTGAACGTCCGCTAATCGCTATACGTCGATTAGTGGGGGTTATACATATATGTGATCTGTAATGTTGATGGTTTGTGTATATGAACTCGGTGGATTGTCGCGGATGAATAGCCGGGAATGGGTGTGAGATGAGAGTTTCTTTTTCTTTCATTCATTGTAAAATTTGTAAATTGATGTAATATTATTTGTATGGCCGCACAACCGGGTCGGGGTTGTTGCCGTCATTGTATAATTCGTTTTACTATTTTTGCTCCTACGATAGACCCAAGGTAGGGTGCAAAAACTACCGGGTATCTCGAAGTGCCGAGTGGCCTACTCACGGTGTTGAGGGAGGTTGCTTCGCTTCGGGTACTTGGCGGGTAGTTTGCCGCACCGGTAGGGGTCTAGGGTGGGGTGTGGCTATTCATCTCGACCGTGTAATCCGCTTTTCGTTGCAGGCTCGAACGAATCGCGGATTCCTAGTACATCCAAAGTGTTCATCTGTGATCTGTAATGGCTATCATTGCTATATATCTATATATGATATCTATTTAGGCGTTGCTTATGTTTTTCAGCCGCGCTAGCCCAGCCCCCACTCTGTCGTTAGTTAAGTAACCTAACGGGTGATGACGGGGCCCCGTGGCGAATGAGAATGGCATAAGCGTACGTCATATTTTGGTTCTTTTCTGCAATGGTAGGATTAAATGATGGGACGCATTAAAAGAACTAATGCAAGAAAATAAACCAAGTAAAAGTCGTTGGAACACTTTGAAAACCACTAGGTTCCTTTAAAAAACCAGCATTTTAAACGCGGAGCTTGAACCACTCCTTTAAAAAGCTATCTCGTTCCATCGATTATATCAAGTTCACTACGTTCACGGTTTCGCTAAAACCATTCGCAGCCCTCCGTAATTTCGTATGGATATTCAATAGTATTCAAGCTATGTTTGTAGACCTTCATCAAGGCATAGTGATTGGTAGCTGTTGGGTGTTCATATAAAGCATAGATAGATGCGTTGGTTTGGGACAGTCGTATTACCTTGTTAACCTTCGTCAAGGGTATATACGGGTGGGTTCAAATTAACCTGGATAATGATGGGTAGAACTTGACATGTGACTTATGATTTTTTGACCTTCGTTAAGGTCATAAGAGCATGGGGCAAAAATCCACATCGGGAGTTTCAAAAGTACTGAAACTTGCTAGCGCTGCATACCATTTGAAGTGTGAAGATTCTGGTAGGATTCCTTCAGTTTTGTCACGCGATGATATTTGGATCCCGATCCTACTGTGAGTATATACTACTTCTCGGGAACTTTCTCACTTAACGATCATTGCTACAAACCAAGTAGGTGTCTAGAAAGGTGTTAGCGGGGCTACGCCCACAGGGAAAAGAGGTTACTTAATTAAGGAACTTCGCGAAAGCGTTGGAAAACCTCCCTCGAAGTACCGACACTGGCCTGGCTGAACGGTTAAGCAAGTATTGTACGGTGAGATTGACCTTGACTAATTCTTCCTTCATGGTTTGAGGAGGGATTTGAGAGACAGTGGGAGCCAACCTGTTTAGATAAATTAAAAATCAATCTAAACTTGCAAGAGCATCATACTGAGTGTTTTCTTCTCTCTCTCTTAATTGCAGCGACCCAGTGACCGCACCTAGGTTACATCTAGATAATAAAATGACTGAATCTGACTGTTATGACTGGCAAAGGTCTGTCCAGATGTCCATTGCCCATAACAAGCTGGGACACCTCTTGACTGATCCAACCCCTGCCGTCTCAGGTCCGGTTTCCCCTGTCACGGATATTCATATCCGCGAGACATTGGAAAGGAACTCTGCGAAAGCCAATTGACTTGTGTTAGCCTCAGTTGATGGTGCAAACCAGAGGCAGCACGAGAAGATGGACTCAGTTTCCATCTTCTTCCATAACAAAGTTTTATATGGAGGGCAATCTCGTATCGCAAGATATGAGACCTCGAACGAATTGCTTCCAGCGAGGTTGGCTATCGGGTCATCTGTAGAGGGCAACGTCCTTACAGAGACCAGCTCTTTTGAGCTCTCGGACCTGAAGACCACGTTGAAGAACGGGATAAATGCTGACTTAGTTCAACAGTCTCTACCTACTACCCTGAAGGAAACCAGGGAAGTAGAAAGAAAGGGAAGGGCAGAAGTTTCGGGACTGGATGTAGAAAAAGAGGGATGTTCTTATTGTAACGGGAATGAACATGGGCAGAAGGATTGCAGGGCTTGCAAAGCCAGTAGCCAGAATTCGAAGCATGTTGTGGCTTCGGCATCGGGTGTGTTTGTAATAGAGAACTGTATGTCAGTTAACCCTACTTCCTGGATATTGGATACCGGATCAGGATCTCATATCTGTAATTCATTACAGGCTCTGAGAAACCGTAGGGTTATCTTGAAAGGTGATATGACTCTCAGGGTTGCTAACGGAATGAGTATGTATGCTGAATCCATAGGGGAATATCATCTAAGACTGACAACTGGGCAGATATTGATTCCGCGTGACTGTTTTTTTATACCAGGAGCGACTTGTAACATCATATCTGTATCCTTACTTTCTAAGGAAGGATATGATTTTACTTTTGTAAGCGATGTAGTAAACATCCACCTAAATCAAAGACTGATTGGGTCAGGTACATTGAAATACGGTATATACGTCTTGAATCAAGCTCAGGTGTTCAGTGTCCAGAACACACTTAAAAGAAAGTCTCCGGAATTAAATCAGGCTTTCTTATGGCATTGTAGACTGGGTCACATTAATAAGACACGGTTGACAAAGTTACATAAAGAAGGATACTTGGATCCGTTCGAGTACCAGTCTTATGCCACTTGTGAATCTTGTCTTATGGGAAAGATGACAAAGACTCCATTCACTGGACACGGAGAAAGAGCGAGCGAGCTATTGGGACTCATACACAGTGACGTTTGTGGTCCAATGTCTACACATGCGCGAAGTTGTTATTCATACTTCGTTACTTTCACAGACGATTTCTCTAGGTATGGATATGTCTTCTTGATGAAGCACAAATTCGAGGCCTTTGAGAAATTTCAGGAATACAAGAATGAAGTTGAAAAACAAACAGGAAAAACTATCAAGACACTGAGATCAGATCGAAGTGGTGAATACTTGAGTGCCGAGTTTTTGGGCTTCTTAAAAGAGAATCGAATTCTCTCTCAACTTACTCCTCCATACACACCACAACACAACACAACGGTGTATCGGAAAGGAGGAATCGAACCCTATTGGATATGGTTCGTTCCATGATGAGTAAGGCTGAGTTGCCGCGATCCTTCTGGGGTTGTGCACTAGAATCAGCTGCATACCTTTTAAACCGACTTCCAACTAACACTGTGCCTACTACACCATATTAGATGTGGTGTGGGAAGAAACCCTATCTTAATCACATTAAGACATGGGGATGTCCAGCTTTTGTAAAAAAGCAGCATGCGGACAAGCTCGAGGTACGTTCAGTACAGTGTAAGTTTGTGGGATACCCAAAGAGCTCCAAGGGGTATTTTTTCTATTGCGCAGAGGAACAAAAGGTTTTTGCTTCTCGTCATGCCCGCTTCTTGGAAACTGAGTTTTCGGAAAACCAAATAAGTGGGAGCGCAATAGAACTGAAAGAAATTCCAGAACCATAAGCTATTTCTGAAACCTTAGTAGAACCAGAGGGTTCGAAAGAACAGGACATCCCAGCGCCACTCCGCAGGAGTAGTAGGCAGTCTCATCCGCCCGATAGATACTACGGTTTTCTCATTGACGGGGATAAAGAGGATTGCACTATGGATTATGGTGAGCCTACTAGCTTCCAGCAAGCCATTCAGAGCGGTGACTCGGTAAAATGGCTGGATGCAATGCGGGCCGAGATGGAGTCTATGTACACCAACAAAGTTTGGACTTTGGACTTTGCTCCAGAAGGGGTAAAACCCGTAGGCTGCAAATGGATCTTCAGAAAGAAGATTGGTGTAGATGGGCAGGTTGAGACCTATAAAGCTAGACTTGTTGCAAAGGGTTTTCATCAAAGACCTGGTTTGGACTATGACGAGACCTTTTCTCCAGTGGCTATGCTGAAATCCATTCGGATCCTTCTTGCCATTGCTGCCTTCCACGATTATGAAATCTGGCAGATGGACGTAAAGACGGCTTTCCTAAATGGAAATTTGGAAGAGTGCGTCTATATGGATGAGCCGGAAGGATTCATTCAGAGTGGGAGCAGCGGTAAAGTGTGCAAGTTGCTCTAGTCCATTTATGGACTTAAGCAGGCATCGCGGAGTTGGAACATCTGCTTTGATGATACTGTCAAAGAATTCGACTTTATCAAAAACCCAGATGAACCATGCATTTACAGTAAGATTGTAGGGAGAACTGTGGTATTCCTCGTCTTGTACGTGGATGACATTCTCCTAATAGGAAATGATATTCCTATGCTACAGTCAGTCAAAGGATTCTTGTCACAGAGGTTCTCCATGAAGGACCTGGGCGATGCCAACTACATTCTGGGGATCCAGATCTATCGTGATAGATCTAAGAGGATGTTGGGACTTTCACAGTCAAGGTACATCGACACCATACTGAAAAGGTTCAGTATGGAAGATTCCTAGCGCGGTAATTTACCGTCTTGTCACGGGATCACCCTCTCTAAAGTGATGTCTCCCAAGACTGATTTGGAAAGGGATCGCATGTCTATTATACCCTACGCTTCTGCGGTAGGCTCTATAATGTATTCGATGTTATGTACCATACCAGATGTAGCATACGCATTGAGCGTAGGAAGCCGGTATCCGTCAAATCCATGGGAGAAACACTGGATAGCGGTAAAGAACACTCTCAAGTACCTGAGAAAGACTAAGGAGATGTTCTTGGTGTATGGCGGAAAAGACCTCCAGCTCGAGGCCTTTGCTGACTCTAGCTTCCAGAGTGACAAGGATGACTCCAAGTCCATGTCGGGTTATGTCTTTACCCTCAATGGAGGGGCGGTTTGCTGGAAGAGGTCCAAGCAGGAGACCGTTGCAGACTTAACTATGGAAGCGGAGTACATAGCTGCTTGCGATGCCGCAAAGGAAGCTTTCTGGATGAAGAAGTTCCTCACGGAGCTTCAGGTGGTTCCTACCATTATTGATCCAATACCGCTGTATTGCGACAACAACGGCGCTATAGCTATAGGAAAGGAAACCCAGGTCCCATCAGAAGTCCAGGCACATTTTGAGGCGGTACCACCTGATCAGGGAGATCATAGATCGCCGGGAGATCGAGGTGAAGAGAGTAAATACGGAGAACAACACTGCAGATCCACTCACGAAGGCCCTACCCCAGACTCAGTTCGAGCGGCTGATCGAGATGATAGGTCTTCGATACGCCAGTACATGGCCTTAGTGCAAGTGGGAGATTGTTAGTGTATATGCCCTAGAGGCCATTACTGTATCATACTAGCTTGTATATTACTTGATAGAAGTTTGGGATATTCACAGTTGTATAGACAATCTTGCTTAAAACGGTAGTATGCTACTTGGTTTGTCACTACTTCAATATGTGCATGTGTTTCTTTTAGCATATCGCTTATATACATATTAGTAGAGCCCTTAGGATCTTTGCTTGATTACCAGGGTTGTGATGGCGCTCACACTCGTGGGGGCTGGGTAATCCATAAGAACATCCTTATACAGGTCCCTAGTCGTAGGACTATCGAGACAGGGCATCGATACTCCGGAGTAGACTAGCGTATGCGCTTCTCATCCCAGCGGGGGAGACGGTCTGTCCTACAGCCGTCAGTACATCGTACTTGAGATAATATGCGGGTGCTCGTTAGGTTACGAGTATACTGGACAGGACTCGTCGGGAACTGTTGGTTGGTATTATACCTATCGTCAGTTATCAGTTCCCAGGTGACATGAGTACAGCTTAGTCCGCCGACTTGACACTGTCACTTCGCCTCGAGTGTGTTCCCACTGTACTTAGATTACTACCCTACCACGGCTCAAAGGATTCGTGCAAACATGTAGTAGTTGGGTGCAGTCCCGAAGCACTTGGAGGTAGTGATGGTTAGATAGGATTCGTCTTTCCCGGTATTGGGGGTTGACATCGCGCTGTGTCTAGGAAAGCCATTACACAAGTAGTCCATGGCCAGGGCAAGCGAGATATACTGGTATGTTTCCAGTGTTATCTCAGGGTGTTCTGGGCTTCACTCTGACACGACTTATACAGCTATTAGGAGACTGACGTTTACCGCCCCCATAGGCCCGCCATGCGATGTATCAGACGAACAGACCGGACTGTACGGAGATTGTCACAAACAGGCTCAGTAGGAGTTCGGATGGGTTTATCTCATCGGCCTTCTTGTCGACAGCTACCAGGGGACCGTTATGCACAGCTAGTGCCGCATGCGGTCTATGGTTAAACCCACTGCCAGCGTTGTGTCAAGTCTTTAGAGTCCCACACAGAGAGTTTCCCTGCACCGGGTGAAACGTGTAGAGGCCGTACGGTTTTTACGGCAGGGCTACGATCACTTACGTGCACTTGTGTGCGTATGCTGTTCGGGCAGGCAATACTAGTGGGCTTTGGTTTAAGCCGGATTCTAGTATTGCACAGATGGATTTGTTTTGTCTTCTGTGCATTCTCATTCTACGGAATGCGGATGCTGGTGTGTATGCACAGATTTGCGGAGTGGAGAAGGAAGAGGTGCCTCATTAGGGTTTTGACAGTTTGTTCGATCAAAACCATTATGAGCCTGGGATATTATTTACTAATCCTTTTATTGATAATTATGTTATGGCTAATTACATTGACCATTTGACCATCTTGACTTTGTTGACCGTTTGACCAAAGTTGACTAGGATCTTCTTGAAAGGTCTAAAGTATTCTTTGGTTTTCTTTTTCCTTTTTGTTATGAAAATGGTCATGTCATTAGTGCCATCAACTTTATCATGATATGATTAGTAGTGATGAAAATGAGTATTATTGCAACCATAGTTAGGTTTCTCTTGGTTAAGCTTTCCATTTGTTCATTCTCATTCTCTCTCATAGAAAAGAAATGAGAAACATTTCCATGGTTGCTCCTCCTTCTTCCTCTTCTTGATTCTTCCGTTGATCTCATGTGTTGAGAGAAAAAGGATTTCACTTGACAAACACGTCCTTACATCTCCTCTACACATCCTAGAGCTTCTTGATTAACAATCTCTTTTCCCTAGTTGCCTCGGCTCGAGGTGGAGCTCGGCGTACATCTCTCGGGTGGATCGTCTTCAACTCAAGAAGGCCGCGGAGGTGCCCAAGGTCCGGATCGACACTTGGAGCTTGGATGGACGAGCGGAACGGCGGAATGAAGACCCGAAGGACCGGTTTCGTGAGGTATACTTTCTACAGCATAGTAGTTATAGCCTCTAGTAGTTTACTAGTTTCTAGTTTAGCAAAGATCCATGCTTTAAGTCCATGTTGCCTTGCGCCAAATCATTGTTTTTCGTCGTTTCCGCCTCCCCGTAAGAACCGGGATGAGCAACGTGGACTTACAGGGTCAAAAATACACATCGGGAGTTTCTAAAGAAACTGAAATTTGCTAGTGCTGCATACCATTTGGAGTATATTGATTCTGGTAGGATTCCTTCAGTTTTATCACACGATGATATTTGGATCCCGATCCTACTCTGATTATATGCTACTCCTCGGGAACTTTCTCGCTTAACGATCAATGTTATAAACCAAGAAGGTGTCTAGAAAAGTGTTAGCGGGGCTACGCCTACAGGGAAAAGAGGTTACTTAATTAAGGAACTTCGCGAAAGCGTTGGAAACCTCCCTCGAAGTACCGACACCAGCCTGGCTGAACGGTTAAGCAAGTATTGTACGGTGAGATTGATCCCGACTAATTCTTCCTTTATGGTTTGAGGAGGGATTCGAGAGACAGTGGGAGCCATCCTGTTTAGATAAATTAAAAACCAATCTAAACTTGCAAGAGCATCATGCTAAAGTGTTTTCTTCTCTCTCTCTTAATTGCAGCGACCTTGTGACTAGACATAGGTTACATCTAGATAATAAAATGACTGAATCTGACTGTTATGACTGGCAAAGGTCTGTCCAGATGTCCATTGCCCATGACTAGCTGGGAAACCTCTTGATTGGTCCAACCCCTGGCGTCTCAGGTCCAGTTTCCCCTGTCACAGATATCCATATCCGCAGGACATTGGAAAAAGATGGTGCGAAAGCCAAGTGCTTCGTGTTAGCCTCAGTTGATGGTGCATACCATAGGCAGCACGAGAAAATGGACTTAGTTTCTATCTTCCTCCATAAAAAAGATTTATATGGAGAGCAATCTCGTATCGCCAGATGTGAGACCTCGAATGAATTGCTTCCAGCGAGGTTGGCTATCGGGTCATCTGTAGGGGGCAACGTCCTTACAGAGACCAACTATTTTAAGCTCACGGACCTGAAGACCACGTTGAAGAACGGGTCAGATGCTAACTTGATTCTACTGTCTCTACATTCTACCCTGAAGGAAACCAGGAAAGTAGAAAGAAAGGGAAGGGCAGATGTTTCGGGACTGGATGTAATTAAAGAGGGACGTTCCTATTGTTACGGGAATGAATATTGGCAGAAAGATTGTAGGGCTAGCAAAGCCAGTAGCCAGGATTCGAAGCATGTTGTGGCTTCGGCTTCGGGTGTGTTTGTAATAGTGAATTGTATGTCAGTTAACCTTACTTCCTAGGTATTGGATACCGGATCAGGATCTCACATCTGTAATTCGTTACAGGATCTGAGAAACCATAGGGTTATCATGATAGGTGATATGACTCTCAGGGTTGCTAACGGAATGAGCATGTACGCTGAATCCGTAGGAGAGTATCATCACGGACTGACAACTGGGCAGATATTGATTCTGCGTGACTGTTTTTATGTACCAGGTGCGACTTGTAATATCATATCTGTATCCTTACTTTGTAAGGAAGGATATGATTTTACTTTTCTAAGCGATGTGGTCAACATCCACCTAAATCAATTTCTGATTTGGTCAGGTACATTAAAAAACGGGATATACGTATTGAATCAAGCTCAGATTTTCAATGTCCAGAACACACTTAAAAGAAATTCTCCAGAATTAAATCAGGCTTTCTTATGGCATTGTAGACTGGGTCACATTAATAAGACACGGTTAACAAAGTTACATAAAGAAGGATACTTGGATCCGTTCGATTACCAGTCTTATGCCACTTGTGAATCTTGTCTCATGGGAAAGATGACAAAGACTCCATTCACTGGACATGGACAAAGAGCAAGCGAGCTCTTGGGACTCATACACAGTGATGTGTGTGGTCCAATGTCTACACATGCGCGAAGTGGTTATTCATACTTCATTACTTTCACAGATGATTTCTCTAGGTATGGACATGTCTTCTTGATGAAGCATAAATCCGAGGCCTTTGAGAAATTTCGGGAATACAAGAATGAAGTTGAAAAACAAACAGGCAAAAGTATCAAGACACTGAGATCTGATCGAGGTGGTGAATACTTGAGTGCCAAGTTTCTGGGCTACTTAAAAGAGAATGGAATTCTCTCTCAGCTTACTCCTCCATACACACCACAACACAACGGTGTATCGGAAAGGCGGAATCGAACCCTATTGTATATGGTTCGCTCCATGATAAGTAAGGCTGAGTTACCGCGATCTTTCTGGGGTTATGCACTAGAATCAGCTGCATATCTTTTGAACATGGTTCCCTCCAAGACTGTTCCAACCACACCATATCGATGTGGTGTGGGAAGAAACCCCATCTTCAATATCTGAAGATATGGGGATGTCCAGCTTTTGTAAAAAAGCAGCTTGCGGACAAACTCGAGGCACGCTCAGTACTGTGTAAGTTTGTGGGATACCCAAAGAACTCCGGGGGGTATTTTTTCTATTACGCAGAGGAACAAAATGTTTTTGTTTCTAGTCATGCCCACTTTCTGGAACATCAGTTTTTAGAAAAAGGAGCGTAGTAGAACTGGATGAAAATCCAGAACCACAAGCTGTTACTGAAAGCTTGGAAGAACCAGAAGGTTCAGGAGAACCGGACATCCCAGCGCCACTCCGCAGGAGTAGTAGGCAGTCTCATCCGCCCGAGAGAAACTACGATTTTCTCATAGACGGGGATAGAGAGGATTGCACCATTGACTATGGTGAGCCTACTAGCTTCCAGCAAGCCATTCAGAGTGGTGACTCGGTAAAATGACTGGATGCAATGCGGACCGAGATGGAGTCCATGTACACCAACAAAGTTTGGACTTTGGACTTTGCTCCAGAAGGGGTAAAACCCATAGGCTGCAAATGGATCTTTGGAAAGAAGATTGGTGTAGATGGGCAGGTTGAAACCTATAAAGCTAGACTTGTTGCAAAGGGTTTCGTCAAAGACCTGGTTTGGACTATGACGAGACCTTTTCTCCAGTGGCTATGCTCAAATCCATTCGGATCCTTCTTGCCATTACTGCCTTCCACGATTATGAGATCTGGCAGATGGACGTAAAGACGGCTTTCCTAAATGGAAATTTAGAAGAGTGCGTTTATATGGATCAGGCGGAAGGATTCATTCAGAGTTGGAGCAGCGGTAAAGTGTGCAAGTTGCTCAAGTCCATTTATGGACTGAAGCAAGCATCGCGGAGTTGGAACATCTGCTTCGATGATACTGTCAAAGAATTCGACTTTATCAAAAACCCAGATGAACCATGCATTTACAGTAGATTGTAGGGAGAACTGTGGTATTCCTCGTGTTGTACGTGGATGACATTCTCCTAATAAGAAATGACATTCCTATGCTACAGTCAGTCAAAGGATTCTTGTCACAGAGGTTCTCCATGAAGGACCTGGGCGATGGCAACTACATTCTGGGGATCCAAATCTATCGTGATAGATCCAAGAGGATGTTGGGACTTTCGCAGTCCAGGTAGATCGACACCATACTGAAATGATTCAGTATGGAAGATTCCAAGTGCGGTAATCTATCGGCTTGTCACGGAATCACCCTCTCCAAAGAGATGTCTCCCAAGACTGATTTTGAAAGGGCTCGTATGTCATCTATACCCTACGCATCTGCGGTAGGCTCTATAATGTATGCGTTGTTTTGTACCAGACCAGATGTAGCATACGCATTGAGCGTTGTAAGCCGGCATCAGTCGGACCCAGGGGAGAAACACTGCATAGCATTAAAGAACATTCTCAAGTACCTGAGAAGGACTAAGGAGATGTTCTTGGTGTATGGCGGAAAAGACCTCCAGATCGAGGCCTTTGCTGACTCCAGCTTCTAGAGTGACAAGGATGACTCCAAGTCCATGTCGGGTTATGTCTTTACCCTCAATGGATGGGCGGTTTGCTGGAAGAGTTCCAAGCAGGAGACCGTTGCTGACTCAACTATGGAAGCGGAGTACATAGCTGCTTGCGATGCCGCAAAGGAAGCTGTCTGGATGAAGAAGTTCCTCGCGGATCTTCAGGTGGTTCCTACCATTGTTGATCCAATACCGTTGTATTATGAAAACAACGGAGCTATAGCTTTAGCGAAGGAACCCAGGTCCCAACAGAAGTTTAGGCACATTTTGAGGCTGTACCACCTGATCAGGGAGATCGCTGATCGCCGGGAGATCGAGGTGAAGAGAGTAAATTCGGACGATAACACTGCAGATCCATTCACGAAGGCCATACCCCAGACTCAGTTCGAGCGGCTGATCGATATGATAGGTCTTCGATACGCCAGTATATGGCCCTAGTGCAAGTGGGAGATTGTTAGTGTATATGCCCTAGAGGCCATTACTGTATCATACTAGTTTATATATTACTTGATGGAAGCTTGGGATATTCACCTTGTATTGACAATCTTGCTAAAAATAGTAGTATGCTACTTGGTTTGTTTCTGCTTTAATGTGTGCATGTGTTTCTTTTAGCATATCGCCTTTACACATTAGTGGAGCCCTTAGGATCTTTGCTTGATTGCCAGCGTTGTGATGGCAGTCACACTCGTGGGGGATGGGTAATCTACAAGCACATCCTTATGCAGGTCCCTAGTCGTAGAACTATCGAGACAGGGCATCGATACTCTGGAGTAGACTAGCGTATGCGCTTCTCATCCCAGATGGTCTGTCCCACAGCCATCAGTACGTCGTACTGGAGATAGTATGCGGGTGCTCGTTAGGTTACGAGATCATTGGACATGACTCGTCGGGAACTATTGGTTGGTATTATACCTATCGTCAGTTGTCAGTTCCTAGGTGACATGAGTACAGCTTAGTCCGTTGACTTGACACTGTCACTTCGCCTCGAGTGTGTTCCCACTGTTCTTCGATTACTATCCTACCACGGCTCAAAGGAGTCATGCAAACAGGTAGTAGTTGGGTGCAGTCCCGAAGCACTTGGAGGCAGTAACGGTTAGACAGGATTCGTCTCTCCCGGTATTGGGGGTTGATATCGCGCTGTGTCTAGGAGAGCCATTACACATAGTCGTCCCTGGCCAAGGCAAGCGAGATATACTGGTAGGTTTACAGTGTTATCTCAGGGTGTTCTGGGCTACACTCCTACATGACTTGTACCGCTATTAGGGGACTGACGTTAGCCACCCCCTAGGCCCGCCATGCGATATTCTTAGACAAACAGACCAGACTGTACGGAGATTGTCACATTCAGGCTCAGTAGGTGTTCGGATGGGGTTTACCTCATCGGCCTTCTTATCGACATCTACCTGGGGACCGTTACGTACAGCTAGTGCCGCTTGCGGTCTGTGGTTAAACCCAATGCCAGCGTAGTGTCGAGAATTTGGAGTCCCACACAGAGAGTTTTCCTGCACCGAGCGAAAGGTGTAGAGGATGTATGGTTTTACGGCAGGGCTTCGATCACATACGTACACTTGTGTGTGTATGCTGTTCAGGAAGGCAATACTAGTGGGCTTTGGTTTAAGACGGATCCTAGTATTGCACGGATGGATTTGTTTTGTCTTCTGTGCATTCGCATTCTACGGAATGCGGATGCGGGTGTGTATGCACAGTTGTGAGGAGTGAAGAGGAGGGGGTGCCTTATTAGGGTTTTGACAGTTGATTCCGTCGAAACCATAATGAGGCGGACTCATTAGGGTTTTGGCAGGTGGTTCGATCAAAACCATTATGAGCCGGGGACATTATTTACTAATCTTTTTAGTGATTATTATGTGATGGATAATTGCTTTGACCATTTGACCATACTTGACTTTGTTGACCATTTGACCAAAGTTGACTTAGACCTTCATGAGAGGTCTAGAGTTTTCTTTGGTTTTCTTTTTATTTTTGGATTATGATAATGGTCAAGTCAATTGTTTCCATCAATTTAATCTTGAAAAGATTAGTAATGATGATAGTGGTGTATTATTGCAACCATGGTTCATTCTCTCTAGCACAGGAATTCATTTTTTTTCATTTCTCATTCTCGCTCTTGAAAAGAAATGAGAAAGCTCCATTTGTTCTCCTTCATCTTCCTCTTCTTGAAAATTTCCTTTGATCTCATGTGTTGAGAGAAAAGGGATCCAAATAGACAAACACATCCATCTACCTCTTGTACACTACCTAGGACATCAAGACTAGCGATCTTGTTGCCCTAGATACCTCGGCTCGAGGTGGAGCTCGGAGCACAACTCTCGGGTGGATCGTCTTCGACTCAAAAAGGCCGCGGAGGTGAACAAGATCCGGATCGATCTTCGGAGCGTGGATGGACGGGAATGACAGAGGAATGAAGACCCGAAGGACCGGTATCGTGAGGTATAATCTCTATGGCATGGTAGATAGAACCTCAAGTTGTTTGCTAGTTTGTTGTTTTGCAAAGATCCTTCTTTTAGTCCATGTTGCCTTTGCACCAAAAATCGTTTTTTTATCGTTTCCGCGTCCCCGTAAGGAACGGGGTGAGCAACGTGGACTTACACGATACTCTTTAGACGAATGGACCGGACTGTACGGATATTGTCACTGTCAGGCTCAGTAGGGTTTCTGGATAAGTTCGCTCGTCTGCTTCTCTTCCAATCAATACATAGGCAACCGTTACGTACAGCTTGCACCTCTGACGTGCTAGTGGTTATACCCAGTGCCAGTGTGTTGATGAGTAATTAGAGTCCCCCACAGACAGTTTCCCAAGTTCAGGCGAAACGTTGTAGAGGCCGTATGGTTTTATGGCAGGGTTCGGAAAATGCACGTGCGTTTACGTACGTGTCATATTTCGGGCAGATAATACTGGTGTGCTTTGGTTTAAGCCGGATCCGAGTATTATACTGTGTAGATATTATATCTTTGTCTCAGTTGCATTTGTGTTCGTTCGTAATACAAATGCGGGTATGTTTATACTGTTACGGGGTTATCCTAAAATTCGTTTCAGGATCGCTTTTGGAAGTTGCCAGTTTTCCTGTATTCTATCTGCCGTATTTAACATTCGCTTAAATGCGGATTTATCTTTTCTTCATGAGGGTGAGTCATGAGGTGAGTCATGAGTGGAAGCTTCATGTTGTGGTGACTAGGATTAGTGACTCATTGTTGCATTAATGATTATTGATGAGGTGTATTAGTGTGTCACCATTTGCATTAATGGTTGATGACTATGTTCAAATGACTCATGCTTTATTTTTTTGTTATGATAAGCTTCTTATTTATGGTCACCCTCCTCTTTGCTCCTACAATCACCCCCCTCCATATAGTGGCCGGCCCCCTTTTGGTGATAGAGGATGGTTGTTCATTTTGGAAAAAGGCTATGGTTTTGGTTCATGGAAATTAACATATTCATATCTCATTTTCATCCGATCCAAAAGGCAACTTCATTAACCGTTCGTCCATAGCTTTGGACGAAGCGAGACAAAGTGTTCCACTAATTCTCTACATCAATCTTGGTCATCTCTTTTAGCAAACTTGATGATCGAGTTGCCTCGGTTCAGAGGCGGGAGCCCGTTTAAAGATCCGTCGACGTGGTGCCACCTGGACAAGAAGACTGGAGTTTTAGAAGATCGGAGCAGCCGCAACAAAGCGTGGGATGTTGGTTGAAGACCGAAGGACTCGGATCGTTCGGTATAACATTTCTACTCACTTTGTAATTTGTTAGTTTAGCATTAATGGCAGATCCGGGTTATAGTACACGATAGTGCCAGTTGTATAAGTTTTTGTTCGGCATTTGGCGTCTTTTAGACTGACGGGGCGCTACCGTGGACTTACAATAGCAATCTTCGATTGCATGGCTCACTACTCGGTGGTACGAGCAATACAGGGGATTGTCGGTCATTTTTGCTTCTTGGGGTCTTTTCGACTTCGGCAATTGTAGGCCGTTGTTTAAGGCATCTTTAAATATCTTGCAGACCATGTCCCTTCTAAAAGAGTAAACATTGTTCTTCTTCTCCTCTACGGAAGGCCCATCTCCTCCCAGCAATGGCTTTCGAGACCGGTTGGTTTTAGATTCGCCCGCCCTTCGCTTTTCTTCATTGTCGGACGCATTGACGACATTGGTACTGCTGGAACTCCCGCTTCTACGGTTGTCGTCCCGCTTGCTTTTCCAAGTTTTGTCTCTCTGAGAGTCCGGGGTAGACTCTTTCTTCGAGCATTCCAGCATCTGGACTTTCTTGGTTAGCTCTTGAAATTTCTTGAGGCCTACTGTACACAAGAATGGGACCATCCAATTGCTGAGGTTCCCAATGAGAAAGTTGACGGACTGGTCCTGCTCCAGCGGCGGTTTACACTTGACCGTGAGATTACACCATCTGGCGATAAAGTTGGTGTTGCTTTCATTCTTCCCCGGCTTGGTCCTCACAAGGTCGGCAATGGAGATTTTATCACTGACACTCATGAACCTTTGCCGAAACAAGGACTCCATTTGGGCAAAGGTAATAACGGACCCGTCTGGTATGCTCGCATACCAGTCGAAGGCGACACCGGTCAGGCTGTTGACAAACTGACGAAGAAAGAGCACGTCATTGCCCGTTGTATTTCCGCACGAGGCTTTGAAGTGGGCGACGTGCTGATTTGCATTCCCCGTTCTGTCAAATCTTCCGAACTTAGGAATGACGTAGCGGCTCGGGAATTCGATCAGATCGTACTGTGCGGGATATGGCCGCCCACTACTGCCAATTTCTTTCTGGGCTTCAGCTTCGGCCACCAATGTTTTAACTTTGCTGGTGGCCAAATCCATTATCTCGTCTCATGTTAGCAGGATAGTGTTATCTGGGGCCAAAGCGTCCCCAGAAGTGGAATGTGGTCGGCTTTCATGCGGCTTGACCAATCTTGGACCCAAAGGGACATGCATCGGTTGTTAGTTGTATGTATGCCCTAGAGGCCAGTTTTGTACAGATGATGTATATTATATTGGATGCTTGGACATATATAGAGAGGACTTTCTTGCTCGATATGATAGTATGCTATCTGGTTGCACTTTATCTTAACATGTATACTTGTCTCTTGATACTATCTTATAGTTACTGTAGGGTTACTAGGCACACACAAGAGGTTCCACAAGGCATCAACCATGCCAAATTCAATTTTTTCGGTGCCGAGTAACCCTAAACTAGATCGTTAACTAGAGATTAGGAGAAACAACAAGCAAGTTAACAACTTAACTACAAGTGAAAGGGATTACAACCTTTGTAGATCCTGTCCTCTACTTCTTTAGCTTCGTTATGATGTCCCTCCGCTGCGATCATCGGATCCCGGACTCTAGCGATGGTTTCGTCGGAGAAATGATCGGGCTAGGTCATTGACTTCGAGGCCGAAGATGATCTACGTCGGGGAGACTCAAACTCAAGCTATTCCTTCACTTGGTCAAAAACTTTGTGAAGAGAACACCCTATACTACATGGCAAGTGGTAGGGGATGAAGAAATAGGAAGTGGGTTCACTTTAGAATTGGATTTCTCACTCTTTTTCTCATGGCACCATTGGAGCTAGCAAGCTTTTGTGAGCTTGATGAAGAAGAAGAAGAAGAAAAGAATCATATGAATAATTATCCAAATGAAATTTATCCAATAAATAATGGCACCATGGTTGAGTTAAGCCCTCATTATTAACTCATGTAGAGATTTAACCAAAGCATTAGGTAAAGGGTTGGGTTAACTAATATCTTGAACAAATGACAAAAGAGTTGACTTTGTCAATGTTTATTAAGCTTCATGAAGCTTGATAACTTTGACCAAAGTCTTACTCTTTTGTTATTTGTTAGGAAAATAGTAAACCCTAATTTAACCTTGAGTTGGTTCAAGTCTCATACACACAACTTGTTTGTATCATCAAACATGATACAAACATGTACACTTGCATATATCACATATAAACAATGTGCACATTCAAGTGAGAAAATCAATCTTAAGTGAACCAATACTAGTTAATGTAAAGTAATGTATCAAATAAATAATTGTACATTAAATCATTAAATCAACACTTGATTTAACGATCCGGTCATAGAGCATATAACCGACTAATATCAATAGTAACAACTTATCGAATCAACACTTGATCCGATAACCTGGCTATATCGCATACAACCGATCAATGTCACATATCGCAAGAATAGAATACAGTATCACATACTGGTATTATTCTCGGTCCCGCACATATCTCATATGCGCTCTTATTTCATTTCGCTTGAGCCAGGAAACCCCTATGTAGGACTCTAAAGACTCGTCAATACGCCGGCAGTAGATGATGATCATATCAAACACCCACAAGCCGCAAGCGGTCTGCTAAACGTAACGGCCACCCGGGTATTGAGCAATCAGAAGATCAACGAGCAAGCCCGCTCACACTCCTGTGAATCCAACTAGTAACACTACCGTACAGTCCGGTCTGTTCGTCTCATACGTCACATATCTTGTCTAGGGGTGGTAAACGTCAGACCCCAATAACTCGATAAGTCGTGTCGATATGAGGCTCATAATGGGTCGAGAAACTACTGGTAACACTTACCAGTAAATCCCTAAAGCAGCCTTGGCCAAGGACTTCCTGTTATAGCCAATCGAGCACTGCGCAACATCAACTCCCTATACCGGGAGAGACGAAACCCCTCCTATCGCTCATTGCCTCCATGTGATTCGGGACTGTACCTAAAAACCACCGTTTTGCACGCCCACTTGGACGTGTTAAGGTGGAAATCAAAGCACAGTGGGAATCACACAAGACTCTATGACGATCTCGGGTCTACAGACTAACCTGTACAAGTGTCACCAGAGAACTGCCATCTGACGTAAGGTATAATACCATCTGGGAGATCTCGGCGAGTCCGTCCAGTGTACCCAGTCTCCACTGAGCACCCGTATATCATCTCTGATGTCAAACACCAATGGATATGGGATCATCCATCGCCCATCTATATAGGTCGAGAAGGTACACGCTAGTCTACTCTGGTATATCGATGCCCCGTCTCGATAAACCCACGACTAAGGACTTTGAAGGATGTACTTATGGACTACCACGTCCCCACTAGTATGATCCGCATCATAGTCCAGGTTGTCAAGTACACATCCTAAGGGCTTTACCAACATGAAACAGAGAGACAATCAGTGTACACGTTAAGGTAAAGAGTAACCAGATAGCATACTATCATATCGAGCAAGAAATTCATCCCTATATATGTCCAAGCATCCACTACAATATACATCCTATGTATATTAATGGCTTCTAGGGCATACTTACAACTAACAATCTCCCACTTGCACTAGGGCCATCTGATAGTAGTTGTTGTAGTATCTCATACTCAACCATCCCATAAAAGTCTCTCTCTGGGAAAGGCCTTTCGTGAGTGGATCCGCCGTGTTGTCCTCTGAGTCTACTATCCTAACCTCGATCCCTTGGAGATCAAGCATCTCCACGATCAGGTGACACTGCCTTAGAATATGTCTGGATCATTGATGGGATGGGCGTTCCTTGGCATAAGCCACAACTCCATTGTCACACAATGGGAGGAACGAAGTTCATCTCATGAACTAATATACACCCAGACTGCCTCTTTGGTAGCATCTTTGGTAGCGATGTATCCAGCCTTTATCGTCTAGTATGCCACGGTATCTAGCTTGGAACTCTTCCAACATACCGTCCCTTTACTGAGGGTAAAGACAATGCCTGTGACTGACATTCAGTCTTCCTTTTCACCCTGGAACCTTTCCAGTGATTCTCCCCAGGATCGATTGATACCAACTCACTACAACTAGTGAGTATCCTAACATCCAATTAGATCTATCTCATAGATCCAAAACCCAGGACTTAGTAGGTATCATTTTGATCCTATATGGAGAATCCTTGTGATAAGCAGAGATTGACCGAGCGTAGCATAGGAAACTCCTTCCCTATCAAGAGTATGTCATCCACATACTCTACGAGGATCACCAGCATACTCCCTACTACCTTTTTGTATATACAAGGTTCATCTACCATTTTGATGATGTTAAACTCTTTGACTACCACATCAAAACAGATGTTCCAACTCCGCGATGCCCGCTTTATCACATAAAACATCTTGCACATGTTTCCGCTGCTCCCACTGTCTACGAAGCCCTCTGGCTGTGTACTTATAGACTACCTCTTCTAAATCTTTATTTAGAAAAGCAGTCATGACACCCAACCGCCAGATATCGTAGTCATGGTATGTAGACGTAGCAAGTAGGATCTGGATGGACTTAAGCATAGCTACTTAGAAAAGGTTTCATTATAATCCATAACTGGTCTATATGCAAACCTTTAACAAGTCTAGCTTTGAAAGTCTCAACTTTTCCATGTACACCAAGTAATCTTCTCAAGATATACTTGCTCCTGATGGGAATTTAACCCATCAGATAAAGCAACTAAAGTCCATACTTTGTTGGTGTATAAGGATTCCATCTCAGATCGATAAACATCCAGCCATTCTTACAGAGTCACACACCTGATGGCCAGCTCGAAACTAGCTGGGTCATCATCTCACGATGCAATCCTCGCTCCCACCGTCATAGAGAAACCAAAGTATCTCTCAGGTGGGTGAGGAAACCTACTAGATCGGCGGAGAGGCTGAGGTTCGTTGGTTGCTATTGAATCCTTTGGTTCTACCAAATCAGCAGCTGCAGTTTGTATAGCTGGAACTCTTTCCAGTTCTACCTCATGTCCACTTATTTCTTCACAAGAAATTTCCTTTCATAAAGGTGGCATGCTGAGTAACAAAACATCTTTTATTCCTCGGTTAGGTAGAAGATATTCCCTTTCGTATGCTTGGGATATCCAACAAACTTCTACAGTACTGACTTTGCCTCGAGCTTGTCCGGATTTTGCTTTTTAGACATAGGCCGGACAACCCCAAATCTTAACAAACTTAAGATATGGGCTCTTCCCTTTCCATATCACATATGAAGTGGTAGGCAACTGATTTGATTTGAACCCTATTCAATAGGTATGTAACTTCATAAGTGCATAACTCCCTAAAAGGAAATAGGAAACTCAGTAGTACTCATCATAGAGCACACCATATCACATAGGGTGCTATTGCTCCGACCCGATATACCATCGTGCTATGGTGTATACGGAGGAGTAATGCTGAGAGAAAATCTCATTCTTAGAATAGTCTAGGAATCCCATGCTCAAGTATTCTCCTCCTCGATCACATCATAGGACATAATACTTATACCCATTTTGGTTCTCTACTTCCAACTTATATTTTGTGAATATCTCAAAAGGTTCGGACTTGTGTTTCAACAGGAACATATGTCTGAATCTTGAGAGATCATCAGAGAATGTAATGAAGTACAAAGAACCGGTCTTGGCATGTGTAGACAGGGGACCTTCATACATCAACATGTATCATCCCAAGAGTTTACTAACTCTTTCTCTCTTTCAAATAAACGAAGCTATGGTCATCTTATCTTTGTGACATGACTGGCAAGTTTCAGAAGATGTAAATTCAAACTAATTTAAATATGCATCTATATTTAACTTCAACTAGTCGGGTCGCATTGATATGACCTAGTCTATAATACCTCAAGAAGAATTCGTTCATTTCTGAACTCTTCCTCTTGTGTGTGTTCCGTATATTAAGAATTGTAGTTTGATTTAGAACGTCAATACTTTTAGATAACGTGCCTGAACATATCAACTCTTGATATAGGAAATGTTCAAAACATTATCCAATCAATACAAAATTATATCCTTCTTTACTAATAAAGACACTGATATGATTTTATATATCAGGTTCGATATCTAATGACATTTGTTCAGAATCAATGTATTCAGGTAATACAGGGTGACAGTGACCAACAGACTTGGCTGCAACACTTGCACCGTTTTCTGCCTCATGAAACTTATTACCTGTTCTCAGTTCTCTACCTTTCTGTAGCCCATGTAACAAATTACATATGCGGGATCCTGATCTGGTATCACATACCAAGGACGTAAAGGATACTGAGAAATAGTTCTCTGTAATGAACACACCCGAAGATGATGCATCAACATGCATTCTCTTCGTTTTGGCGGCACGGGAATTCTGGTAATCCCCTAATTCCTGCTCTGTCTAATAACATTTATAAGTTGGAACGGGACCAACGTTCCCCAGCTCAGTATAACAAGCGGGTTCGGTCAATACATCCGTATTATTATCTTGATTAAGGAGTGGTATGGTCGCTGCCTGGAGAGAGAGAAGAAAACACTCAGCGCATGCTCTTGCAAGATCATTTTAGTTATTATTTTATCTAATCAGGATGGCTCCCACTGTTTTTATCAAATCTTTCTTCAAACCCTAAAAGGAAAGACTAGCCGGGATTAATTACACGCTACAAGTTCGCCAATCTTTCAGCCAGGCCAGTGTCGGTACTTTGAGGGAAGTTCCCCGTGCTTTCGCACGGACCTAATTACAGTAAACCTCATTTTCCCAGAGGCGTAACCCCGTTGACACCTTTCTAGACACCTATTTGATCGGCTAATTGTAATGTGTAAAACTCTCCCAGGAGTAACAATTACTCGCAGCGGGTATCGGGATCCAACTATCTCATAGAAGGTATGTAATCTCATTGCAAATTTCAACACTTGAAATTCCCGATAATATTTTGCCCCTAACGTGCTATGACCTTGACGAAAGCCAACAAACCATAGCCCGCTAGTCAAGTTCAACCCGTACATTTCTTGATTGAATTAAACCCACCCGCACGACCCTTGACGAAAGCCAACAAAGCTATACGACTACCCTAATCCAATAGCATCGTATGCAGCAAATAAGCAGTATATAGCTACCGCACACTACACCTTGACGAAAGCCAACAAATGTAGCACGAATACTATATACAACTTATCTGAAATGACGGAGGGCTACGATAGGTTTTTCTGAAAACCTTTTGCGTAATGAACATGATATCGTTTTAGAATCAAATGATTTAAAATGGAGTGTTTTTGAGGCTTTTCTAGTTTTGCTAAAGGGGTCACACCCGGTGAAGGGATCGTCGGCCCTTTCCTCGTCGAATGAGGTGCTGGATATATCCCATATACATCTGTGCAAAGCAAGAACTATAGGAGCAATCAAAAGACAAACCGAGGGTGTAGCATCTGCTAGTCATTGCTAAAGGGGTCACTCCCGGTGGAGGGATCTCGGCCCTTTCCTTATCGAATAAGGTGCAGGATGTTCTACAAGGAACACCGCGATGCAAAGCAAGAACCGTAGCTACCTGTATTTGAAAATTTGATTCCACAACATCTTTTAGGTTTCTTTTATTTCATTAATCATATTAATGAAGTCCCATCATTTAAATTACCTAAACATCACAGATAAATACGACGTACACTTATGCCATCCGTATTAGCCTCGATGTCCCCTCATGCACCGTTAGGTTAGGTAACTAACGGCAGAGTGGGGCAGGGCTAGCGCGGGTGTAAAACATAAGTAACGTCTATATAATATATCTTATATACTATATACAGTATCTATCGTAATATATCAAAATATCACATCACAGATGTCGCAGTAGAAGAAACATATGAAACATTGGATATACTAGGACGTCCGTGTTTTCAATACGAGACTGTATAAAACACGGATTCCACGGTCGCGATGAATAACCAAACCCACATCCCTAGACCCCTACGAGAGCGGCAAGCAACCCTACCAATTCTAGAGTTAGGAGACCCAGACTCGACTCCTCGAGTTGGTCTCCCACTGGACTCTAGAACCCGGTTACTTGTGCTTTCCTCCTTGGGTCTATCCTAGTGCGGAAAAGTAAATAATATACAAATGGTGACATTTTCCGCGACCTGCAAGTGCCCCAATAAAAGAATATTACATACATTTTAATTTTACATGAATGAAAATAAAAACCCTCATCTCACATAAAACCCCCGGCTATTCAAAACGCGACAATCCAATATAACATATCCAGCAACACATAACATCACATGTCATCAACGTAAGTAAATATACGCATCCCAATTGTCGTTGACATATAGCAACGAAACCGGCGATATCACATATTACGCTTACGGTCGCAGAAAAGAAAGTGTAAAACTACAACAGTTGGAATCCGCAAACACTTTAGACATCGCATGCATAACCAAATGAATTCCTTAGACATCGCATGCCTAATAATTATAAACCCCGCATTTTAGTCTCATTTATCGAAAACTCTTTTCAATATCAAGTCGGGCAATTCAACAAGATTCCCGGCATCCCGACCGAATGCTCGTCGCAAACTTTAGTAGACGGCCGCACCCCCGATACCGTCGACGAAGTGCACTAAGGAGGAACACCGCTGCCGCGAGCACCCGAACGGATGCTTTCGGCGACGGGGTTCTCCTACAGTCACTTGGTCAGGGTTATGGGGCATGGCTGTCTATTATGTTTACACGGCGAGTATCCGCATACGCTACGTGATTGCGACGGACTTTTGATCGCATCAAAATTCCGTGGCAACCGATCAAGTGTGACTAAAGTGCTATGTTTGTAACATTCATATTAGTTATCTCATAACTACTTGTGGATTCCAAATATTGTATCACATTTAAGATAAATAGAAAATGTTAAACTTTCCGATCGAACTATCAAACACCCAAGTTTTCCCGAAACAGCTCAACACATGAAATAAGTTTAAAAACATCCACTTCATGCTACAGTACCAACGGTCCAGCCGTAGAAGGGTCAAGCCAACGCCTCACATGTGGCACGCCGTACTTCCCCAAACACTAAGGTTCAAAGGGCAGTTCAAGACGGTCATATAATCGAGTTAAGCTTTGTTGTCTTCTAGAGGGTTCATCGCGTTACTTGCACTACTCAGAACGTTTTCAAACTACGGAAAAATCCAACACTTGGAAATTTCCCGGCAGGGGAAAAATTGGGTATTTATATCCGGTCGAAATTTTTAACATGTTCTAAAAAAAATCCGGAAAAACACATAGACGCAGTTAAAGTTCCCGATCGAATCATCGAATCCCCAATACAACCCAGAAAATTCAACTGTTGAATATTAGTTAAAAATTCCCATAAAACACAGCACTTACAGAGAGATATTACTATGCAAACCACGTGTCACAATCCACTAATATGGCCGCGGAACCGCCGCGCAAGCCAGGGTGGAGCCGCGGTTCCGCGACGCTTTAGTCGAGTTATGGTCACGTGCTGCACAGTAACTCCTCTAAAACCCTATTGAATTTTTTGACAATTATTAATTTGGAAAAAATCCACATTTTCAGAAAATATACAGAGAAGGGTTTGAGTTAGGGTTTCGGTGTTCGATCGGATTTCTAACATCGTCTACACTTCGCCTAAAGCTCTAGCTAGGCTCTGATACCACTGTAGGGTTACTAGGCACACACAAGAGGTTCCACAAGGCATCAACCATGCCAAATTCAACTTTTCCGGTGCCGAGAAACCCTAAACTAGATCGTTAATTAGAGATTAGGCGAAACAACAAGCAAGTTAACAACTTTACTACAAGTGAAAGGGATTACAACCATTGTAGATCCCGTCCTCCACTTCTTTAGCTCCGTGATGACGTCCCTCCGCTGGGATCATCGGATCCCGGATTCTAGCGATGGTTTCGTCGGAGAAATGATCGGGCTAGGTCATTGACTTCGAGGCCGAAAATGATCTACGTCGGGGAGACTCAAACTCAAGCTATTCCTTCACTTGGTCAAATACATTGTGAATAGAACACCCTATACTACATGGCAAGTGGTGGAGGATGAAGAAATAGGAAGTGGGTTCACTTTAGAATTGGATTTCTCACTCTTTTTCTCATGGCACCATTGGAGCTAGCAAGCTTTTGTGAGCTTGATGAAGAAGAAGAAGAAGAAAAGAATCATATGAATAATTATCCAAATGAAACTTATCCAATAAATAATGGCACCATGGTGGAGTTAAGCCATCATGCTTAACTCATGTAGAGATTTAACCAAAGCATTAGGTCAAGGGTTTGGTTAACTAATATCTTGAACAAATGACAAAAGAGTTGACTTTGTCAATGTTTATCAAGCTTCATGAAGCTTGATAACTTTGACCAAAGTCTTACTCTTTTGTTATTTGTTAGGAAAATAGTAAACCCTAATTTAACCTTGAGTTGGTTCAAGTTGTAAGTGCACGGCGGCGCCCCGGCCGTCAATCCGACGCCGGAATGCGGAAGCGGTGAAAAACTTTAATTTTGCGGACTTAGCAAACCGGCACCACCGCGCACTAAACATCCGGATCGTAACCATTAACAAGTCTAAGCTACTAACAAGAAAGGGAAGAGAAGTATACCGACAGATCCGAGTCCTCCGGTCTTCTCGTCGTCGTCCCGATCTCCTGCGGAATGTCCCGTCTCCTCCTCGTCGCCGGAAGTGCACCACATCGCCTACATCGTTTACGGGCTCCCACCTCAATGCCGAGGTAACTCGGGCACGAAGCCGGCTACTCGACGTGCCCAAGATATGCTGTAGAATATCTAGAGAAGTCTCCTTTGGGGTTTTTGGAGCTTTGCCATTTTGTGGAGGAAGAAGAACTTGGAGAGAGGTGAAGGGAAAAATGTAGCATACAAAAGAATGAGAGTATCATATCTTCTCCACACACAAGAGAAGCATTTTTCTCTCTTGCCAAAGTGGCCGGCCCCCCCATTTCCATTTGTGATTGGAGAGAGAAAAAGCAAGACAAGGGGGTGGTTGGAACAATGATACAAAAAGGGATCATGAAAGAACATGATAACAAATACCAAAACCACACTCAACACACTAATCATCAACAACCATGATGCTTACAAAGTCAAGCCATCATGAAGTGATCAAGTCAAAAAGGTCAAGGTATGGTGCTCATCATGAAAGCCATCATGATGCAACAAGATGCAAAGAACCCCCTCCACTAATGCCTATTTGCAACAATGCAAATAAACCCTCCTCCACCAAACTTCGGCCAATGAACGGAACAATGGAAATTGGCCGAAACGGAAAGCAAACTGGCAACTCCAGAAAACTGGTCCCGTAATAAATTACAGGAAAACCCCGATACTGTGCATACACACCCGCATCTGTATTTCGACCGAAATACAAAATGCAATGAGACAAAATCTCCACTGTACTATACTGGAATCCGGCTTATACCAAAACCGGCCAGTAATATCTGTTCGATCCTGATCCGTGCAATACCGCACGTATCTGATCGAACCCTGCCATATAACCATACGGCCTATAGTACAAACTGTCCAATCCTGATCCGTGCAATACCGCACGTATCTGATCGGACCTTGCCATATCTCCATACGGCCTCTACAACCTTTCGCCCGAAAGCTGAGTAACTGAATGTGGGGGACTCTAAAGACTCGTCAACACCTTGGTTGTGGATTTAACCACTAGCACGTCAGAGGTATAAGCCAATACGTAACGGGCTACCAGGTATTGACTAAAAGGGACGTCTGTGAGTGAACTCAGCCAGACAACCCTACTGAGCCTGTCAGTGACAATATCCGTACAGTCCGGTCCGTTCGTCTATGAGCATCGCAAGGCGGGCCTAGGGGGTTGGTAAAAGTCAGACCCCTAAAAGCGGTACAAGTCGTGTCGGAGTGTAGCCCAGAACACCCTGAGATACTACTGGAATACCTACCAGTAAATCTCCTTGCCTCGGCCGAGGGCTTCGTGTAATGGCTCTCCTAGACACAGCACGACCTCACCCCCAATACCGGGAGAGACGAACCCCTGAAGATACGCTCACTGCCTCCATGTGGCTCGGGACTGTACCCAACTAAAACCTGTTTGCACGACTCCTTTGATCCGTGGTAGGGTAGTAATCAAAGTACAGTGGGAACTCACACAAGACAAATGACGATCCCCAGGTCGATGAACTAACCTGCACACATGTCACCAGGGAACTGCCATCTGACGTCTGGTATATGACCAACTGGCATGTTCCCGGCGAGTCCTGTCCGGTGTACTCATAACCCAATGAGCACCTGTATACATCTTAGGTGATCCAACTGACACCAGTGGCTTGTGAGACCGGCCACCGCCCCTCGTCGGGGTCTCGACTGTATACACTAGTCTACTATGGAGTATCGATGCCCTGTCTCGAAACTCACACGACTAGGGACCATTTCAGGATATGCTTATAGACCCCAGCTCCCACTTATATGATCGCCTTCATACTGCTGGTGGTCAAGCAAGAATCCTAGGGGCTCTATCAACGTGTAATAGCGACTTGTCAGGTCACCTGAAACAGTACACGATGATAAAGATAAACCAGATAGCATACTATCATCTCGAGTAAGACTGTCCTACCGGGATAGGTCCTCCCTCAATCACCGCAATCACGTACCTGTGATCCAATAATTGACTCTGAGGGCACTATCTCCAACAATCTCCCACTTGCACTCAAGGCTAATTATTGCGATGTCGCATACTCACAGCCCGTGTGATATCGAACACCCAACTCCTATGCCAGTCAGTCTCACAAATCCCGTTTGCGAAACTATTGCGTTCGAGGAATAGCCTCAGTGAGTGGATCCGCCTTGATGTCTCTTTCTATGTCTCTCTATATCTCAAGTTCGCGGAGAACCCATCTCCCGAAATGAGCAATACCTGTCTTAGAATGTGTCTGGATGTCTGATGGGACATAGCTCATAAATGAACTCCAAATCCAAACTTCTTAGACTGTATCGTCAACTGAACTTAATCAGTATCCTGCGCCATGCCTCCCTCAGTATTGCCTTGGACCACCTGTCCAAAATACTGCCCCTCATCAGAAGGAAAACTATAACTCTGACAACCTCCTTGTCGTCCATGTCACCTTGGAAGCCTGGAATGATAACTGTCTCCCAAAGGAGGCAGCCGTTATCATTTCCCTAGAACATTTACTTATGTTCTAAAACTGCTTCCTACTGTTTCTCCAGAATTGGATCAATGTCAACTTATTGCATCTACTGCAAGAACAACATCTGGTGTGGTACTTGACATCTCATGATTGACTCAATTGCCTAAGCAAGTGATCTGCCAATCATGCACATCCCTCTCCCCTTTAGTCTGTAAGACACCTTTAGAGAGGGTGACTCCATTACCTGCAGGTACACTACCGTGCCAGGAGTCGTCCATTCTAAATACTCTTAGAACGCTGTCAAGTGCCCTGATTGGGAAACCACCCAAATCTAGATCTAAAACCATAGATCTAGTAACCAGTATGTCTGTTATAAAATCCATTTCCTTTGTGGAGAAACCACTGTGTGACGACCAAAGTATAACCGACTGTAGTATAGGAGTTTCTTTTCCTATTCTGTGTATGTCATCCAAATACCAGGATATCACACCCTACTACCTTCTCAACAGATCCATCCCTTATTCCGATGAAGTCAAACCCATGACTGTCACGTCAGAAATAGATGATCTATCTCCGCTACATCTGCTTTAGTCTATAAATAGACATAAGCTACCTGTCCACCAATGCTTCCGTTGCTCCCACTGACTACGACAACCCTCTGGCAGAGTCATATACACGTACACTTCTTAAGCGAGTTCAGAACGACGCTATACTCATCCTCCTGCCGGGTCTCATAGCCTGGAACAACAGCAATGGTAATTGTGGGTAAACAAGAACTTCCCTGTCACCGTCCTTGAGGCTACCGGAGTACCTCTCGGGTGCCTGAAGTTACCCACCTTATCTGCGGAGTGGCCAATGGAATGTCAATCCAGATTGAATCTTTAGGTTCCTTATCAAATCTTCAGTAATCGTTTGTGGTTCTGGAATCACTTCCAGTTCTACGATACTCCCACTACTGTTTTCTGAAAAAATCCATTTTTGATAAAACTGTGGCGAGTATAGAACAATATCGCTATTGTTCATCCAGATGGTAGAAAGCCAACCCTCGTCATAGCCTGGGTCAACCCACAAACAGCCATTACAGAAACGTGCCTTGAGTTGTCCAATGTCTGGTTTTAAGCATAAACCGGACAACTCCCCGTACCTTAACAATGTTAAGATATGAACTGTACTATATCCAATATAGAACCAGAGGCACTGATTTAATTGAACCAGATTCAAATCATGCAGCTGTCCCCAGTGCATGTCAACTAAAATGGAAGGAGGCCGATCAGCGTTACTCAACTTAGGAATGCTTCCAATTATGAGTAACCTGAAAGAGAAGCAAGATCTCTTTATCATCACTATCAACTGAATACCATTGACAAGTATCTACATCTTCGATCACTTTGAAGAATCCCGATACTTGCTACACCTGGTTCTCTACTCTATTCAAATACCCATAACTTCTCAAAATTCAGACCCTGTGTTTCCACGAAACACTTGTCTAAAAACCAGAGAAGTCATAAGTAAACCGAATATAGTACGAGGACCAACCCCTCTGTCCTGATGGACCCTGGACATCATACAATACTCTGTATAAGTCCCTTGAGTCTGATAACTCATTCACTGTGTGTCGTAGGTTGAAAACTGTACTTATGGTTAAGAAGAATTACACCGCTGTTCAATGCTCCTTACCTAACCATCCACTGATATAGGTAAATGTCGTAGACATAATTTCAGAAAGGTATATCTCACTCTATGAAAATAGACGTACAGATATATCAATTTGAAATTGGTGCATAACTGCGGATATTCAAAACCAAATATTTGCCGACTGGCAAACAGCCCAGGTGATTTCCTCAAATATCACTGATTGCAACGAATCCCGATATAATGAGGATAATCACCCAATTCCCAATAACCTACTCCCACTCATCATCTGTAAAACCATACAGATGTGAGAAACAAACCTGGTAAATACATACCCTGGAGTAAGTGTCTAACTGGGAAATCAGCTTTCCTTTAACAGTATACAGTGAGACTGAAAAACATTGAAATGTTTCGATGGGGTATCCCGGTATTCCTTGTAATGCCTCTTCCAGATTCACGACTGTAACCGTATAATCCTTTGCCACCTCTCCAAATCCCTTCATTTGTCTTTAGTCTTTACCATCTGCACACCCCTTTAGGCCAAATGGTTTTCTTCCTTCCCTACCGTTCGGCACCAGCCTATGGTTTGGAAGAAGACTATCCAATAAGCATAATGGGTGTACTGTCCCAATCCTAGGAACACTCGCAATGCGAGAGAAGGTGAAGATAAAAGACACCTGAATAAATCTTATTCCTATTTCTCCTGAACCAGAATCCATCCCCGAATTGGAACAAGTTCCTTTCGAGTTCGTATATAACCATACGATGGAGTATCCAATAAACTGTGGATCTTCGTAGTGATACGGAGTGTTCTGGAGAAATACAAAGGTGATTTAGGATTGGCGAAGGAATACTTGGTTTGGTCGTGAATATCTGTTGCAATTTACTTTGCCCTCTTACTAATCCCTTACTTTGTCTTAACTCAATACCTTCTGCACACCATCGTTATGCTGATTGGTTTTCTTCATTCCCTACCGGTCGGCACCAGCCTAAGGTTTGGAAGAAGACAATCCAATTTGCGTAATAGGTGTACTACCCCTAAACCAAGGAGTACTCGTAACCTGAGAGAGGGTAAGAGGAAAAGACAACTGAATAATCCTATCCGTTTTCTCCAGAACCTGAAACCATCCTCGAATAAATTCTTTCGAGTTCGTATCTAACCATACGATGGTTTTGTCCAATGGAAGTGGACGATCGTAGCAATACGGGGTGTCCTGGAGAAAAAGGGTAAAAGTAGGAGTGGCAATGAGGTTTGCAACTCTGACAATCCAAAAGCCAGTGTTTAAGAAGGTTCGGTCAACTTGGTCTCTGAGTCATAGTCTTAGGGTCGGGTCAATGGTCGCTGCCAAAGAGAGAGAGAAAAGAAACACTCAGCGTGCACTCTAACCTAGATCAGAATGGTTACCAATTTATCTAATCTGGAATCCTCCCACTGTACCTTCAAATTCTCCTCCAAACCTGAAAGAAGAATTAGTCGGGGTCACCCGAGGAGTAAACTAACTCATCAGTGGGAATCGGGATCCAACTATCATCGCATGACAACGTGACGGAATCCGCTCACGGTATCACACTCCAGAAGGTATGCGCATATCTGGCAAGTTTCAGTTCCTTTGAAACTCCCGATGTGATTTCTGCCCCATGCTCTTATGACCTTGACTTTGGCCAACATATCATAAGTCACATGTCAAGTTCTACCCGTCATTCTCCAGGTTAATTTGAATCCACCCGTACATACCCTTGACTTTGGCCAAAATGGCAGCACGACTGTCCCAAACCAACGCATCTATCTATGCTGCATATGAATACCCCAATAACTACCAATCACTGTGCCTTGACTTTGGCCAACATACACAGCTTGAATACTATTGACCACCTATATGAAACGACGGAGGGCTACGAATGGTTTCTGGCGAAAACCTTTAACGTAAAGAACTTGATATCGTCGAAGGAACGGATAGCTTTTTAAAATATAGTGACGAAAACCTTTGCTAAAGAGGTCACTCCCGGTGAAGGGATCTCGGCTCTTTCCCCGTAGAATGGGGTGCAGGATATTCCAAATGAATACCGCGATGCAAAGCAAAAGTAATCGGCTATAGTGAAGTTAATGCCCTGACGCAAACTTTTGTCCAAGGGGTCACTCCCGGTGAAGGGATCTCGGCCCTTGCCTCATCGACTGAGGAGCAGGATATTCCAACTGAATACCACGATGCAAAACAAAAGTGAACGTCCTTGCAATAACAGCTTTTTGAAAAGTGTTCCAACAACATCAGATTAGGTTTGTTTTTAACTTGCATTGATCCGAATCAATGCAGTCCCATCAATTGATCACACCACAAAGAACGAAAATATACTGACGTACGTATATGCCATCCGCATTCGCCACTGGATCCCGTCATTACCCGTTAGGTTAGCTAACTAACGACAGAGCGGGGACTGGACTAGCGCGGATGTAAAACATATACAACATCTACTAATATATATACCAATATATTATATTTCGCTCAAGGCAAGAAAAGAAATGCAACATCACAGAAATGTACAGCATCACAGAACAATACAGATATCTGGGATCCCCGGGTTTCACAGAGCCACTGCTGAAACCCGACGTTCCCCTGGTCGTGTGGATAGCCTGCGCAATGAAATCCTAGACCCCTACGGGCGCGGCAAGTCACCCGCCAAAACCTGAAGCGAGGCAGCCCCCTTCAGCAACGTGAATGGACCACCCAGCACTTCACGGAATCCGGTAACTTGGGCACCCCTCCTGGGTCAACCTGTACCCCCTACGAGTGCGGCGAATAGCCCGCCAATTCCAGAGTGAAGCCCCCTCCGTCTCAATGCCATGAGATGCGGGCTTTTTGAAAAGTGTTCCAACAACATCAGATTAGGTTTGTTTTTAACTTGCATTGATCCGAATCAATGCAGTCCCATCAATTGATCACACCACAAAGAACGAAAATATACTGACGTACGTATATGCCATCCGCATTCGCCACTAGATCCCGTCATTACCCGTTAGGTTAGCTAACTAACGACAGAGCGGGGACTGGACTAGCGCGGATGTAAAACATATACAACATCTACTAATATATATACCAATATATTATATTTCGCTCAAGGCAAGAAAAGAAATGCAACATCACAGAAATGTACAGCATCACAGAACAATACAGATATCTGGGATCCCCGGGTTTCACAGAGCCACTGCTGAAACCCGACGTTCCCCTGGTCGTGTGGATAGCCTGCGCAATGAAATCCTAGACCCCTACGGGCGCGGCAAGTCACCCGCCAAAACCTGAAGCGAGGCAGCCCCCTTCAGCAACGTGAATGGACCACCCAGCACTTCACGGAATCCGGTAACTTGGGCACCCCTCCTGGGTCAACCTGTACCCCCTACGAGTGCGGCGAATAGCCCGCCAATTCCAGAGTGAAGCCCCCTCCGTCTCAATGCCATGAGATGCGGGCTTGTTGCCCCGTAGAACCCGGCTATCCGTGCACCCCTCCTGGGGTAATCCTAGTACAGAAAGTAAAATATACATACAACGGGTACATCGACCGCAACCAGGTCGTGCCCCAAAAGAATAATACAATCAGGCAGTGACGGCTGTCCACATGTCGGACGCTCGCCCCGCAATATCAAATGTACATAATACAACCACAACTGTACTAGCATTGCATCCAGGCTATCCCCCACGACCGATCCGCAACATCACAGCAAAAACAGAACATCAACGTGAAAGTCACGTTCGCAAATCCGTCTAACCGGGCTATAGCAGTTAGACTGGATTTACCGATCGAGTGACATTCACGGTCGCAGATATAATGTAAATACTGTGAAAAATGTGTTTAAAATTTTCCGATTGACCAAAAATTAACAAGTGGGCCCCCAATCAAAACTGTAGCACTCACAGAAAACCTGGGCCCAATTTTAACATTCCAAAAGCCATATTTTAAACCCAGAAAGCCTCTGTAAAAAATTGGTGAAGTGATCTCCACAGTGTGCGGCGGAAGGGCAGCGGGAATGGGGTTTTCGCGGCGCTTCCGCGCTCCCACTGTGGAGTTACTTCATCGAATTTTTACAGAGCTCTTAGATTTTCCAGTACATCAATATTTTACAACCTGAAAAATTTTTCGAGACCAAAAATTTTCAACAGAAACTGATGCGAAGGTAAAATGCAGTTTTGGAACTTTTTGATCGATCGGAAATGCAAACACATTAAACCAAGCTAGACTAAGTTAATGGCGAGGCTCTGATACCAATGTAAGTGCACGGCGGCGCCCCGGCCGTCAATCCGACGCCGGAATGCGGAAGCGGTGAAAAACTTTAATTTTGCGGACTTAGCAAACCGGCACCACCGCGCACTAAACATCCGGATCGTAACCATTAACAAGTCTAAGCTACTAACAAGAAAGGGAAGAGAAGTATACCGACAGATCCGAGTCCTCCGGTCTTCTCGTCGTCGTCCCGATCTCCTGCGGAATGTCCCATCTCCTCCTCGTCGCCGGAAGTGCACCACATCGCCTACATCGTTTACGGGCTCCCACCTCAATGCCGAGGCAACTCGGGCACGAAGCCGGCTACTCGACGTGCCCAAGATATGCTGTAGAATATCTAGAGAAGAAGTCTCATTTGGGGTTTTTGGAACTTTGCCATTTTGTGGAGGAAGAAGAACTTGGAGAGAGGTGAAGGGAAAAATGTAGCATACAAAAGAATGAGAGTATCATATCTTCTCCACACACAAGAGAAGCATTTTTCTCTCTTGCCAAAGTGGCCGGCCCCCCCATTTCCATTTTTGATTGGAGAGAGAAAAAGCAAGACAAGGGGGTGGTTGGAACAATGATACAAAAAGGGATCATGAAAGAACATGATAACAAATACCAAAACCACACTCAACACACTATTCATCAACAACCATGATGCTTACAAAGTCAAGCCATCATAAAGTGATCAAGTCAAAAAGGTCAAGGTATGGTGCTCATCATGAAAGCCATCATGATGCAACAAGATGCAAAGAACCCCCTCCACTAATGCCTATTTGCAACAATGCAAATAAACCCTCCTCCACCAAACTTCGGCCAATGAACGGAACAATGGAAATTGGCCGAAACGGAAAGCAAACTGGCAACTCCAGAAAACTGGTCCCGTAATAAATTACAGGAAAACCCCGATACTGTGCATACACACCCGCATCTGTATTTCGACCGAAATACAAAATGCAATGAGACAAAATCTCCACTGTACTATACTGGAATCCGGCTTATACCAAAACCGGCCAGTAATATCTGTTCGATCCTGATCCGTGCAATACCGCACGTATCTGATCGAACCCTGCCATATAACCATACGGCCTATAGTACAAACTGTCCAATCCTGATCCGTGCAATACCGCACGTATCTGATCGGACCTTGCCATATCTCCATACGGCCTCTACAACCTTTCGCCCGAAAGCTGAGTAACTGAATGTGGGGGACTCTAAAGACTCGTCAACACCTTGGTTGTGGATTTAACCACTAGCACGTCAGAGGTATAAGCCAATACGTAACGGGATACCAGGTATTGACTAAAAGGGACGTCTGTGAGTGAACTCAGCCAGACAACCCTACTGAGCCTGTCAGTGACAATATCCGTACAGTCCGGTCCGTTCGTCTATGAGCATCGCATGGCGGGCCTAGGGGGTTGGTAAAAGTCAGACCCCCAAAAGCGGTACAAGTCGTGTCGGAGTGTAGCCCAGAACACCCTGAGATACTACTGGAATACCTACCAGTAAATCTCCTTGCCTCGGCCGAGGGCTTCGTGTAATGGCTCTCCTAGACACAGCACGACCTCACCCCCAATACCGGGAGAGACGAACCCCTGAAGATACGCTCACTGCCTCCATGTGGCTCGGGACTGTACCCAACTAAAACCTGTTTGCACGACTCCTTTGAGCCGTGGTAGGGTAGTAATCAAAGTACAGTGGGAACTCACACAAGACAAATGACGATCCCCAGGTCGATGAACTAACCTGCACACATGTCACCAGGGAACTGCCATCTGACGTCTGGTATATGACCAACTGGCATGTTCCCGGCGAGTCCTGTCCGGTGTACTCATAACCCAATGAGCACCTGTATACATCTTAGGTGATCCAACTGACACCAGTGGCTTGTGAGACCGGCCACCGCCCCTCGTCGGGGTCTCGACTGTATACACTAGTCTACTATGGAGTATCGATGCCCTGTCTCGAAACTCACACGACTAGGGACCATTTCAGGATATGCTTATAGACCCCAGCTCCCACTTATATGATCGCCCTCATATTGCTGGTGGTCAAGCAAGAATCCTAGGGGCTCTATCAACGTGTAATAGCAACTTGTCAGGTCACCTGGAACAGTACACGATGATAAAGATAAACCAGATAGCATACTATCATCTCGAGTAAGACTGTCCTACCGGGATAGGTCCTCCCTCAATCACCGCAATCACGTACCTGTGATCCAATAATTGACTCTGAGGGCACTATCTCCAACACAAGTCTCATACACATAACTTGTTTGTATCATCAAGCATGATACAAACATGTACACTTGCATATATCACATATAAACAATGTGCACATTCAAGTAAGAAAATCAATCTTAAGTGAACCAATACTAGTTAAGGTAAAGTAATATATCAAATATATAATTATACATTAAATAATTAAATCAATACTTGATTTAACGATCCGGTTATATAGCATATAACCGACTAATATCAATAGTAACAACTTATCGAATCAACACTTGATCCGATAACCCGGCTATATCGCATACAACCGATCAATGTCACATATCGCGAGAATAGAATACAGTATCACATACTGATATTATTCTCGGTCCCACACATATCTCATATGCGCTCCTATTTCGTTTTGCTTGAGCTAGGAAAACCCTATGTAGGACTCTAAAGACTCGTCAATACGCCGGCAGTAGGTGATGATCATATCAAACACCCACAAGCCGCAAGCGGTCTGCTAAACGTAACGGCCACCCGCGTATTGAGCGATCAGAAGATCAACGAGCAAGCCCGCTCACACTCCTGTGAATCCAACCAGTAACACTACCGTACGGTCCGGTCTGTTCGTCTGATATGTCGCATATCTTGTCTAGGGGTGGTAAACGTCAGACCCCAATAACTCGATAAGTCGTATAGATATGAGGCTCATAACGGGTTGGGAAACTACTGGTAACACTTACCAGTAAATCCCTAAAGCATCCTTGGCCAAGGACTTCCTGTTATAGCCAATCGAGCACTGCGCAATATCAACTCCCTATACCGGGAGAGACGAAATCCCTCCTATCGCTCATTGCCTTCATGTGATTCGGGACTGTACCCAAAAACCACCGTTTTGCACGCCCTCTTAGACGTGGTAAGGTGGAAATCAAAGCACAGTGGGAATAAAACAAGACTCTATGACGATCTCGGGTCTGCAGACTAACTTGTACCAGTGTCACCAGAGAACTGTCATCTGACGTAAGGTATAATACCATCTGGGAGTTCTCGGTGAGTCCGTCCAGTGTACCCAGTCTCTACTGAGCACCCGTATATCATCTCCGATGTCAAGCACCAATGGATATAGGATTATCCATCGCCCATTTATATGGGACGAGAAGGTACACGCTAGTCTACTCTGGTATATCGATGCCCCGTCTCGATACACCCACGACTAGGGACATTGAAGGATGTACTTATGGACTACCACGTCCCCACTAGTATGATCTGCATCATAGTCCAGGTAGTCAAGTACACATCCTAAGGGCTTTACCAACATGTAACAGAGAGACAATCAGTGTACACGTTAAGGTAAAGAGTAACCATATAGCATACTGTCATATCGAGCAAGAAAGTCATCCCTATATATGTCCAAGCAGCCAATACAATATGCATCCTATGTATAGTAATGGCCTCTAGGGCATACATACAACTAACAGTTACATGTTGATAAAGCCCTTAGGATGTGGACTTGACTACCAGGACTATGATGCAGATCATACTACTGGGGCCATGGTAGTCCATAAGTACATCCTTTTATGTTCCTAGTTGTGGGTGTATCGAGACAGGGCATCGATATACCAGAGTAGACTAGCGTATACGCTTCTCGACCCATAGGATGGGCGATGGATGATCCCATATCCATTGGTGTTTGACATCAGAGATGGTATACGGGTGCTCAGTGGAGACTGGGTACACTGGACGGACTCGCCGAGAACTCCCAGATGGTATTATACCTCACCTCAGATGGCACTTCTTTGGTGACACTTGTGCAGGTTAGTCTGTAGACCCGAGATCGTCATAGAGTCTTGTGTGATTCCCACTGTGCTTTGATTTCCACCTTACCACGTCCAAGAGGGCGTGCAAAACGGTGGTTTTTGGGTACAGTCCCGAATCACATGGAGGCAATGAGCGATAGGCGGGGTTTCGTCTTTCCTGGTATTGGGGGTTGATGTTGCACTGTGCTCGATTGGCCATAACTGGGAAGTCCCTGGCCAGGGATGATTTAGAGATTTACTGTTAAGTGTTACCAGTAGTTTCTCGACATGTTATGAGCCTCACATCGGCACGACTTATCGGTTATTGGGGTCTGACATTTACCGCCCCTAGAATTGATATTCAACATATCATACGAGAAGACCGAACTGTACGTAAAGTGTTACCGTTAGGCTTTTACAGGAGTTGGAGTGGGCTTGCTTGCTGATCTTCTGATCGCTCAATACCCGGGTGCCTGTTACGTCCAGCTAGTACCACTGACGGCTTGTGGGTGCTTGATGTGATCATCACCTACTGCCGGCGTGTTGACGAGTCATTGGAGTCCTACATAGAGGTTTTACTGGCTCAGGCAAAACGAAATAGGAGCACGTATGTGATATATGCGGGACCGAGAATAATACGTGTATATGATACCGTATTCTATTCTCACGACTTTTTGTATTGATCGGTTATATGAGATATAGCCGGGTTATCGAATCAAGTTTTGATTCGATAAGTCGATACATTGGATGTTAGTCGGTTATATGAGATATAACCGGATAGTTAAGTCAAGTGTTGATTTAATAATTTATTGTATAATTGTATATTTGATAGACTAATTTACATTAGCTAACATTTGTTCACTTAAGGATTTTTCTCACATGTGCACAACTTTAATATATATGTGATATATATTAAAATGTGTTTTCATTTTGTATCATGGTTGTTGATACATCATGCATGGGTGTGCAAGACATACACCATTCTATTTTAAATGGTGGTTTATAATTATTTAAGGTAAGTACAAATTAGTGGAGCTTTTGTCACAAGCATGAAGCTTGTGGAAGCTTATGGACGCTTTGACAAAATCCACTAACTTTGTTTTACTTTAGATTTTTATTAACCTAACCATTTTGGATTAGCCATGGTTATGTCTCTACATGAGTTAGTATATGATACTCACTCACCCAAGGTTAGCTCTCTTGACTTGATCATTATCCCAATCTTTTCTTTTGTTCATCTTCTTCTTCTTCTTTGAGCAAAAGAAAAGCTTGCTAGCGTTTTAAAAGGAGAGTGAATGATTGTGAGAAATCAAATTCTAAAGAGAACCCACTTCCTATTTCTCCATCCTCTACTAGACTAGAACTTTAGTTTTGGGTGTTTCCTTCACTTATTCTCTAGGTTAGTGAAGTAGTAGCTTGAGTTAGTATTTCCTCGACATAGATCATCTTCGGCCTCGAAGACTTCAAGCAAGGGCGCTTCTTTCGCCTCGTGAAGCCATGCAAGAGCCCGGGAGAACCATGGTCGCGGCGAAGGGACTACAACAAGGAGCTTTAGAAGTGAAGGACCGATCTACAAAAGTTGTATTTCGTATTCACTTAGTGATAAATGTTATTTACTTGCATGTGTTGCCCTAATTATCTAGCAAAGATCTTCTTTAGGGTTATTGGGCACGGCTAAAATTTTAATCGGGCATGGTTGATGCCTTGTATAACCTTGTCAGAGTGCCTAGTAACCCTACATCGGCTATTTCGGATTGTCATCATCTGGCTCATGAGTAGCGACTTATGCTTGATTGGAAGGTGCTCGAGCAATTTGAGCCGTAAGCTGCATCACAACGTTTGTTAGGTCGTAAATTTTCGAGTAGAGCTTGGCTATCTCTTTATCTTTGCTCCTGAGCTGTTTTCGAAGCTCTTGAAGCGGCTCTTGCTCCGCAGTCCTGGGGCGGAAAGTCGGCTCTTCCTCGCTGTTCGAGCTTGACTCTGCATGGACCGAGGGGTCTTTCTGCCTATCATCCTCATAGAGAGGGTTTTCTTCATCCAGCGGAGGTGGCTGTTCTTGGGTAGCGAAAACCACATTCAAGCCAGATTGGGCTTGGGATGTGGTGGCCCAATCCTTGCTTTTGCTGCGAAGGTTGTCGCTGGGGCGCCCGCCCGCCATATAGACCGTATAGATAATATATCCAGCCGTCTTTTTATCATCGGCGGCAGATTTCACAGATCGCTGTCTTGACCCCCCTGTTTCGGTAGCGCGCAGTCGATTGAAAACGGCTGGCCTGACCAGGTTCTTGAATGGTGTTGGCGCTTCTTTTATGGGTTTGCCCCGCATCTTTCGTTCGGCACAGAGTACCTGATAGACTCTTGAAGAGACAGTGTCATACTTTATCTGTTGGGGCGGAGACATGTCTCTCTGTAGCGATGTTCGAACCGCTGTCTTCTTGATTCTGGCGTTCATAGCATTTTTCTGAACCCACTTCAGAGGTTCGAAGGAATTGCAGATTTTTACGGCCGACTCAGCCGTCGTCACCGAGTAACCCTGCTCTTGGAACATCACAAGATTCCACTTAGCCGAAGCCCTGGCCCTCTTGTTGGCTCGATACCTGAGCCGCTTCTACCTTAACTTTTCTGTTCTAAGCACCTGCCAGACTTCGGCTCTTTGGGAAGACTCCGTAGACCGGGCGATGCAGGATTTTGGAGATACGCTCAATTATGCATTTGTTGGCGTCATCGCCTGAGCTCGTCCGCAACATTTGATGTTGCCCTTTGTACCGGAAGTCTTGCCACCAGCTAGAGCGCCAAAGAGTTGTTCAAACACCGTCTTAAGCGTCGGTCGTGATGCCTTAGCGATCACAACATTCGGCTTCTTTCCCCTTGAGACCGGCTTGGCCACCTGCTTTGCCGGGATTTCTGCCAGATGAGCGCTTCCGGCAGGGTAGATGATGACGGAGCCAAACTGGCGAGGCACTTCCTCCCACTGTCGACTGAGGCTTGCGGGGAAAACCACACGAGCATTGACCTTCACCACGTACGGGATCGGCGTCACGTTGGAAGCTGAATTCGTCTTGGGAGACATTGTCGTCAAAAGTTGATTGCTGCACGGAAAAAAACATCATTTCATTATAGGCAATCGATATGTATATTGATTGAGTTCACATGATCGTTTAACCCAAAATATGGGATGAGAGAATGGTCCTACCGGGCGTGCCAGAATCTGTAGGGTATTTTTCATCACCCCATTGAGATGGGAATACGCGCGCGCTTATTAGGCGTACTACAGATTCCCCTTGCCTAGGGTAGGCCGGGGCTTAGTGATTGTGGGGATCCGAATCTCCGGCAGCCGCGGACTAAGCTGCCGTTAATTACCCCTCGCCTTTGGAACGGGGGAACCTCCGATTGATGGGTTAAACTGGTCATGCGAACTCAATGTTGTAACACTTTGATTTTTCCATTAGAATGTTGATAAAACTGCACACTTGTATTACATTTTTCCTACCATTTTCATATTAAAAAAGGACTATATTATAATATATTATACATATGAGGGTTTATGTGTAAAAACATTATTTTCCATGTGTTAATATATGTTAATTATCATTTGGTAGGAAAATGTATGCAAATAATATTATTGATCTAATCCTAGTAGAACAAAGTCTACTAAAATCTTATTTGAGTTGTTGTGCAGAATATTTCCAAGTTGTTATGAAGGATTTAACAAACAAATCAATTTGTTGAAGAAAACTTGCCAAATTAAGAAGCAAACTTGGAGACCAAGTCTGGAAGCAACAGAGAAAAGATTTTCAGATTCTGAAGATGCCTAGGATTGCCACATGTCACCAGATGAAAGCCCAAGAAAAATAAGCAATTGATCACATCCCTTGAGCGCGGATCCGCGGCCAAACACACCCTTGGGCCGCGGATCCGCCGCAATAATGAGGAGTTGGAATGCAAGATTTTGGGAGATTGATTACTGCTAAATTTTACCAACTTTTCAACAATAAGATTCTGGGTTTTCACTATAAAAAGGCACCGAGAGCCTCTTGGAAAAACCATCAAGCCGAAGAGATCACGAAGTCCAAGACGGCTCACGCATCCAGGCTGATCATCAACGGTTCATCTACCTCCTTGGAAGAGATCGAGAAGCAAACTAGGTTTTTGTAATCATTTTCTAAGGAATCAAAGTGTACTTGATCTTGTTGATTAATAAAGGTAGTTCTTTTTCTTATTCTATTTCTTCGTAGTTTAATTATGCAATTTCTCTCCATCTCTTTTTCTCCCAACATGCGCGAGTAATTCTCCGCTTGTTAGGGTTCGTAGGATTAGGGTAGGTTAATGGGTGATGAAAATAATTAAACCCTTTTTAAGTCCTATAAAGTTTAGGAACTTTATCAAAAGAATCATTAACATCCTAATCGGGCGCGCTAGCAATTCTTTGCTAGTTCCGACCACGATTAGAGATTAGATTAATGATTGTTTTGGTAAAGGCTAGATAATGAATGGAGTTCCGTGTCGAGATAAGGGTTAAGAGTGGGATTCCTTTTCCCTCCGGAAACCCTAATCTACACGCATCACCGTCGTTCTAGTTCTAAATCTATTAATGGATAAAAAGGGTAACTTTTAATTAATCTTCCATAACTACTAAATCCTAACGAACCCTACAAGCCCCTATTATTATATTATTTAAATCTCTAAAATAATCTAGATCTATATTTTACATTAAAGTAGATCTAGAAACTTTTCAAAAAATTCTTTATTCCTCCTCTCTTTCTCAACACATCTAAAGTAAAAATAAAAGGTTCCACGTTTCTCAGAGGACGACCCGTACTCACCTCGGTCTAGCTACGCGCGACACCGTTCTGATTGCGGTTAAACTACAAACACTTTTTCCACAACAATCAAATGGCGCCGTTGCCGGGGAAACGTGCGTAATTTTTATTTTTACTATTTGTGTTGAATTCTTAGACGAGTCATATCATTATTAAAACAAAACTGCAAATTGTATATTTAACGATTATTGTGTGAATTTTTGCGAGGAAATCTGGAGTCACGGACTTGAGGAAACAGGAGATCTAGGGTTCACACTTCTCTGGAAAGATTCTAACTCTCTTCTCTCTCCTCTAAAATCCATTAAAATCTATTTTCTGCAGGATTCTTTGCAAAATATCGCCGCTCAAAAATCTTTTTGCAAAGTTTTGTTTTTCGGTTTGTTTTTGCATATTTTAATACGGATCTTTAAGGGGCAAAGACCAAATCAAGATTAGGTGGGGATTTCATCACCCTTCCTAAGCCCCACAAATCACAAACCGAGCATATAGATCAACCCTTCATTAATTTAAAAAATATCTAGATCAGACTCTAAGTACTGTCGCGCTCAATAAGGACAGAGGAAGGTCGTGGGTAATCTAACGTTTATCCGCATTACTTTTGTAGTGCCTAGGCAAGTGTGACAAAGGCTAGTGGTTTTTAATTAGGCCCACGACGTGGTTCCTTCCCACTTACCTGGCACTTACCTGGCTACAAGGGTAGTACGGAGGCGGTAGAGGATTTATCCTGTGGCTTGTCCTTTGGAAGTCTAGGAGCGGTCTAGTGACTGGACCTAGGTAACCATAGTTCTAGGGTTGTGCATTTTTTTGTGATTTGTCTAAATCCGTCATTTTTCAAAACAAACCAATTACTTTCTCTCCTTTTTACCCCTTCCCCCTTCTTCTCTTCTTATAATGGGTGACCTAAACAGAAGAACACTTGCCGAGCTTTGCTGTCCACAACATGATATCTCTTGTTTTCGAAATCCCTTCGGTATACCGTCCGGCTCTTCCATGTCCTTAAGAGATCATATAGAACAAGCAGGAAGAAACAGTTGGCCACCTCAGTCTAGGTCTTATCAACCATATCCTAATCCTACACCTGTTTCAGTTCATACCCAGAGTGAGGAAGCCCCTAGACGAATGTCCATTGCTGAGCACATAGCTAGGTCTAGAGGCCAAAGTTTCAACCCGGACCAATATCAACTGTCCGGAGAAGAGTTTGATATGCGGTTTGTGGCATATAAGATGTCTGTTGAAAATAGCCAACCAACCAACCCATATCAATATTCTTCTTATCATAATATTGATCCTACTCCTACCCAAGTTCCGCAACCATTCTATTCCTATCAATCCAATCCGACTTTTCCACCTACTCTAGACAGTTCTTCTAATCAGTCATTTGGGAGTTTTAATTATCCACAGGAATTTCAATCTTGTACTGAAACCCCTTATCAGCCCAAGACTAGTCTGGAGCAGACATTAGAAAAATTTATGGAAATGTCGAACCAAATTATGAAGGATTTGGGTAGTAAGACAGAACTGTACCTCCAAACTGAAATCCACAACTCCAGTTTCATAGATTCATCAAGTACACCAAATAGAATGACTGATAAGTTGTGTGACTTTGTAGTGTTTGATTTACCCAACTGTGAAGGGTCCCTTTCAAGTGAAACCATACCCAACCCTTGTGATCTCTACACCTCCACTCTTGAACCAAAACTGATTGAAAACCATACTTTTGATGAGGAGTTTGAGAATTTTAACCTTCACTTGAATGAGGTGATTGACGTTGGGGATATTTTGATTGATGAACCCGAAATTTTGGATGATTTTGGCCCACCAATTCATCAAATCCTTTCACTTCCTTATGGTCATCATCTTGAGCCTTTAATTCTTCCTGAATGCCAAATATGTCTTGAAGTTGATGATAATGGTATACCCGAAGATCAGACCAAAATACAATCTCCATCTTCCACATCTGGTTCAGCAACACTCGACATACCAATTTGTTTACCCATTTCACCTTCTACTTTCTCCGGTTCTTCTTTTGTTCCTTTAGTTTCAGTGAGTTTTGATAAATCACAATCTGTTAATTCAAGTTCAATAATACCAGAAATTCAACTTGATTTGGATATTTTTGAAAAAGAGGTAGATGAGTTTTTTGAGTCCTCTACCTCAGTGATTTTTTATGAATCAAGTAGAATAAATTCTGGCATAAAACTCTTTGACAGCAAAATGTTCAATCACACTATTGATAAAAGTTTTGAAGAACTTTTTGCTGACGAACTTGAATTTTTAAACAATACGGATTTTGTGATTGATCAATCTCCACCTCTAGAGGTTGAACCGTCACCATTCCTTCTTTCTAATCATTCATATTCATCCTCATTCTTTCTTTTCTCTAATTTCAAACCCTTTCCAGACCACCTCTTATGCCTTCCCCACTTTTTCTTGAGTCGATACAATACATTCTTCCACCAACCTATACGATATACTGATAAAATCTTTGAATGGTTGGTGTTAACTTTTGGTCTTTGTAAAGCCTTACTTTGACCAAATGACTCACCCCCTCTTAAAATGCTTCATATTGTCTAACTCATGTTTGAGGGGGGGTATATTTTTGGCTCTTGATCATAACTTTTGTCCTCAAATTTGTGAGCCAAAAATAAGTTTGGGGGAGCATTTTCACTTTCATATAATGCCCCCATTAATAATTTCCTCCCAAGTCTATAGGTTTTTGAGCTTAACGGATGACATCAGTGAGGACACTGCTGTAAACAGGTTTGGGGGAGGTTTGTGCTTATTTACACATCAATTTGCATCATATTTTGCATAAGCACAACATTTTCAAAAATTTCAAAAATTTTCTTTTATAACAAAAGAGTAGAAAGTGAAAAATTACATCCAAAAGATAGGAATAGTTTAAGAAAACCAAGAAAATTAGAAGTTTTCTTAAACGAACTAGTAATAAGTAGTTATGAGCTGTTGTCCCAAGGGTTAGTAAGATGAAGGAAGTCACTAATCTGAGAATAAAAATAAGTCTGAAAAATAGTTTCTATTCTGGAAGCCAAACATTTGAATGTTGATACCCTACAATATGCACCTACACACGTCTTGAAACTCGGGATAGTAGAGGATACCTTGAAATGCTCTTTTCTAAAAGCCAAAGTATGAAGGAAATGATGAAGAAAATATAAAATTGGTGAAAAGAAAAATGAACACTGGTTTTGTTATCGCCAAGGCAGCAATAAAAAAATATAGCGAGGGTGCCTCTTCACCTAGTGCCCTAAGGCCAACTGGTCTGGAAGTCACTGCTAAGCCTTAGGTGGTGCAAGACAAGGAAAATATTATCACCAAATCTGCAAGCACATGAGTAATCGGTCGATTAGTACCTCAAGAAGTATTAACGGTCGCATGAAAATGTGTGAGCAATTCTAAGTATTCATCAAATTAAAAAGTACTAAGGTAGATGGACAAGAGTATGATAGCTTGAATTGAATTCTCTGAGTGTAGGGATGTTCTTTACACACACGTGGGGTTATATGATCAATGTTTGGATGAAAGGTAGGAATGAAAAATAAAGGCGATGTTTTATTGAGGGATGATGTGATTTCTAATATTTTTTCATGACTATTAAGATAGGGCTCATAATAACTGAAAAGCTAGTATAGTTGAAAACACTTATTTTCAAAGTCTTTCTTTTATGGTTCTTGTCTTTATATGTAAATTTCACCATCTTTCTTTTGTTATTGGATTTTGTGGGTGTAATCCGCTGAAAACCCTCAGGAGACAACACTCCTCCTACTAGGGACACCTAGAGGTTTAACGGCTTGTTGCACGTGCTAAGTGCAATCGTGTCTGCCTACGAAAGTGTGCTTAGTTTTCTCTTTTTCTTTTTCTCCACTTAAATAAACTAGTTTGCTCGGGACGATCAAAGATAAGTTTGGGGGTATTTGTTCAGTCGATAAAACTGCACATTTGTAGTACATTTTTCCTACCATTTTTATATTAAAAAAGGACTTTATTATAATATATTATACATATGAGGGTTTATGTGTAAAAACATTATTTTCCATGTGTTAATATATTTTAATTATCATTTTGGTAGGAAAATGTATGCAAATAATATTATTGATCTAATCCTAGTAGAACAAAGTCTACTAAAATCTTATTTGAGTTGTTGTGCAGAATATTTCCAAGTTGTTATGAAGGATTTAACAAACAAATCAATTTGTTGAAGAAAACTTGCCAAATTAAGAAGCAAACTTGGAGACCAAGTCTGGAAGCAACAGAGAAAAGATTTTCAGATTCTGAAGATGCCTAGGATTGCCACATGTCACCAGATGAAAGCCCAAGAAAAATAAGCAATTGATCACATCCCTTGAGCGCGGATCCACGGCCAAACACACCCTTGGGCCGCGGATCCGCCGCAATAATGAGGAGTTGGAATGCAAGATTTTAGGAGATTGATTACTGCTAAATTTTACCAACTTTTCAACAATAAGATTCTGGGTTTTCACTATAAAAAGGCACCGAGAGCCTCTTGGAAAAACCATCAAGCCGAAGAGATCACGAAGTCCAAGACGGCTCACGCATCCAGGCTGATCATCAACGGTTCATCTACCTCCTTGGAAGAGATCGAGAAGCAAACTAGGTTTTTGTAATCATTTTCTAAGGAATCAAAGTGTACTTGATCTTGTTGATTAATAAAGGTAGTTCTTTTTCTTATTCTATTTCTTCGTAGTTTAATAATGCAATTTCTCTCCATCTCTTTTTCTCCAAACATGCGCGAGTAATTCTCCGCTTGTTAGGGTTCGTAGGATTAGGGTAGATTAATGGGTGATGAAAATAATTAAACCCTTTTTAAGTCCTATAAAGTTTAGGAACTTTATCAAAAGAATCATTAACATCCTAATCGGGCGCGCTAGCAATTCTTTGCTAGTTCTGACCACGATTAGAGATTAGATTAATGATTGTTTTGGTAAAGGCTAGATAATGAATGGAGTTCCGTGTCGAGATAAGGGTTAAGAGTGGGATTCCTTTTCCCTCCGGAAACCCTAATCTACACGCATCACCGTCGTTCTAGTTCTAAATCTATTAATGGATAAAAAGGGTAACTTTTAATTAATCTTCCATAACTACTAAATCCTAACGAACCCTACAAGCCCCTATTATTATATTATTTAAATCTCTAAAATAATCTAGATCTATATTTTACATTAAAGTAGATCTAGAAACTTTTCACAAAATTCTTTATTCCTCCTCTCTTTCTCAACACATCTAAAGTAAAAATAAAAGGTTCCACGTTTCCCAGAGGACGACCCGTACCCACCTCGGTCTAGCTACGCGCGACACCATTCTGATTGCGGTTAAACTACAAACACTTTTTCGTAACAATCATTAGTATATGTGCATGTTATTATATTAGTGTTCATAGGATTATTAGTTATTTAGTCGTGTTAGCAATTGGGAAATTTTCCTTTGTAGTGTGCACTTTGCACACATAGCCTTTTTGAGACCTAGGTTTAAAGTGTGAACCATTCTTGTGTTGCACGGTTGTTATATTTTTTCCCCACCGTTTTATCCAAAACAAAACCCCATTTGTTAATTCAAAATCCAATTAAACAATGAAGCATGGTGGTTAGGTGAAATGTTGACTTTTGACCCCATTTTCTTCCCTTCTCTCTCTCTCTCTTTTCCCCACTTGAGAATTCTGCAGGAATTCCAGCAGAGAAACCCCCTCTTCCTCCATCTTTTCTTCTCCTTTTTCATTTCCCTTTGATCCATACAAAAAACCCTATACAAATCAACTCATTTTCTTCACAAAATCATGGAAATGTGAGGTTTTTGAGGTGTTCAAAGGCAAATCTGCACACTAGAGGGAAAAGCTGAGACTTTTGGTGTTTTACAAGGTTTTTAGAAGGTATTAACTCATATTAGCACTTCTTTTCCTTAGACTTGTAGTTTTCTTTAGTAAAAATCTCATTTTTGTGCATTTTTGGTGATATTAAGGATATTTGTGATTCACATGTTAGATTAGGGTTTTATTAGTTGTGTTAGCTTTATTATGTGTTATTAGAGCTATCTTAGGCCAGGTTTTGTTTCAGTTTGCATAAAAATACCCTAAAGTTCAATTTTAGTGTAAAAGTGTGGATTTTAACTAGAAATAAGGCCCTATAGGATCTGCTGCTACCCGATATATTTCAGAGTGAAACTAGGTGTTACTGTAGCATGTATGGGGGGTATAGAGTGCACACACAAAACCTGGCAGCCCAATTCCCTACCCAGGCCGCCGAAATATACATTCTGGCCGCAAATTGCGGCCAGATGGGGGTGCTTTGGGTTGAGGTGTGGGGTGTTGGTGTCTGCTGCTATGTGAGTTATTTTGGTATATATTGTTTTACAATATCTTTTCTGTATCAAAATCTGGAGGCGATTACCTATTTTCCCGTATTTTTTTATTCTTCGCGACACGCGTGATACGTGTTTGTGGGTTTTGGGTTTCTGCGTATCGCGACGCGTCGGAGTGAGTTCAGGCGCGTAATCACACGTTTTAGCGTATCGCGCACACGCGTGCTTGGTTCACGACACGAGTTACTTGTTCGGCCTTAATGGCATGTTTGTGTGACTTCAAGCTTATGTATGATGTATTGTGTAATTCTAGGTTCGCAGGCGAGTGCGACGGACGCCGCGCAGAAGGGGAAACAAGTTGTTGGCTATACCTAGCGAGAGACAACGGTGAGTAGATTTCACATCTACGGGGATATCGCCCGCATGGTATTCTACGTCAGGGCTGATAGGACCTTATAGTTTCCTTGTATATATATTGACTGTTCATGGCTACTTTTAGTGCATACTGCATTCCCTGCTATATGGACATAAACTAGAATTGATAGAACACCGCACCATTACTAACGGTCCATGTTGCACGAGCACTATCCTGCATGTCACACACACACCGTTAGTAATTGCCATGACACTGACACTGTATAATTCACATCGGATCATTATATTGTAACTCATCTATATGTGACTTGACATGCTATTCATACTTGAAGCATATATCACATCGGATCATTATATTGTAGCTCATCTATATGTGACTTGGCATGATATTCATATTTGATGAGCATATCATATCGGATCATTGACTTGCATATTGGTTTGGATTACATGTGAATTTTGGATTTGGGAACCGTGGCTATTTCAAATATGTAATCATTTAAAAACCCGGTTCCCTTGATATGATATTTCGGTGTGTCTACCATGTGTTTCCTCGGTGCTAGAGTGATATATGTGAACCCGAATCGAGGAGCAGGTTGAGGCCGATTACGGGTACATGGTGGACCCGGTATGGTACCCCGGGGCGAGAACGGTTTCGCTGTGTAGTAGACGGTGAGCCTGGCAGAGGGACTACTACCTACCGGTGATTGGTTGGACCTGACAGTTATCCGGAGGGTACTGATCAGAGTCTATAGATGGATGCGGGGTGATCCGTACTGCCGGGGCCGAGGGCCGATACCGCAGACGGAGCCCGTGGGCTGACCCGGACTGACGGGGCCCGATGGATGAGGATTTGCGTGTCGATGCTGGACACGAGTATTTATGATATTTGGGTGCCGATGTTGGGCACTCAGGATTCTCAGAGATGTAAAGGATTTGAGGGCCGATGAGATTGCCGGCACCTGAGCTATTTTGGGGATCTGGGTGCATCGATGGATACCGATTATATATTCCACGTTGACATTCCGTGTAGATATTATATTGCCCATGCTCAGCATTTATTATTATACCTCATCCTGTAGTGACATAACCTGATAGAGTACTTGCATGATTATTGCACATACTGCTTATCACATATTGATATCATCTGTTGGCATATGATAGAGTAGCGCAGTACGTGCATGCTCGCGATTACCTTTATATGTTATCTCTATTCACGAGTTGGCAACTCACCCCCTATATGCCACAGTGTTTGCAGGTTGCCCTTCGGAGTAGTCGCGGCAGACTGCGCTTGCATCTTTTGACACAGATACCTCCATAGTTGGTGTACTAGCTCTTTTGCTGATAGGTGGGTTTTGTTCGGTATCTGTTTATCTTCAGTTATGTACATTATTGTATCTAGTATTCTCCATCTACCATGTATGTATTTGACTTAGTGTCACGACCCGAGAATTCGACTCGTGACCGGCACTTAACCACACAACGTCTACAGGCGTAGCGCGGCTAAGTAAGCCGAACCCAGAAATCAAAACCAATAAATATAGTGTGATTTTAAAGCATTTTGTAAAAACCATCGTACATGTCCGTAAAACTTCCATTTATTTAATAGAATCCTTTTTAAGTTCAAAAGTTATAAGTTTTATAATTTTGGTAACATTTCCCCTTTAAAACATTAGCCCCGAAAGTCGGGTAAAAGCAAGGTGTAGCAGAAATAACAAGTGACATGAATAAAGCATCACAATATGATATACGACGCCGTAGCGAAGAATACACAGTAAAACAAGGACAATATCATAAAAGATGAGACTGCATAAAGTAAAGTCGGCTCACATGCGAGCTCGACACCAGAATATAAAATCATACATATCGTCCTCACAACTGTCTCTAAGTCAATACAGAAGGTAGATGGAGAGTACTAGATACATCAATATATACAACTGAAAGATAACAGATACCGTACAAAACCCACCTATCAGCAAAAGACTATCTCTGCTCAAAGGGGTATCTGTGCCAAAAGATGAGGTAACAGCCAGCCGTGACTACTCCCGAGGGCAACCTGCAAACACTGTGGCACAACGGGGGTGAGTTGCCAACTCGTGAATAGAGATAACATATAAAGGTAATCGCGAGCATGCACGTACAGCGCTACTCTAACAAATGCCAACAGATAATATCCATGCAATGTAGCAGTATGCATAATAATAATGCAAGTCCTCTATCAGGTGATATACTACAGGATGAGATGTGATAATGAATGCCGAGCATGGGGATATAGTATCTACATGAAGTATCGAGGTGGACTGGATAAGTATATATGCTCTACAAATCCCAACATCTCAAACGCCGGTACTCCATCGGCCCTCATATCCTGTATATCCCTGAAAATCCCGAGTGCCCAACATCGGCACCCGAATATCATAAATACTCGTGTCTAGCATCGACACGGAAAATATCCTGTATCGGGCCTCCGTCAATCCGGGTCAGTCCTCTCTCAAAGTATTTACCGGGAATCCGTCAGTCCGGGTCATCCCTCTCTCAATATATCGGGCGTCCGTCAGTCCGGGTCAGCCCTCTATCAGTCCATCGGGCATCCGTCAGTCCGGGTCAGCCCTCTATCAATCCATCGGGCATCCGTCAGTCCGGGTCAGCCCTCTATCAATCCATCGGGCATCCGTCAGTCCGGGTCAGCCCTCTATCAATCCATCGTTACGTGCCTCTAGCACCGAGAAAACACGGGGTGACGCCCTAAAATATCATATCAAGGGAACCGGGTTTTAAAATGATTACTTATTTGAAAAGGCCACGGTTCCCAAATCCAGGAATCACATGAAATCCCAACAATAATACAAGTAACTATGATGTGATAGGTGCATCAGATATGTATATCAAGTCATGTCAAGTATAGATGAGCTACAACAATATACGACAGTATGATCATGGCAGTTCTATTAGTTCTAAGCAATATATATATATATAACAGGGACTGCAATATGCGATGACAATCCATGGTATGGTATATGCAGTATATAACAATAAGGTCCTTATCAGCCCTGACGCATAACGCCATGCGGGCGATATCCCCGTAGATGTGAAATCTACTCACCGTGTCTCGCGCTAAGTGTATCCAACCACTTGCTTGCCCTTCTTTGCAGCGTCCGTCTCACTGGCCTGCGAACCTAAAATCACATAATATATACCACACATAAGCTTAATTCGCAAAACGCGCCATTATAATCCAACAAGAAACCCGTGTCGCAAACCAATCGCGCGTGTGCGCGATACGCTAAAACGTGTAATCACGCGCCACGAAACTACCCCGACGCGCCGCGATACGCAGAAACCCAAACCTACTCACGTATCACGCGTGTCGCGAAGGTTTAGAAAACGGCAAAATAGGTATTTAGTCCCAGATTTTGCTACAGAACTAATCTTACAAAAATATATATACCAAAGGACCCTACTCACAAGCAGACACCCACAGAACCCAAAAAACACCAAAACACCCCTGTCTGGCCGCAATTTGCGGCCAGAATGGTGATTTCGGCGGCCGGAGTGGGGAGTCAGGGGGTCGGGTTTCATCTGGGGTATCAGCACTACTCCACTATGCCACAGTCCTCTCAATTTCATTCTGAACTCACCGGGTCAATAGCAGTTCCAGAAAACTCACATTTTGCCCAAATACGACATTTGCATCAAATATGAAAACTGGAGGTATTTTAGTGTAATAGGGGTTCGACTAAGTTAACATGGTCTCCACAAACCTCAAGCATCCTACTGAAACCAATCTACACCTCAAACGCACAAAGTTCCCACTAAACACCCCATATCGCACTAAAACACACTAAAATCCTTTAACCGATGCAAATCTACACTAACTAAACAAACTAGGGAATAAGTTTAGGAAATATACCTCATACTTAACCCTAGGGAGCTGCAGGAAGAAGAAGAAGTGAAGGGAAGAGGCTGCACTAGGAGCTGGGGCTGCTGCTGCTCACTGCCTCTGCTGCTGTTTGTGCTTGCTGCTGCTGCTGTTGCTGTGCCTGCTGCTGCTTCTGGAGCTGAAGGTAAGTGTGTTGTGTGAGTGTGTTGGTGTGTTGTGTATGTGAGAGTGTGAGAGTGTGAGGGACTTGAGAGAAAACACAAAAAGAGTTGAAAGCCACCACAATCATCACACAAAAGTCACCCCTCTCTCTCTCTCACCTCATTTAATGCAAGCATGGCTTGAGCCATGATGCACCCTCTCTCTCTCTCTCACAAGTCAACACTAAAACTAAAATTCAAATTAAAGCAACCTCTTAACTAATTAATTAAACTTACTTAAACCCCAAAAGAATTAATCCTACAATTAACCCACCATGGTTAATAATTATGGTATTTACTTGATTTAAAAACCCTAGTTTACATGCACATGTTTGTGCAAGCCTAATAAAATTTTGGAAAAATATTTATTAAATTAGGAAAAATATTTAAAACACAATTTGGTAAACTTTTTATTAAAAAACATTATTTAATTATAATTATACACTAACCCTTATCCTAAGGTGTTACACTTAGAGACAGTGTGAGGACGATGTTGTATATTATTTATTTTCTGGTGTCGAGCTCGTTGTGAGCCAACTGTACTTGCAGTTTATCCTTTCTGTGATGTTCCCACTTATGGATCTTGATCTTCGCTACGGCGTCGTATATTTCTATCTTGGTGATTGTTTACTTAGATTCCTTAACATGTTAGTAAGTGCTTTCATTTTAAACTTATAACACTCTTTACTTTCACTGGTTTGATTTCTGGGTTTTCGGTTCACTTAGTCGCGTTATGCCTGTAGACGTTACGTGGTTAAGTGCCGGTCATGGGCCAAACTTTGGGTCGTGACAAAGTCGGTATCAGAGCGTAGGTTTTACCTTTCGGAGTGTAGGACGACCCTGGTATGATGGAGTAGGTAGCTGCAGCAGGGTAGCGTAGCGTGTGTATGTTCCGCGGCATACTCACGACACGGTACTCCGCCTATGCGACCTTAGGTCTTGTTGATTTAAATTCCTTCTTGAGTAGGTATATTCTTGCGATTCGATTTCCGTATCCTTATCGAATCCTATTGTTCCTTTCAGCCATTATGCCGCCAAAGACTACGAGGGCGGAGAGAGCGGCCGCGAGGGCCGAGATTCGAGTTGACTCGTCCGAGACGAGGACTGATCTGGGTAGTACACCGGTTGTGCCCGAGCAGGCTGTTCCTGCCGTGACAGATCAGATTGCTCTGTTAGGGGCTGGTGTGCAGGAGATACGCCAGACGATGGGATCCAATATGCAGGAGATACGCCAGATGATGGGATCTCTAGTTGAGACAATTCGAGCGCAGCGACCAGAGGTAGTCCCACCCGTTGTAGAGACCGCGGTGGTACCCACAGTTCAGGCAGTTGCACCTGCGACTACAGAGGTTATTACGGTATCGCTGTCAGAGTTTACGAGGCTGAAGCCTCCGGTCTTCACAGGCACCGATGTGGCCGAGGACCCACAGTCTTTCATTGATAGGATGGCGCGGATATGTCGTTCACTTAGATGCGCAGATGCGAGATGGGTTGAGTTCGCGAGCTTTCGCCTGGAAGGTCTTGCGCTGAAATGGTGCGAATCAGTCGAGAAGGGTAGAGCAGCAGGTCTTCCTCCTATGACCTGGACAGAGTTCGTGGCGCTATTCCTTGCCGCTTTCTTCCCTTGAGTTTCAGAGATGCTAGAGCACGCAGGTTTGAGTCCTTACGCCAGACTCCGGAGATGTCAGTGGCAGAGTACGATGTGCTGTTCACCGAGCTATCAGTTTATGCTCCGTATCTAGTGGCTACTGAAGAGTTGCGACTCAAGAGATTTGTCTGAGGCTTGCTTACACCACTATTCCTTGCTATCAGCACGCAGTATTACGAGACATACGCAGCAGCAGTAGATGCAGCATTATTAGTTGAGGAGCGCCTTGCTGAGACTTCGGCAGTTCCAGAGCCGAAGAGAGTTCGTGCAGATACGTCAGTGCAGAGACGGCCTTTCCGGCGTCGTGACAGGCACCTTGTAAGTCGCAGAGATTCGAGACGAGGCCGATTGTTTAGCTCATATCCCCAGGAGGGTCAGCGACCATCATCGGGATGTTACCGTTGCGGGAGTTCTTATCATCGTGTGCGAGATTGTCCGGAGGTACCCCAGAGTGAGGCGGCAGCACCGCATGTTACATTACCACCTTCACCACCCCAGACGGCATTGCCGATAGTACCTACTGTTACTCCGCGTCAGTCGCATGCACAGAGAGGTCGTGGTCGCGGAGGATTTGCTCGTAGAGGATGAGGTGACCGAGGTAGAGGGCAGTCAGCGGCCGACAGGGGATAGTTAGTTGCAGGTGGAGGACAGGCGCAAGTTTTTGCTTTGACGCATCAGGACGCGCAGGCGTCCAATGCGGTGGTCTCAGGTATCCTTTCTGTATGTTCGGTTGATGCACACGTGTTATTCGATCCCGGATCCACGCACTCGTACGTATCCACACACTTTGTGCCGAGTTTGGGTAGAGAGTCCGGTTTGCTTGACCAGCCGCTTGTTGTGACTACTCCTGTGGGAGAGTCGTTCGTTGCTAGGCATGTGTTCCGATCCTGTACCGTCCGTATTGGCGAGAGAGAGTTGCCGGTCGATTTTATCCTTCTTGAGATGTTGGACTTCGACGTTCTTTTGGGCATGGATTGGTTAGCCATGTGCTCTGCTTCTGTTGACTGCCGTGAGAAGACAGTTCGATTTTGTTTTCCCGGCGAGTCGGTTGTTGTTGTGTTGGGGGACCGTGGTGCCACCCCTCACAGTGTGATTTCTTCTTTTCGCGCTGGACAGCTTTTGCGGAAGGGATGTCAGGGATTTCTCGCCTATGTCTGCGATACTAGAGCTACAGAGGTTCCGATGGATCGGGTTCCGGTTGTTAGCGAGTTCCCTGATGTGTTCCCTGACGAGCTTCCTGGGCTACCGCCCGAGCGTGATATTTCCTTCTGTATTGATTTGGTTCCTGGCACGGGGCCTATTTCTGTACCGCCTTATCGGATGGCCCCGGCGGAACATAGAGAATTGAAGGGTCAGTTGCAAGATTTGCTGGACAAGGGACTTATTCGACCCAGTGTTTCTCCTTGGGGTGCTCCGGTCCTGTTCGTCAAGAAGAAGGACGGCAGTTTGAGTCTGTGTATTGACTACCGCCAGCTGAACAGGGTGACAGCGCGGAACAGGTATCCTTTGCCACGTATCAACGATTTGTTCGACCAGCTTCAGGGGGCAGGATACTTTTCGAGGATCGATTTGCGATCAGGCTACCATCAGCTGCGGGTTCGACAGGAGGACATTCCTAGGACAGCCTTCCGCACACGTTACGGCCATTATGAGTTTTTGGTGATACCGTTCGGACTCACCAACGCGCCAGCAGCATTCATGGACTTGATGAACCGTATTTTTCGGCCGTATCTTGATCTGTTCATCATAGTGTTCATTGACGATATCTTGGTGTATTCTCGGAGTAGAGAGGAGCATGAGCAGCACCTGCGGATTACACTGCAGACCTTGAGGGAGCATCAGCTTTTCGCCAAATTTTTAAAGTGTGCTTTCTGGATAGACAACGTAGACTTCTTGGGGCACGTGATTACACGAGATGGTATATGTGTCGACCCGAGGAAGATCGAGGCAGTTCGTAGTTGGCCTAGACCCACGTCAGTGACGGAGGTTCGCAGCTTTCTAGGGCTGGCAGGCTATTACAGGCGATTTGTGCAGGACTTCTCTCGCATTGCTACACCTTTAACCGGGTTGACCCGGAAGGGAGTTCGCTTCGATTGGACGGAGGAGTGTGAGCACAGTTTCCAGCGGCTACGGGCTCTACTGACTACGACACCAGTGCTATCATTGCCTTCAGGATCAGGCGGATTTGTGGTCTACTGCGATGCTTCACGAGTAGGGCTAGGGTGCGTTTTGATGCAGCATGACATGGTGATCGCGTATGCTTCGAGGCAATTAAAGAAACATGAACATAATTACCCCACTCATGATCTGGAGATGGTTGCAGTGGTCTTTGCACTCAAGATCTGGCGACATTATCTGTATGGAGAGTCGTGCCAGATATTTACTGACCACAAGAGCTTAAAGTACATATTTCAGCAGTGAGACCTGAACCTTAGACAGCGCCGATGGATGGAGTTGGTAAAGGACTACGATTGTGAGATCTTGTATCACCCGGGCAGGGCGAATGTAGTGGCGGATGCTTTGAGCAGGAGGCCCGGGGGTAGTCTATCCAGTTTGAGCGCAGTACAGAGGCAGTCGTCGACGGATTGGCAGATCTTATGCGACATCCGGGTACAGTTCGAGTTTACGCCGATCGGAGGACAGATTGCGTTTGTTCGTGCACGCCCACAGTTGCTTGACCGTATACATGAGGCACAGCACAATGATGACCGCTGTTCAGAGATCAGGACACAGATGGGACATGGCAGATTTTCCGAGTTCGTGATCGATGATCAGGGGATACTACGATTTGGAGCTAGACTGTGCGTACCAGATGCTGAGGGTTTGCGGCGCGAGATTCTTGAGGAGGCACATCGGTCGGTATATAGTGTTCATCCTGGTTCCACCAAGATGTACCACGATATGAGAGATGTTTACTGGTGGGACGATATGAAGAGGGACATTGCAGATTTTGTGTCGAGATGCCTGACTTGTCAGCAAGTCAAGGCTGAGCACCAGAGGCCCGCGGGAGAGCTACAGCCGTTACCCATTCCGGAGTGGAAATGGGAACAGATCTCTATGGATTTCATTGTGGGTCTACCCAGGACTAGTCGAGGGTATGACTCCATCTGGGTGATCGTGGATCGTTTGACGAAAGCGGCTCACTTCCTACCGGTGAAGACGACTTTCGGATTTGCTCAGTATGCCTAGATTTACATTGATGAGATTGTACGACTGCACGGAGTTCCGACTTGTATCGTGTCCGATAGAGGCACCCAGTTTACCAGCCGGTTATGGCAGAGGCTTCAGGAGGCTTTGGGCACTCGCTTGAGTTTCAGCACAGCATTCCATCCGCAGACCGACAGACAGTCAGAGCGGACTATTCAGACTCTCGAGGACATGCTCAGAGCATGCGTCTTAGACTTCGGAGGTAGCTGGGATCATCATTTGCCCTTAGTAGATTCTCCTACAACAACAGCTACCAGGAGACCATTCAGATGGCACCGTTTGAGGCTCTTTATGGGAGGAGATGCAGATCGCCCACCTGTTGGACGAAGCTCAGTGAGAGCGGTATCTTAGGGCCGCAGATTGTGGAGAAGACGACCGTGAAGATCCAGTTGATTCGCAATAGGATGAGAGCAGCCCATAGTAGGCAGAGGTCTTATGCGGACCGTCGTCGGCGCAGACTTGAGTTTTCTGTTGGTGATCATGTTTTCTTGAGGGTCTCCCCAATGAAAGGCGTGATGAGATTTGGGAAGAAGGGGAAGCTTAGTCCCAGATATGTGGGCCCCTTCGAGATCCTCGAGCGTGTTGGTGCGGTTGCGTATCGATTAGCCCTTCCGCCCAGTTTTCCAGACGTGCACCCCGTATTTCACGTTTCGATGCTCCGCAGATATCTTCATGATCCTTCGCATGCGATTCAGCACCCGACGATCCAGCTTGAGCGCGACCTTTCCAATGCAGAGTAGCCGGTGATGATCTTGGATCGACAAGTGAAGAAATTGCGATCGAAAGAAATACGGTCCGTCAAGGTACTTTGGCGTGGCCAGAGCGGCGAGGAGGTCACTGGGGAGACTGAGAGCGAGATGAGGAAGAGGTATCCCCATCTTTTTGAAGGTGCGTATAGTTAGATTTTTAAATTCGGGGACCGAATTTCTTTAAGGGGGGTAGATTGTAACACTTTGATTTTTCCGTTTGAATGTTTTTTTGATAATTAGTATATGTGCATGTTATTATATTAGTGTTCATAGGATTATTAGTTATTTAGTCGTGTTAGCAATTGGGAAATTTTCCTTTGTAGTGTGCACTTTGCACACTTAGCCTTTTTGAGACCTAGGTTTAAAGTGTGAACCATTCTTGTGTTGCATGGTTGTTATATTTTTTCCCCACCCTTTTATATTTTTTCCCCACCCTTTTATCCAAAACAAAACCCCATTTGTTAATTCAAAATCCAATTAAACAATGAAGCATGGTGGTTAGGTGAAATGTTGACTTTTGACCCCATTTTTTTCCCTTCTCTCTCTCCCCTTTCCCCCACTTGAGAATTCTGCAGGAATTCCAGTAGAGAAACCCCCTCTTCCTCCATCTTTTCTTCTCCTTTTTCACTTCCCTTTGATCCATACACAAAACCCTATACAAATCAACTCATTTTCTTCACAAAATCATGGAAAAGTGAGGTTTTTGAGGTGTTCAAAGGCAAATCTGCACACTAGAGGGAAAAGCTGAGACTTTTGGTGTTTTACAAGGTACTTAGAAGGTATTAACTCATATTAGCACTTCTTTTCCTTAGACTTGTAGTATTCTTTAGTAAAAATCTCATTTTTGTGCACTTTTGGTGATATTTAAGGATATTTGTGATTCACATGTTAGATTAGGGTTTTGTTAGTTGTGTTAGCTCTATTATGTGTTATTAGAGCTATCTTAGGCCAGGTTTTGTTTCAGTTTGCACAAAAATACCCTAAAGTTCCATTTTAGTGTAAAAGTGTGGATTTTAACTAGAAATAAGGCCCTGTAGGATCTGCTGCTATCCGAGATATTTCAGAGTGAAACTAGGTGTTACTGTAGCATGTATGAGGGGTATAGAGTGCACACACAAAACCTGGGAGCCCAATTCCCTACCCAGGCCGCCGAAATATGCATTCTGGCCGCAAATTGCGGCCAGATGGGGGTGCTTTGGGTTGAGGTTTGGGGTGTTGGTGTCTGCTGCTATGTGAGTTATTTTGGTATATATAGTTTTACAATATCTTTTCTCTATCAAAATTTGGAGGTGATTACCTATTTTCCCGTATTTTTTTAGTCTTCGCGACACGCGTGATACGTGTTTGTGGGTTTTGGGTTCGGCGTATCGCGACGCGTCGGAGTGACTTCAGGCGCGTAATCACACGTTTTAGCGTATCGCGCACACGCGCGCTTGGTTCACGAGACGAGTTACTTGTTCGGCCTTAATGGCGTGTTTGTGTGACTTCAAGCTTATGTATGATGTATTGTGTAATTCTAGGTTCGCAGGCGAGTACGACGGACGCCGCGCAGAAGGGGAAACAAGTTGTTGGCTATACCTAGCGAGAGACTACAGTGAGTAGATTTCACATCTACGGGGATATCGCCCGCATGGCGTTCTACGTCAGGGCTGATAGGACCTTATAGTTTCCTTGTATATATATTGACTGTTCATGGCTACTTTTAGTGCATACTGCATTCCCTGCTATATGGACATAAACTAGAATTGATAGAACACCGCACCATTACTAAAGGTCCATGTTGCACAAGCACTATCCTGCATGTCACACACACACCGTTAGTAATTGCATGACACTCACACTGTAGAATTCACATCGGATCATTATATTGTAACTCATCTATATGTGACTTGACATGCTATTCATACCTGATGCATATATCACATCGGATCATTATATTGTAGCTCATCTATATGTGACTTGGCATGATATTCCTATTTTATGCGCATATCAAATCGGATCATTGACTTGCATGTTGGTTTGGATTACATGTGAATTCTGGATTTGGGAACCGTGGCTATTTCAAATATGTAATCATTTAAAAACCCGTTTCCCTTGATATGATATTTCGGTGCGTCCACCATGTGTTTCCTCGGTGCTAGAGTGATATATGTGAACCCGAATCGAGGAGCTGGTTGAGGCCGATTATGGGTACATGGTGGACCCGGTATGGTACCCCAGGGCGAGAACGGTTTCGCTGTGTAGTAGACGGTGAGCCTGGCAGAGGGACTACTACCTACCAGTGATTGGTTTGACCTGACAGTTATCCGGAGGGTACTGATCAGAGTCTATAGATGGATGCGGGGTGATCCGTACTGCCGGGGCCGAGGGCCGATACCGCAGACGGAGCACATGGGCTGACCCGGACTGACGGGGCCCGATGGATGAGGATTTGCGTGTCGATGCTGGACACGAGTATTTATGATATTTGGGTGCCGATGTTGGGCACTCGGGATTCTCAGAGATGTACAGGATTTGAGGGCCGATAAGAGTGCCGGCGCCTGAGCTATTTGGGGGATCTGGGTGCATCGATAGACACCGATTCTATATTCCACGTTGACATTCCGTGTAGATATTATATTGCCCATGCTCAGCATTTATTATTGTACCTCATCCTGTAGTGACATTACCTGATAGAGTACTTGCATGATTATTGCACATACTGCTTATCACATATTGATATCATCTGTTGGCATATGATAGAGTAGCGCAGTACGTGCATGCTCGCGATTACCTTTATATGTTATCTATATTCACGAGTTGGCAACTCACCCCCGTTGTGCCACAGTGTTTGCAGGTTGCCCTTCGGAGTAGTCGCGGCAGGCTGCGCTTGCATCTTTTGACACAGATACCCCCATAGTTGGTGTACTAGCTCTTTTGCTGATAGGTGGGTTTTGTGCGGTATCTGTTTATCTTCAGTTATGTACATTATTGTATCTAGTATTCTCCATCTACCATGTATGTATTTGACTTAGAGACAGTGTGAGGACGATGTTGTATATTATTTGTTTCCTGGTGTCGAGCTCGTAGTGAGTCGACTGTACTTGCAGTTTATCCTTTCTGTGATGTTCCCACTTGTGGATCTTGATCTTCACTACGGCGTCGTATATTGCTATCTTGGTGATTGTTTACTTAGATTCCTTAACATGTTAGTAAGTGCTTTCATTATAAACTTATAACACTCTTTACTTTCACTGGTTTGATTTCTGGGTTTTCGGTTCACTTAGTCGCGTTACGCCTGTAGACGTTACGTGGTTAAGTGCCGGTCACGGGCCAAACTTTGGGTCGTGACAAATGTGCAGAGTACGTGTGGTTTGTTTTAGAAGGGCTTGGATATTTCGGGAGCCACGCAGAGTTTTTATGGGAAAAAAGGGAAAAAGCGCCCAAAAGACGTGTGGAGGCAGCACCTTGAGCGCTGTGCGCTTAGGTGTTGTGCGCTTAGGCGCTAGCGCACCACGTATCCGACAGTTGAGCGCGGGGCGCTCGAGCGCTAGGCGCTCGAGCGCTAGCGCACCACGTGTTGGCACGTGGGCGATGGGCACTTGAGCACTGGGCACTTGAGCGCTAGGCACTCGAGCGCTAGCGCACCACATGTCGGCACGTGGGCGCTTGGCGCTTGAGCACTAGGCACTTGAGCGCTAGGTGCTAGCGCACCATGTGTCGGCACGTGGGCGGTGGGCGCTCGGGCGCAAGGCGCTCGGGCGCAAGGCGCATGGGCGCCGGCGAGAAAAGGGGCTTTTAGCCGCAGAAACTCCCGAAAGAGAATTAGATTGGAGTTAAACTCCTAAGATGTTTTGAAGCGGATGAAGGGCTTCTCCCTTTAAGCCCTAGTTCTTCCTCAAGTGGGGTTTCTGGAGATGGGTCTCCTTCTTCTTCCTTTGTTGGCCGGATCTTGGGGATCAAGAGGTGTGAGATTTTAAGAAAATCTCTCCTTTTGAGATCTGATGGAAGATCTGAGTTCCCCTTTGTGGGTTTTGAGGTGGAAAACTATTTAGTTTTATAAAAGGAAGAGTAAAACTCTTGATTTAATTCAAAAGAAAGAAGAAGGTTTTAGAACCTTGAGGAAGGAGAAAGATCTCAGATCTAGATTTGCTCTTTGGAGAGAGAAAAAAGTTGTTGGGATATTTTCATTATCCTTGCCTTTATAGGCTATACACATTACACATAGCCCCTTGGGCTTCACAAAATGGCATTTTTCCTATCCCATGGCTCATGTGCCATTTCTTTTTGCACATAAGCCAAGGGCTTTACAAAAATTTGGCTTTATGCATATGTTTCTTACATTCATTCGTAAAATAAAATAAAAGAAATACAATAAAATTATTTATTACAAATTTTTTTATCTTGGCGTGAGGGGAGGCCGGACGGTTCATGTTCGGACTCGACCCGGGCATGGGCCCACTTGATCTGGGCTTGGGCCCACTTGGCTTGGGGTTGACTTTGATTTTGACTTGGTCAACCGGGGTGTAAATTTTTACCCCAACAAGGTCGTGGACGCAGAAGGTTCGCTCAGAGGGGACAGGTTGGCAGAGGAAGTTTTCAGCCAGTTGCGGGTAGGGGGCAGACACGAGATGTCACGGCCCGAAAGTACGGAACATGACCGGCACCTAAACTACGAACGTCTCGAGACGTACGTAATCTAAGTAAACCGAAAACCCAGAAATCCAAACCAAGAAAAGTAGTAGAGTGCAGGAAAAACCAACTTAAAGAAAGTAATTTCAATAGCATAAGCCGAATTATGCGGTTTTTTTAGAAACATCAAACTTTTACTGAAAATTTCGGTAGAGTCTCCTTTGGAAATACTGGCCCCCAAACGGGATACAACATGAATAGTATACGAAATCAAGAAAAAGGCATCCCCAAGAGGGAGCTAGCTCTTCGTCAATCGACGGTCACAACCACACAAGCAAAATAATATACAACGCCAACGGCGAGGATCAAAATTCAAAAGGAAACTCAAAACCACCAGAAATCCACAGAAATAACACGCGCGACTCTATGGTCGAAAGATCTATGGTCGAAAGAATAACCTCACGGGTCTCTATCTCAAAAATAAATACATGTTTGGTTGATGGAATTTACTAGATACAACTGAATAATATTATACAAGGTAATATGATGGGTACGATACAAGAAAAACCCACCTACTAGCAAGTCACCCGAATGAAACTGAGCCCGCAACGCCGTAATGAAACCTGTACGGCAAACCTGCAAGAAACAGGGGCACAACGGGGGTGAGTTGCCAACTCGTGAATAGAAAAACATCTACGCACAGAAATCGCATAAATAACGCAACCTAGGTCAATGATCATAATATATCCTCAAAAATATACATAACAAGCAGCCTATAACAATGGCTAGGGTAATATCTAACCGAGTGAAATCTCATGTGCCCGTGTCAGTGCCTCAGGTAGCAATATATCATATGAATGAGGTATGAATGCATGAAAACAGAATAAATGTAAATGAAGAAACTGTTTTCATAAATTAGTGAGATTTCCTTCGTATTTTTAAACTGAGGTATCATAATGAAATCAGTATCAACAGTGTCTAGCACGACACAAAACATAAATCTCACTGTCTCGAAATATCAATGTCTCAATCTCAATATCTAGGGCGCCGTCAGTCCAGACCGGCCCCTACCATCCATCTCAAGACCACGACGGTATCCTCCAGATATCCGACGCGTCGGGTAATATCACCGGTAGGTAATCTGTCCCCTGCCAGGCTCAATGTCAACACCACATTCATCTTGCCCCGGGGTACCATACCGGGTCCACCATGTACCCGAAACGGTTCCTCCACTCCTCGAATCGGGTCTCGAAATCCATCAGCAAACTCATGGTGGACGATTCAAACATCATAGGAAAACCGCACTTTTTATTTTAAAAGAGAGAAAAGGTTTATTTATGTTTTTGCGGTTTTCCTCCAAATCCAGAAAATCTCATGGAAATCCGAATCCAAAACCTCAATAACACGTAAAATAGTGAATATATTCATGAGAATCCATGAATGCGGCATAACGATGAATAACAGTATGCATGAAGTGACAAGTAATAACTACAATATCTAAGCTGGCATATAAGGTAAGTACACTAATATTATGTCAAACTACTAGCTATCTAGCTAAGTTAAGCAATAATATTTTCTAAGGTGTACGTGACATGGCAATTACCGATGAAGATGTGTGTGAGCCGGCAATTAAGTGTACGTGGTACATACGCATCATCGGTAATGGTGCTGGTGTCCTAACAGCATGATATCACTAATGGAGTATGAAACATAAAAATAAGCATGTGATGCGAAGCGGACCACAAAATGAGCGGGAGCTGAAAACTAGACGCAACTATAACTAATCTGCATTAATCTAATATAAGTCCTACAAATGGTGCCATTTGAAATAACACGAACCGCGGGGTTTTGAAAATAGGGCTACGGTGGTTTTTAAGAAAGGATACGTCTTTTGAAATATCCGTAGATCTCTTGACCTGTCTTTTAAAATACCCACGATCCGCTAGTTTTGAAATAGGTAGGAGTCTAATCTAATCTAACAACTACACTAAACTATACGGCTGAACTAACAAGCTGAACTACAGGTAAGGAAACCGCTTATCATCTGAGTCGATACATATACATAAATGTATATATACAGTCGGTGATCCCGCCTCAATAAATATAATATCCATAACCAGACATCCTAAGTCAAGAGTGCGGATCAATCATCAAAATATAGCTCGTACGTAAATCCGTCGTACGGCATCCCCAAATCTGGGTACGGGTCAATATCACATTCATCATACTATTCATCTGATATCCTCTTTATCAAATATCATGATCGGGGTACTGATCTACGTCTAGTACAATATTGATACCATCTATGTATGCATGCATGTAAGAATCACTACGTCAAAAGACCCACTAAAACATCATGTCGTATCTCAATACGAACCAAAACACATCACGGATCTTCTGGCCTCAAACCCAATATCATCGACTCATCTCAAATCCCAATTACTATCCTCAAATCCAGTATATAAACACATAGTCCCATACCCATGTGTAAAATATACACATCAATATATAATCCCATGTACGCACATATGAAAGAAGAATGTATGCAAATATGGGTGTGTGTGTATGTGTGGTGCAACCACTACATAAGGTTTCGTAACCATGCGCCAATCCAACACCAATATCCATCTAAAATCATCAATAATAAATCCTAACAACATATCATAAATTGTTGGTGTGTATACGCATCCGTATACATCACCACGGACTGCGGGGGTGCTATACGCCATCCACCCGACTTCTCCCCGTAGATATAAATCTACTCACCTGGTCCTCGCTCGCCGGTGCCGACGTCGCCACGCGCTTGCTTGTCGTCTCGAAGTCCGCATGGGGTACCTACATATCATAACGCACCGTATCGCATTAAAACTAAATTCGAAATCGAAACGGCATACGAAAATCAAATCGGCACGCGTATCAAGCATAGGTCCAAACCTATCGTCTACGCATGCAAGAATAGTCAAACCAACCCTCGATGTTGATGTACAAACGTCAAACCATCGAGAAAAATCCAATCACACTCATTTGCACATTCACGAACACTAATTTTAATATAAACTAGGTTAAAACTCACAAAAACCTCAATTTCACTTAAAAGTCATTTTTCCGAAATCTAGCAAGCACAATTCGCCGTTTTTGTACAAAACATGATGTTTAAATGAATGTAGCGGCCAATATACTTATTAAATATCTTAAATAAGTCATAGAAACAATTTCCGGAATTTAATCTCATTAAATTCCAAAAACCCTAATATTCTAGTTTATAAAAATACCCTTTTTAACAATTTCAAAGCAAAAATGCACAAACTACAATCTAGCTTAGATTTGCATGATCTAAAGCATTAAACCACACTTAATAAAGTTTATGAAGTCATGAAAAACGTAAACACATTTTTAATCCCAAGTATTTAACCAAATTCAAAAATCTAGTAGGCAAATTAGCACATTAACACAATTTTTTTTTAAACTAACCATTAGCACTAGCTACTAATCTTGTATTAACATGACAAAAAGCCTAAATATAACACACAACCATACACCAATTTTACAAAACCCTAACTTCCATTCAAATTGATAACTTGAATTCCAAAACTTGCAATTAAACTCACATATCCAAATTAACACTTAATTAAATTAGCTTAAGAAATTAGTAACAAATTAAGCAACAAAAATGTTTAGAATTATACCCAAAACATATGAAGATCCACAAGCATCCATGGCCTCCCAAAATGCCCTCTTTTCACAAGGATCCATGCTATACGGGCTAAGCTAAAATGGGTAGGAGTCGGATTTGGATTTAGATTTGAATTTTGCTTGGATTTTGAAGTGATTTGTGGATTTTTTTGATGAAGAAAAGAGTGGGATTTGGGGGGGGGCTGCTGCTGTTGGGAGGGGGGCTCGGCCTGATTGGGAGTGTGAGGAGAGAGAGGGAGGTAGAGAAAATACAAGGGAGGAAAGTCAAGGTCAAGGTAAGGTCAAAAGTCCACCTAATTCACCCATTTTCTTTTCTTTTCTTTCATATCTTTTCCATTGAAAATCAAGTGGGGAAAAATATGGTGGCTGCTGAATTCAGCCATGGGGAGGAGTAAGTGGGGGTATGTGGGTGTGAGTATGTGTGCGGGGTGATGAAAAATGATAAATACAATACCCCAAGCATCCATTTACGCTAAAAAAAGCCTTTTTTCATCAATAATTTCTAAACCGTTTTGGAAAATGATTTCGTTCCAAAAACCACATGATAAAATTTTATTTAATGTTTTATGATGCACAAAATTTGTTTCAACTCATTCCAATTTGTAATTTTCCCTAATTAAATGTATTAGTAATGGCATAAAATAATAATAAAATAATTTTTTTTCCAAAAAATTTGAAATTTCACCAGCGGCTCAATAAACACCAAATAATAGCAATTACATAGCTAGAATATGTATATTTAATTTTTATAATAAGATATTTGTATTTTGACTTTTTACAGAAAACCCCCTTATTTTACCGATTTTTTCGAAATTTCACCGAAACGATTTTCAAAACGTTACACGAGAGTTTGCTTTTACTCATCGGGACGCGTGGGCGTCCAATGGAGAGTTTTCAGGTATTTTTAATTTGTATGTTCTTTTGATCCACTTATGGTTTTACACACCTGCTGCCGTGGTTGGGCCGAGGATCTTGTTAGCTAGATCAGCCGTTGTTGTGTTAATTTCTGTCAGCAATTCTTTTGTTGCGCAATACGTGTTTCGCTCGTGTGCCATTCGGGTCGGAGATAAAGTTTCGTCCGTCGTTGTGATCCTTCTAGAGATATTGGATTTAACGTTCTCCTTGGCACGGACTGGTTAGCTACGTGTTATGCGTATGTGGACTACCGTGAGTAAACAGTCAGGTTTTATTTTCCAAGAAAGTCAGTTCTTATTGTGCAGGGGGACAGTGGTGCCGCCTCTCACAGCTTGAATTCAGCCTTTTTCGCTAGTCGGCTTTTGAGGAGAGGATGTCGAGGATTCTTGGCGTTCATTCATGATACCGGAGCCACAATGGGTTTGTTGGACCGGGTTCCTTAGTGCGAGAGTTTTCCGACGTTGTTCCGGATAAGCCGGCGAAGCTTAGGGAGCTTAGGGATCAGCTGCAGAGTTGTTTGTTGGGGGGCTTGTGCGTCTGAGTGTTTCGCATTGGGGAGCTCCTATTCTGTTCGTCAGGATAACGACGGCAGTTGAGGTTGTATATCGATTGATCGTCAATTTAACCGGCATATGGTGCGGATAGGTATTCTTTACTTCGCATTGACGATTTCTTCGATCAGCTCCAGAGTGCGAGACATTTTCTAAGTTTGTTCTGGATCAGGTCATCATTGTTGCGGGTTCGGAGTGATGACATTCCGAAGACTGCCTTGTGCATGCTACGGGCTTTGTGTGTTTTGGTGGTGTCGTTGGACTTACCAATGCCCTAGCAGCATTCGTATATATGATGAACCAGATTTCTTCAGGCCGTTCCTCGACCAGTTATTATTGTGATATTGACGACATTCTGGTCTATTCAATGTGTCATGAGGGACATGAGTAGCACTTGAGGATTTGTTTTGTAGACATTGGGAGAGCCCCAGCAGTTTGCTAGATTCTCGTAGTGTTCTTTCAGGATTGTTTGTGTTGACTCCTACGTCTTGTAGTTACGGGAGACGGTTTTTGTATGGTCCCGAGGAAGATCGAGGTCGTACAGCTTTGGCCCAGACTTGTGTACGGATGGAGTTCCGTAGATTTTTGGGTTTAGCAGGTTGCTACCACCGTTTCATGGAATATTACCAGTGTATCGCTGCACCGTTGACTGGACTGACCGGAAAGGAGGTTCTTTTTTCTTTGGACTGAGGCATGCGTGTTGAGTTTTCGGCAGTTGAAAACCCGGTAAACAAGTGCATCAGTTCTTTCTTTGCTTCTTGTTCGGGCGACTTTGTTGTTTAACTGTGATGTTTCGCGAGTAGGGATCGATTGTGTACTGAGGTGGCACATTCGAGTTATCACTTTTGCCTCCCGACATTTGGAGGAAGTACGAGCAGGATATCCTACTCATGATCTGGAGATGGCCGCGGTGGTCGTGCGTTGAAGATCTGAGGACACTACTTGTTCAGAGAGTCGTGTCAGATGTTCATGGACCACCAGAGCTTAATGTATATCTTTCTGCAGCGGGTTTTGATTGTTGAGACAGTCTTATGCAGATTTACAGTTCTTGTGCGATCGTTGAGTACAGCTTAAGTTCGCCTCTACTGAGGGGACATCATGCTCATGTCCATGCCCGACCACTTTTCCCTTATCGCTTTCGCGAGGCACTGCCCGCCGATGCTCGTTCGCCAGAGATACTTGAGCATACTTGGCTGGGTAGTGATTCAAAGTCCTTGATTTGTGACAAGGGTGTGCTAAGTTTAAGGACGTGTTTGTGTACCTGATACTATTAGGTAGAGACGTGAAATCCATGTAGGGTTACTAGGCAATGTCACAAGGGTCTATAAGGCATCAACCATGCCGTATTTAGATTTTTCAAGTGCCGAACAACCTAAAGCGAGGATCTTTGTTAGATAATTAGGGTTAACAAAGCATGTAAACATCTTTACATCTAAGAGAAAGGGATTACAACCTTTTTAGTCAGTTCCTTCGCTTCATAAGATCCGAGTAGTAGTCCCTTCGCCATGATCTATGATCTTCCGGACTCAAGAGAGGCTCCATAAGTCGAATGATCCATTCTTGCTTGAAGTCTTCCTTTTCGAAGATGATCTACCTTGAAGAATCTTTAACTCAAGTTCTCACTTCTCTAATCAAGTATTGGTGAAGTGGACATCCTAATCTAAGTGGCTAGAATAGATGAGGATGATGAAGTAGGACTTTAGCTCTCTTTTTATTTCAGTTTCTCACCTTTTTTCATCACATGTAAAAAGCTAGCAAGCTTTTCAAGAGGAAGAAGAAGAAGAAAAGTATTTGTGATGAATAAATAATTATTTTCATGGTTACAATTGCAACCCATGGTTAAGTAAAGAAAGGCTTAACCATTATAGAGATTTAACTAGGGTAAAGGGTTTGGGTTGGGTTAGGAAATATCTCAACAAATATCAACAAAAAATATGTTAGCTTAAAACAAAAATAAAGCTTCTAGAAGCTTCATGAAAAAGCTAACCAAAATCAAACCCTAACAATGTTTAATCTTCACAAATCATGTTGCATTTGTAATCATAACTTGTTACAATATTATATATCACATATATATTATATATATGTAACAAAAGAAAATAATACAATTAACATATATCGCATATATATCAATGTATTATCCGGTGAGAATGAATCAATAATGCGAGCTTATATTAGATAATGTGATGTAATATATCACATATATAATTATACATTAAATCATCGAATCAACACTTGATCAGACAATCCGGCTATATCGAATATAACCGACTAATATAACATGTACTGATCGAATCAACACTTGATCCGATGACCCGGATATATCACATATACCCGGCCGATATCATATATCGCGAGAATAGAATACGGTATCTCATATCGTATTATCCTCGGTCCTGCACATATCACATATGTGCTCGTACTCCGTTTTGCCTGAGCCAAGAAACCTCTGTGTAGGACTCTAAAGAATCGTCAATACGCCGGTAGTGGGTGATGATCACATCAAGCACCCACAAGTTGCAAGCGGTCAGCTAAATGTAACAGCTACCCAGGTATTGAGCGATCAGAAGATCAACAAGCAAGCCTGTACATTCTCCTGTGAATCCAATCAGTAACACTACCGTATAGTCCGATCTCTTAATCTGATATGTCGCATATCTAGTCTAGGGGTGGTAAATGTCAGACCCCAGTAACCGATAAGTCGTGTCGATGTGAGGCTCACAACAGGTCGAGAAACTACTGATAATACTTACCAGTAGCACTCTATATCAGCCCTGGCCAGAGACTTCCAGTTATAGCCAATCGAGCACAGCACAACATCAACTCCCTATACCGGGAGAGATGAAACCCCTCCTATCGCTCATTGCCTCCATGTGATTCAGGACTGTACCCAAAAGCCACCGTTTTGCATGCCCTCTTGGACGTGGTATGATGGAAATCAAAGCACAGTGGGAATCACACAAGGCTCTATGACGATCTCGGGTCTACAGACTAACCTGTACTAGTGTCACCAGAGAACTACCAACTGACGTGAGGTATAATACCATCTAGTAGTTCTCGGCGAGTCCGTACAGTGTGCTCAGTCTCCACTGAGCATCCGTACACCATCTTCGATGTCAAACACCGATGGATATGGGATCATCCATCACCCATCATATGGGTCAAGATGCGTATATGCTAGTCTACTCTGGTGTATCGATGCCCTGTCTCGACACACCCTCGACTAGGAACAGTTATAGGATGTGCTGGTTGACTACCCTGGTCCCACTAGTATGATCTCATCATAGTCCCAGTAGTCGAGTACATATCCTAAGGGCTTTATCAACAAGTGAGAGCAAGACAGTAAACTAATACAAGTCAACATGTTAAGACAGAGTGAAACCAAATAGCATACTATTATGTCGAGCAAGAAAGCCCTCTCTATATATATCCAAGCATCCACTATAGTATACATCATATGTACAATAATGGCCTCTAGGGCATATACATAACTAACAATCTCCCACTTGCACTAAGGCCAGCTGTTGTAGTATTTCATACCTAACATCCCGAAGAGTCTCTCAAAATGTATCTGGGGAATGGCCTTTGTGAATGGATCCGCAGTGTTGACCTTCGTATCAACTCTCCTAACCTCGATCTTCCGGCGATCAACTATCTCCCTGATCAGGTGATACCGACTCAGAATATGTCTGGACTTCTGATAGGACCTAGGTTCCTTGGCCAAAGCCACAGCTCTATTGTTATCACAATACAAAGGTATTGGATGCTCAATGGACGGAACCACACCAAGTTCAGTGATGAACTTCGTCATCTAGACAGCCTCTTTGGCAGCATCGTTGGCAGCGATGTATTCATCCTCCATCGTTGAGTCTGCAACGGTTTCCTGTTTGGAACTCATCCAACACATCGCACCTCTATTGAGGGTAAAGACAAATCCCGAGTGCGACTTAGAGTCGTCCTTATCACTTTGGAAGCTTGAATCGGTAAAGGACTCCACCTGGAGTTCTCCGTTACCATACACCAAGAACATCTCTTTAGTTCTTCTCAAGTACTTGAGAATGTTCTTCACAGCTATCTAGTGACTCTCTCCAGGATCTGCTTGATACTTACTCACCACACTTAGTGAGTATGCTACATTGGGTCTGGTACATAGCATCGCGTCCATGATAGAGCCTACTGCCGAAGCATAGGGTATCCCTTGCATGCGAGCTCTTTCCAAATCAGTCTTGGGAGACATCTCTTTGGAGAGAATGAGTCCAGATATCGTGGGTTGGTTCCCACGCTTGGATTCTTCCATACTAAACCTCTTTAGTATGGTGTCAATGTACCTGGATTGGGACAATCCCAGTATCCGTTTAGATCTATCTCTATAGATCATAATTCCCAAAATGCCGGAGACATCACCTAGATCTTTCATTGAGAATCTTTGTGATAAGAAGAGCTTGACCGATTGCAGCATAGGAACATCATTTCCTATCAAGAGTATATCATCGACGTACAATACGAGGAAGACAACTTTACTCTCTACAACCTTCTTATATATACAAGGTTCATCTACGTTTTTGATGAAGTCAAACTCTTTGACTACAACATCAAAGCGGATGTTCCAACTCCGTGATGCCTGCTTTAACCCGTAGATGGATTTATGCAGCTTGCATACTTTTTCGCTGCTCCCACTGTCTACGAAGCCCTCTAGCTAAGTCATGTACACACTCTCTTCTAAATCACCATTTAGAAAGGCGGTCTTAACATCCATCTGCTAGATTTCGTAGTCATGGTATGCAGCAATGGCAAGTAGGATCCGGATGGACTTGAGCATAACCACTGGAGAAAAGGTTTAGTCATAATCCACACCTGGTCGTTGACAAAAACCCTTTGCAACAAGTCTAGCTTTGAAAGTCTCAACTTTTCTATCTACACCAAGTTTTTTCTTAAATATCCACTTGCTCCCAATGTGTTTTACCCCTTCAGGAGTAATTTCGAAAGTCCATACTTTGTTGGTGTACATGGATTCCATCTCAGATTGCATTGCATCCAGCCATATCACAGAGTCCCCACTCGTGATGGCCTGCTGTAACGTTTCAGAAATCGTTTTGCGAATTTTCCCGTTTTAGGGCAAAATTGTCGGTTTTTCCCGTTTTAACCCGATTTCGATCAAACGACCGTATAAGCTTACCGACACCTAATTTGGCCAAAATAAATCTTGTGCGCAAACTTTAGGGGTATTTGGGAGGTTTTGGTTCAGATAGATTTTTTCCCGAATAAAATATTATTTTAGCCGGTAAAATATGCACGTAAATCGAGAAATTTTCTTCTAAATAAAAATTCTTGAAAATTATCACCACAATTATTTTAGAACCTTCTTTTTAAATATCTTGTTTTTTTTGGTCAAAGAAGTTATTTTTTTTAAAGATAAAGAAAAAGAAAAGTAGTGTGAACATAAGCTTTGTTTTATTATCCAATTATTCCCTTTTTCTTCTAGAAAATTCTATAATTCACCAAAAATCATATCCTTCATCTCTTGGCCGGCCACATCCTTCCTCTTGCTGTCCATGAAGTTTCTCATCTCATTTCTTCTCATTTTTCTTCAAAATAATCATGAATAATCCAAATAAATCCATAGAAATTCATATAAATTCCAAAAGCTTCATTCTTCTTCACAAAAGTTGCTTGGATCTTCATTCTAGTGAGGATTTTGGAGGATAATGTTTGGTTTTATCCTTGATTCAAGTAGTGTTCTTGAAGGTATAAAACCTTAACTCTAATCTTTTTTTTAGTTGCTTAATATTTTATGCTAGCTTAATTAGATATTAGTTTAAGCTTTAAATTTCATGTTTCAAAATTCTAGAAATGGTTTTAGAAATTCAAGTTAAGGTTAAAGTTTAATTTAAGTGTTAATTTGTGTTTTGGAAAAGCTTAACCTAGTAGAAAATGATAATTTTTGCTAATTACTACTTTGTCTAATTAAGGGTTTTTGCTTACTAGATTTTTGCTAAAACTTAATTAAGCAAGTTTAAAAATATAGGATTGGTTTAGATAGCTTAGTTAAGCTATTTTAAGGTATTTGTAATTGTTAGATTTGTGTTATCTTGAATCTAGTGCGATATATTGCAATAGGTTGCTTACTAGATTTCGGGGGTTTTCCGACGTAGGGTTCGTTTGGTAGTTGCGAGATTATATCCAGTGTATTTGTCACGTCCCGAAAGTACAGAACACGACCGGCTCTTAAACTACGAAACGTCTCGAGGCGTACGTAATCAAAGTAAGCCGAAAACCCAGAAATGCAAACCAAGAAAAGTAGTAGAGTGAAGGAAAACCAATTTAAATAAGTAGTTTTAATAGCATAAGCCGAATTATGCGGGTTTCTAAAAACATCAAAAATTTCCCGAAAATTTCGGCAGAGTCTCCTTTATAAATACTGGCCCCCAAACGGGATACAACATGAATAGTATACGAAATCAAAAAGGGCATCCGCAAGCGGGAGCTAGCTCTTCGTCAATCGACGGTCACAACCACACAAGCAATATAATATACAACGCCAACGGCGATGATCAAAATTCAAAAGGAACTCAAACCACAAGAAAACCACAGAAATATAACGCGCGACTCTAAGGTCGAAGGAATAACATCACTGGTCTCTATCTCAAAATAAATACATGTTTGGTTGATGGACCTTCTAGATACAACAGAATAATGATATACAAGATATAATGGGGGTACGATACAAGTAAACCCACCTACTAGCAAATCACCCGAAGGAAACTATGCCCGCAAAGCCGTAATGAAACCTCTACGGCAAACCTGCAAGAAACTAGGGCACAACGGGGGTGAGTTGCCAACTCGTGAATAGAAAAACATCTACGGAAAGAAATCGCATAAATAACGCAACCTAGGTCAATGATCATAATATCATATGAATGAGGTATGAATGCATGAAAACAAAATACATGTAAATGAAGAAACCGTTTTCATAATTTAGTGAGATTTCCTTTGTATTTTTTTAAAATGAGGTATCATAATGAAATCAGCATAAAACAGTGCCGAGCATCGGCACAAAAAGTAATCCCAATATCTCGATATCTCTGTATCACAGTCTCAATACCTCAATATCTCGAAATCTCAATGTCTCAATCACAATATCTAGGGCGCCGTCAGTCCAGACCGGCCCCTACCATCCATCTCAAGACTACGGCGGTATCCTCCGGATATCCGACGCGTAGGGTAATATCACCGGTAGGTAGTGCTCCCCTGCCAGGCTCACATCGTCATCATCACGCGCTTCTTGCCCCGGGGTACCTTACCGGGTCCACCATGTACCCGAAACGGTTCATCCAACTCCTCGAATCGGGTCTCGAAATCCATCAGCAAACTCATGGTGGACGACTCATACATCATGGGAAAAACCGCGCTTTTCATTTAAAAAGAGAAAGAAGAAGTTTGTATATGTTTTGCGGTTTTCCCCAAATCCAGAAAATCTCATGGAAATCCCAATCCAAAACCTCAATAGCACGTAAAAAGTGAATATATGCATGAGAATCCATGAATGCGACATAACAATGAATAACGGTATCCATGAAGCGACGGTAATAACTACAATATCTAAGCTGGCATATAAGGTAAGTACACTAATATCATGTCAAACTACCAGCTATCAAGAGAAGATAAGCAATAATATTTTCTAGGGTGTGCGTGACATGGCAATTACCGATGAAGATGTGTGTGAGTCGGCAAGTAAGTGTACGTGGTACATACGCATCATCGGTAATGGTGCTGGTGTCCTAACAACATAATATCAACAATGCAATATGAAATAACAATGTAAGTATGCGATGCGGAGCGAGCAACCAAAATGAGCGGGAGCTAAATATTAAACAATGGTGCCATTTGAACAACACGAATCGCGGGGTTTTGAAAATAGGGGCTACGGTGTTTTTTTTAAGAAAGGATACGTCTTTTGAAATATCCGTAGATCCCTTGACCTATCTTTTAAAATAACCACGATCCGCTAGTTTTGAAATAGGTAGGAGTCTAATCTAATCTAACAATTACACTAAACTATACGGCTGAACAAATAAGCTGAACTACAGGTAAGGAAACCGCCTATCATCTGAGTCGATACATATACATACCTGTATATGTATAGTCGGTGATCCTGCCTCAATAATATCGCATCCGATACCATATCTATAATCAGGTATCCCAAGTCAAGGGTGCGGATCAATCATCAAGATATAGCTCGTACGTAATCCATCGTACGGCATCCCCAAATCTGGGTACGGGTCAATATTATATTCCTCACACCATTCCTCTGGTATCCTCATTATTCAAGATCATAGTCTAGGGTACTGACCTATGTCTAGTACAATACTAATATCCTCAATATACTCATGATCTGACTACTGATCGACAATCTCGTACAAACTGATATCATTAGCACATATCATCATCAAGGGGTATACATCGCCCAATACGGCATAGTATCAATATCCTAGCATATAATATCTTATATCACGATCACATGTTGACCATTTCATTAATAACACTATTCACCCGTATCGTCGTCCCAAGATCCGCTATAACACCAGGACGTACCTCAAGTACGAATCCTGCCATATCACCGATATCACAACCCCAAAACAAATCTCATCGACTCAGCTCAATCCCAAGTATCATCCTCAAATCCGTATGTGAACACATAGTCCCATACCCATGTGAACACATAACAATAAAGAATCCCATGAGCACATATAAATAGGAATGTATGCAAGTATGTATGTGTGTATATGTAGTGCAACACTACCGTAGGGTTCGCGACACTAAAATAATCCAACACACCAATATACATCCTAAACATCGTTATTAATCCCAAATAACATATAATAATTGTTGGTGTGTATACGCATCCGTATACACCACCACGGACTGCGGGGGTGCTATACGTCATCCACCCGACATCTCCCCGTAGATATAAATCTACTCACCTGGTCCTCGCTCGCCGGTGCCGACGTCGCCATACGCTTGCTTGTCGTCTCGAAGACCACATGGGGTACCTACATATCAAAACGCCCATATCGCATTAAAATCAAATTCGAAATCGAAACGGCATACGAAAATCAAATCGGCACGCGTATCACGCATAGGTCAAAATCTATCGCCTACGCATGCCAAAATAGCCAAACCAACCCTCCATGTCGATGTACAAACGTCAATCAATCGAGAAAAACCCAACATACCAATCACGTGTTCATAACGCACTAGAATTTAATTGAAAATATGGTGCAATTCATAAAAACCTTAAATTTTCTCAAATCGATTTATTTCACAAAACCTAGAAAGCACTTAATTACCGTTTTAATTCGAAACTTGATGTTTTAACCCAACTAATAGCCATAATATTCACTAAGTATCATAACCAGGTCATATAAACCATTTCCATATTTTTAATCTCACTAATTATCATTAACCCAAAATTCAAGTTTGCAAAAATAACCAATTTTAACAATTTTTAAAGCAAAATTCACAATTTAACAATTAAGCTTGGTTTTGCATATTTTAAATGGTTAAACCACACATGGAAACCTTAATGATGTGCTAAAAACCCTAACTAGATTTTAATCCCACATTTTAATTAAATTTCTAAAACCTAGTTAGCAATTTAGCATAATTATCACAATTTGGGAAATATAAATACAACAATTTGCAAATTAGCTACAAGATTAGGTTTTGCATATCTTAAGATGCTAAAATACATCACACAACCTTGAATAAATTATCACAACCATAACTTTAATTTAACCCTTCTCTTGAATTTAAACTTGCAAATTTAAAACCTAAATTAAACACCTAATTAAGTTGATTTAAAGCATTTAACCTACAACTAAACACTTGGGTTAGGATTTACCTCCACAATTTTAGAGATCTCCCATGAAAACTTGGCCTCCCAACTTGCTCTCTAGCTCTATGATCCACGGTAGATAAGGCAAAGAAATAATGGGTAAAGGTTAGATTAATGATTTGTGTGGTTTTGTGTTGATTTTGAGTGAATTTTTGATGCTAAGTTGTGGATTTTATGAGATGGAATGAAGTGGAAATTGGGGGGGAGATGGGGCTGCAGATTCGGCAGTGGAGGGAGAGGGGTGAGGCGTGTGTGAGTGGTGGGGGGGGGGGAAATTCTAAGTCAAAGCAAAATTAATCCATACATCAAGTATGCCCATACCTCATTATTTTATTAGTTTCTTTCAAATTTCTTTTCTATTTGATTTGAAAAGGAAATGAAATGGAGACTTGGGGATTTGGGGGTAGCCCATGGGTTCGGCCATGTTGGGTGGGTTTGCGGGTTAGTGTAAGAACTTCTCCAAAATTCACATTCATTAAGTCTTTTATTAATTATTTAGTTTTCTTTTATTTTCTAATAACCCATTCCTAAATTTCTAGAACCCTTATGACAACTCCAATTCATTTAAAAGCAACATGTTACATTTTGTTTTAGTGTGTCATGATGCACAAAATTTGTTTCAAGTCATTCCAATTTGTAATTTTCCCTAATTAAATGTATTAGTGACGGCTTAAAATAATAATAAAATAAATTTTTTTCAGAAAATTTGAAATTTCACCAGTGGCTCAATAAACACCAAATACTAGCAATTACATAACTTGAATATGTATATTTAATTTTTATAATAAGATATTTGCATTTTGACTTTTTACAGAAAAACCCTCTTATTTTACCGATTTTCCGAAATTTCACCGAAACAATTTTCAAAACGCTACAGTATTTCTCGTAATTTTTGTGTTGTGTTGCGCGATCGGGACGATCGGGGTCCAGAATTGGTGTTTTGTAGTTTAGCGACCCCAATTAGGGTTTTGGCCGGTATCGTGCGCGATAGATGCGCTAAGCGCGCAGTGTATTTTTCAGGGCGTTATTCTTGCGTTTCGATGTCTTTTCGTTGATGTAGAATATATGCTTATGTGATGTGTTTATGAATATTAGGTTCGCAAGCGGGGACTTCGGACGCTACGATAAGGGGATACTGGTGGTAGGCTTCACCTAGCTTGGAGCGTTGGTGAGTAGATTTAACATCTACAGGGGAATCGCCCGCATGGCGTTATGCGTCTGGGCTAGAAATATTTACATTGTCGCATATTTTATGTCATGTTTAGAATTGCGCATTGTAGGGTTCCTAGGCACACTAATGAAGTCTCACAAGTGATCAAACACGGCCAATTTTAATTTTTCAAGTGCCTACAAACCCTAATACGGATCGTTAACTAGATAAATAGGCGAAGCGATGCAAGTTAACGACTTTTAACTAAAGGAAAGAAGCTACAACCTTTGTAGATCTGGTCCTCCACGTCCTAGACTCCGTGAAGAGGTCCCTCCGCTGTCCAAGTCGGATCCCGAACTCTAGCATCGGCTTCATCGAAGAAATGGGTGGGCTTGATCGTCGGTTCGATGCCGAAGATGATCTAGGTCGAGGCATCACAAGAACAAGCTCCAACTTCACCAAGCCTTGAAAACTTGTGAAGGAAACACCCGATACAACTTGGCAAGAGGTAGAGGATGAAGAAATAGGAAGTGGGTTCACTTTAGAATTGGATTTCTCACTCTTTACATCAAGTTGCCATTGATGAAGGAAGGTTTTCTTCAAGTGAAGAAAAAGAAGAAGATGATGAAGAAAGAATTTCATATGATAGAATTATGATAAGTTATTTAAAAAATGAAAACAATATGATACTTATCATAATTCAACCATGGTTTAGTGTAGAGATTTAACTAAGGTTAGATGAATGGTTAGGGTTAGACATGAGACAAGAATGGTGGACTTGTTCAAACCTTCAAGAAGCTTCAACAAAAAACAAACTAAGCCACCATTTCTTTTTCTCTTTATCTTTTCCAAAAAAAATAATAAATAGATAAATAAATAAGAGAAAAGAAACCCTAACCATTCACTAAACATAGTTTAATCTTCATACAAACCCAAATGAGCAAGTATCATCAAACATGATACAAATAAGTGCACAAAAATATATCACATATACAATGTGCATGTCAAGTGAGAAAATCCTTTTTAAAGTGAACCAATACTAGTTAATGCAAAGTAATATATCAAATATATAATTATACAATAAATCATTAAATCAACACTTGATCTAACGATCCGGTCATATCGCATATAACCGACTAGTATCCAATGTATCGGCTTATCGAAACAATCCTTGATTCGATAACTAGGTTATATCGCATACAACCTTTCAACACATTCATCACGAGAATGGAATACGGTATCACATACACGCATTATTCTCAGTCCCACAGATATATCATATGCGCTCCTATTTCGTTTCGCTTGAGCCAGGAAACCTCTGTGTAGGACTCTAAAGACTCGTCAATACGCCGGTAGCAGATGATGATCATATCAAGCACCCACAAGCCGCAAGCGGTCTGCTAAACGTAACGGCCACCCGGGTATTGACCGATCAGAAGATCGACGAGCAAGCCCGCACATACTCCTGTGAATCCAACCAGTAACACTTACCGTACAGTCCGGTCTGTTCGTCTGATATGTCGCATATCTCGCCTAGGGGTGGTAAACGTCAGACCCCAATAGCTCGATAAGTAATGCCGACGTGAAGTCCATGACATGTGTGAAACTACTGATAACACTTACCAGTAGGTCACTGCAACCCTGGCCAGGGATTTCCTGTTATGGCCAGTCGAGCATAGCACAACATCAACCCCCAATACCGGGAGAGACGAATCCCCTCCAATCGCTCATTGCCTCCATGTGAATCGGGACTGTACCCAAAAACCACCTGTTTGCACGACTCAGCAGAGCCGTGGTAGAGTGGAAATCAAAGCACAGTGGGAGACACACAAGACTCTATGACGATCTCGGGTCTACAGACTAAGCTGCACCAGTGTCACCAGAGAACTGCCATCTGGGAGTTCTCGGCGAGTCCGTTCAGTATACCCAGTCTCCACTGAGCACCCGCATACCATCTCCGATGTCAAACACCAATGGATATGGGATCATCCATCGCCCATCACATGGGTCGAGAAGATATACTCTAGTCTACTCTGGAATATCGATGCCCCATCTCGATATTCCCACGACTAGGAACAATGAAGGATGTACTCATTGACTACCCAGGCCCCACTAGTACGATCTACATCATAGTCCTGGAAGTCGAGTACACATCCTAAGGGCTTTATCAACATGTAATCAGAGAGACAGAAAGTATACATGTTAAGATAAAGAGCAACCAGATAGCGTACTATCATGTCGAGCAAGAAAGTCCTACCTATATATGTCCCAGCATCCACTACAATATACATCCAATGTACAGTAATGGCCTCTAGGGCATACATATAACTAACAATCTCCCACTTGCACTAGGGCCATCTGTAGCAGTGGTTGCAGTATCTAATACTTAACCATCCCTTATGAGTCTCTCTCTGGGAAAAGGCCTTCGTGAGTGGATCCGCCGTGTTGTCCTCTGAGTCTACTCTCCTAACCTCGATCAACCTGGAGATCAACTATCTCAATGATCAGGTGATGCTGCCTCAGAATTTGTCTGGGTCACTGATGGGACCAGGGTTCCAGGGCCGAAGCCACACTTCCATTGTCATACAATGGCAGGAACCTAGTTCATCTTATGAACCAATATACACCCAAACTTCCTCTTTGGTAGTATCTTTAATAGCGATGTTACCAGCCTTTATCGTCTAGTTTGCCACGGTATCGAGCTTGGAACTCTTCCAACATACCGTCCCTTTACTGAGGGTAAAGACAGTGCCTGTGACTGACATTCAGTCGTCTTTATCACCCTGGAACTCTTCCAGTGATTCTCCCCAGGATCGATTGATACCATCTCACTACATCTAGTGAGAATCCTAGCATCTAATTACATCTATCTCATAGATGAAAACTCAGGATTTAGGAGTTATCACTTTGATCCTATTGAAGAATCTTTGTGATAAGCGGAGATTGACCGAGCGTAGTATAGGAAATCCTTTTCCTATCAAGAGTATGTTGTCTACGTACATTACGAGGATGACCACCTTACTCTCTACTACCATTTTATATATACAATGTTCATCTACCATTTTGATGATGTCAAACTGTTTGACTATCACATCAAAACAGACGTTCCATCTCCGCGATGCCTGCTTCATTATGTAAAGCATCTTGCACACGTTTCCGCTGCTCCTATTGTTTACGTAGACCTCTGGCTGTGTTCTTATAGACGTTCTCTTCTAAATCAGTATTTAGAAAAGGAGTCAGGGCACCCAACCATCAGATATCGTAGTCATGGTATGTAGCAATGTTAAGTAGGATCCGGATGGACTTAAGCATAGTCACTTGGAAAAGGTTTCATCATTATCCATGCCTGGTTGATGAATAAAACCTTTAATAAGCCTAGCTTTGAAAGTCTCAACTTTTCCATCTACACCAAGTAATCTTCTCAAGATATACTTGCTCCTGATGGGGATTTAACCCTTCAGATATAGCAGCCAAAGTCCATACTTTGTTGGTGTATATGGATTCCATCTCAGATCGCTAAGCATCCAGCCATTCTTACAGAGTCCCTACTCTCGATGGCCTGCTCGAAACTAGTTGGGTCATCATCTCATGATGCATTCCTCGCTCCCACTGTCATCGAGAAACCGAGGTATCTCTCAGGCGGATGAGGAACCCTACTAGATCGGCGGAGAGGCTGAGGTTCGTCGGGAACTATAAAGTCCTTTGGTTCTGTCAAATCATCAACTGCAGTTTTGTATAGCTGGAACCTTTCCAGTTCTACAAAACTGATCCTGCCTCGATCTTGTCCGGATTTTGCTTTAAACATAGACCGGACAACCCCAAATCTTAACTCGCTTAAGAGATGGGTTCTTCCCATACCATATCTCATATGGAGTGGTAGGTACTGATTTGATTCAAACCTAATTCAATAGGTATGCAGCTTCTCAAGTGCATAACCACAAAAGGAAATAGGTAACTCAGTAATACTCATCATAGAGCACACCATATCTAATATTGTGCAATTGCTCCGCCCTGATACACCGTTGTGCTGTGGTGTATTCAGAGGAGTAACACTGAGAGAGAATCTCATTCTCCTTTAGAATAGTCCAGGAATTCTATGCACAAGTATTCTTCTCCCTGATCTTATCATAGGACATAATACTTATACCCGTATTTTGGTTCTCTACTTCTAACTTATATTCTGTGAATATCTCAAAAGGTTCGGACTTATGTCTCAACAGGAACATATGACTGAATCTTGAGAGATTATCAGAGAATATAATGAAGTATAAAGAACCAGTCCTGGCATGTGTAGACAGGAGACTTTACATACATCATCATGTATCAGTCCCAAGAGTTTACTAACTCTTTCTCTGTTTCTAATAAACAGAGCTATGGTCATCTAATCTTTGTGACATGACTGGCAAGTTTCACAAGATGTAAATTCAAACTGATTTAAATATGCATCTAAAAAGTAACTTCAGCCAGCCGGGTCGCATTGATGTGACCCAGTCTACAATGCCTCAAGAATGATTCGTTCATTTCTGAACTCTTCCTCTTGTGTGTGTTCTGTATACTAGGAACTGTAGTTTGATTTAGAACTTCAATGCTTTTAGATAACGTGCCTGAACCGATCAACTTTTGATATAGGAAATGTTCAAAACATTATCCATCAATACAAAATTATATCCTTTCTTTACTAATAAAGAGACTGATATCATTTTGTATATCAGGTTCGGTATCTAATAGCATTTGTTCAGAATCAATGTATCGGTAATACAGGGTGACAGTGACCAACAGACTTGGCTGCAACACTTGCCCCGTTTTCTGTCTCATGAAACTTATCACCCGTTCTCAGTTATTCTACCCTTTTGTAGCCCTATGTAACAGATTACATATCTGGGATCCTGATTCGGTATCATATATCCAGGATGCAGATGATACTGAGAAACAGTTCTTTATAATGAACACACCCGAAGGAGATGCATCATCATGCACTCTCTTCGTTTGGGCGGCACGGGAATTCTGGTAATCCCCAATTTCCTTCTCTTTCTTATAACAATTATAAGTTGGAGCGGGACCAACGTTCCCCAGCTCAGTATAACAAGCGGGTTCGGTCAATAATCCGTATTATTATCTTGATTAAGGCGTGATATGGTCGCTACCTGGAGAGAGAGAGAAGAAAACACTCAGCGTGCGCTCTTGCAAGATCAGATTGGTTATTTATTTTATCTAATCAGGATGGCTCCCACTGTTTTTATCAAATCTTACTTCAAAACCTAAAAGGAAAGACTAGCCGGGATTAATTACACTCTACAAGTTCGCCAATCTTTCAGCCAGGCCAGTGTCGGTACTTTGAGGGAGGTTCCCCGTGCTTTCGCACGGACCTAATTACAGTAAACCTCGTTTTCCCAGAGGCGTAACCCCGTTGACACCTTTCTAGACACCTACTTGATCGGCTAATTGCAAAGTGCAAAACTCTCCCAGGAGTAACAATTACTCGCAGTGGGTATCGGGATCCAACTATCATATAGAAGGTTTGCAATCTCATTGAAAGTTTCAACACTTGAAACTCCCGATAATGGTTTTTACCCCTAGCACTTATGACCTTAACTAAGGTCAACAAATCATAAGTACTAGTCAAGTTCTACCCGTCATTTCGTGATTAATTAGACCCACCCACATGACCCTTAAATAAGGTCAACAAAGTCACGCGACTGTCCTAACTAATCGCATCATATGCGGTGTAGGAAGACATCACTTAGCTACCGTACACTGTGCCTTAACTAAAGTCAACAAACACAGCACGAATACTAAGTACTCTACTTCCTAAAATGACGGAGGGTTGCGGCTGGTTTTTATGAAAACCTTTAACGCTTTGAACTTGATCTTGTTGCGGAATCAAATGGTTTTAAATGGAATGTTTTTGAGGCTTTTCTAGTTTTGCTAAAGGGGTCACTCCCGGTGAAGGGATCGTCGGCCCTTTCCTCGTCGAATGAGGTGCGGGATATATCATATATATCACTGTGCAAAGCAGAAACTATAGAAGAAATCAAAAAGCAAACCGAGTGATGTAGCATCTGCTAGTTATTGCTAAAGGAGTCACTCCCGGTGAAGGGATCTCGGTCCTTTCCCTATCGAATAAGGTGCAGGATGTTCTATAAGGAACACCGCGATGCAAAGCAAGAACTGTAGCTACCTGTTTTTATTTTGAAATTCGATTCCACAACATCAATTAGGTTTATTTTCTTTCATTAATCTCATTAATGAATATCCCATCATTTAAGTCCACCTAACCATCACAGATAAATATAACGTACGCTTATGCCATCCGCATTCTCCTCGATGTCCCCTCGTGCACCGTTAGGTTATGTAACTAACGGCAGAGCGGGGCAGGGCTAGCGCGGGTGTAAAACATAAGTAACGTCTATATAATATATCATATATACTATATACTATATCTATCACAGAACATCACATGATCACATCACAGATATCGCAGCAGAAGAAACATATGAAATATTGGATATACTAGGACGTCCGTGTTTTCAATACGAGCCAGTATAAACCATGGATTCCACGGTCGTGATGAATAGCCAATCCCACACCCCTAGACCCCTACGAGAGCGGCAAGCAACCCTACCAATTCTAGGGTTAGGAGACCCGGACTCGACTCCTCGAGTTGGTCTCCCACTGGACCCCAGAACCCGGTTACTTGTGCTCCCCTCCTTGGGTCTATCCTAATGCGGAAAAGTAAATAATATACAAAAGGTGACAACATCCGCAACCTGGAAGTACCCCAATAAAAGAATATTACATACAAGTTTTTTACATGAATGAAAATGAAAAAACACTCATCTCACATAAAACCCCCCGGCTATTCAAACACGACGATCCAATATAACATATCCAGCAACACATAACATCACATGTCATCAACGTAAGTAAATATGCGCATCCCAATTGTCTTTGACATATAGCAACGAAACCGGCGATATCACATATTACACTTACGGTCACAGAAAAGAAAATGTAAAACTACAACAGTTGGAATCCGCAACCACCTCAGACATCGCATGCCTGACCAAATGAATTCTTTAGACATCGCATGCCTAACAATTATAAACCCCGCATTTTAGTCTCATTATCGAAAATACTTTTCAATACTAAGTCGGGCAATTCAACATGATTCCCGACATTTTGATCGAATGCTCGTCGCAAACTTTAGTAGGCGGCCGCACCCCCGATACCGTCGAAGAAGTGCACCAAGGCGGAACACCGCTGCCGCGAGCACCCAAACGGATGCTTTCGGCGACGGGGTTCTCCTACAGTCACTTGGTCGGGGCTATGGGGTGAGGCTGTCTATTAAGTTTACCAGGCGAGTATCCGCGTACACTACGTGATTGCGACAGACTTTTGATCACATCAAAATTCCGTGGCAACCGATCAAGTGAGACTAAACTGCTATGTTTATAACATTCATTCAGTTATCTCATAACTATTTGCGAATTCCAAGTATTGTATCACATTCCGGATAAATAGAAAATGTTAAACTTTCCGATCGAACAATCGAACACCCAAGTTTTCCCGATACAGCTCAATACATGAAATAAGTCTAACTACATTCAGTTCGAGCCTCAGTACCAACGGTCCAGCCGTAGAAGGGTCAAGCCAACGCCTCACATGTGGCACGCCGTACTGCCCCAAACCCTAAGGTTCAAAGGGCAGTTCAAGACGACCACATAATCGAGTTAAGGTTTGTTGTCTTCTAGAAGGTCCATCGCGTTACTTGCACTACTTAGAACGTCGTTAAACTACGGAAAAATCGAACAATTGGAAATTTCCCGGCAGGGGAAAAGTTGGGTATTTATATCCGTTCGAACTTTTTAACATATTCAAAAAAATATCCGGAAAAGCACATAGACAAAGTTTGAAATTTCTGATCGAATCATCGAACCCCCAAAACATCCCAGAAAACTCAACTCTTGAGTGAAAATTAAAAATTCCCAGAAAACTCAGCACCAGAAAATAGGAATTACTATGAAAAGTCAACGCAAGAGGAGACCATACAGCCGCGGAACCGCCGCACATGCCAAGCTTGTGCCGCGGTTCAGCGGTGGTTTAATTGAATTAGGCCCCCGTATTTCACAGTAATTCATATAATACCCTGCTTAATTTTCTGCATATTTTTAATGTGGAAAAATGCACAGTTTTGAAAAAAGTACAGAGAGCATGGGAAAAATGGGGTTTCGGGTTCGATCGGGATTCAAACGTCGTCTAGACTTCGCCTATGGCTCTAGCTAGGCTCTGATACCACTGTAGGGTTCCTAGGCACACTAATGAAGTCTCACAAGTGATCAAACACGGCCAATTTTAATTTTTCAAGTGCCTACAAACCCTAATACGGATCGTTAACTAGATAAATTGGCGAAGCGATGCAAGTTAACGACTTTTAACTAAAGGAAAGAAGCTACAACCTTTGTAGATCCGGTCCTCCACATCCTAGACTCCGTGAAGAGGTCCCTCCGCTGTCCAAGTCGGATCCCGAACTATAACATCGGCTTCATTGAAGAAATGGGCGGGCTTAATCGTCGGTTCGATGCCGAAGATGATCTACGTCGAGGCATCACAAGAACAAGCTCCAACTTCACCAAGCCTTGAAAACTTGTGAAGGAAACACCCTATACAACTTGGCAAGAGGTGAAGATGATGAAGAAAGAATATCATATGATAGAATTATGATAAGTTATTTAAAAAAGGAAAACAATATGATACTTATCATAATTCAACCATGGTTTAGTGTAGAGATTTAACTAAGGTTAGATGAATGGTTAGGGTTAGACATGAGACAAGAATGGTGGACTTGTTCAAAGCTTCAAGAAGCATCAACAAAAACAAACTAAGCCACCATTTCTTTTTCTCTTTATCTTTTCCAAAAAAAATAATAAATAGATAAATAAATAAGAGAAAAGAAACCCTAACCATTCACTAAACATAGTTTAATCTTCACACAAACCCAAATGAGCAAGTATCATCAAACAAGATACAAATAAGTGCACAAAAATATATCACATATACAATGTGCATTTCAAGTGAGAAAATCCTTTTTGAAGTGAACGAATACTAGTTAATGCAAAGTAATATATCAAATATATAATTATACATTAAATCATTAAATCAACACTTGATCTAACGATCCGGTCATATCGCATATAACCGACTAGTATCCAATGTATCGGCTTATCGAAACAATCCTTGATTCGATAACTAGGTTATATCGCATACAACCTTTCGACACATTCATCACGAGAATGGAATACGGTATCACATGCACACATTATTCTCGGTCCCGCACATATCTCTTATGTAGGGTTCCTAGGCACCCTAATGAGGTCTCACAAGGCATCAACCATGCCAATTTCAAATTTTAACGGTGCCGAGAAACCCTAGAACGGATCGTCGGCTAGATGTTTAGGCGAAAAAGAAACTAGTTAACAACTTAACTAAAGTTTAAACGGAAATACAACCTTTGTAGATCCGGTGCTCCACCTCCATAGCTCCGCAACGAAGTCCCCTCACTGTCCAAATGAATTCCCGGGCTCTAGCGTCGGCTTCGTCGGAGAAATGGCGAGCTAGGTCGTCGATGTCCATGCCGAAGATGATCTACGTCGAGGCATCGCTAGATCAAGCTCCACCTTCACCAAGCCATGAAAACTTGTGAAGGAAACACCCTATACTACTTGGCAAGAGGTACAGGATGAAGAAATAGGAAGTGGGTTCACTTTAGAATTGGATTTCTCACTCTTTATCATCACTTGCCATTAATGGAGCAAGCTTTCTTCCATGAAGAAATGAAGAAGAAGAAGAAGAATGTTATGATAATTCTCATGATAAGTTAAAAGAAAATAATACTTATCATATAATAAACCATGGTCATGTGTAGAGAACTAACTAAGGTTATAAGAATGGTTAGGGTTAAAAGACAAGACAAAATGGTCACTTGGTCAAAGCTTCATGAAGCTTCAAAAAGCTTCATGAAAGAAAATAAAATAAAGAAACCATTTTCCTTTTATTTTTTTGCTTTTATCAATATCCAAAAGGAATAAACAAATAATTAAATGAAAAAGCAAAACCCTAATCATTAAGTTAACCATGGTTTAATTCTATACACTTAACCAAATAAGCATGTATCATCAAACATGATACAAACATTTGTACAAAAAGTATATCACATATACAACTTGTACAACGAAGTGAGAAAATCCATTTAAAGTGAACCAATACTAGTTAATGCAAAGTAATATATCAAATATATAATTATACAATAAATCATTAAATCAACACTTGATTTAACGATCCGGTCATATCGCATATAACCGACTAGTATTCAATGTATCGGCTTATCGAATCAACCATCGATTCGATAACAAGGTTATATCGCATATAACCATTCGATACATTCATCGCGAGAATGGAATACGGTATCACATACACGCATTATTCTCGGTCCCGCACATATCTCATATGCGCTCTTATTTCGTTTCGCTTGAGCCAGGAAACCTCTGTGTAGGACTCTAAAGACTCGTCAATACGCCGACAGCAGGTGATGATCATATCAAACACCCACAAGCCGCAAGCGGTCTGCTAAACGTAACGGCCACCCGGGTATTGAGCGATCAGAAGATCGACGAGCAAGCCCGCTCACACTCCAGTGAATCCAACCAGTAACACTACCCGTACAGTCCGGTCTATCCGTCTGATATGTCGCATATCTCGCCTAGGGGTGGTAAACGTCAGACCCCAATAGCTCGATAAGACGTATCGATATGAGGTCTATAACATTTCGAGAAACTACTGGTAACACTTACCAGTAAATCTCAGCAACCCTGGCCAGGGATTTCCTGTTATAGCCAATCGAACACAGCGCAACATCAACTCCCTATACCGGGAGAGACGAATCCCCTCCTATTGCTCATTGCCTCCATGTGATTCGGGACTGTACCCAAAAACCACCGTTTTGCACGCCCTCTTGGACGTGGTAAGATGGAAATCAAAGCACAGTGGGAACCACACAAGACTCTATGACGATCTCGGGTCAACAGACTACTCTGTACCAGTGTCACCAGAGAACTGCCATCTGACGTAAGGTATAATACCATCAGGGAGTTCTCGGCGAGTCCGTCCAGTGTACCCAGTCTCTACTGAGCACCCGTATATCTCCTCTGATGTCAAACACCAATGGATATGGGATCATCCATCGCCCATCTGCATGGGTCGAGAAGGTATACGCTAGTCTACTCTGGTATATCGATGCCCCATCTCGATACACCCACGACTAGGGACTTTCAAAGTTGTACTTATAGACTACCATGTCCCCACTAGTATGATCCGCATCATAGTCCAGGTAGTCAAGTACACATCCTAAGGGCTTTACCAACATGTAATAGAGAGACAATCTATGTACACGTTAAGGTAAAGAGCAACCAGATAGCATACTATCATGTCGAGCAAGAAAGTCCTCCCTATATATGTCCCAGCATCCACTACAATATACATCTAATGTACAGTAATGGCCTCTAGGGCATACATATAACTAACAATCTCCCACTTGCACTAAGGCCATCTGTAGCAGTGGTTGTAGTATCTCATACTCAACCATCCCAAAAAAGTCTCTCTCTGGGAACATGCCTTCGTGAGTGGATCCGCCGTGTTGTCCTCTGAGTCTACTCTCCTAACCTCGATCACCCTGGAGATCAACCATCGCCATGATCAGGTGATACTGTCTTAGATTATGTCTAGATCACTGATGGGACCTGCATTCCTTGGCATAAGCCACAACTCCATTGTCACACAATGGGAGGAACGTAGTTCATCTCATGAACCAATATACACCCAAACAGCCTCTTTGGTAGCATCTTAAGTAGCGATGTATCCTGCCTTTATCGTCTAGTATGTCACGGTATCTAGCTTGGAACTCTTCCAACATACCGTCCCTTTACTGAGGGTAAAGACAATGCCTGTGACTGACACTCAGTCATCTTTATCACCCTGGAACACTTCCAGTGATTTTCCCCAGGATCAACTGATACCATCTCACTACAACTAGTGAGTATTCTAACACCCAAATAACATCTATCTCATAGATGAAAACTCCGGATTTAAGAGGTATCACTTTGATCCTATATGGAGAATCATGTGATAAGCGGAGATTGATCGAGCGTAGCATAGGAAACTCATTCCCTATCAAGAGTATGTTATCCACGTACTCTACGAGGATCACCACCATAATCCCAACTACCTTTTTGTTTATATAAGGTTCATCTACCTTTTTGATGATGTCAACTTCTTTGACTAATCCATCAAAACAGATGTTCCAACTCCGCGATGCCTGCTTTATCTTATAAAGCATCTTGCACACGTTTCCGCTGCTCCCACTGTCTACGAGGACCTCCGGCTGTGTACTTATAGACGCACTCTTCTAAAACATCATTTAGAAAAGCAGTCATGGCACCCAACCGCCAGATATCGTAGTCATGGTATGTAGCCGTGGCAAGTAGGATCCGGATGGACTTAAGCATAGGCACTGGAAAAGGTTTCATCATTATCGACGCCTGGTCGATGACAAAAACCTTTAACAAGTCTAGCTTTGAAAGTCTCAACTTTTCCCTCTACACCAAGTAATCTTCTCAAGATATACTTGCTCCTGATGGGGATTTAACCCTTCAAATATAGCAACCAAAGTCCATACTTTGTTGGTGTATAAGGATTCCATCTCAGATCGATAAGCATCCAGCCATTCTTACAGAGTCTTACTCCTGAAGGCCAGCTCGAAACCAGTTGGGTCATCATCTCATGATGCAATCCTCGCTCCCACTGTCATAAAGAAACCAAAGTATCTCTCAGGTGGGTGAGGAACCCTACTAGATCGGCGGAGAGGCTGAGGTTCGTTGGTATCTACTGAATCCTTTGGTTGTACCAAATCATCCGCTGTAGTTTGTTGTCACGACCCGAAAGAGCACGTGACTGGCCCTCGAACCATATGAAATCTATAGGACTCCATCTGATCCAAGTAAGCCAAAGCCCAGAAATCTAAAACCATTTTAAGAGTAAGTGAAGAAAACTGGTTTAAAGAAGTGAAGGAAAATATGTTTGAAGTCGAGGTTTTTAAATAACTAAGACGAAGGTGCATTTTTAAAAGGTAAGGTCTTTTCTAAAAATTTCGGCAGAGTTTCTTTTGTAAATACTGGCCCCGAACGGGATACAACAAGCATAACATACATACAATGATAAAAGGCATCCCCAAGCGGGAGCTAGCTCTTCGTCAATTGACGGTCACAACCACACATGCAATATAATATACAACGCCGAAAGGCGAGGATCGATCCAAAAGAAACACAGTAAGCATGAAAACCGCAATACTACTAAGCGCGACTCTAAGGCCAAATAAAACATCACTAAAGTCTGAGTCTGAAACAATAAACAAATTTAGTTGATGGAAATTCTAGATACAAAGAATAATATAAGTACAATGGTGGTTTTGATGCAAAAGGAACCACCTACCAAATGCAATTCACCCGCAAGGAAGCAATGTGCCAGAAATGCCGCAAAGGAACCTGTACGGCAAAACCTGCAAGAACTGTGGCACAACGGGGGTGAGTTGCCAACTCGTGAATAGAGAATAACTACAAGCAGAAATCGAACGCAAGACATAATCCTAGGTCAAAACGATCAGTACAAAATCCTCAATATAAAACATGCAGCCTATAACAAGGCTAGGGTAAATATCTAACCCGAGTGTGACTGTGCCACGGCCAAATGCTTCGCGCTTGCATCGATGGACAACACACATCAAAAGCAGCACGAGGACATGGACATTCACGGTATATTGCTTCATACAAAGGAGTTGTATGGAGAGCAATCCCGCGTATTACAATACGAAGAATCAAAGAAATTGTTTCAGATGTGAATGGCCCCTGGCACACCAGTAGGAGACCACGTTATGAAGATGATAGCTCTTATATAAGAGCTTGAGGACCTTGGATGGACGATGGACAATGAACAATATATAGATATTATTCTGCTGTCCCTTCCCTCCACCTTTGCTCAGTTCATAGTGAACTTCAACATGCATGGCATGGAGAAGGAACTCCCTGAACTCCTTAACATGTTAAGGAGTGCAGAGAGCACTATGAAGTCAGCAAGAACTCCTGTTATGACTGTTGGAAAATTTTCTTCTTCTCGCCCGAAAGCTAAGGCCAAGGGAAAGAAAAAGAAGAAGTCTACCAATCCTAAAGGTGGAGTTAAAAAGGTGAAGGGAAAAGAAAAGTCCAAGGCTGGAGACTCGGGAAAGGGCGAATGTTTTCATTGCCACAAGACAGGACATTGGAAGCGCAACTGCACGGAGTACTTGAGTCTCAAGAAGAAGCATGGTGATGCTTCTGCTTCAGGTGCATTTGTGACAGAAAACTGTTTTTCAATAAACTCTGCTTCCTGGGTATTGGATACCGGTTCAGGTTCTCACATTTGCAATTCTATGCAGGGGCTGAGAAATAGCAAGGTTTTGAAGACAGGTGACCATACTCTCCGCGTTGGAAATGGTTCCAATGTACATACAGTCGCAGTAGGAGAGTATCACTTGTGGTTGCCATCTGGATGTATTTTGGTTTTAAATCTATGTTATTTTGTACCAAGTATGCTATGTAATATAATATCCGTCTCTTTGTTGGACAATGAAGGATATAATTTTGTATTGCAGAACAATGTTATGAACATTTACCTGAATCAAATGTTGGTTGGGTATGGTACGCTTAATAACGGAATATATGTCCTAAATCAACACACAGTTTTCAGTATACAACACACTAATAAAAGAAAACTTTCAGAATTTAATGAAGCTTTTCTTTGGCACTGTAGACTTGGTCATATTAACGAAACAAGACTAAACAAGTTACACAAAGATGGATATTTAAACTCTTTTGAATATAAATCTTATGCGACTTGCCAGTCTTGTATCAATGGTAAAATGACCAAAACTCCGTTTACCGGACACGGAGAAAGAGCTACTTAGCTCTTAGGCCTCATACATAGTGATGTATGTGGGCCAATGTCTACACAGGCTAGAGGCGGTTTTTCATACTTCATTACATTCACTGACGATTTCTCAAGATTCGGTCATGTATTTTTATTAAAGCACAAGTCCGAAGCTTTCGAGAAATTCATTGAATATAAACAAGAAGTAGAAAAACAAACCGGCTTGAGTATTAAGATGCTTCGATCAGATCGAGGTGGTGAGTATCTCAGTACAGAATTTGCAAACTTCCTAAAAGAGAATGGGATTCTCTTTCAGCTCACTCCTCCTTACACACCATAGCACAACGGTGTGTCAGAACGACGGAATAGGACCCTATTAGATATGGTCCGGTCCATGATGAGTGACGCTGAGTTACCAGTCTCGTTTTGGGGGCATGCATTGGAGACTGCAGCGTTTCTGCTAAACAGGGTTCCAACCAAAGCCGTCTCTACCACGCCATATGAGATATGGCATGGGAAGAGACCATTTCTTAAGAGAATTAAGATTTGGGGTTGCCCGGCCTATGTTAAAAAGCAGAATCCGGACAAACTCGAGACACGGTCAGTCATGTGTAACTTTGTGGGATATCCAAAGAACTCTTATGGATATCTATTCTACCACAAAGAAGAACAAAAAGTGTTTGTTTCTCAGTATGCCATATTCTTGGAAAAAGAGTTTTTCACAGATAAAGATAATGGCAAGGTGGTGGATCTAGAAGAGGTTCTGGAGACACAAACTACAAATGACAATTTGGTTGAACCGGCTGATACAACAGAAACTGAAGAACCTCGGCCACTCCGTAGGTCTGGTAGGACTTCTCGCCCACCGGAGAGGTACTACGGTTTCCTTATTGATGGTGACAGAGAAGACTGTATCATGGATGATGATGATCCTACCAGTTTTCAGCAAGTTATCACGAGTAGAGACTCTGTGAAGTGGCTGGATGCCATGAGATCCGAAATGGAGTCTATGTACACCAACAAAGTATGGACTTTGGACGTTGTACCCCCTGGGGTAAAACCTGTGGGGTGCAAATGGATCTTTAAAAGAAAGATTGGTGTAGATGGGCAGGTAGAGACCTATAAGGCAAGACTTGTGGCGAAAGACTTTCGTCAAAGACCAGGTTTGGACTATGACGAGACTTTTTCTCCCGTAGCCATGCTTAAATCCATTCGGATCCTACTTGCTATTGCTGCTCACTAAGACTATGAAATCTGGCAGATGGACGTTAAAACCGCATTTCTAAATGGAAATTTAGAAGAATGCGTTTATATGGATCAGCTAGAGGGCTTCATTGACAGTGGGAGCAGCGGGAAAGCATGTAAATTGCTTAAATCCATATATGGGTTAAAGCAGGCATCACGGAGTTGGAACATCTGTTTCGATGATGTCATCAAAGAGTTTGATTTCATCAAAAATCCAGATGAACCTTGTGTTTATAAGAAGGCTGTAGGGAGAGCTGTCACATTCCTCGTATTGTACGTAGACGACATTCTTCTGATAGGAAATGATATTCCTATGCTACAGTCGGTCAAATCTTTCTTATCACTGAGGTTCTCCATGAAGGACCTGGGTGATGCCACATACATTCTGGGCATAAGGATCTATAGGGATAGATCCAAAAGGTTATTGGGATTGTCCCAAACCAGGTACATTGACACCATCCTAAAAAGGTTTAGTATGGAAGACTCCAAGCGGGGTGCCTTACCCGCTTGCCATGGGGTCACTCTCTCCAAGGATTCTTGTCCAAAGACCGATGAAGAGAGAGCTCGCATGAGTGTTATACCCTATGCTTCGGCTGTAGGATCTATAATGTATGCGATGTTATGTACACTCCCAGATGTAGCTTATGCACTTAGTGTTGTAAGCAGGTATCAATCTAACCCAGGGGAGAATCACTGGACAGCTGTGAAGAACATTCTTAAGTACTTACGAAGGACTAAAGAATTGTTCTTGGTGTATGGTAATGGAGATCTCCAAATGGAGGCCTTTACCGATTCGAGCTTCCAGAGCGATAAGGACGACAACAAATCTATCTCTGGGTTTGTATTTACCCTCAATGGAGGGGCGGTGAGTTGGAAGAGTTCCAAACAAGATACCGTTGCAGACTCTACGATGGAAGCTGAGTACATTGCTGCAAATGATGCCGCCAAGGAAGCCGTCTGGATGAAGAAGTTCGTCTCAGAGCTAGGAGTAGTTCCAACCATTATTGATCCAATACCTTTGTATTGTGACAATAATGGGGCTATGGCATTAGCCAAGGAGCCCAGATCCCATCAGCGGTCCAGACACATCCTGAGGCGTTTTCATTTGATCCGGGAGATTGTAGATCGCCGCGAGATCGAGATTAGGAGGGTAGACACAAAGAATAACGCCGCGGATCCATTCACCAAGGCCCTCCCTCAGCCGCAGCATGAGCGACTTTTTGAGATGTTGGGTATGAGATACGCCAATAACTGGCCTTAGTGCAAGTGGGAGATTGTTGGATATATGTATGCCCTAGAGGCCATTATATGATAGTGGATGTATCTATACATGTATATATATATTCAGTATGCGTTCTTGCTCGACATGATAGTATGCTATCTGGTTCTTCTTTATCTGACATGTTGTTTTGATCATGCTTTTATTCATTCATACATGCTGATAAAGCCCTGAGGATATCGGCTTGACTACTCTTATTATGATAGAGATCATACTAGTGGGACATCTGTAGTCTATAAGCATATCCTGGAAAGTCCCTAGTCGTAGGTATATCAAGACGGGGCATTGATATACCAGAGTAGACTGGCGTATATGATACTAGACCCATACGATGGGCGATGGATGTTCCCACATTCATCGATGTTTGACATCAAGATCATATACAGGTGCTCAGTGGTGACTGGGTACACTAAACGGACTCACCGAGAACTCCTATATGGAATTATATCTATCGTCGGATAGCAGTTCTCAGGTGACACTGGTACAGGTTAGTCTGTAGACCCGAGATCGTCATAGAGTCTTGTGTGTTCTCCTACTGTATTTTGATTGCCACCCTACCACGGCTCTACTGAGTCGTGCAAACAGGTGGCCGTTGGGTACAGTCCCGAGACACACGAAGGCAATGAGCGATAGGAGGGGTTTCGTCTCTCCCGGTATTGGGAGTTGATGCTGTGCTGTGCCCGACTGGTTATATTAGTAAGTCCTTGGCCAGGGTTGCTGAGATTTGCTGATAAGTGTTATCAGTAGTTTCTCGATCTGTTATAGACCATTCACCGGCACGACTTATTGAGTTATTGGGGTCGACGTGACCATCCCTAGGCTCGATATGCAGCATATCTGACGAAGAGACCGGACTGTACGGTAGTGTTGCCGGTTGGCTCGACGGGAGTTGTAGCAGGTTCGCTTGTTTTCTTCTGATCGCTCAATACCCGGGTGGCCGTTACGTTTAGCTGACCGCTTGCGGCTTGGGGGTACTTGATATGATCATCACCATCTGCCGGCGTATTGACGAGTCTTAGTGTCCCATACAGGAGTTACCTAGTCCAGGCGAAACGTTGTGGTGTGCGTATGCGATATGCGCATGGACCCGATTAAAATGCGCGTATATGATACCGTACATTGATCGGGCGGCTTGATTTTGGTTGGGTCATATGTGATATGACCGGATTGATAAATCAAGTGTTGATTTATCATTTAACCTTTAGTTTTCTCACTTAAAACCTTTTCTTGGATGATGGATGTGTGCATGCATGTATGTTTTTCTTTCTTTCTTTCTTACTAGTTTCATGCACATATGGATGTGCATACATACATACATACACCCATCTATCATGGTTGTTTACACATGGAAATGGTGGAAATATAAGAATCACACCATGGATAAATTTATGAGTTATTATTTGGTTTTAGGTTTAAAACAAAATTAGAAAAGGAAAGGATAATTCTTGAGTTGTTTCTACACTCTTCTTTAACCTAACCATTCTCACCTACCCTTAACCTTGGATTAAACATTCCTTATGTGTTTTAAACTCTAATTAAATAATAACTCAAAGGTTTAACCATGGCTTGAAGTGAGAAGAAATAAAATATATATAAAGATATATTTCATTTTCTTTTCATGGTTATCATTCTAACTCTTGTTAAAAGAAAGCCTCCATCTTCTTCCTCCTTCAATATTTGCTCTCTAGTTTCTTCTAGTGAGTAAAATACACATAAAGAAAGGTTTTTGAAGTGAGAATCTTAACCACAACATCATTCTACACAAGTTTAGCTAATTTGTTTAGAGTGTTCTCTTCGATTCTCGAAGTTGCGAGCTTGGACGGGGAACTCCGGATCGATCGTCGTGGATGTGAGAGGACTTCAAGAGGACCTTCTTCCAACACCCAAGAGACCAAGGAGTACAGAAAAAGGGAGCTACAAAGGTTGTAGTCTGGAAACCCTAATTTTATTAGCTTTAAGTTTTGTAATCCTAATTTTCTAGGATCGATTCCTTTGCATGCTTGTTTAGCACCATCAAAATCCAAACTTTGAGACATGTGATGCTTCAAAACTCATTATAGGGTGCTAGGCAAACCTTTCAAATATTATGTCAAACTACTAGCTATCAAGCTAAGTTAAGCAATAATATTTTCTAAGGTGTACGTGACATGGCAATTACCGATGAAGATGTGTGTGAGCCGGCAAGTAAGTGTATGTGGTACATACGCATCATCGGTAATGGTGCTGGTGTCCTAACAGCATAATGTCAACAATGCAATATGAAATAACAATGTAAGTATGCGATGCGGAGCGAGCAACCAAAATGAGCGGGAGCTAAATATTAAACAATGGTGCCATTTGAAATAACACGAATCGTGGGGTTTTGAAAATAGGGCTACGACAGTTTTAAGAAAGGATACATCTTTTGAAATATCCGTAGATCCCTTGACCTGTCTTTTAAAATACCCACGATCCACTAGTTTTGAAATAGGTAGGAGTCTAATCTAATCTAATAACTAAACTAAACTAAAGGGCTAAGTTAACAAGCTGGACTACAGGTAAGGAAACCGCCTAACATCTGAGTCGATATATATACATACCTGTATATATATTAGTCGGTGATCCCGCCTCAATAATATCATATCCGATACCATATCTATAATCAGACATCCCAAGTCAAGAGTGCGGATCAATCATCAAAATATAGCTCGTACGTAAATCCGTCGTACGGCATCCCCAAATCTGGGTACGGGTCAATATCATATTCATCACACTATTCATCTGGTATCCTCTTTATCAAAGATCATAGTCTAGGGTACTGACCTATGTCTAGTACAATACTAATATCATCAATATGGTCATGATCTGGCTATTGATCGACAGTCTCGTACAAACTGATATCATCAGCACATCATCATCAAGGGGTATACATCACCCAATATGGCCTAATATCAATTTCCTAGCATATCATGTCTCATATCACAATCACATGTCGACCATTTTATTTATAACACTATTCACCCGTATCGCCGCCCCAAGATCCGCTATAACACCAGGACGTACCTCAAGTACGAATCCTGCCATATCACCGATATCACAACCTCAACACAAATCTCATCGACTTATCTCAATCCCAAGTATCATCCTCAAATCCGTATGTGAGCACATAGTCCCATACCCATATGAACACATAACTATATATATATATATATATATATATTCCCGTAAACACAAATGGAAGAAGAATGTATGCAAGTATGGGTGGGTGTGTGCATGTATGGTGCGACCACTACTCTAGGGTTTCGCGATACTAAACCATCCATATTTATCATCAATAAACTCAAACAATATATAATCAATAAATGTGTGTATACGTCTTCGTATACATCACCACGAACTGCGGGGGTGCTATACGCCATCCACCCGACTTCTCCCCGTAGTTATAAATCTACTCACCTGATCTTCGCTCGCTGGTGCCGACGTCGCCACGAGCTTGCTTGTCGTCTCGAAGTCCACATGGGGTACCTACATATCATAACGCGCCGTATCGCATTAAAATCCGACTCATGACCAAAACGACACACGAATCCCACATAGGTCAAAACCTATGGTTTGCTCTCTCTCAAATCAACCCAAAACCCTCGACATCGGCGTACAAACGCCGAGTGATCGAGAAAAACTCAAACGTACAAATCGTAGTTCCCAAAACTCACTAATTATAATATAAAACAGGGTTTAAATCATCAAAACCTTAAAATAATTCAAATTGATTTATTTCCGAAAACCTAGAAAGCACTAAATTTTCGTTTTAATTCGAAACTTGATGTTTTAACAAATCTAATGACCATAATATCCACTAAATATCATAACTAAGTCATATAAACTATTACTAGATTTTATCCTCATCAATTTTCATTGAATCCAAAATTCTAGTTTGTAAATTATCCAATTTTAACATTTTAAAAGCAACAATTTGTAAACTAGCAACTAGATTAGTTTTAGCATTCCATTAACATGTTAATCTCCTCATTAAAACCATAATAAATTTATAAAAACCCTAACTAGATTTTAAATTTCACATTTTCAATAATTTCTAAAAACCTAGTTTACAAAAAAAAGCTTAATTTGGACATTTTACATCTAACAATTTACATATTGGCAATTAGATTAGGTTTTGCATGACTTAAGATCTTCACTACTCCACACAGCCATAATCCAAATACTCTAAACCCTAACTTTAGATTAACCCTTCACTTGAAAACCAAACTTTAAAATTAAACCATATTTAAACTTCTAGTTAGCTAGATTGAAGTAATTAGACAACATTTTGACTAAAGAGTTAAGATTATACCTCACAATTTCAAGAGATCCAACATGAATCTAGCCTCCCAAACTTTCTTCTTTTCATCAATATCCATACAAGTATAGCCAAGGAAAAATGGGTAAGGGTTGGATTTTGAAATTAGTGAGGTTTTATTTGATTTTTCATGGAATTTTTGTGAACTTTGGAGAAGAAATGTGATGGGGAAATGAGAGAAGGGGGGTTGCTGAATTTCTGCAGCAGTGAGGAGGTGAGAGAGAATGTGGTGTTGGGTGTGGGTGAGAGAAAAGTCCAAGTAAGGAACCATACATCAAGTATAAAGACCCATGCTTTAATGTTTAACACCAATTTCATTTCTTTTCTTTTCTTTGACCTTTGGAAGAGGGGAAAATGGGCAGCCCCCCTTTTCTTGGTCGGCCAGAATTTGTGAGGAGAGAGAGTGTGTGAGGGGTGAGTTTGGGTGAGGGAAAAATGATAAATGTTGTACCCCACTTCCATTAACACTAATTTCACCGAAAAAGCCTTTTTCTTCGATATTTTCTAAACCGTTTTGGCAAACCATTTCATTTCAAAAACCACATGATAAAATTTTGTTTAATGTGTTATGATGCACAAAATTTGTTTCAACTCATTCCAATTTGTAATTTTCCCTAATTAAATGTATTAGTGACGGCTTAAAATAATATTAAAATAATTAATTTCGGAAAAATTTTCAGAAAATTTAAAATTTCACCAGTGGCTCAATAAACACCAATTAATAGCAATTACATAGCTAGAATATGAATATTTAATTTTATAATAAAGATATTTGCATTTTGACTTTTTTACAGAAACCCCCCTTATTTTACCGTTTTTCCGAAATTTCACCAAAACGATTTTCAAAACGTTACACTCTCATTGGCAGCGACCATGGACCGACACTAGACTATGACTCAATGACCAAGTTAACCGAACCTTCTTAAAACACTGGCTTTTGGATTGTCTGAGTTGTATACATCCTTGCCACTCCTACTTTTACCTTTTTTTCTCCGGAACATTTCGTATCACTACGAACATCCACTTCCATTGGATAAAACCATCGTATGGTTATATACGAACTCGAATAAACTTGTTCCAGATTCGAGGATGGTTTCCGGTTCTGGAGAAAATGAATAGGACTATTCAGTTGTCTTTTCCTTTTACCTTCTCTCAGATTGCGAGTGTTCCTTGGATTAGGATGGTACACCTATTACGCTTATTGGATAGTCTTCTTCCAAACTATAGGCAGGTGCCGAAAGGTGGGGAAGGAAGAAAACCAATTAGCCTAAGTGAGATGTACAGAAGGTAATAAGTAAATACAAAATAAAGGGATTAGAAAGAGGGCAAAGTAAATTGTGACTGCTATTCACGACCAAACCAAGTATTTCATCGCCACTCCTACTTCACCTTTGTATTTCTCCGGAACACTCCGTATCACTATGAAAATCCACAGTTTATTGGATACTCCATCGTACGGTTATATACGAACTCGAAGGGACTTGTTCCAGTTCGGGGATGGATTCTGGTTCAGGAGAAATAGGAATGAGGTTTATTCAGTTGTCTTTTATCTTTACCTTCTCTCGGTGTAACACTTTGAATTTCCGTTAGAATGTTTTTCGTGATAATTAGTAATTGTACGTGTTATTATTTTGTGTGCATAGGATTATTAGTTATTTTAGTCGTGTTAGCAAATTGGAAAATTTTCCTTTGTAGTGTACACTTGCACACTTAGCCATTTTTGAGACCTAGGTTAAAGTGTTAGCAAATTCTTTTGTTGCATGGTTGCTAACTTATCCCCACCATTTTAATCATATCATAACCCTTTTTATAATTCAAATCCTAATAAAAAAGAAAATGAAGCATGGTGTTAGGTAGAAATTTGACTTTTGACCCCCCATTTCCCTTCTCTTCTCCCTCTCTTTCCCCATCTCAGAATTTCTGCAACTTTCCAGCAGAAAAACCTTGCCTTTCTTCATATTTTCTTCTCCTTTTCATCTCCCTTTTAACCCCAAACAAAACCCTACACAAATCAACACTTTTCCTTCACAAAACTATGGAAAAAGGGGCTTTTTGGGGGTGTTTGAAGGCAAATCTGCACACTTGGTGCAAAAGCTGAGACTTTTGGTGTTTTATAAGGTTTTTAGATGGTATTAACTCTTGTTAGCACTCCTTTTCCTTAAACTTGTTGTATTCTTTAGCAAAAATCTCATTTTTGTGCATTTTTAGTGATATTAAAGGATATTTGTGATTCACATGTTAGATTAGGGTTTTGTTACTTTGGTTAGCTCTATTATGTGTTATTAGAACTATTTTAGGCCATGTTTGTTTCAGTCTGCACAGAAATACCATAAAGTTCCATTTTAGTGCAAAAGTGTGGATTTTAACTTGATTTAAGGCTCTGTAGGATCTGCTACTATCCAAGATGTTTCAGAGCAAAACTAGATATTACTGTAGCATGTATGGGGGTATAGAGTGCATACACCAAACCTGGGAGCCCACCCCCCTATCCAGGCCGCCGGAATATTCATTCTGGCCGTAATTTGCGGCCAGATGGGTGAGTTGGGATTTGGGGTTTGGGCCACTAGAGTCTGCTGCTATGTGGGTTATTTTGGTATATATAGTTTTATAATATCATTTCTGTATCAAAATCTGGAGGTGAATACCTATTTTCCCGTATTTTAATCTTTGCAACACGCGTGATACGTGTGTATGGGTTTTGGGTTTCTGCGTATCGCGACGCGTCGGAGTGGCTTCAGGCGCGTAATCACACGTTCTAGCGTATCGCGCACACGCGCGCTTGGTTCATGACACGAGTTACTAGTTCGGCTTTAATGTCGTGTTTGTGTAACTTCAAGCTTATGTATGATATATTGTGAAATTCTAGGTTCGCAGGCGAGTACGGCGGACGCCGCGCAGAAGGGGAAACAAGTTGTTGGCTATACCTAGCGAGAGACTACGGTGAGTAGATTTAACATCTACGGGGATATCGTCCACATGGCGTTCTACGTCAGGGCTGATAGGATCTTATAGCTACATTTATATACATTGACTGTTCATGGCTACTATTTAGTGCATACTGCATTCCCTGCTATATGGATGTAAACTAGGATTGATAAAGCACTGCACCATTACTAACGGTTCATGTTGCACGAGCACTATCCTGCATGTTACACACACACACCGTTAGTAATTGCCATAACACTCACACTGTAGAATTTCCACCGGATCATTATGTTGTAGCTCATCTTTATGTGACTTGACATGATATTCATACTTGATGCATATATCTCATCGGATCATTATGTTGTAGCACATCTTTATGTGACTTGACATGATATTCATACTTGATGCATATATCACATCGGATCAATATGTTGTAGCTCATCTTTATGTGACTTGACATGATATTCATACTTGATGCATATATCACATCGGATCATTAAGTTGTAGCTCATCTTTATGTGACTTGACATGATATTCATACTTGATGCATATATCACATCGGATCATTATGTTGTAGCTCATCTTTATGTGACTTGACATGATATTCATACTTGATGCACATATCATGTCGGATAATTGACTTGCATATTGGTTTGGATTATATGTGATTTCTGGATTTGGGAACTGTGGCTATTTCAAATAAGTAATCATTTAAAAACCCGGTTCCCTTGATATGATATTTCGGTGCGTCCACCATGTGTTTCCTCGGTGCTAGAGTGATATATGTGAACCTGAATCGAGGAGCTGGTTGAGGCCGATTACGGGTACATGGTGGACTCGGTATGGTACCCCGGGGCGAGAACAGTTTCACTGTGTAGTAGACGGTGAGCCTGGAAGAGGGACTACTACCTACCGGTGATTGGTTGGACCTGACAGTTATCCGGAGGATACTGATCAGCGTCGATAGATGGATGCGGGGTGATCCGAGCTGCCGGGGCCGAGGGCCGATACCGCAGATGGAGCCCGTAGGCTGACCCGGACTGACGGGACCTGATGGATGACGATTTGCGTGTCGATACTGGACACGAGTATTTATGATATTTGGGTGCCGATGTTGGGCACTCGTGATTCTCTGAGATTTACAGGATTAGAGGGCCGATGAGAGTGCCGACGCCTGAGCTATTTGGGGGATCTGGGTGCATTGATGGGCACCGATTATATATTCCACGTTGACATTCCGTGTAGTTGTTATATGCCCATGCTCAGCGTTTATTATTGTACCTCATCCTGTAGTTATATTACCTGATAGAGCACTTGCATGATTATTGCACATATTGCTTATCACATATTGATATCATCTGTTGGCATATGATACAGTAGCGCAGTACGTGCATGCTCGCGATTACCTTTATATGTTATCTCTATTCACGAGTTGGCAACTCACCCCCGTTGTGCCACAGTGTTTGCAGGTTGCCCTTTGGAGTAGTCGCGGCAGGCCGCGCTTTGCATCTTTTGACACAGATACCCCCATAGTTGGTGTACTAGCTCTTTTGCTGATAGGTGGGTTTTGTGTGGTATCTGTTTATCTTTCAGTTGTGTACATTGTTGTATCTAGTATTCTCCATCTACCATGTATGTATTTGACTTAGCGACAGTGTGAGGACGATGATGTATATTATTTATATTTTGGTGTCGAGCTCGTTGTGAGCCGACTGTACTTGCAGTTTATTCTATCTATGATGTTCCCACTTATGGATCTTGATCTTCGCTACGGCGTCGTATATTGTTATCTTGGTGATTGTTTACTTAGATTTCTTAACATGTTAGTAAGTGCTTTCATTAAAAACTTATAACGCTCTATATTTTTACTGGTTTGATTTCTGGGTTTTCGGTTCACTTAGTCGCGTTACGCCTGTAGACGTTACGTGGTTAAGCGCCGGTCACGGGCCAAAGTTTAGGTCGTGACAAAGTTGGTATCAGAGCGAGGTTTTACCTTTCGGAGTGTAGGATGACCCTGGTATGATGGAGTAGGTAGCTGCAGCAGAGTAGCGTAGCGTGTGTATGTTCCGCGGCATACTCACGACACGGTACTCCGCCTACGCGACCTTAGGACTTGTTGATTTAAATTCTTTCTTGAGTATATACATTCTTGCAATTCGATTTCCGTATCCTTGTTGAATCCTATTGTTCTTTTCAGCCATTATGCCGCCAAAGACTACGAGGGCGCAGAGAGCGGCCGCGAGGGCCGAGATTCGAGTTGACTTGTCCGAGACTAGGACTGATCCGGGAAGTACACCTGTTGTGCCCGAGCAGGCTGTTCCTGCCATGACAGATCAGATTGCTATGTTAGGGGCTGGTGTGCAGGAGATGCGCCAGACGATGGGATCTAGTATGCAGGAGATGCGCCAGATGATGGGATCTCTAGTTGAGACACTTCGAGCGCAGCGACCAGAGGTAGTTCCACCCGTTGCAGAGACCACAGTGGTACCCACAGTGCAGGCAGTTGCACCTGCGACTACAGAGGTTATTACAGTATCGCTGTCAGAGTTTATGAGGCTGAAGCCTCCGGTCTTCACAGGCACCGATGTGGCCGAGGACCCACAGTCTTTCATTGATAGGATGACACGGATATGTCATTCACTTAGATGCGCAGATGCGAGATGGGTTGAGTTCGCGAGCTTTCGCCTGGAAGGTCTTCCGCAGAAATGGTGCGAATCAGTCGAGAATGGTAGAGCAGTAGGTCTTCCTCCTATGACCTGGACAGAGTTCGTGGCGCTATTCCTTGCCCGCTTTCTTCCCCTGAGATGCTAGAGCACGCAGGTTCGAGTCCTTACGTCAGACTCCGGAGATGTCAGTGGCAGAGTATGATGTCCTGTTCATCGAGCTATCAGTTTATGCTCCGTACCTAGTGGCTACCGAGGAGATGCGAGTTAAGAGATTTGTCCGAGGCTTGCTCAAACCACTGTTCCTTGCGATCAGCGCGCAGCATTACGAGACCTACGCAGCGGCAGTAGATGCAGCATTATTGGTTGAGGAGCACCTTGCTGAGACTTCGGCAGTCCCAGAGCCGAAGAGAGTTCGTGCAGATACGTCAGTGCAGAGACGGCCTTTTCGGTGTCGTGACAGGCACCTTGCAGGTGGCACAGATTCGAGGCGAGGCCGATTTTTTAGCTCCTATCCCCAGGAGGGTCAGCGACCATCATCTGGATGTTACCGTTGCGGGAGTTCTTATCATCGTGTGCGAGATTGTCCTGAGGTACCTCGAAGGGAGGCGGCAGCACCGCATGTTACATTACCACCTTCATCACCCCAGACGGCATTGCCGCTAGTACCTACTGTTACTCCGCGTCAGACGCATGCACAGAGAGGTCGTGGTCGCGGAGGATTTATTCATAGAGGACGAGGTGACCGAGGCAGAGGGCAGCCAGCGGCCGGCTGGGGACAGTTAGTTGTAGGTGGAGGACAGGCGCGAGTTTTTGCTTTGACGCATCAGGACGCGCAGGCGTCCAATGCGGCGGTCTCAGGTATCCTTCCTGTATGTTCGGTTGATGCACACGTGTTATTCGATCCCGGATCCACACACTCGTACGTATCCACACACTTTGTGCCGAGTTTGGGTAGAGAGTCCGGTTTGCTTGATCAGCCGCTTGTTGTGACTACTCCTGTGGGAGATTCGTTTGTTGCTAGGCACGTGTTCCGATCCTGTACCGTCCGTATTGGCGAGAGAGAGTTGTCGGTCGATTTGATCCTTCTTGAGATGCTGGACTTCGACGTTCTTTTGGGCATGGATTGGTTAGCCACGTGATATGCTTCTGTTGACTACCGTGAGAAGACAGTTCAATTTTGTTTTCCCGGCGAGTCGGTTGTTGTTGTGTTGGGGGACCGTGGTGTTACCCCTCACAGCGTGATTTCTTCTTTTTGTGCTGGACAGCTTTTGAGGAAGGGATGTCAGGGATTTCTCGCCAATGTTTGCGATACTAGAGCTACAGAGGTTCCGATGGATCAGGTTCCGGTTGTTAGCGAGTTCCCTGATGTGTTCCCTGACGAGCTTCCTGGGCTACCGCCCGAGCGTGATATTTCTTTCCGTATTGATTTGGTTCCTGGCGCGGGGCCTATTTCTGTACCGCCTTATCGGATGGCCCCGGCGGAAATTAGAGAATTGAAGGGTCAGTTGCAAGATTTGCTGGATAAGGGACTTATTCGACCCAGTGTTTCTCCTTAGGGTGCTCCAGTCCTGTTTGTCAAGAAGAAGGACGGCAGTTTGCGTCTGTGTATTGACTACCGCCAGCTGAACAGGGTGACAGTGCGGAACATTTATCCTTTGCCGCGCATCGACGATTTGTTCGACCAGCTTCAGGGGGAAGGATGCTTTTCGAGGATCGATTTGCGATCAGGCTACCATCAGCTGCGGGGTCGACAGGAGGACATTCCTATGACAACTTTCCGCACGCGCTATGGCCACTATGAGTTTTTGGTGATGTCGTTCGGACTCACCAACGCGCCAGCAGCATTTATGGACTTGATGAACCGTATTTTCCGGCCGTATCTTGATCTGTTCATCATAGTGTTCATTGACGATATCTTGGTGTATTCTTGGAGTAGAGAGGAGCACGAGCAGCACCTGCGGATTACACTGCAGACCTTGAGGGAGCATCAGCTTTTCGCCAAATTTTCAAAGTGTGCTTTCTAGCTAGACAGCGTAGACTTCTTGGGGCACGTGATTACACGAGATGGTATATGTGTAGACCCAAGGAAGATCGAGGCAGTTCGGAGTTGGCCTAGACCCACGTCAGTGACAGAGGTTCGCAGCTTTCTAGGGTTGGCAGGCTATTACAGGCGATTCGTGCAGGACTTCTCTCGTATTGCTATACCTTTGACCGGGTTGACCCAGAAGGGAGTTCGCTTCGATTGGACGGAGGAGTGTGAGCACAGTTTCCAGCAGCTACGGGCTCTACAGACTACGACACCAGTGCTATCATTGCCTTCAGGATCAGGCGGATTTGTGGTCTATTGTGATGCTTCACGAGTGGGATTAGGGTGTGTTTTGATGCAGCATGACAGGGTGATCGCATATGCTTCGCGGCAATTAAAGAAACATGAACAGAATTACCCCACTCATGATCTGGAGATGGCTGCAGTGGTCTTTGCACTTAAGCTCTGGCGACATTATCTGTATGGAGAGTCGTGCCAGATATTCACTGACCAAAAGAGCTTAAAGTATATATTTCAGCAGCGAGACCTGAACCTTAGACAGCGCCGATGGATGGAGTTAGTGAAGGACTACGATTGTAAGATCTTGTATCACCCGGGCAGGGCGAATGTAGTGGCGGATGCTTTGAGCAGGAGGCCCGGGGGTAGTCTATCTTGTTTGAGCGCAGTGCAGAGGCAGTCGTCGGCAGATTGGCAGATCTTATACGACAGCCGGGTACAGTTCGAGTTTACGCCGATCGGAGGACAGATTGCGCATGTTCGTGCACGCCCACAGTTGCTTGACCGTATACATGAGGCACAACACAGTGATGACCTCTGTTCAGAGATCAGGACACAGATGGGACAGGGCAGATTTTCCGAGTTTGTGATCGATGATCAGGGGATATTACGATTTGGGACTAGACTGTGCGTACCAGATGCTGAGGGATTGCGGCGTGAGATTCTTGAGGAGGCACATCGATCGGTATATAGTGTTCATCCCGGTTCAACCAAGATGTACCATGACTTGAGAGGTGTTTACTGGTGGGACAGAATGAAGAGAGACATCGCAGATTTCGTGTCGAGATGCCTGACTTGTCAGCAAGTCAAGGCTGAGCACCAGAGGCTCACGGGAGAGCTACAGCCGTTACCCATTCCGGAGTGGAAATGGGAACGGATATCTATGGACTTCATTGTGGGTCTACCCAGGACTAGTCGAGGGTATGACTCCATCTGGGTGATCGTGGATTGTTTGACGAAAGCGGCTCACTTCCTACTGGTGAAGACGACTTTCGGATTTGCTCAGTATGCCCAGATTTACATTGATGAGATTGTACGACTGCATGGAGTTCCGACATGTATCGTGTCCGATAGAGGCACCCAGTTTACCAGCCGGTTATGGCAGAGGCTTCAGGAGGCTTTGGGCACTCGCTTGAGTTTCAGCACAGCATTCCATCCGCAGACCGACGGACAGTCAGAGCGGACTATTCAGACTCTCGAGGACATGCTCAGAGCATGCGTATTAGACTTCGGAGGTAGCTGGGATCATCATTTGCCCTTAGTAGAGTTCTCCTACAACAACAACTACCAGGAGACCATTTAGATGGCACCGTTTGAGGCTCTTTATGGGAGGAGATGCAGATCGCCCACCTGTTGGACGGAGCTCAGTGAGAGCAGTATCTTAGGGCCGCAGATTGTGGAGGAGACGACCGCAAAGATCCAGTTGATTCGCGATAGGATGAGAGCAGCCCAGAGTAGGCAAAAGTCTCATACGGACCATCGTCGGCGCAGACTTGAGTTTTCTGTTGGTGATCATGTTTTCTTGAGGGTCTCCCCAATGAAAGGCGTGATGAGGTTTGGGAAGAAGGGGAAGCTTAGTCCAAGATATGTGGGCCCCTTCGAGATCCTCGAGCGTGTTGGTGCGGTTGCGTATCGATTAGCCCTTTCGCCCAGTTTTCCAGACGTGCACCCCGTATTTCACGTATCGATGCTCCGCAGATATCTTCATGATCTTTCACATGCGATTCAGCACCCGACGATCCGGGTTGAGCGCGACCTTTCCTATGCAGAGCAGCCGGTGATGATCTTGGATCGACAAGTGAAGAAATTGAGGTCGAAAGAAATACCGTCCGTCAAGGTACTTTGGCGTGGCCAGAGCGGCGAGGAGGTCACTTGGGAGACCGAGAGCGAGACGAGGAAGAGGTATCCCCATCTTTTTGAAGGTGCGTATAGTTAGATTTTTTAAATTCGGGGACCGAATTTCTTTAAGGGGGGTAGATTGTAACACTTTGAATTTCCGTTAGAATGTTTTTCGTGATAATTAGTAATTGTATGTGTTATTATTTTGTGTGCATAGGATTATTAGTTATTTTAGTCGTGTTAGCAAATTGGAAAATTTTCCTTTGTAGTGTACACTTAGCCATTTTTGAGACGTAGGTTAAAGTGTTAGCAAATTCTTTTGTTGCATGGTTGCTAACTTATCCCCACCATTTTAATCATATCATAACCCTTTTTATAATTCAAATCCTAATAAAATAGAAAATGAAGCATGGTGTTAGGTAGAAATTTGACTTTTGACCCCCCATTTCCCTTCTCTTCTCTCTCTCTTTCGCCATCTCAGAATTTCTGCAACTTTCCAGCAGAAAAACCTTGCTTTTCTTCATCTTTTCTTCTCCTTTTCATTTCCCTTTTAACCCCAAACAAACCCTACACAAATCAACACTTTTCCTTCACAAAACCATGGAAAAAGGGGCTTTTTGGGGTGTTTGAAGGCAAATCTGCACACTTGGTGCAAAAGCTGAGACTTTTGGTGTTTTATAAGGTTTTTCGAAGGTATTAACTCATGTTAGCACTCCTTTTCCTTAAACTTGTTGTATTCTTTAGCAAAAATCTCATTTTTGTGCATTTTTAGTGATATTAAAGGATATTTGTGATTCACATGTTAGATTAGGGTTTTGTTAGTTTGGTTAGCTCTATTATGTGTTATTAGAACTATTTTAGGCCAGGTTTGTTTCAGTTTGCACAGATATACCATAAAGTTCCATTTTAGTGCAAAAGTGTGGATTTTAACTTGATTTAAGGCTCTGTGGGATCTGCTACTATCCGAGATGTTTCAGAGCAAAACTAGATATTACTGTAGCATGTATGGGGGATATAGAGTGCACACACCAAACCTGGGAGCCCACCCCCCTGTAAGTCCACGTTGCCACCCCCGGTTCTTACGGGGAGGCGGAAACGGTATAAAAATCAAATTTTTAGGGCAAGAGGCAACATGGACTATGCATTGTCGGGATCGTTGTCTAAACTAAACTAGCTAATACACTAAAAGGGATTAGCTACTATGGAAGATGGTTATACCTAAACTTGAACTCCTTCTTCTTCAAACCTTGTAGAGGTTGATGGTTCTCTTTACGTCGCCTTCTCCCGTCGAAGATGGATCCACCTCGAAGGTTCGACTTTGGGCTCTTCCTCGATCTTTGAGTGAACTAGGGTTTCCGGTTTGCTAAACCTTCATCCTAGAATGAGTAGAGAGAGATTAGGGTTTGCTTTTCTTTCTAAAGAGAATGATTCTCAACACATGAGAAGGTTTCTCTTTTCAAGAGGAAGAAGAAGATGAAAATGAGGAGAGAGAGAGGTTATGATAGAATGAGCTCAATTATTTCTTTCTTGCAACCATATTGCAAAAGAAAATGAATTATCTAAATGATAATAATTGAAATAAGAATAGTTGATGGTAATTTTTGAATGACCACAACCATGCTTCATTTAATAAAAAGTAAGCATGAATCAAGGAAGACTTTTAAGGCATGAAAGTGGTCAATGGTCAACAAGTCAACCAAGGTCAACAAGTCAACAAAAACAACCATAACATAATTCTCATTTAATTATTATTATTAATAGATAATATATAAATCCATTAGGGTTTGGAAAATGAAGACTGTCAATTGTGCATACGCACCCGTTCCGAAACCCTAATGAAAAACCTCATTCTCCGCCTCAAGCAACTGTGCATACACACCTGCATTCTCGTTCCGAGGAACAAGAATACCAAGATATAAAAGCAACCCCAAAAACATATACCAGTATCTGGCTCAAACCAGAGCCTGCCAGTATAATCCGTCCGGACTCCAAACGTGCACAAGTGCGCGGATGAGAACGAACCCTGTCGCAAAACCATGCGACCTCTACTCTGTTTTGCCCAGAGGCGAATACCCTCTGTGTGGGACTCTAAAGACTCGACACTACGTTGGCAGTGGGTTTAACCACAGACCGCAAGCGGCACTAGCTGTGCGTAACGGTCCCCAGGTAGATGCCGACAAGAAGGCTGACGAGGTGAAACCCCATCTGAACTCCTACTGAGTCTGAATGTGACAGTCTCCGTACAGTCCGGTCTGTTCGTCTGATACATCGCATGGCGGGCCTAGGGGGCGGTAAACGTCAGTCCCCCAATAGCGGTACAAGTCGTGCCGGAGCGAAGCCCAAAACACCCTGAGATAACACTGGAAACCTACCAGTATATCTCGTTTGCCCTGGCCAGGGACTACTCGTGTAATGGCTCTCCTAGACACAGCGCGATGTCAACCCCCAATACCGGGAGAGACGAATCCTGTCTAACCGTCACTGCCTCCAAGTGCTTCGGGACTGCACCCAACTACCACCTGTTTGCACGACTCCTTTGAGCCGTGGTAGGGTAGTGATCAAAGTGCAGTGGGAACACACTCGAGGCGAAGTGCCAGTGTCAAGTCAGCGGACTAAGCTGTACTCATGTCACCTGGGAACTGATGACTGACGATAGGTATAATACCAACCTGTCAGTTCCCGACGAGTCCTGTCCAGTGTACTCGTAACCCAACGAGCACCCGTATACTATCTCCAGTACGACGTACTGATGGCTGTGGGACAGACCATCTCCCACACTGGGATGAGAAGCGCATACGCTAGTCTACTCCGGAGTATCGATGCCCTGTCTCGATAGTCCTGCGACTAGGGACCTGTATAAGGATGTGCTTATAGATTACCCAGCCCCCACTAGTGTGACTGCCATCACAACGCTGGTAATCAAGCAAAGATCCTAAGGGCTCCACTAATGCGTATAAGTGATATAGTAAAATAAACACAAGTACACATTGAAGTAGAGACAAACCAAGTAGCATACTACTATTTTGAGCAAGATTGTATATACAAGGTGAATATCCCAAGCATCCATTAAGTAATATACAAACTAGTATGATACAGTAATGGCCTCTAGGGCATATACACTAACAATCTCCCACTTGCACTAAGGCCATGTACTGGCGTATCGAAGACCTATCATCTCGATCAGCCGCTCGAACTGAGTCTGGGGCAGGGCCTTGGTGAATGGATCTGCAGTGTTGTCTTCTGAAGCTACTCTCCGAACCTCGATCTCCTTGCGATCCACGATCTCCCTGATCAGGTGATACCGCCTCAAGATGTGCCTGGATCTCTGATGGGACCTGGGTTCCTTCGCTAAAGCTATAGCCCCATTGTTGTCGCAATACAGAGGTATTGGATCAACAATGGACGGAACCACTTGAAGTTCTTTCAAGAACTTCCTCATCCAGACAGCTTCTTTTGCGGCATCAGATGCAGCGATGTATTCCGCTTCCATCGTCGAGTCTGCAACGGTTTCCTGTTTGGAACTCTTCCAACACACCGCCCCTCCATTGAGGGTAAAGACAAAGCCCGACATGGACTTGGAATCATCCTTGTCACTCTGGAAGCTGGAGTCAGCAAAGGCCTCGATCTGGAGGTCTTTTCCACCATACACCAAGAACATCTCCTTAGTCCTTCTCAGATACTTGAGAATGTTCTTTACTGCTATCCAGTGTTTCTCCCCAGGGTTTGACTGATACCGGCTTACCACACTCAGTGCATAAGCTACATCCGGTCTGGTACACAACATCGCATACATTATAGAGCCTACCGCAGAAGCGTAGGGTATAATAGACATGCGATCCCTCTCCAAATCAGTCTTGGGAGACATCTCTTTAGAGAGGGTGATCCCGTGACAAGCCGGTAGGTTACCGCGCTTGGAATCTTCCATACTGAATCTCTTCACTATGGTGTCGATGTACCTGGACTGAGAAAGTCCCAATATCCTCTTGGATCTATCACGATGGATCCGGATCCCCAGGATGTATGAGGCATCACCTAGGTCTTTCATGGAGAACCTGTGTGACAAGAACCCCTTGACAGATTGTAGCATAGGAATGTCATTTCCTATTAAGAGAATGTCATCCACGTATAAAACGAGGAATACTACAGTTCTCGCTACAAATCTACTATAGATGCATGGTTCATCTGGATTTTTGATAAAGCCAAATTCTTTGACCGTCTCATCAAAGCAGATGTTCCAACTCCGCGATGCCTGCTTTAGTCCATAGATGGACTTAAGCAACTTGCACACCTTTCCGCTGCTCCCACTCTGAATGAAGCCCTCTGGCTGGTCCATATAGACACACTCCTCTAAATTTCCATTTAGAAAAGCTGTCTTTACGTCCATTTGCCAGATCTCATAGTCGTGGAAGGCAGCGATGGCAAGAAGGATCCGAATGGATTTCAGCATGGCTACTGGAGAAAAGGTTTCGTCATAGTCCAAGCCAGGTCTTTGACGAAAACCCTTTGCTACCAGCCTAGCTTTATAGGTCTCAACCTGTCCATCTACACCAATCTTCCTTTTGAAGATCCACTTGCATCCTACGGGTTTTACCCCGTCTGGAGCAATGTCCAACGTCCATACCTTGTTGGTGTACATGGACTCCATTTCGGTCCGCATTGCATCCAGCCATTTCACTGAGTCAACGCTCTGAACGGCCTGCTGGAAGCTAGTAGGCTCATCATAATCTATGATGCAATCCTCTCTATCCCCGTCTATGAGAAAACCGTAGTATCTCTCGGGCGGATGAGACTGCCTACTACTTCTGCGGAGCGGCGTAGGAATGTCCTGTTCTGTTGAACCCTCTGGTTCCACCAAACTTTCAGTAACAGTCTGTGGTTCTGGAACTTCTTCCAGTTCTACTGTGCTCCCACTTATCTGGTTTTCCAAAAACTCAGTTTCCAAGAAGTAGGCATGACGAGAAACAAGAACTTTTTGTTCCTCTTCACAGTAGAAGAAATATCCTTTTGAGTTCTTTGGATACCCCACAAACTTGCACTGTACTGAGCGTGCCTCGAGCTTGTCCGCATGCTGCTTTTTGACAAAAGCCGGACATCCCCATGTCTTAATGTGCTTAAGATAGGGTTTCTTCCCACACCACATTTCATATGGTGTGGAAGGCACAGTCTTAGTCGGAACTCGGTTCAAAAGGTATGCGGCTGATTCTAGCGCATATCCCTAGAATGATCGTGGCAACTCAGCGTTACTCATCATGGACCGCACCATATCCAATAGGGTGCGGTTCCGTCTCTCCGATACACCGTTATGTTGCGGGGTGTATGGAGGAGTAAGCTGAGAGAGAATTCCGTTCTCTTTTAAATAGTCCAGGAACTCGGCACTTAAGTATTCTCCACCTCGATCCGATCTTAGAATCTTAATACTTTTGCCGGTTTGTTTCTCTACTTCATTCTTATACTCCTGGAATTTTCCAAAGGCTTCGGACTTATGTTTCATTAAGAAGACATAACCGTACCTTGAGAAGTCATCCGTAAAAGTAATGAAGTAAGAATGTCCGCTTCGGGTATGTGTAGACATTGGACCGCACACGTCACTGTGTACGAGTCCCAAGAGCTCGCTCGCTCTTTCTCCATGTCCAGTAAACGGAGTCTTTGTCATCTTTCCCTTGAGACAGGATTGACAAGTGGCATACGACTGATATTCGAACGCATTCAAATACCCTTCTGTATGTAACTTCGTCAACCTTCTCTCATTGATGTGACCCAATCTACAATGCCATAAGAAAGTCTGGTTTATTTCTGGAGACTTTCTTTTGTGTGTATTCTGGACATTAAAAATCTGTGGTTGGTTTAATACGTATATACCATTATTCAAAGTACCTGACCCAATCAAAACTTGATTAAGGCGAATGTTTACAACATTACTTACAAACGCAAATTCATAACCTTCTTTAGAAACTAAAGATACAGAAATGATATTACAAGTTGCGTTGGGTACAAAAAAGCAATTACGCAAAACCAAAACATGTCCATCTGACATTCCCAGGTGATAGTCCCCCACGGCTTTAGCATCCATGCTAGCTCCGTTTGCAACTCTGAGGGTCATGTCACCAGCTTTCAAAACACTACGGTTTCTCAACGCCTGCAAAGAATTACAGATATGAGATCCTGATCCGGTATCCAATACCCAGGAAGTAGAGTTTATAGAAAGACAGTTTTCAATAACATACACACCTGAAGCTGAAGCTGCAACCTGCTTCAATTCCTGTGTTCTGGCCTTCCAGGCCCTGCAATCATTTTTCCAGTGTCCTTTCTTATGACAAAAGAAGCATTCTTCCTTATCCACAAGCTTCCCAGCTATCTTTGTTGCTTTTCCTTTTCCCTTCGTATCCACTTTACTAACACCGCCCCTTGGTTTGGCGGGGGCTTTCTTCTTCTTTCCCTTGGCTTTCGCCTTGGACCTAGAAGAAGATGATCCTCCTACAAACAAAGTGGATGTTTCCCTACCTTTCTGTAGGGTGCCCTCTGCGCTCCTCAGCAGGTTGAGGAGCTCTGAAAGTTCAACCTCCTTTTCTTGTAGGTTGAAATTCATTATAAACTGGGCGTAAGTGGAAGGAAGGGACTGGAGAACTATATCCGTATATAGCTCACTCTCCAATGTGATCCCTAGGTCAGCGAGCTCCTCAATGTAGCCGATCATCTTTAGCACGTGCTCGGCTACTGATGATCCGGCGGCCATTCTTGTTGAAAACAACTTTTTCGACGCTTCGTATCTTGCGATACGTGATTGCTCTCCATACAGTTCTTTTGTATGAAGCAATATGGACTCCATGTCCATATTCTCATGCCTCCTCTGATGTTCGTTGTCCATCGAGGCAAGCAGGAGGCACTTGGCCTTCGCGCTATCAATCTCCCAAGTCTTGCGGATTTCCTTATCCGCGACGCTGGAAGTTGGACCAGGGACAGGGGGAGCTTTGGTGGTAAGAAGATACCCCAGCTTGTCATAAGTGATTGCTATCTTGACATTCCTGAGCCAATCTTTGTAGTTCGGCCCTGTCAGCTTGTTTTTATCTAGGAGTAACTTAAGTCCAGTCATGTTGATTGGTCGCTGCAATTAGGAGAGAGAAGAAGAAACACTCAGCATGATGCTCTTGCAAGTTTAGAGTGGTTTTTAATTTGTCTAAACAGGATGGCTCCCACTGTTTCTCGAATCCCTCCTCAAACCATAAAGGAAGAATTAGTCAGGATCAATCCCACCGTACAATACTTGCTTAACCGTTCGGCCAGGCTGGTGTCGGTACTTCGAGGGAGGTTTTCCAACGCTTTCGCGAAGTTCCTTAATTAAAGAACCTCTTTTCCCTGGGGGCGTAGCCCCGCTAACACCTTTCTAGGCACCTACTAGGTTTATAGCATTGATCGTTAAGTGAGAAATTTCCCGAGGAGTAGCATATACTCACAGTAGGATCGGGATCCAAATATCATTGCGTGACGAAACTGAAGGAATCCTACCAGAATCACCACACTCCAAATGGTATGCAAATCTAGCAAGTTTCAGTACTTATGAAACTCCCGATGTGGATTTTTGCCCCATGCTCTTATGACCTTGACTTTGGCCAACAAATCATAAGTCACATGTCAAGTTCTACCCGTCGTTCTCCAGGTTAATTTGAATCCACCCGTACCCACCCTTGACTTTGGCCAACAAGGCAGTACGACTGTTCCAAACCAACGCATCTATCTATGCTGCACATGAATACCCAATAGCTACCAATCACTATGCCTTGACTTTGGCCAACAAACACAGCTTGAATACTATTGACTATTCATGTGAAACGACGGAGGGCTACGGATGGTTTTGGCGAAACCGTGAACGTAGTGAACTTGATTTGGTCGATGGAACGAGATAGCTTTTAAAAAGGAGTGGCTCAAACTCCGCACTTAAAAGTTGGTTTTGAAAAGAACCGAGTGGTTTTTCGAAAGTGTTCCAACGACTTTAACTTGGTTTATTATCTTGCATTAGTTCTTTTAATGCGTGATATTCTTGCATTAGTACTTTTAATGCATCCCATCATTTAATCCTACCATTGCAGAAAACAACCAAAATATGACGTACGCTTATGCCATTCGCATTCGCCACTGGGCCCCGTCATCACTCGTTAGGTTACTTAACTAACGACAGAGCGGGGGCTGGGCTAGCGCGGCTGTAAAACATAAGCAACGCCTAAATAGAAAACAATGATAGACATTACAGATCACAGATGAATACATTGGATATACTAGCAATCCGCAATCCTTTCGAGCCTGAAACGAAAAGCGGATAACACGGTCGCGGTGAATAGCCAAATACCCCACCCAAGACCCCTACGGGTGCGGCAAACTACCCGCCAAGTACTCGGTAGTTTGTGCACCCCCTCCATGGGTCTATCCTAGGAGCAAAAACAGTAAAAAGAATTATACAATGACGGCTACAACCCCGACCCGGTTGTGCGGCCAAACAAATAATAATTATTACATCAATTTACATTTACAATGAATGAAAGAAAAAACAAAAGCTCATCTCACATCCAACCCCGGCTATTCACCCGCGACAGTCCAACACATTCATATACACATTCCAGCACATTACAGATCATGTACAACCCCGACTAATCGACCTATAGCGATTAGCCGACGTTCAATACATGCAAACATCACAGATATAACCAACATAGTCAAAGTGCAGTGAAGTTCGGAAAAATACGGAATTATAGGACCCCAAAAGGAAATTTCTTTTCTGGAAAATCTGGGCACATATAATATATCTCAAAAATCCCAAAACCAACACCTACAGACACTGCACGAAAAACGACGCGCAGAAGACGACAAAGCGCGGCGGTTCCGCGGCACGAGCCTACTCGTGCCGCGGATGCGCGGCTCTTTGAGCTCAACACTGGATCGTTTTTCATGGGTGTTTTTAGAAAACCCTGAGATGATTTTACAAATATAAATTTTTTCATTTTGAGCCCAAAAAATTTCAACAGAAACTCAGGTTTTTGAAAAATACGGTTTTTGGGTTTTTTACGGTTCCGAACTTCGTTACACTTAACTACCAAGCTAGTTTAAGTTTAGTTAGGCTCTGATACCACTGTAAGTCCACGTTGCCACCCCCGGTTCTTACGGGGAGGCGGAAACGGTATAAAAATCAAATTTTTAGGGCAAGAGGCAACATGGACTATGCATTGTCGGGATCGTTGTCTAAACTAAACTAGCTAATACACTAAAAGGGGTTAGCTACTATGGAAGATGGTTATACCTAAACTTGAACTCCTTCTTCTTCAAACCTTGTAGAGGTTGATGGTTCTCTTTACGTCGCCTTCTCCCGTCGAAGATGGATCCACCTCGAAGGTTCGACTTTGGGCTCTTCCTCGATCTTTGAGTGAACTAGGGTTTCCGGTTTGCTAAACCTTCATCCTAGAATGAGTAGAGAGAGATTAGGGTTTGCTTTTCTTTCTAAAGAGAATGATTCTCAACACATGAGAAGGTTTCTCTTTTCAAGAGGAAGAAGAAGATGAAAATGAGGAGAGAGAGAGGTTATGATAGAATGAGCTCAATTATTTCTTTCTTGCAACCATATTGCAAAAGAAAATGAATTATCTAAATGATAATAATTGAAATAAGAATAGTTGATGGTAATTTTTGAATGACCACAACCATGCTTCATTTAATAAAAAGTAAGCATGAATCAAGGAAGACTTTTAAGGCATGAAAGTGGTCAATGGTCAACAAGTCAACCAAGGTCAACAAGTCAACAAAAACAACCATAACATAATTCTCATTTAATTATTATTATTAATAGATAATATATAAATCCATTAGGGTTTGGAAAATGAAGACTGTCAATTGTGCATACGCACCCGTTCCGAAACCCTAATGAAAAACCTCATTCTCCGCCTCAAGCAACTGTGCATACACACCTGCATTCTCGTTCCGAGGAACAAGAATACCAAGATATAAAAGCAACCCCAAAAACATATACCAGTATCTGGCTCAAACCAGAGCCTGCCAGTATAATCCGTCCGGACTCCAAACGTGCACAAGTGCGCGGATGAGAACGAACCCTGTCGCAAAACCATGCGACCTCTACTCTGTTTTGCCCAGAGGCGAATACCCTCTGTGTGGGACTCTAAAGACTCGACACTACGTTGGCAGTGGGTTTAACCACAGACCGCAAGCGGCACTAGCTGTGCGTAACGGTCCCCAGGTAGATGCCGACAAGAAGGCTGACGAGGTGAAACCCCATCTGAACTCCTACTGAGTCTGAATGTGACAGTCTCCGTACAGTCCGGTCTGTTCGTCTGATACATCGCATGGCGGGCCTAGGGGGCGGTAAACGTCAGTCCCCCAATAGCGGTACAAGTCGTGCCGGAGCGAAGCCCAAAACACCCTGAGATAACACTGGAAACCTACCAGTATATCTCGTTTGCCCTGGCCAGGGACTACTCGTGTAATGGCTCTCCTAGACACAGCGCGATGTCAACCCCCAATACCGGGAGAGACGAATCCTGTCTAACCGTCACTGCCTCCAAGTGCTTCGGGACTGCACCCAACTACCACCTGTTTGCACGACTCCTTTGAGCCGTGGTAGGGTAGTGATCAAAGTGCAGTGGGAACACACTCGAGGCGAAGTGCCAGTGTCAAGTCAGCGGACTAAGCTGTACTCATGTCACCTGGGAACTGATGACTGACGATAGGTATAATACCAACCTGTCAGTTCCCGACGAGTCCTGTCCAGTGTACTCGTAACCCAACGAGCACCCGTATACTATCTCCAGTACGACGTACTGATGGCTGTGGGACAGACCATCTCCCACACTGGGATGAGAAGCGCATACGCTAGTCTACTCCGGAGTATCGATGCCCTGTCTCGATAGTCCTGCGACTAGGGACCTGTATAAGGATGTGCTTATAGATTACCCAGCCCCCACTAGTGTGACTGCCATCACAACGCTGGTAATCAAGCAAAGATCCTAAGGGCTCCACTAATGCGTATAAGTGATATAGTAAAATAAACACAAGTACACATTGAAGTAGAGACAAACCAAGTAGCATACTACTATTTTGAGCAAGATTGTATATACAAGGTGAATATCCCAAGCATCCATTAAGTAATATACAAACTAGTATGATACAGTAATGGCCTCTAGGGCATATACACTAACAATCCCTACCCAGGCCGCCGGAATATTCATTCTGTCCGCAATTTGCGGCCAGATGGGTGAGTTGGGATTTGGGGTTTGGGCCACTTGATTCTGCTGTTATGTGGGTTATTTTTGTATATATAGTTTTATAATATCATTTCTGTATCAAAATCTGGAGGTGAATACCTATTTTCCCGTATTTTAATCTTCGCGACATGCGTGATACGTGTGTATGGGTTTTGGGTTTCTGCGTATCGCGACGCATCGGAGTGGCTTCAGGCGCGTAATCACACGTTCTAGCGTATCGCGCACACGCGCGCTTGGTTCACGACACGAGTTACTAGTTCGGCTTTAATGTCGTGTTTGTGTGACTTCAAGCTTATGTATGATATATTGTGAAATTCTAGGTTCGCAGGTGTAGGGATCCTAGGCACACAAATGAGGTCTCATATGGCATCAACCATGCCAATTTCAAATTTTATAAGTGCCGAGAAACCCTAATACGGATCATTGACTAGAGATTAGGCGAAACATGCAACTAGTTAACAACTTAACTAAGTGAAAGAGACGACAACCTTTGTAGATCCGGTTCTCCACCTCCATAGCTCCGTGATGAAGTCCCTCTGCTGTACCCATCGGATCCCGGACTCTCACGGTGGTTTCATCGAAGAGATGATCGGGCTAGGTCGTCGACTTCGATGCCGAAGATGATCTACGTCGAGGCAACACAATATCAAACTCCAACTTCACCAAGTCATGAAACTTGTGAAGAAAACACCCTATACTACTTGGCAAGTGGTAAAGGATGAAGAAATAGGAAGTGGGTTCACTTTAGAATTGGATTTCTCACTCTTTTTCTCAAGTTACCATTAAAGGTTGCAAGCTTTCTTCTTTGTTGAAGAAGAAGAGGAAGAAGAAAAAGAATACGATTAGAATATTAAAAAAAAGGAAATAAAATGATACTTATCATATTTACAACCATGGTTAAGTGTAGAGAATTAACTAGGGTTTAGTTGAATGGTTAGGGTTAGGACATGAAGACAAAATGGTCACTTAGTCAAAGCTTCATGAAGCTTCAACAACAAAACAAACTAAGCCACCATTTCTTTTTTGCACAAAATGAATTAATGAATAAATAAATAAATGAATAAGTAAGTAAATCAAAACTCTAATCATTAACATAACCATGGTTTAATTCTTTACACAAACCCAAGTTTGCATGTATCATCAAACATGATACAAACAAGTGCACAAAAGTATATCACATATACAACTTGTGTATTTCAAGTAAGAAAATCCATTTAAAGTGAACCAATACTAGTTAATGCAAAGTAATATATCAAATATACAATTATGCATTAAATCATTAAATCAATACTTGATTTAACGATCCGGTCAGATCGCATATAACCGACTAATATCGAATATATCGGCTTATCGAATCAATCCTTGATTCTATAACTAGGTTATATCACATACAACCAATCGATACATTCAACGCGAGAATGTAATACGGTATCACATATACGCATTATTCTCGGTCCCGCACATATCTCATATGCGCTCCTATTTCGTTTCGCTTGAGCCAGGAAACCTCTGTGTAGGACTCTAAAGACTCGTCAATACGCCGGCAGCAGGTGATGATCATATCAAACACCCACAAGCCGCAAGCGGTCTGCTAAACGTAACGGCCACCCGGGTATTGAGCGATCAGAAGATCGACGAGCAAGCCCGCTCACACTCCTGGGAATCCAACCAGTAACACTTACCGTACAGTCCGGTCTGTTCGTCTGATATGTCGCATATCTCGCCTAGGGGTGGTAAACGTCAGACCCCAATAACTCGATAAGTCGTGTCGATATGAGGTCTATAACAGTTCGAGAAACTACTGGTAACACTTACCAGTAAATCTCAGCAACCCTGGCCAGGGATTTCCGGTTATAGCCAATAGAACACAGCGCAACATCAACTCCCTATACCGGGAGAGACGAATCCCCTCCTATCGCTCATTGCCTCCATGTGATTCGAGACTGTACCCAAAAACCACCATTTTGCACGCCTTCTTGGATGTGGTAAGATGGAAATCAAAGCACAGTGGGAATCACACAAGACTCTATGATGATCTGGGGTCTACAGACTAACCTGTACCAGCGTCTTCAGAGAACTGCCATCTGACGTAAGGTATAATACCATCTGGGAGTTCTCGGCAAGTCCGTCCAGTGTACCCAGTCTCCACTGAGCACCCGTATATCATCTCTGATGTCAAACACCAATGGATATGGGATCATCCACCGCCCATCTGTATGGGTCGAGAAGGTATACGCTAGTCTACTCTGGTATATCGATGCCCCGTCTCAATACACCCACGACTAGGGACCTTGAAGGATGTACTTATGGACTACCATGTCCCCACTAGTATGATCCGCATCATAGTCCAGGTAATAAAGTACACATCCTAAGGGCTTTACCAACATGTAACAGAGAGACAATCAGTGTACACGTTAAGATAAAGAGCAACCAGATAGCATACTATCATGTCGAGCAAGAAAGTCCTCCCTATATATGTCCCAGCATCCACTACAATATACATCCTATGTACAGTAATGGCCTCTAGGGCATACATATAACTAACAACCTCCCACTTGCACTAGGGCCATCAGTAGCAGTGGTTGCAGTATCTCATACTCAACCATCCCATAAAAGTCTCTCTCTGGGAAAAAGCCTTTGTGAGTGGATCCGCCGTGTTGTCCTCTGAGTCTACTCTCCTAACCTCGATCACCTTGGGGATCAGCCATCTCCATGATTAGGTGATACTGCCTTAGAATATGTCTGGATCACTGATGGGACAGACGTTCCTTGGCCAAAGCCACACTTCCATTGTCACACATTGGTAGGAACTAAGTTTATCTTATGAACTAATATACACCCAGACTTCCTCTTTGGTAGCATCTTAAGTAGCGATGCATCCAGCCTTTATCGTCTAATATGTCAAAGGTATCTAGTTTGGAACTCTTCCAACATACCGTCCCTTTTTCTGAGGGTAAAGACAATGCCTGTGACTGACTTTCAGTCATCCTTATCACCCTGGAACCCTTCCAGTGATTCTCCCCAGGACCAATTGATACCATCTCACTACAACTAGTGAGTATCCTAATATCCAATTAGATCTATCTCATATATCCAAAACCCAGGATTTAGTAGGTATCACTTTGATCCTTTTTGGAGAATCATTGTGATAAGCGGAGATTGACCGAGCGTAGCATATGAAACTCCTTCCCTATCAAGAGTATGTCATCCACGTACTCTACGAGGATCACTACCATACTCCCTACTACCTTTTTGTATATACAAGGTTCATCTACCATTTTGATGATGTCAAACTTTTTGACTAACACATCAAAACAGACGTTCCAACTCCGCGATGCCTGCTTTATCACATAAAACATCTTGCTCGCGTTTCTGCTGCTCCCACTTTCTACGAGGCCTTCTGGCTGTGTACTTATAGACGCACTCTTCTAAAACATCATTTAGAAAAGAAGTCATGGCACCCAACCGCCAGATATCGTAGTCATGGTATGTAGCCGTGGCAAGTAGGGTCTGGATGGACTTAAGCATAGCTACTGGAAAAGGTTTCATCATTCTCCATGCCTGGTCGATGACGAAAACCTTTAACAAGTCTAGCTTTGAAAGTCTCAACTTTTCCATCTACACCAAGTAATCTTCTCAAGATATACTTGCTCCTGATGGGGATTTAACCCTTCAGATAAAGCAACCAAAGTCCATACTTTGTTGGTGTATAAGGATTCTATCTCAGATCTCTAAGCATCTAGCCATTCTTATAGAGTCCCACTCCTGATGGCCAGCTCGAAACTAGTTGGGTCATCATCTCATGATGCAATCCTCGCTCCCACTGTCATAGAGAAACCGAAGCAACTCTCAAGTGGGTGAGGAACCCTACTAGATCGGCGGAGAGGCTGAGGTTCGTTGGTTACTATTGAATCCTTCGGTTCTACCAAATCATCAGCTGCAGTTTGTATAGCTGGAACATTTCCAGTTCTACATAATAGACCTTGCCTCGAGCTTGTCCGGATTTTGCTTTTAGACATAAGCCGGACAACCCCAAATCTTAACTAACTTAAGATATGGGCTCTTCCCTTTCCATATCACATATGAAGTGGTAGGCAACTGATTTGATCGGAACCCTATTCAATAGGTATGCAGCTTCTCAAGCGCATAACTCCCAAAAGGAAATATGTAACTCAGTAGTACTCATCATAGAGCACACCTTATCATATAGGGTGTGATTGCTCCGCCCCGATACAACGCTGTGCTGTGGTGTATTCGGAGGAGTAATGCTGAGAGAGAATCTCATTCTCCTTTAGAATAGTCCAGTAATTCCATGCACAAGTATTCCCTGATCTCATCATAGGACATAATTCTTATACCCGTATTTTGGTTCTCTACTTCTAACTTATATTCTGTGAATATCTCAAAAGGTTCGGACTTGTGTTTCAACAGGAACATTGTTAGTGTATATGCCCTAGAGGCCATTACTGTATCATACTAGTTTGTATATTACTTAATGGAAGCTTGGGATATTCACAGTTGTATATACAATCTTGCTCAAAATGGTAGTATGCTACTTGGTTTGTTTCTACTTTAATGTGTACATGTGTTTCTTTTAGCATATTATCTATACACATTAGTAGAGACCTTAGGATCTTTGCTTGATTACCAGCGTTATGATGGCAGTCACACTCGTGGGGGCTGGGTAATCTACAAGCACATCCTTATACACGTCCCTAGTCGTGGGATTATCGAGACAGGGCATCGATACTCCGGAGTAGACTAGCGTATGCGCTTCTCATCCCAGTGCGGGAGGCGGTCTGTCCCACAGCCGTCAGTACGTCGTACTTGAGATAGTATGCGGGTGCTCGTTAGGCTACGAGTACACTGGACAGGACTCGTTGGGAACTGATTGTTGGTATTATACCTATCGCTAGTTATCAGTTCCCAGGTGACATGAGTACAGCTTAGTCCGCTGACTTGACACTGTCACTTAGCCTCAAGTGTGTTCCCACTGTACTTTGACTACTACCCTACCACGGCTCAAAGGAGTCGTGAAAACAGGTAGTAGTTGGGTGCAGTCCCGAAGCACTTGGAGGAAGTGACGGTTAGAGATGATTCGTCTCTCCCGGTATTGGGGGTTGACATCGCGCTGTGTCTAGGAGAGCCATTACACGAGTAGTCCCTGGCCAGGGCAAGCGAGATATACTGGTAGGTTTCCAGTGTTATCTCAGGGTGTTCTGGGCTTCACTCCGACACGAATTGTACCGTTATTAGGGGACTGACATTTACCGCCCCCCTAGGCCCGCCATGCGATATATAAGACGAACAGACCGGACTGTACGGAGACTGTCACATTCAGGCTCAGTAGGAGTTTAGATGGGGTTCACCTCGTCAGTCTTCTTATCGGCATCTACCTGGGGACCGTTACGTACAGCTAGTGCCTCTTGCGGTCTGTGGTTAAACCCACTGCCAGCGTAGTGTTGAGTCTTTAGAGTCCCACACAGAGGGCTATTCGCCTTAGGGCAAAATGAGTAGAGGTCGCATGGTTTTGCGACAGGGTTCGTTCACATCCGCGCACTTGTGCACGTTTGTTGTCCGGACAGCTTATACTTGCGGGCTTTGGTTTAAGCCAGATCCTAGTATATGTTTTGGGGTTACTTTTATCTCATAGTATTCATGTTCCTCGGAATACGAATGCGGGTGTGTATGCACAGATGATTGAGGCGGAGGAAGAGGATTTTCATTAGGGTTTCGGAACGGGTGTGTATGCACAGTTGACAGTCGTCTTTTTCCAAACCCTAATGAATTTGTGATTTATCAATTAATAATATTAATAAAATGAAAATGTGTCATGGTTGGATTTGTTGACTTGTTGACCAAGGTTGACTAGTTGACTAGGTTTGAAATTTTGACCATCATCATTACCTTTTTAGATGCTCTTTGATCTTTGCAAAATCATTTATGGTGATATGATAATGGTCTATTCAAACTAACCATCACCTTTTCATTTTTGATTAATATTATTTTTGATAAATCACTTATATTTTGTTATGGTTGAAAAACCATTTTTCATTCTTTCATATTCACTCTCTCTCCTCTCTTCTTCTTCCTCCTCCTGTAGTTCAAGGAGATCCATTCTCATGTGTTGAGAAACCTCTCCTTGAGATAAAAATACTCTAAACCACTCTCTACTCACTCTAGGGTTGAAGGTCTAGCAAGCCAAAGACCTTAGTTCTCTTAAAGTTCGAGAAAGGAGCCTAAGGTTGAACCCTCAGGTGGATCCATCTTTGACGAAAGAAGGCGACGAGGAAAGCACCATCCAACCTCTACAAAGGTTTCAAGAAGAAGGAGTTCAAGTGAGGTATACCATCTTTTCCGAGTAGCTAACTCTCTTTAGCTTGGTAGCTAGTTTTGTTTAGTAAAGATCCCGACTTTTGTTAGTCCATGTTGCCTAGTGCACTAAAAATTTGATTTTTATACCGTTTCCGCCTCCCCACAAGAAGTAGGGTTGGCAACGTGGACTTACAGTGGTATCAGAGCATAACTAAATATAAACTAGCTAGGTAGTAAAGTGTATAGAAGTTCGATCTGAAAAATTGCAAAACTACAACATGCAAAACCCTAAGTTTCTGTTAAAATTTTTTCTGCTCTAAAAATAAAAAGACATACTCCAAAAATCATCTCAGGGTTTTGTCAAGAAGCCCACCAAAAACGGTCGAGTGATCCCTTCAAAGCGCCGCGGTTCCGCGGCAATGGGTATACTTTTGCCGCGGAACCGCCGCCGTTTTGACTCGGTTCATGACCGAGTTTGGTGCAGTGTTTTTAGGTTGTGGTTTTGGGATTTTTAAGATGGTTTATTTCAGCCCAGATTTTCCAGAAAAGAAATTTGTATTTGGGGGCCTATAAATCCGTATTTTTGATCGAACTTCAATATACTTTGACTAATCGGTTATATCTGTGATGTTTTTATGTATTGAACGTCGGCTAATCGCTATATGTCGATTAGTGGGGGTTATACATATCTGTGATCTGTGTTTGATGATGGTATGTGTATATGAATGCGTTGGATTGTCGCGGGTGAATAGCCGGGGTGGATGTGAGATGAGTGTTTCTTTTTCTTTCATTCATGTAATATGTAAATTGATGTAATAATATTTGTATGGCCGCACAACCGGGTCGGGGTTGTAGCCGTCATTGTATAATTCTTTTTACTGTTTTTGCTCCTAGGATAGACCCATGGAGGGGGTGCACAAACTACCGGGTATCTCGAAGTGCCGAGTGGCCTACTCACGGAGTTGAGGGAGGTTGCTTCACTTCGGGTACTTGGCGGGTAGTTTGCCGCACCCGTAGGGGTCTTGGGTGGGGTATTGGCTATTCACCGCAACCGTGTAATCCGCTTTTCGTTGCAGGCTCGAACGGATTGCGGATTCCTAGTATATCCAATGTATTCATCTGTGATCTGTAATGTCTATCATTGCTATATATTTATATATAATAACTATTTAGGCGTTGCTTATGTTTTACAGCCGCGCTAGCCCAGCCCCCGCTCTGTCGTTAGTTAAGTTAACCTAACGGGTGATGACGGGGCCCCGTGGCGAATGCGAATGGCATAAGCGTACGTCATATTTTGGTTGTTTTCTGCAATGGTAGGATTAAATGATGGGACGCATTAAAAGAACTAACGCAAGAAAAAAGAATAAACCATGTTAAAGTCGTTGGAACACTTTAAAAACCACTCGGTTCTTTTTAAAAACTAAACTTTTAAATGCGGAGATTGAGCCACTCCTTTTAAAAGCTATCTCGTTCCATCGATTATATCAAGTTCACTACGTTCACGGTTTAGCCAAAATCATTCGTAGCCCTCCGTCATTTCACATGAATAGTCAATGGTATTCAAGCTATGTATGTTGGCCAAAGTCAAGGCATAGTGATTGGTGGCTATAGGGTATTCATGTGCAGCATAGATAGATGCGTTGATTTGGAACAGTCGTACTGCCATTTTGGCCAAAGTCAAGGGTAGGTACGGGTGGGTTCAAATTAACCTGGAGAACGACGGGTAGAACTTGACATGCGACTTATGATATTTTGGCCAAAGTCAAGGTCATAAGAGCATGGGGCAAAAATCACATCGGGAGTTTCATAAGTACTGAAACTTGCTGGCGTTGCATACCATTTGGAGTGTGATAATTCTGGTAGAATTCCTTCAGTTTTGTCACGCGATGATATTTGGATCCCGATCCTACTGTGAGTATATGCTACTCCTCGGGAAATTTATCACTAAACGATCAATGCTATAAACCTAGTAGGTGTCTAGAAAGGTGTTAGCGGGGCTACGCCCCCAGGGAAAAGAGGTTCTTAAATTAAGGAACTTCGCGAAAGTGTTGGAAAACCTCCCTCGAAGTACCGACACTGGCCTGGCTGAACGGTTAAGCAAGTATTGTACGGTGGGATTGATCCCGACTAATTCTTCCTTTATGGTTTGAGGAGGGATTCGAGAGACAGTGGGAGCCATCCTGTTTAGACAAACTAAAAACCACTCTAAACTTGCAAAAGTATCATGCTGAGTGTTTCTTTTCTCTTTCCTAATTGCAGCGACCATTCAAGATGACCAGACTTAAGTTATTACTAGATAAAAACATACTGACAGGGCCAAACTACAAAGATTGGCTCAGGAATGTCAAGATGGCAATCACTTATGACAAGATGGGGTATCTTCTTACCACCAAAGCTCCCCCTGTCCCAGGTCCCAAAACCAGTGTCGTAGATAAGGAAATCTATAAGACCTGGGAACTATACTGCGCGAAGGCCAAGTGCCTCGTGCTTTCCTCGATGGACAACGAACATCAGAGGAGGCATGAGAATATGGACCTTGAATCCATATTTCTCCATACAAAAGAACTGTACGGAGAGCAATCTCATATCGCAACATACGAAGTGTCACGACCCGCAGGGTACGGAACGTGACTGGCACTTAAGTTTACGAAACGTCTAAAGACGTCCGTAAAATAAGTAAGCCAAAGCCCAGAAAACAAAACCAATTAAGCAAAAGAGTGAAGAAAACCCAAACATTTGAAAGCAAGTTTATCAAGTAAGTCATATAAAACCCCTTTTAAAAACAATGCTAATTTTTCCGAAAATTTCGGCAGAGTCTCCTTTGTAAATACTGGCCCCCAAAAATGGGTACAACAAGAATATATGTAAAACCAACAAATAGGGCATCCCCAAGCGGGAGCTAGCTCTTCGCCATAAGGCGGTCACAAATCCCACGCAATATAAATGACAACAAGCATAATAATCATAAGGAAGCATGAAAAAAAGTAGCATGTCGGCTCAAGTAAGCTCGACCCCAAAATACAGCATAAAATCCACAAACCTCACAGTCTCATCTCTAGGTCAATATACAATAATCTGGTAGAAACAGTAGATGGAGTACACTAGATACAAAGAATATACAAGTGGTACAAAATAATAACATAACCCACCTATGAGCAAATCTCGAGCTCAAGCAAAAGAGGCAAAAGACAAGTGCGCCCGCCGCTACTGAACTGACGGAGCGGACCTGCAAAAGACTGTGGCACAACGGGGGTGAGTTGCCAACTCGTGAGTAATAATTAACATCTACAAAGGCTATCGTATGCATGCACACAAGCATCCTAGCATCTATAATACAGGTATGACTGGATGCACTAACAGGTGTGTATACAACATCAGTGTACGAACATGTATGCAACATGAATATCTGAGGTCTCAATATGTATATATAAGAAATATTTTATCTCTTTTTTTTTTTGAAACTCTTTTAGAATGCCAGCATAATGTCAATGAATCGACGAAAATCAGTGTCCAGCAACGACACCCAAAAGCTGTCTCAAATCTCATAAATCCATGTCATAGTGTCTCTGGCCTCAGCCATCCGGCTGACCCATCTCAATATCAATATATCATCCTCTCGCGGCCTCGGTCGGTATCCTCTGGATATCCGCCGTGCCCAATGAAGTCACCGGTAGGTAATCCGTCCCCTGCCAGGCTCAACGTCATCACCACATTCCTCTTGCCCCGGGGTACCTTACCGGGCCCACCATGTACCCGTGCCGGTTCCTCCACTCCTCGACACGGATTTCCAAATCCACAGCAAACTCATGGTGGACGACACTTACATCACTAGAAAACCGCAATTTACATATTTTAAAAATATAATAAGTTTAGAAATTTTGCGGCTTTCCCCCGAAATCCAGCAATATCATAAAATCTCAAGAAATCCTCATAAGTGCATATATCAATGATAATGAATGCGTATGATATCAATAATCAAGTTGCGATGTGTGATTAATGTATTAAGCATGAACAATTAATATGATGAAGTACATGCACATGAATAGCAATACTACGGTTTCATTTTTAAGGAATTAAAGGCAATAGTACCAGTTTAAGTATCAATTAGTAAAAGGTTTCAATTTAAAAGTTATCTAGTGTGGTGGCATGGCAATTACCAGGGTGTGTGTGTAAACATGAATAGTGCTCGTGCTGCATATAAAAACCTGGTAATGGTGTATGTGTCCTACAATTGAGTTTGCGTATATGGATATAACATATTGATCTAATTGCAGCAATTATCATGCCAGTATTATTATTCTAATGTCACAAGTGATTATCCAATTTACTATTTTCTAGTTTACTAAATCTATCGGGCGACTTGCGCCATCCAAACGATCGTCCCCCGTAGATGTTAAATCTACTCACTGGGATCCCTGGCTAGCTGTGTCCAATCACCGCCTTTCCCTTTCGCGCCGCGTCTGACGTTTCCGCGACCGAACCTGGAATTTACATCAATACCAAATATAAGGTTACATATCAAGAACGACGCAAAACCCCAAAGAAACTACTAAAGTTCGCTAGCTAGGTACAACGTGCACAAAGTGCGCGGACACACGCGAAAATCGCAAAAACTGCCGAAAAACGCCGATTTGGTCGCCCGGCAAAACTAAAACCCGACTACCCAAAAACCGCACTCACGCATCCTAAAAGTCGCAGGACAAGTCATTACAATCATCAAGATATCAAAAATAATTCATCACATAACTTTTATAAAAATCTAGTAAGCAGAAATTGCAATTTGATGCAAATATCGACAATTTAGCGACAAAGTCAACACCACCCAACACCAACATCCAAACTAACCAAATAGCTAGCCAATACACTAATTTTAAACCATCAACTATGCTTAAAAAACCTAATTTCCATAAACAAAACCTTCTCTTGATTTTTGTAATTAGCAAACATAAACCAAACTATATATGAAAAACCTTAATTTAACACTAGATTTTAGCCTAATAAGCAAGTTAACCACTTAGATTAAGGTTAGCAAAACACTAGATAGCAAATTAGGTTTAATCAATTAAATAATGCTTTCTAAAACTTAATCCACTCACTAATCAAGCTTCACAAACCAAGTCCATATAAAAACCCTCTCTTGAAAATCCTAAAAAGCAATTTCACACTTCTAAATTTAATCAAATTAGCATAATTGAAAACTACATCAACAAGATAACTATATGGATTAGTTAATTAACCACTAGATTAACTATAAAACAATCTAATTAAGTATTATGGCTTCAAAACCCTAGTTAGATTTTTCAAGCAAAAACCTAAGAAAACTAGATTAAACTACACTAAATTAACACTAAACCATACAACATAAGAAACTTAAACAAAAGAATTTAACATGATAGAAATTATACCTCTTGATCTATGGATCAAGCAAGAAAATTTTGCTCCAATTGATGGCCTCAAGCACCAAGATCCAAGTTAGAATGGCTAAGGAAAATGATAGCATAAGGATTTGTTTGGATTTTTGAATAAATCATGGATTTTGATGTGGTTTTTTGAAGAAAATGAAGGAAAATGAAAAGAAAAGAGAGGAAGAAGAGGGTGTGCAGGATTTTCGGCCAGAGGAGGGATGGGGGAGGGTGTGGGCAAGTGGGGAAAGTCAAGGGTCAAGTTCCAAAGTCAAATGTATCATACTTTATCCATTTTAATTAAAATAAATCCAAAAAACCCCTTAAATCAACTCAAGAAAGCAACTAAAGAAAAGAGATCAGAATTTTCTGGACTTGGTCAGGGTTGGGCTGTCCTAGGGCTTAGGGAAAAGAGAGAGGGGTTTTACAAAAGAAATTTTATGCAAAAAGGCCCCCTACAACTCAAAAATTGCAAGTTTTAGCTCAAAATTCAATAAATTCGTTTCATAACATAAAAATTTGCTAAAAATCAAAATAAATTACTAAAAATTCATGTTATCACTAGATTATAATTATCATAATTTTAGAGATTAAAATTAGGCCGGAAAAATTTGTATTTATCGCTTATTTAATGTATTTTCTTACCGGCTTAAAATAATATTAAAAATTGAAAAATAGGGAAAAAATTTTAAATGACCAAAATTTCATAATTAACTCATTAGCTACTAAAAACAAGTAATTACCTATCCATTTAAGGAATAATTAGCCCTAAACTGCAAAATATCGAGAAAGACGGTTTTCGGAAAAATACCGAATTTTCACCGAATTTCAGGAAAACACCAAAACGACTTTTCAAGACGCTACAATCTTCTCCCCTTAAAGAAATTCGGTCCCCGAATTTAAAAATATAGCTACGCGTACCTTCGAAGAGATGGGGATATTTCTTCCTCATCTCGCCCTCGGTCTCCCAGGTAACCTTCTCGCTGCTCGGGCTACGCCAAAGGACCTTGACGGTTGGTATAATCTTCGACCTCAACTTCTTCACCTGCCGATCCAGGATGGCCACCGGCTGCTCTGCAAAAGAAAGGTCGCGCTCTAGCTGGACTGTCGGGTGCTGAATCGCATGCGAAGGGTCGTGAAGGTACTTGCGGAGCATCGAAACATGGAAGACGGGGTGAACATCGGGAAAGCTGGGAGGAAGAGCCAAACGATATGCAACAGCGCCGACACGCTCAAGGATCTCGAAGGGACCTACGAATCTAGGGCTAAGCTTCCCCTTTCGCCCAAAACGCATCACGCCCTTCATCGGAGAGACCCTCCGAAAAACATGGTCGCCAACTGCGAACTCTAATCTGTGACGGCGCCTGTCAGCATACGATTTCTGCCTGCTCTGAGCCGCTCTCATCCGGTCTCGGATCAACTGTATCTTTGCTGTCGTCTCCTCAACAAGCTGCGGCCCCAAAATGCTGCTCTCGCTGAGCTCTGTCCAACAAACGGGCGATCTGTATCTCCTCCCATACAATGCCTCGAAAGGTGCCATCTGAATAGTATCCTGGAAGCTGTTGTTGTAGGAGAACCCCACTAGAGGTAAATGACGATCCCAGCTACCACCAAAGTCTAAAACGCACGCTCTGAGCATGTCCTCGAGAGTCTGAATGGTCCGCTCTGACTGTCCGTCGGTCTGCGGATGAAACGCTGTGCTGAAGCTCAAACGAGTGCCCAAAGCCTCCTGAAGTCTCTGCCAAAGTCGGCTGGTGAACTGAGTGCCTCGATCTGACACGATACAAGTCGGTACGCCATGTAGTCGCACGATCTCGTCAATATAGAGCTGAGCATACTGAGCGAAGCTGAAAGTCGTCTTCACTGGCAGGAAGTGAGCCGCTTTCGTCAATCTATCCACGATCACCCAGATGGAGTCGTACCCTCGACTGGTCCTGGGTAGACCCACAACGAAGTCCATCGAAATATGTTCCCATTTCCACTCCGGAATGGGTAACGGCTGTAGCTCTCCTGTGGGCCTCTGGTGCTCGGCCTTGACTTGCTGACAAGTTAGGCATCTCGAAACGAACTCCGCAATGTCCCTCTTCATCCCGTCCCACCAGTAGGTCTCTCTCATATCATGGTACATCTTGGTGGAACCGGGGTGGACACTATACACTGATCGGTGTGCCTCCTCAAGAATGTCGCGCCGCAATCCATCAGCATCTGGTACGCACAGTCTAGATCCATATCGTAAAATCCCCTGATCATCAACCACGAACTCGGAAAATCTGCCCTGTCCCATCTGTGCCATGATCTCTGAGCAACGGTCGTCACTGCGCTGTGCCTCATATATACGGTCAAGCAACTGTGGGCGTGCACGAACATGCGCGAGTTGTCCCCCTGTCTGAGTGAACTCGAACTCAACTCGGCTGTCGCATAACATCTGCCAATCTGCTGACGACTGCCTCTGAACTGCGCGCAAAAAGGATAGACTACCCCCGGGCCTCCTACTCAACGCATCTGCCACCACATTTGCCTTGCCGGGGTGATATAAGATCTCGTAGTCGTAGTCTTTCACCAACTCCATCCAACGACGCTGTCTGAGGTTCAGGTCTCGCTGCTGAAATATGTACTTTAAGCTCTTGTGATCGGTGAATATCTGACACGACTCGCCGTAAAGGTAATGTCGCCAAATCTTCAGTGCAAAGACCACTGCAGTCATCTCCAAATCATGAGTGGGGTAGTTCTGTTCATGCTTCTTCAACTGCCGAGAAGCATAAGCGATCACCCGGCCACGCTGCATCAACACGCATCCTAATCCCACTCGCGAAGCATCACAGTAGACAACAAATCCGCCTGATCCCGAAGGCAAAGATAATACCGGCGCCGTAGTCAAACAAGTCCGTAGCTGCTGAAAACTGCGCTCGCACTCCTCTGTCCAGACGAAAGGAACTCCCTTCCGGGTCAAACCGGTCAAAGGTGCAGCTATACGGGAGAAGTCCTGAACAAAACGCCTGTAGTAGCCCGCCAAGCCTAGAAAACTACGGATCTCAGTAACCGATGTAGGTCGGGGCCACTGCTGAACAGCCTCAATCTTCTTCGGGTCCACACAAATGCCGTCTCTCGTAACCACGTGACCCAAGAATCCGACGCTGTCCAGCCAGAAAGCACACTTGGAGAACTTTGCGAACAGCTGGTGCTCCCTCAGAGTCTGTAATGTAATCCGCAAGTGCTGCTCGTGCTCCTCTCTGCTCCGGGAGTACACCAAGATATCGTCGATAAACACGATGATGAACAAGTCAAGATACGGCCTGAATGTACGGTTCATCAAATCCATGAATGCTGCTGGGGCGTTGGTGAGTCCGAACGACATCACCAAAAACTCGTAGTGGCCGTAGCGTGTACGGAAAGCTGTCCTCGGTATATCCTCCTGTCGAACTCGCAGCTGATGGTATCCTGATCGCAAGTCGATCCTCGAAAAATACCCCGCGCCCTGAAGCTGGTCGAACAAATCATCAATGCGCGGCAACGGATATCTGTTCCGAATGGTAACTTTGTTCAGCTGGCGGTAGTCGATACATAAGCGCAAACTTCCATCCTTCTTCTTGACAAACAGGACCGGAGCACCCCACGGAGAAACACTCGGTCGAATAAGCCCCTTATCCAACAAATCCTGCAACTGATCCTTCAGCTCTCGAAGCTCTGCCGGGGCCATCCGATAAGGCGGTATAGAAATAGGCCCCGAACCGGGAATCAAATCAATGCAGAACTCAACATCGCGCTCAGGCGGTAGCCCAGGTAGCTCATCAGGGAAAACATCAGGGAACTCACAAACTACCGGGACCCGGTCCAACGGAACCTCTGCAGCTCGAGTATCACAAACAAACGCTAAGAATCCCTGACATCCCTTCCGCAAGAGCTGACCAGCGCGAAGAGACGAAATTAAGCTGGGAAGGGTGACACTGCGGTCTCCCTGAAAAGCAAGCACTGGCTCTCCCGGAAAGCTAAATCTGACTGCCTTCTCACGGCAGTCCACCGAAGCATAACAAGTGGCTAGCCAATCCATGCCCAGAAGCACATCAAAGTCCAACATATCGAGGAGTATCAAATCAACTGATGAATCCCTCTCCCCGATACGAACGGAACACAAACAAAATACAAACCGAGCGACAAACGACTCGCCTACCGGAGTAACAACAACAAGCGGCTGATCTAACGACGACGACTCACGGCCCAACATCGGTGCAAAGTGTGTAGAGACGTACGAATGTGTGGAACCTGGGTCGAATAATACCCGTGCGTCGAAAGAACAAACTGGCAAAGTACCTGTCACAACGGCATTGGATGCCTGCGCATCCTGCGGTGTCAAAGCAAAAACTCGGGCCTGTCCTCCACCGATAGCGGGCTGACCTCGACCTCGGCCTCTGCCTCCTCGTCCTCTCTGAACAGGACCACCGCGTCCACGGCCTCTCGGTGCACCTAACTGGCGTGGAGCATCGCCTGGGGTAGGAAGTAGGGCTCTCTGAGGAGGGGGTGGTGATGGTGGTAGGGTCACATGCGGAACTGTCGCTGCTCCCTGTCGTCTCACCGGACAGTCCCTGACAAGATGGTGCAAACTCCCGCACCCAAAACATCCTGGTGACTGCTGCTGCCCCTGGGGATAAGAACCATATAACTTTCCCCGCCCAAATCCTCTACCAGGCCTATCTCTCGGAAAGAATCTGGCGCGCTGCCTCTGAGGCGGTACATCGGTACGCATCCTCTTCGGCCCAGAAACGGCCGAAGTCTGTGATATGCGTGCCTCCACCCGCAATGCCGTATCCCTAGCCGCTGAATAAGTGTCGTAGTGCTGGGCGCCAATGGAAAGATATAGCTGGGCATCAAGTCCCTGTACGAACCTCTTCACCATCTTCTCCTCGGTATCCACCAAATACTGAGCATATCGGGATAACTGTGTAAACTGGATATCATACTCAGACACTGTCATCCCAGGTGTCTTGACTAAGGCCTCGAAGCTACGAGCTCTGGCGTCACGAACGCTCTCTGGAAGGAAACGGGCTAGAAAGACCGCTGTAAACTCGGCCCAAGTCATAGGCGGTAGATCTGCAGCTCGACCTCTCAAGCCTGACTCCCACCATGTCTGCGCGAGACCCTCTAGTCGGAAACTCGCAAGCTCTACCCATCGACCATCCGAACATCTCAGCGAACGGCAGATCCTGGCTAAACTGTCAAGGAACGTCTGTGGGTCCTCCGCTGCCTCGGTGCCGGTGAATACTGGAGGTCTCAGCCTCATGAAGTCCTGTAGTGAAACCGGAATGGCCACGATGGTAGTAGTAGGAGCAGGTATCATGGTCGTCTGTGATGTAGTAGGTACGTCATCCGGCCTCGGTGTACGACTGGCTGCAACTAGGGATCCTACCATCTGACGTAGCTCCTGCATGCCTCCCATCATCTGTCGCAACTCCTCCATACCGGTCTCGAGCCTATCCATACGGCCTGGGGAAGGTGGATCGGTCTTTCCCTGTGGCGTAGGCATACCACCCTGCTCAGTCCTAGTCTCGGACGAGCCAGCTCGAATCTCGTCTCTGGCGGCAGCCCTCTGTGCCCTCGTAGCCTTCGGCGGCATAGTGGCAATTACAGGAAAACGGATAGTAAGGACAGTGCAATAGGATCATAGGATACACGGAATTGAAGAAGGAATTTTCCAAGCAAGTATATCCTAAAGTCACTTAGGCGGGGTACCGTATCGTAAGTATGCCGCGGACATACGCACGCTACGTTACCCTGCTTAAGTCACTTACTCCATCTACCAAGGGTCATCCTACACTCACAAAGGTAAAACCTATCGCTCTGATACCAACTTTGTCACGACCCGCAGGGTACGGAACGTGACTGGCACTTAAGTTTACGAAACGTCTAAAGACGTCCGTAAAATAAGTAAGCCAAAGCCCAGAAAACAAAACCAATTAAGCAAAAGAGTGAAGAAAACCCAAACATTTGAAAGCAAGTTTATCAAGTAAGTCATATAAAACCCCTTTTAAAAACAATGCTAATTTTTCCGAAAATTTCGGCAGAGTCTCCTTTGTAAATACTGGCCCCCAAAAATGGGTACAACAAGAATATATGTAAAACCAACAAATAGGGCATCCCCAAGCGGGAGCTAGCTCTTCGCCATAAGACGGTCACAAATCCCACGCAATATAAATGACAACAAGCATAATAATCATAAGGAAGCATGAAAAAAAGTAGCATGTCGGCTCAAGTAAGCTCGACCCCAAAATACAGCATAAAATCCACAAACCTCACAGTCTCATCTCTAGGTCAATATACAATAATCTGGTAGAAACAGTAGATGGAGTACACTAGATACAAAGAATATACAAGTGGTACAAAATAATAACATAACCCACCTATGAGCAAATCTCGAGCTCAAGCAAAAGAGGCAAAAGACAAGTGCGCCCGCCGCTACTGAACTGATGGAGCGGACCTGCAAAAGACTGTGGCACAACGGGGGTGAGTTGCCAACTCGTGAGTAATAATTAACATCTACAAAGGCTATCGTATGCATGCACACAAGCATCCTAGCATCTATAATACAGGTATGACTGGATGCACTAACAGGTGTGTATACAACATCAGTGTACGAACATGTATGCAACATGAATATCTGAGGTCTCAATATGTATATATAAGAAATATTTTATCTCTTTTTTTTTTTGAAACTCTTTTAGAATGCCAGCATAATGTCAATGAATCGACGAAAATCAGTGTCCAGCAACGACAGCCAAAAGCTGTCTCAAATCTCATAAATCCATGTCATAGTGTCTCTGGCCTCAGCCATCCGGCTGACCCATCTCAATATCAATATATCATCCTCTCGCGGCCCCGGTCGGTATCCTCTGGATATCCGCCGTGCCCAATGAAGTCACCGGTAGGTAATCCGTCCCCTGCCAGGCTCAACGTCATCACCACATTCCTCTTGCCCCGGGGTACCTTACCGGGCCCACCATGTACCCGTGCCGGTTCCTCCACTCCTCGACACGGATTTCCAAATCCACAGCAAACTCATGGTGGACGACACTTACATCACTAGAAAACCGCAATTTACATATTTTAAAAATATAATAAGTTTAGAAATTTTGTGGCTTTCCCCCGAAATCCAGCAATATCATAAAATCTCAAGAAATCCTCATAAGTGCATATATCAATGATAATGAATGCGTATGATATCAATAATCAAGTTGCGATGTGTGATTAATGTATTAAGCATGAACAATTAATATGATGAAGTACATGCACATGAATAGCAATACTACGGTTTCATTTTTAAGGAATTAAAGGCAATAGTACCAGTTTAAGTATCAATTAGTAAAAGGTTTCAATTTAAAAGTTATCTAGTGTGGTGGCATGGCAATTACCAGGGTGTGTGTGTAAACATGAATAGTGCTCGTGCTGAATATAAAAACCTGGTAATGGTGTATGTGTCCTACAATTGAGTTTGCGTATATGGATATAACATATTGATCTAATTGCAGCAATTATCATGCCAGTATTATTATTCTAATGTCACAAGTGATTATCCAATTTACTATTTTCCAGTTTACTAAATCTATCGGGCGACTTGCGCCATCCAAACGATCGTCCCCCGTAGATGTTAAATCTACTCACTGGGATCCCTGGCTAGCTGTGTCCAATCACCGCCTTTCCCTTTCGCGCCGCGTCTGACGTTTCCGCGACCGAACCTGGAATTTACATCAGTACCAAATATAAGGTTACATATCAAGAACGACGCAAAACCCCAACGAAACTACTAAAGTTCGCTAGCTAGGTACAACGTGCACAAAGTGCGCGGACACACGCGAAAATCGCAAAAACTGCCGAAAAACGCCGATTTGGTCGCCCGGCAAAACTAAAACCCGACTACCCAAAAACCGCACTCACGCATCCTAAAAGTCGCAGGACAAGTCATTACAATCATCAAGATATCAAAAATAATTCATCACATAACTTTTATAAAAATCTAGTAAGCAGAAATTGCAATTTGATGCAAATATCGACAATTTAGCGACAAAGTCAACACCACCCAACACCAACATCCAAACTAACCAAATAGCTAGCCAATACACTAATTTTAAACCATCAACTATGCTTAAAAAACCTAATTTCCATAAACAAAACCTTCTCTTGATTTTTGTAATTAGCAAACATAAACCAAACTATATATGAAAAACCTTAATTTAACACTAGATTTTAGCCTAATAAGCAAGTTAACCACTTAGATTAAGGTTAGCAAAACACTAGATAGCAAATTAGGTTTAATCAATTAAATAATGCTTTCTAAAACTTAATCCACTCACTAATCAAGCTTCACAAACCAATTCCATATAAAAACCCTCTCTTGAAAATCCTAAAAAGCAATTTCACACTTCTAAATTTAATCAAATTAGCATAATTGAAAACTACATCAACAAGATAACTATATGGATTAGTTAATTAACCACTAGATTAACTATAAAACAATCTAATTAAGTATTATGGCTTCAAAACCCTAGTTAGATTTTTCAAGCAAAAACCTAAGAAAACTAGATTAAACTACACTAAATTAACACTAAACCATACAACATAAGAAACTTAAACAAAAGAATTTAACATGATAGAAATTATACCTCTTGATCTATGGATCAAGCAAGAAAATTTTGCTCCAATTGATGGCCTCAAGCACCAAGATCCAAGTTAGAATGGCTAAGGAAAATGATAGCATAAGGATTTGTTTGGATTTTTGAATAAATCATGGATTTTGATGTGGTTTTTTGAAGAAAATGAAAGAAAATGAAAAGAAAAGAGAGGAAGAAGAGGGTGTGCAGGATTTTCGGCCAGAGGAGGGATAGGGGAGGGTGTGGGCAACTGGGGAAAGTCAAGGGTCAAGTTCCAAAGTCAAATGTATCATACTTTATCCATTTTAATTAAAATAAATCCAAAAAACCCCTTAAATCAACTCAAGAAAGCAACTAAAGAAAAGAGATCAGAATTTTCTGGACTTGGTCAGGGTTGGGCTGTCCTAGGGCTTAGGGAAAAGAGAGAGGGGTTTTACAAAAGAAATTTTATGCAAAAAGGCCCCCTACAACTCAAAAATTGCAAGTTTTAGCTCAAAATTCAATAAATTCGTTTCATAACATAAAAATTTGCTAAAAATCAAAATAAATTACTAAAAATTCATGTTATCACTAGATTATAATTATCATAAATTTAGAGATTAAAATTAGGCCGGAAAAATTTGTATTTATCGCTTATTTAATGTATTTTCTTACCGGCTTAAAATAATATTAAAAATTGAAAAATAGGGAAAAAATTTTAAATGACCAAAATTTCATAATTAACTCATTAGCTACTAAAAACAAGTAATTACCTATCCATTTAAGGTATAATTAGCCCTAAACTGCAAAATATCGAGAAAGACGGTTTTCGGAAAAATACCGAATTTTCACCGAATTTCAGGAAAACACCAAAACGACTTTTCAAGACGCTACAATCTTCTCCCCTTAAATAAATTCGGTCCCCGAATTTAAAAATATAGCTACGCGTACCTTCGAAGAGATGGGGATATTTCTTCCTCATCTCGCCCTCGGTCTCCCAGGTAACCTTCTCGCTGCTCGGGCTACGCCAAAGGACCTTGACGGTTGGTATAATCTTCGACCTCAACTTCTTCACCTGCCGATCCAGGATGGCCACCGGCTGCTCTGCAAAAGAAAGGTCGCGCTCTAGCTGGACTGTCGGGTGCTGAATCGCATGCGAAGGGTCGTGAAGGTACTTGCGGAGCATCGAAACATGGAAGACGGGGTGAACATCGGGAAAGCTGGGAGGAAGAGCCAAACGATATGCAACAGCGCCGACACGCTCAAGGATCTCGAAGGGACCTACGAATCTAGGGCTAAGCTTCCCCTTTCGCCCAAAACGCATCACGCCCTTCATCGGAGAGACCCTCCGAAAAACATGGTCGCCAACTGCGAACTCTAATCTGTGACGGCGCCTGTCAGCATATGATTTCTGCCTGCTCTGAGCCGCTCTCATCCGGTCTCGGATCAACTGTATCTTCGCTGTCGTCTCCTCAACAAGTGCGGCCCCAAAATGCTGCTCTCGCTGAGCTCTGTCCAACAAACGGGCGATCTGCATCTCCTCCCATACAATGCCTCGAAAGGTGCCATCTGAATAGTATCCTGGAAGCTGTTGTTGTAGGAGAACCCCACTAGAGGTAAATGACGATCCCAGCTACCACCAAAGTCTAAAACGCACGCTCTGAGCATGTCCTCGAGAGTCTGAATGGTCCGCTCTGACTGTCCGTCGGTCTGCGGATGAAACGCTGTGCTGAAGCTCAAACGAGTGCCCAAAGCCTCCTGAAGTCTCTGCCAAAGTCGGCTGGTGAACTGAGTGCCTCGATCTGACACGATACAAGTCGGTACGCCATGTAGTCGCACGATCTCGTCAATATAGAGCTGAGCATACTGAGCGAAGCTGAAAGTCGTCTTCACTGGCAGGAAGTGAGCCGCTTTCGTCAATCTATCCACGATCACCCAGATGGAGTCGTACCCTCGACTGGTCCTGGGTAGACCCACAACGAAGTCCATCGAAATCTGTTCCCATTTCCACTCCGGAATGGGTAACGGCTGTAGCTCTCCTGTGGGCCTCTGGTGCTCGGCCTTGACTTGCTGACAAGTTAGGCATCTCGAAACGAACTCCGCAATGTCCCTCTTCATCCCGTCCCACCCGTAGGTCTCTCTCATATCATGGTACATCTTGGTGGAACCGGGGTGGACACTATACACTGATCGGTGTGCCTCCTCAAGAATGTCGCGCCGCAATCCATCAGCATCTGGTACGCACAGTCTAGATCCATATCGTAAAATCCCCTGATCATCAACCACGAACTCGGAAAATCTGCCCTGTCCCATCTGTGCCATGATCTCTGAGCAACGGTCGTCACTGCGCTGTGCCTCATATATACGGTCAAGCAACTGTGGGCGTGCACGAACATGCGCGAGTTGTCCCCCTGTCTGAGTGAACTCGAACTCAACTCGGCTGTCGCATAACATCTGCCAATCTGCTGACGACTGCCTCTGAACTGCGCGCAAAAAGGATAGACTACCCCCGGGCCTCCTACTCAACGCATCTGCCACCACATTTGCCTTGCCGGGGTGATATAAGATCTCGTAGTCGTAGTCTTTCACCAACTCCATCCAACGACGCTGTCTGAGGTTCAGGTCTCGCTGCTGAAATATGTACTTTAAGCTCTTGTGATCGGTGAATATCTGACACGACTCGCCGTAAAGGTAATGTCGCCAAATCTTCAGTGCAAAGACCACTGCAGTCATCTCCAAATCATGAGTGGGGTAGTTCTGTTCATGCTTCTTCGACTGCCGAGAAGCATAAGCGATCACCCGGCCACGCTGCATCAACACGCATCCTAATCCCACTCGCGAAGCATCACAGTAGACAACAAATCCGCCTGATCCCGAAGGCAAAGATAATACCGGCGCCGTAGTCAAACAAGTCCGTAGCTGCTGAAAACTGCGCTCGCACTCCTCTGTCCAGACGAAAGGAACTCCCTTCCGGGTCAAACCGGTCAAAGGTGCAGCTATACGGGAGAAGTCCTGAACAAAACGCCTGTAGTAGCCCGCCAAGCCTAGAAAACTACGGATCTCAGTAACCGATGTAGGTCGGGGCCACTGCTGAACAGCCTCAATCTTCTTCGGGTCCACACAAATGCCGTCTCTCGTAACCACGTGACCCAAGAATCCGACGCTGTCCAGCCAGAAAGCACACTTGGAGAACTTTGCGAACAGCTGGTGCTCCCTCAGAGTCTGTAACGTAATCCGCAAGTGCTGCTCGTGCTCCTCTCTGCTCCGGGAGTACACCAAGATATCGTCGATAAACACGATGATGAACAAGTCAAGATACGGCCTGAATGTACGGTTCATCAAATCCATGAATGCTGCTGGGGCGTTGGTGAGTCCGAACGACATCACCAAAAACTCGTAGTGGCCGTAGCGTGTACGGAAAGCTGTCCTCGGTATATCCTCCTGTCGAACTCGCAGCTGATGGTATCCTGATCGCAAGTCGATCCTCGAAAAATACCCCGCGCCCTGAAGCTGGTCGAACAAATCATCAATGCGCGGCAACGGATATCTGTTCCGAATGGTAACTTTGTTCAGCTGGCGGTAGTCGATACATAAGCGCAAACTTCCATCCTTCTTCTTGACAAACAGGACCGGAGCACCCCACGGAGAAACACTCGGTCGAATAAGCCCCTTATCCAACAAATCCTGCAACTGATCCTTCAGCTCTCGAAGCTCTGCCGGGGCCATCCGATAAGGCGGTATAGAAATAGGCCCCGAACCGGGAATCAAATCAATGCAGAACTCAACATCGCGCTCAGGCGGTAGCCCAGGTAGCTCATCAGGGAAAACATCAGGGAACTCACAAACTACCGGGACCCGGTCCAACGGAACCTCTGCAGCTCGAGTATCACAAACAAACGCTAAGAATCCCTGACATCCCTTCCGCAAGAGCTGACCAGCGCGAAGAGACGAAATTAAGCTGGGAAGGGTGACACTGCGGTCTCCCTGAAAAGCAAGCACTGGCTCTCCCGGAAAGCTAAATCTGACTGCCTTCTCACGGCAGTCCACCGAAGCATAACAAGTGGCTAGCCAATCCATGCCCAGAAGCACATCAAAGTCCAACATATCGAGGAGTATCAAATCAACTGATGAATCCCTCTCCCCGATACGAACGGAACACAAACGAAATACAAACCGAGCGACAAACGACTCGCCTACCGGAGTAACAACAACAAGCGGCTGATCTAACGACGACGACTCACGGCCCAACATCGGTGCAAAGTGTGTAGAGACGTACGAATGTGTGGAACCTGGGTCGAATAATACCCGTGCGTCGAAAGAACAAACTGGCAAAGTACCTGTCACAACGGCATTGGATGCCTGCGCATCCTGCGGTGTCAAAGCAAAAACTCGGGCCTGTCCTCCACCGATAGCGGGCTGACCTCGACCTCGGCCTCTGCCTCCTCGTCCTCTCTGAACAGGACCACCGCGTCCACGGCCTCTCGGTGCACCTAACTGGCGTGGAGCATCGCCTGGGGTAGGAAGTAGGGCTCTCTGAGGAGGGGGTGGTGATGGTGGTAGGGTCTCATGCGGAACTGTCGCTGCTCCCTGTCGTCTCACCGGACAGTCCCTGACAAGATGGTGCAAACTCCCGCACCCAAAACATCCTGGTGACTGCTGCTGCCCCTGGGGATAAGAACCATATAACTTTCCCCGCCCAAATCCTCTACCCGGCCTATCTCTCGGAAAGAATCTGGCGCGCTGCCTCTGAGGCGGTACATCGGTACGCATCCTCTTCGGCCCAGAAACGGCCGAAGTCTGTGATATGCGTGCCTCCACCCGCAATGCCGTATCCCTAGCCGCTGAATAAGTGTCGTAGTGCTGGGCGCCAATGGCAAGATATAGCTGGGCATCAAGTCCCTGTACGAACCTCTTCACCATCTTCTCCTCGGTATCCACCAAATACTGAGCATATCGGGATAACTGTGTAAACTGGATATCATACTCAGACACTGTCATCCCAGGTGTCTTGACTAAGGCCTCGAAGCTACGAGCTCTGGCGTCACGAACGATCTCTGGAAGGAAACGGGCTAGAAAGACCGCTGTAAACTCGGCCCAAGTCATAGGCGGTAGATCTGCAGCTCGACCTCTCAAGCCTGACTCCCACCATGTCTGCGCGAGACCCTCTAGTCGGAAACTCGCAAGCTCTACCCATCGACCATCCGAACATCTCAGCGAACGGCAGATCCTGGCTAAACTGTCAAGGAACGTCTGTGGGTCCTCCGCTGCCTCGGTGCCGGTGAATACTGGAGGTCTCAGCCTCATGAAGTCCTGTAGTGAAACCGGAATGGCCACGATGGTAGTAGTAGGAGCAGGTATCATGGTCGTCTGTGATGTAGTAGGTACGTCATCCGGCCTCGGTGTACGACTGGCTGCAACTAGGGATCCTACCATCTGACGTAGCTCCTGCATGCCTCCCATCATCTGTCGCAACTTAGGATGGCCCGACAGAATCGCTTTCTCCAATGAAAGTAAACATAGGATGTCCGGGAATCTGGAATTACCTTCCTTGCCCTACAGCCAATGTGGGCGTGGAAAGTGCCGGGAAAATCCATCCCCAAGACAACCTCATAACTGCTCGTATCTATCACCAAGAAGTCTGCAAAAGCTTTCGTCCGCAAACAACAACTGTACGATCTCTACTATCCTTACTAGCTATAATTTTCCCATTCCCAGTGTGTATGTCCCATAAACTAGACAGGGTCGTGACAGTTGATCGAGTGTGTAGTTATAAATTTGGATGACATAAACAATGGGGTGCTCCGAAATTAAGTAATGCCAAAGCGGGAAAACCATGAACGAGTAAATTACCTGAAATCACTTCTCCCGATGCCTTAGCTTCTTCAGCTGTCAACGTGAACGCTCGAGCCTGCTGTGGTCCTTGAGTAAGCGGTTCCTGTCCTTGGAACGGTCCTTGCGGAGGCTTCTGTGTATCATCCTTCGTGCGAGGCTTCGACGGACAAGCATCAACGGTGTGATCTGCCGCTCCACATCTAAAACAAAGTCCCAGCCTCAAACGACACTCCCTTCGCACGTGTCCGGGTTTGTGGCAGTAACTACAGATCACGCTCCCCTTCCGATCACCCATACTGGTTTTCTTCATTGGTGCTACGTTGCGCCTGTTCACTGGAATACGTCTACGTACGGACGTGGGGCCCATTGTAAATGCTGGTTCCAGCTCGAGTTGTTCCTTTAGTTTCTCCATCAATCCCCTTATCACTCTTTGCCTGGCGGCTAAGACCGCATGCCCTGGGTTCATCTCCAAATTCTGATCGGCCATATTCCTGGAAATCAAAGTACCCAACATTAGCATGATGATAGATTCTGAGTATAGATCAAGGCTAGAACTCCAAGATACTTAAATAGAGTGCCGCATTGTAGCTATGCCGCGGTATCATAGCCGCAATTACTTAACTCCACCCAAGTCGCCTAAGTCCTAGAGATAACAAGAAGTTAGGTTTTCAAGTTTGACAATGCAAAGTAGGTTTGCATGCCGACATGATCCGGAAGAAGGATTCAAGGATGGTAAAACGGTCAAAGTGGCAGGACATGTTTCCTAATCACGGGTATTCTGATTCGTGTATCGGGTGCGATACCCAACTACAAAGAATCAACCCAATTAACCCATGGCTCTGATACCATAGAACCATGTCACGCCCCGCTTCCCAGAGTACGCAAGATTTGGGCACGTGACATAGCCAACCATGCTACCTGTGGGTAGGAAGTATCCATCCACAGTCACATTACGGTTGTAAAGATATCAAGAACAGTAAAATAAGCTAAACTAATACATGTCCAAATCCATAATAACAAGAATCAATAAACAATAAGTGCGGAAGCTAATGATCCAATACAATGAATAAACAGTATGTCCCATAATACGGCTCACATCTGGAAATGAAATGACATAAATAAACTAACCCTAAAGAACTCACAGTTCAGCCTGCTGGCTGAAGTACTCCTGCTCGGTCGGCGGCAAAGGTACGGAATCTGGGCCATGCAAAACCCAGACGTCAGCGCGTCATGATATCAAGTATGTAGCATAAACACGGTAATAAACAGTGCAAGCATGAACATGAATAAAGCAGCAATAAGAATTAATAAACAGGATAATGTGCAGTAGTGACTAAACTGTCCTATCAGGTTTTCTACTCTATAGTCTTTGAAACCAATTGATGAATCGTCGATGTAACTCAATAGTATCCCGTGCGTGCCCGGGACCACGGTCATAATTCTCGGGGCTGAATCCGAGACGTGCCGCTAAGCAGTAAAAGGTAGTAGGATAGATGAGTGATGTCAGCATCAACACTCCGGAGCTGGCCAAGCCCGTAAGACTGATCAGAACAATGTATCGAACTGTTGAGTTACAAGTCGGTTTCACCTTTGATTTCCCCATACCCCCAAACTATGTATGTCAGTCAGGTATTCAGTAGTCAAGAACTAATGCCAACACAAGTCAAGTAAAGGTAGGTCTGTCTGGATCGACAGCAGGAATGGTTAGGTTTGTCGGCATTAGGCATAAGATCAGGTAACAGGTCAGGTTACCTTCAACAGGTAGAGTCGATATGTACAGGGTGTTGTGTCCGGTGTATCAGCACATGTGTCAGGTGTATCAGGATCGGTCAATATGTAATGCAATCGGGTATATGATGATAACAGGTATAGTAACAAATAATGAACAGTAGCAGGAAAACAGTAAATAACAATTATTATTCTATGTGAACACAGTGATGTTTGTATTTTCATATTAATCCGGTTCACGCACCTTTGGGGTGCAAAAGCCACAAGACGAACAATATCGATAATATACGTAATGGAGTTACATGAATCTGAACTAAGCACAATAATTGTCTCATGAGTGATTTTAACAAATGAATTGGGGATGATCTACTTGGTTTGATTAGTTAAGTATGACTTGATAGCAGACCGGTTAAAGCGAGCAGTGATTTCATTGATTTAAAGTTACGGATAATCGTGGCTAGCAATTCTAAGTTATAACAGGTATCAATATTATATTAGTGGTGTGGTTATAATATGACGATTAAGTTGTAGCATGTTAAGCAAGTATTCAGATACTTGCCTCGGCGGTTCCGCAAACCGAAACACGGATGCGATGTCGGTAGAAACCACGATACGGAAGCACGGGCCACGGATCGAGTCCCAACAGAGGTCAATGGGATCACACGGACCAGGGGACTTCGCTGGAGCGTCGGGTTCGGCAAACGGCACGGTCGGGTTCCGGCAACACCCAAATAGCAAAGTTAGCAACAAAGATACGATATACGCCAAAACTAACGACCAGCGGGGTTGTACCAAAAGGAAGGAGAAGGAACTTACAGGGAGACACCAGGGGGTGACCACGGCGGGTTCGACGGCACCGGAACGCCGGCGAAACGACGGCGGCGGCTGCAGCAAGGGGAGAGGCCTCGGGTGTGCAGGGTAGTGTGCTGCGGCGAGTTGGAGAGGAGTGTGGTCGGCTAGGGTGGTCGAGGGGGAAAGGAGGTGGCGCGGGAGACGTCGACGAGGGTCGTCGGCGCGATTTCCGGTGACCTGGAGATGGTGCAGGTGTTGGGCTCGGGTCTGAAGGTGGTCCGGCGAGGAGAGGAGGGGGTGACGGCGAGGTCTCGACGAGGAGGGTGAAAGGGGGTCGTGGGAGGCTTCGACGGTCGGAGGCGACGTCGACGGCGAGGTCGCGAGGGGTGGAGACGAGACCGGGGTTGCGTGCAGGTGCGGGAGAGAGGAGGAAGGAGGGAGGAGGAAGGCGCGGTTGTCGCGGTTGTCGCGGAGGCGTCGCAGGCGGCGACGGCGAGGTCGCGGTGGCGACGGTGGTGAGTTCTGCGGTGAGCTAGGGTTAGGGTTGAGGGGGTTCTCGTGGTCGCGTGGGTTAAAGGGAGGAGGCGGCTGCGTGTATGGGTAAATATATAGAGGAGAGAGAGAGAGAGAGAGATTAGAGAGAGAAAGAGAGAGAGAGAGAAGGAGGAGAGAGACAGAGAGATTTGTGAGGATGAGAGAGAAAGAGATAAGGAAACAGGAGCGGGGCCCACGAGCTCAATTGTGAGCTCGTGATTGGCTGATTAAAATTTGAGAAGGATTTGAACTGTTAAAGGAAATAGATTCGTATAATTATAGTTTATATATATTAAATTGAAACGGGCCCTTTTTGGCGCGAAATGAAACATTTCCAAATCGCGCCCGGATTGCGTCCAAATGTTCCAAATTCAAATTATATGATTTTAAGCGGGTTCCAAATTTTGAAAAGAGGTGTTTAGTGATTAAAATGAATGCCCCCAAGTCGGACACTTGCACGCGCGCGTAGTCGCCCAAACTTGCCCGTTTAGCCAAACGGAACGGAATCTCGACACGCGGACGCTACCATGCGACTAGTGGCGACGAGTAGGCCAACATGGACATCTTAAATTTCATTTTAGGAGTTAAAATTTGTTATGTGCCAAAATGACTTAACCGGGTAAAATTTAGCAATAAACACCAGAAAATCAGGAAAATTGGGAATGAGCAAACCACAACCCTCAACTAGTAATATACCTAGTATTATTGGGCTCGGGTGTTACATCAACCATGATTAAATGATGGATAGTTAATTTAACTTGGGTTTTAAATGATAAAGAGAAGGATAACTCTAGGTTAGTGGTAGTTGAGCATGGTTAGGTCAAAGGAAGAATGTAGAAGCTAGAATGATTATCCTTTCCTTTTCATTTTCTTTTAAATCCAAAATCAAATAATAATCCATTATTTAATCCATGGTGTGAGTCTTATATTTCCACCATTTCCATATGTTAACAACCATGATAGATGGGTGTATGTATGTGTGTATGTATGCACATCCATATGTGCATGAAACTAGCATGAAAGAAAGAAAGAAAAGCACACATGCATGCACACATTCATCATCCAAGAAAAGGTTTTAAGTGAGAAAACTAATGGTTAAATGATAAATCAACACTTGATTTATCAATCCGGTCATATCTCATATGACCCCACCAAAAGCAGTTCACCCGATCAATGTTCGGTATCATATACGCACATTTTAATCGGGTGCATGCGCATATCGCATACGCGCACCACAACGTTTCGCCTTGACTGGGTAACTCCTTTGTGGGACTCTAAGACTCGTCAATACGCCGGCAGAGGGTGATGATCATATCAGGTACCCTCAAGCCGCAAGCGGTCAGCTAAACGTAACGGCCACCCGGGTATTGAGCGATCAGAAGACAACAAGCGAACCTGCTACAACTCCCGTCGAGCCATCCGGCAACACTACCGTACAGTCCGGTCTCTTCGTCAGATATGCTGCATATTAAGCCTAGGGATGGTCACGTCGACCCTAATAACTCAATAAGTCATGCCGGTGAATGGTCTATAACAGATCGAGAAACTACTGATAACACTTATCAGCAAATCTCAGTAGCCCTGGCCAGGGACTTACTGATATAACCAGTCGGGCACAGTACAGCATCAACTCCCAATATCGGGAGAGTCGAAACCCCTCCTATCGCTCATTGCCTTCGTGTGTCTCGGGACTGTGCCCAACGGCCACCTGTTTGCACGACTCAGTAGAGCCATGGTAGGGTGGCAATCAAAGTACAGTGGGAGAACACACAAGTCTCCATGACGATCTCGGGTCTACAGACTAACCTGTACCAGTGTCACCTGAGAACTGCTATCCGACGATAGATATAATTCCATATAGGAGTTCTCGGTGAGTCCGTCCAGTGTACCCAGTCAGCACTGAGCACCCGTATATGATCTTGATGTCAAACATCGATGAATGTGGGAACATCCATCGCCCATCACATGGGTCTAGTATCATATACGCTAGTCTACTCTGGTATATCGATGCCCCGTCTCGATACACCTCCGACTAGGGACATTTCAGGATATGCTTATAGACTACAAATGTCCCACTAGTATGATCTCTATCATAATCAGAGTAGTCAAGCCGATATCCTCAGGGCTTTATCAGCATGTATGAATGAATAAAAGCATGATCAAATCAACATGTCAGATAAAGATGTAAGTGCACGGCGGCGCCCCGGCCGTCAATCTGACGGCCAAATGCGGAAGCGGTGATAAACTTTAATTTTGCGAACTTAGCAAACCGGCACCACCGCGCACTAAACACCCGGATCGGACCATTAGACTAGTTCTAGCTAACTACAAGATGGGGAAGAGATATACCGAGTGATCCGAGTCCTCCGGTCTTCTCGTCGTCGTCCCGATCTCCTGCGGAAACTCCGGTCGTCGCCTCCTCCCCGGAAAGGCACCATATCGCCTGCATCTTTTACGGGCTCCCACCTCAATACCGAGGCAACTCGGGCGCGAAGTTGGCTGGCCGACGCGTCCAAGATGTGCTGTAGAATGTGTAGTGTAGAGGCTATGTCTCATTTGGGGTTTGTGTTGCCTTTGAAGATGATGGAGGAATCAAGATAAGGAAAAATGGCGCTTGCATTTTTCCTAGCATGAAAAATGAGATCAAGAAAAATGCCACAAGCTCAAAATGAAACTCTCTTCTTCTCTTCTCTCAAGTGTAGCCTCTCACATCAAGTGAGAATGGTGGAGGAATAAAAAACAACACTAGAAGGAAGGTGAGTGTAGGAAAAGAGAAAGGGTGACCATATCCAAAGCATCATCACAATATCAAATCAAACTCTAATCACCTTTAATACAAATCAAGTGATGTAAAGAGAATCAAATGATAGTTGAAAAGAAAAGATGCCATCATAATCAATACATTTGCAAGAAACCCCACCACAATGTGTTATTTGCAAACTTGCAAATAACACCCTCCATCGAAAGGTCCGGTCGGAAAAGAACAAAGGAAAACCGGCCGGAACGGAATGTAAACTTACAACTCCAGAAAAACTGGTCCCGTAATAAATCACAGGAAAACCCCGATACTGTGTATACACACCCGCATTTGTATTCCCACTGAACACAAATGCAAAGAGACAAAACTACACTGTACTATACTAGGATCTGGCTTAAACCAAAGCCGGCTAGTAATATCCGTCCGATCCTGATCCGTGCAATACCGCACGTATCTGATCGAACCCTGCCATATAACCATACGGCCTCTAGTACTAACCGTCCGATCCTGATCCGTGCAATACCGCACATATCTGATCGGACCCTGCCATATCTCCATACGGCCTCTACAGCGTTTCGCCCGAAAGCTTGAGTAACTGAAAGTGTGGTGGACTCTAAAGACTCGTCAATACTATGGTTGTGGATTTAACCACTAGCACGTCAGAGGTATTAGCCATACGTGACGGGCCACCAGCTATTGACCAAAAGGGACGTCGATGAGCGAACTCATCCTGACACCCTACTGAGCCTGTCAGTGACAATATCCGTACAGTCCGGTCCGTTCGTCTATGAGCATCGCATGGCGGGCCTAGGGGGTTGGTAAAAGTCAGACCCCTAAAAGCGGTACAAGTCGTGTCGGAGTGTAGCCCAGAACACCCTGAGATACTACTGGAATACCTACCAATAAATCTCCTGCCTTGGCCAAGGACTTCGTGTAATGGCTCTCCTAGACACAGCGCGAACTCACCCCCAATACCGGGAGAGACGAACCCCTGAAGATCCGCTCACTGCCTCCATGTGGCTCGGGACTGTACCCAACTAAAACCTGTTTGCACGACTCCTTTGAGCCGTGGTAGGGTAGTAATCAAAGAACAGTGGGAACTCACACGAGAAAAATGACGATCCCCAGGTCGATGAACTAACCTGTACACATGTCACCTGGGAACTGCTATCTGACGTCAGGTATAAGACCAACTAGCATGTTCCCGGCGAGTCCTGTCCGGTGAACTCATAACCGAATGAGCACCTGTATACATCTTAGGTGAACCAACTGTAAGGTTCCTAGGCACCCTAGTGATGTCTCACAAGTGATCAAACACGCTAATTTCTAAAAAATACGGTGCCTACAAACCCTAGAACGGAACGTTTGCTAGAAAACTAGGCGAAAAACAATCTAGTTAACAGTTAACTAATGGGATATTGGAATTACAACCTTTGTAGATCCGTTTTTCCACCTCCATAGCTCCGCAACGAAGTGCCTTCGCTGTCCAAGTGAACTCCCGGGCTCTAGCGTCGGCTTCGTCGAAGAATAAGCGAGCTAGGTCGTCGATGTCCATGCCGAAGATGATCTACGTCGAGGCATCGCTAAATCAAGCTCCAACTTCGCCAAGTCAAGAAACTTGTGAAGGAAACACACTCTACTACTTGGAAAGAGGTAGAGGATGAAGAAATAGGAGTTGGGTTCACTTTAGAATTGGATTTCTCACTCAAATACATCAATCACCATTGATGAAGAGAGCTTTCTTCTTGTGAGGAAGAAGAAGAAGATGAAAAAGTTATGATAAGTTATTTTAAAAATGAATAAGAATTAAAACTTATCATACTTTTAACCTTAGTTAAGTGTAGAGAAAATACCATGGTTAATAGAATGGTTAGAGTTAAGGATAAGAACAAAAAGGAGACTACGTCAAAACTTCAAGAATCTTCAACTAAAAAACAAAATAAGCAACCATTCATTTATCCTTTTTCTTTTTCCAAAATGAATGAATAAGAAAAAGATAAATGAATAAATAATCAAAACCCTAATCATTAACTTAAACCATGGTTTGATTCTTTACACTTAACCAAGTAATCATGTATCATCAAACATGATACAAACATGTGCACAAAACTATATCGCATATACAATGTGTACAATTCAAGTGAGAAAATCCTTTTAAAGTGAACCAATAGTAGTTAATGCAAAGTAATATATCAAATATATAAATATGCACTAAATCATTAAATCAACACTTGATTTAACGATCCGGTCATATCGGATATAACCGACTAGTATCATATGTATCGGCTTATCGAATCAATCCTTGATTCGATAACTAGGTTATATCGCATATAACCATTCGATACATTCATCGCGAGAATAGAATACGGTATCACATACACGAATTATTCTCGGTCCCGCACATATCTCATATGCGCTCCTATTTCGTTTCGCTTGAGCCAGGAAACCTCTGTGTAGGACTCTAAAGACTCGTCAATACGCCGGCAGCGGATGATGATCATATCAAACACCCACAAGCCGCAAGCGGTCTGCTAAACGTAACGGCCACCCGGGTATTGAACGATCAGAAGATCGACGAGCAAGCCCGCTCACACTCCTGTGAATCCAACCAGTAACACTTACCGTACAGTCCGGTCTGTCCGTCTGATATGTCGTATATCTCGCCTAGGGGTGGTAAACGTCAGACCCCAATAGCTCGATAAATCATGCCGACTTGAGGTCCATAACATTCGTGAAACTACTGATAACTCTTACCATTATATCACAGCAACCCTGGCCAGGGATTTCCTGTTATGGCCAGTCGAGCATAGCACAACATCAACCCCCAATACCGGGAGAGACGAATCCCCTCCTATCGCTCATTGCCTTCATGTGAATCGGGACTGTACCCAAAAACCACCTGTTTGCACAACTCAGTAGAGCCGTGGTAGGGTGGAAATCAAAGCACAGTGGGAGACACACAAGACTCTATGACGATCTCGGGTCAACAGACTAAGCTGTACCAGTGTCACCAGAGAACTGCCATCTAACGTGAGGTATAATACCATCTGGGAGTTCTCGGCGAGTCCGTTCAGTGTACCCAGTCTCCACTGAGCACCCGCATACCATCTTCGATGTCAAACACCAATGGATATGGGATCATCCATCGCCCATCGCATGGGTCGAGAAGATATGCGCTAGTCTACTCTGGAATATCGATGCCCCGTCTTGATATTCCCACGACTAGGAACAATGAAGGATGTACTCACTGACTACCCAGGCCCCACTAGTATGATCTGCATCATAGTCCTGGAAGTCGAGTACACATCCTAAGGGCTTTATCAACATGTAATCAGAGAGACAGAAAGTATACATGTTAAGATAAAGAGCAACCAGATAGCGTACTATCATGTCGAGCAAGAAAGTCCTACCTATATATGTCCCAGCATCCACTACAATATACATCCAATGTACAGTAATGGCCTCTAGGGCATACATATAACTAACAATCTCCCACTTGCACTAGGGCCATCTGTAGCAGTGGTTGCAGTATCACATACTCAACCATTCCCAAAAAGTCTCTCTTTGGGAAAAGGGCCTTCGTGAGTGGATCCGCCGTGTTGTCCTCAGAGTCTACTCTCCTAACCTCGATCACTCTGGAGATCAACTATCTCCATGATCAGGTGATGCTTCCTCAGAATATGTCTGGGTCACTGATGGGACCAGGGTTCCAAGGTCTAAGCCACACTTCCATTGTCATACAATGGCAGGAACCTAGTTCATCTTATGAACCAATATACACCCAAACTGCCTCTTTGGTAGTATCTTTAATAGCGATGTTACCAGCCTTTATCGTCTAGTTTGCCATGGTATCTAGCTTGGAACTCTTCCAACATACCGTCCCTTTACTGAGGGTAAAGACAATGCCCGTGACTGACATTCAGTCGTCTTTATCACCCTGGAACGTTTCCAGTGATTCTCCCCAGGATCGATTGATACCATCTCACTACATCTAGTGAGAATCCTAGCATCCAATTACATCTATCTCATAGATGAAAACTCAGGATTTAGGAGGTATCACTTTGATCCTTTTTGGAGAATCCTAGTGATAATAGGAGATTGACCGATCGTATTATAGGAAACTCTTTTCCTATCAAGAGTATGTTTTCTACGTACAATACGAAGATCATCACCATACTCCATACTACCCTTTTGTATATACAAGGTTCGTCTACCATTTTGATGAAGTCAAACACTTTGACTATCACATCAAAACAGACGTTCCAACTCCGCGATGCCTGCTTTATTATGAAAAGCAACTTGCACACGTTTCCGCTGCTCCCACTGTTTACGAAGACCTCTGGCTGTGTTCTTATAGACGTTCTCTTCTAAATCAGTATTTAGAAAAGTAGTCAGGGCACCCAACCACCAGATATCGCAGTCATGGTATGTAGCCGTGGTAAGTAGGATCTGGATAGACTTAAGCATAGCTACTGGAAAAAGGTTTCATCATTATCCACGCCTGGTCGATGACGAAAACCTTTAACAAGTCTAGCTTTGAAAGTCTCAACTTTTCCATCTACACCAAGTAATCTTCTCAAGATATACTTGCTCCTGATGGGGATTTAACCCTTCAGATATAGCAGCTAAAGTCCATACTTTGCTGGTGTACATGGATTCCATCTCAGATTGCTAAGCATCCAGCCATTCTTACAGAGTCCCTACTGTCGATGGCCTGCTCGAAACTAGTTGGGTCATCATCTCATGATGCAATCCTTGCTCCCACTGTCATCGAGAAACCAAGGTATCTCTCAGGCGGATGAGGAACCCTACTAGATCGGCGGAGAGGCTGAGGTTCGTCGGGAACTATAGAATCCTTTGGTTCTGTCAAATCATCAACTGCAGTTTTGTATAGCTGGAACCTTTCCAGTTCTACAGAACTGATCCTGCCTCGATATTGTCCGGATTTTGCTTTAAACATAGGCCGGACAACCCCAAATCTTAACTCACTTAAGAGATGGGATCTTCCCACACCATATCTTATATGGAGTGGTAGGCAGTGATTTGATTCAAACCTAATTCAATAGGTATGCAGCTTCTCAAGTGCATAACCCCAAAAGGAAAAAGGTAACTCAGTAATACTCATCATAGAGCACACCATATCTAATATTGTGCAATTGCTCCGCCCTGATACACCGTTGTGCTGTGGTGTATTCAGAGGAGTAGTACGGAGAGAGAATCTCATTCTCCTTTAGAATGGTCCAGGAATGCCATGCGCTAGTATTCTTCTCCCTGATCTCATCATAGGACATAATACTTATACCCGGTTATTGGTTCTCTACTTCCAACTTATATTCTGTGAATACCTCAAAAGGTTCGGACTTATGTTTCAACAGGAACATATGACTGAATCTTGAGAGATTATCAGAGAATAAAATGAAGCATAAAGAACCAATCCTGGCATGTGTAGACAGGGGACCTACATACATCAACATGTATCATCCCAAGAGTTCACTAACTCTTTCTCTGTTTCCAATAAACAGAGCTATGGTCATCTTACCTTTGTGACATGACTGGCGAGTTTCACAAGATGTAAATTCAAACTAATTTAAATATGCATCTATATGTAACTCCAGCTAGTCGGGTCGCATTGATATGACCTAGTCTACAATACCTCAAGAAGGATCCGTCCATTTCTGAACTATTCCTCTAGTGTGTGTTCCATATACTAAGAACTGTAGTTTGATTTAGAACATCAATGCTTTTAGATAACGTGCCTGAACCGATCAACTTTTGATATAGGAAATGTTCAAAACATTATCCAACAATACAAAATTTTATCATTTCTTTACTAATAAAGAGACAGATATGATTTTGTATATCAGGTTCGGTATCTAATAACATTCGTTCAGAATCAATGTATTACTATACAGGGTGACAGTGACCAACAGACTTGGCTGCAACACTTGCCCCGTTTTCTGCCTCATGAAACTTATCACCCGTTCTCAGTTTTTCTACCCTTTTGTAGCCCTATATAACAGATTACATATCTGGGATCCTGATCCGGTATCATATACCATGGATGCAGAGGATACTGAGAAACAGTTCTGCACAATGAACACACCCGAAGATGATGCATCAGCATGCACTCTCTTCGTTTGGGCGGCATGGGAATCTTGGTATTCCCCTATTTCCTGCTCTGTCTTATAATAATTATAAGTGGGAGCTGGACCAACGTTCCCCAGCTCAGTATAACAAGCGGGTTCGGTCAATAATCCGTATTATTATCTTGATTAAGGCGTGATATGGTCGCTACCAGGAGAGAGAGAGAAGAAAACACTCAGCGTGCGCTCTGTCAAGAATAGATTGGTTATATATTTTATCTAATCAGGATGGCTCCCACTGTTTTTATCAAATCTTCCTTCAACCCTAAAAGGAAAGACTAGCCGGGATTAATTACACTCTACAAGTTCGCCAATATTTCAGGCAGGCCAGTGTCGGTACTTTGAGGGAGGTTCCCCGTGCTTTCGCACGGACCTAATTACTGTAAACCTCGTTTTCCCAAAGGCGTAACCCCGTTGACACCTTTCTAGACACCTACTTGATCGGCTAATTGCAAAGTGCAAAACACTCCCAGGAGTAACAATTACTCGCAGTGGGTATCGGGATCCAACTATCATATAGAAGGTATGCAATCTCATTGCAAATTTCAACACTTGAAACTCCCGATAAAAGGTTTTTACCCCTAGCACCTATGACCCTAACTATGGTCAACAAATCATAAGTACTAGTCATGTTCTACCCGTCATTTCGTGATTAATTAGACCCACCCACATGACCCTTAACTAAGGTCAACAAAGTCACGCGACTGTCCTAACTAATCGCATCATATGCGGTGTAGGAAGACATCACTTAGCTACCGTACACTGTGCCTTGGCTATGGTCAACAAACACAGCATGAATACTAAGTACTCTACTTCCTAAAATGACGGAGGGTTGCGTCTGGTTTTTGTGAAAACCTTTGACGCTTTGAACTTGATCTCGTTGCGGAATCAAATGGTTTTTAAATGGAATGTTTTTGAAGCTTTTCTAGTTTTGCTAAAGGGGTCACTCCCGGTGAAGGGATTGTCGGCCCTTTCCTCGTCGAATGAGGTGCGGGATATATCATATATATCACTGTGCAAAGCAGAAACTATAGAAGCGATCAAATGACAAACCGAGGGTTGTAGCATCTGCCAGTTATTGCTAAAGGAGTCACTCCCGGTGAAGGGATCTCGGTCCTTTCCCTATCGAATAAGGTGCAGGATGTTCTACAAGGAACACCACGATGCAAAGCAAGAACTGTAGCTACCTGTTTTATTTTGAAATTCGATTCCACAACATCAATTAGGTTTATTTTCTTTCATTAATCTCATTAATGAATATCCCATCATTTAATTTACCTAAACATCACCGATAGATATGACGTACACTTATGCCATCCGCATTCGCCTCGATGTCCCCTCGTGCACCGTTAGGTTAGGTAACTAACGGCAGAGCGGGGCAGGGCTAGCGCGGGTGTAAAACATAAGTAACGTCTATATAATATATCATATATACTATATATAATATCTGCCACAGAACATCGCATGATCATAGATAAAACACAGCAGAAGAAACATATGAAATATTGGATGTACTAGGACGTCCGTGTTTTCAATACGAGCCAGTATAAAACACGGATTCCACGGTCGTGATGAATAGCCAATCCCACACCCCTAGACCCCTACGAGAGCGGCAAGCAACCCTACCAATTCTAGGGTTAGGAGACCCGGACTCGACTCCTCGAGTTGGTCTCCCACTGGACCCTAGAACCCGGTTACTAGTGCTCCCCTCCTTGGGTCTATCCTAGTGCAGAAAAGTAAATAATATACAAACGGTGACTACTTCCGCAACCTGGAAGTGTCCCAATAAAAGAATATTACATACAAGTTTTTACATGAATGAAAATGAAAAACACTCATCTCACATAAAAAACCCCGGCTATTCAAACACGACGATCCAATATAACATATCCAGCAACACATAACATCACATGTCATCAACGTAAGTAAATATGTCCATCCCAATTGTCGTTGACATATAGCAACGAAACCGGCGACATCACATATTACACTTACAGTCACAGAAAAGAAAGTGTAAAACTACAACAGTTGGAATCCGCAACCACCTCAGACATCGCATGCCTGACCAAATGAATTACTTAGACATCGCATGCCTAACATTTATAAACCCCGCATTTTTGTCTCATTATCGAAAACTCTTTTCAATATCAAGTCGGGCAATTCAACAGGATCCCCGACATTCTGATCGAATGCTCGTCGCAAACTTCAGTAGGCGGCCGCACCCCCGACGCCGTCGACGAAGTGCACCAAGGCGGAACACCGCTACCGCGAGCACCCAAACGGATGCTTTCGGCGACGGGGTTCTCCTACAGTCCCTTTGTCGGGGCTATGGAGTGAGGCTGTCTATTAAGTTTACCCGGCGAGTATCCGCGTACGCTACGTGATTGCGACGGACTTTTGATCACATCAAAATTCCGTGGCAACCGATCAAGTGAGACTAAACTGCTATGTTTATAATATTCATTCCGTTATCTCATAACAATTTGCGAATTCCAATTATTGTATCACATTCCGGATAAATAGAAAATGCTAAACTTTTCGATCGAACAATCGAACACCCAAGTTTTCCCGATACTACTCAACACATGAAATAAGTCTAACAACATTCAGTTCGTGCCTCAGTAGCAACGGTCCAGCCGTAGAAGGGTCAAGCCAACGCCTCACATGTGTCACGCCGTACTGCCCCAAACCCGAAGGTTCAAAGGGCAGTTCAAGACGGACACATAATCGAGTTAAGGTTTGTTGTCTTCTAGAGGGTCCATCGCGTTACTTGCACTACTTAGAACGTCGTTAAACTACGGAAAAATCCAACAATTAGAAATTTCCCGGCAGGGGAAAAAGTGGGTATTTATATCCGGTCGAACTTTTTAACATATTCTAAAAATACCCGGAAAAGCATACCGACAAAATTAGACAGTCCGATCGAATACACCGAGTCCCCAAATCAACCCAGAAATTTCAACTCTACAATAAATATTAAAAATTCCCAGAAATATCAACACTGCCAAATATTAGTTACTGTGCCAAATTTAATGCCAGATACGACAAAAGGGCCGCGGAAACGCCGCACGAGCCACGCTCGTGCCGCGGAACCGCGGCAGTTCAATGGAGTTAGGCTTACGAATTGCACAGTTACTCTTATATTTTCCTGCTGATATTTCTGGACATTTTTAATCTTGAAAAATCCATAATTTTAAAATCTGGACAGAGAGCAATTTGCCGGGTTGGTTTCGGGTTCGTTCGGACTTCAAAATCCGTCTAGACTTCGCCTAAGGTTCTAGCTAAGCTCTGATACCACTGTAAGGTTTCTAGGCACCCTAGTGATGTCTCACAAGTGATCAAACACGCTAATTTCTAAAAAATACGGTGCCTACAAACCCTAGAACGGATCGTTTGCTAAAAAACTAGGCGAAAAACAATCTAGTTAACAGTTAACTAATGGGATATTAGAATTACAACCTTTGTAGATCCGTTTGTCCACCTCCATAGCTCCGCAACGAAGTGACTTCGCTGTCCAAGTGAACTCCCGGGCTCTAGCGTCGGCTTCGTCGAAGAATAAGCGAGCTAGGTCGTCGATGTCCATACCGAAGATGATCTACGTCGAGGCATCGCTAAATCAAGCTTCAACTTCGCCAAGTCAAGAAACTTGTGAAGGAAACACACTCTACTACTTGGCAAGAGGTAGAGGATGAAGAAATAGGAGTTGGGTTCACTTTAGAATTGGATTTCTCACTCAAATACATCAATCACCATTGATGAAGAGAGCTTTCTTCTTGTGAGGAAGAAGAAGAAGAAGATGAAAAAGTTAAGATAAGTTATTTTAAAAATGAATAAGAATTAAAACTTATCATACTTTTAACCTTAGTTAAGTGTAGAGAAAATACCATGGTTAATAGAATGGTTAGAGTTAAGGATAAGAACAAAAAGGAGAGTAAGTCAAAACTTCAAGAATTTTCAACTAAAAAACAAAATAAGCAACCATTCATTTATCCTTTTTCTTTTTCCAAAATGAATGAATAAGAAAAAGATAAATGAATAAATAATCAAAACCCTAATCATTAACTTAAACCATGGTTTGATTCTTTACACTTAACCAAGTAATCATATATCATCAAACATGATACAAACATGTGCACAAAACTATATCGCATATACAATATGTACAATTCAAGTGAGAAAATCCTTTTAAAGTGAACCAATACTAGTTAATGCAAAGTAATATATCAAATATATAAATATGCACTAAATCATTAAATCAACACTTGATTTAACGATCCGGTCATATCGGATATAACCGACTAGTATCATTTGTATCGGCTTATCGAATCAATCCTTGATTCGATAACTAGGTTATATCGCATATAACCATTCGATACATTCATCGCGAGAATAGAATACGGTATCACATACACGAATTATTCTCGGTCCCGCACATATCTCATATGTGCTCCTATTTCGTTTCGCTTGAGCCAGGAAACCTCTGTGTAGGACTCTAAAAACTCGTCAATACGCCGGCAGCGGATGATGATCATATCAAACACCCACAAGCCGCAAGCGGTCTGCTAAACGTAACGGCCACCCGGGTATTGAGCGATCAGAAGATCGACGAGCAAGCCCGCTCACACTCCTGTGAATCCAACCAGTAACACTTACCGTACAGTCCGGTCTGTCCGTCTGATATGTCGCATATCTCGCCTAGGGGTGGTAAACGTCAGACCCCAATAGCTCGATAAGTCATGCCGACTTTAGGTCCATAACATTCGTGAAACTACTGATAACTCTTACCAGTATATCACAGCAACCCTGGCCAGGGATTTCCTGTTATGGCCAGTCGAGCATAGCACAACATCAACCCCTAATACCGGGAGAGACGAATCCCCTCCTATCGCTCATTGCCTTCATGTGAATCGGGACTGTACCCAAAAACCACCTATTTGCACAACTCAGTAGAGCCGTGGTAGGGTGGAAATCAAAGCACAGTGGGAGACACACAAGACTCTATGACGATCTCAGGTCAACAGACTAAGCTGTACCAGTGTCACCAGAGAACTGCCATCTGACGTGAGGTATAATACCATCTGGGAGTTCTCGGCGAGTCCGTTCAGTGTACCCAGTCTCCACTGAGCACCCGCATACCATCTTCGATGTCAAACACCAATGGATATGGGATCATCCATCGCCCATCGCATGGGTCGAGAAGATATGCGCTAGTCTACTCTGGAATATCGATGCCCCGTCTCGATATTCCCACGACTAGGAGCAATGAAGGATGTACTCACTGACTACCCAGGCCCCACTAGTATGATCTGCATCATAGTCCTGAAAGTCGAGTACACATCCTAAGGGCTTTATCAACATGTAATCAGAGAGACAGAAAGTATACATGTTAAGATAAAGAGCAACCAGATAGCGTACTATCATGTCGAGCAAGAAAGTCCTACCTATATATGTCCCAGCATCCACTACAATATACATCCAATGTACAGTAATGGCCTCTAGGGCATACATATAACTAACACCAACTGACACCAGTGGCTTGTGAGACCGGCCACCGCCCCTCGTCGGGGTCTCGACTGTATACACTAGTCTACTCTGGAGAATCGATGCCCTGTCTCGAAACTCCCACGACTAGGGACCTTTTAAGGATGTGCTTATAGACTCCAGCTCTCACTTATATGATCGCCCTCATACTGCTGGCAGTCAAGCAAGAATCCTAGGGGCTCTATCAACGTGCAATAGCGACCTGTCAGGTCATCTAAAGCAGTACACGATGATAAAGGTAAACCAGATAGCATACTATCATCTCGAGTAAGACTGTCCTACCGGGATAGGTCCTCCATCAATCATTGCAATCACGTGCCTGTGATCCAATAATTGACTCTGAGGGCACTATCTCCAACAATCTCCCACTTGCACTCAAGGGTAATTATTGCGATGTCGCATACTCACAGCCCGTGTGATACCGAACACCCAACTCCTCTACTAGTCAGTCTCACAAAACCCGTTTGCGAAACTATTGCGTTCGAGGAATAGCCTCAGTGAGTGGATCCACCTTGATGTTTCTTTCTATGTCTCTCTATATCTCAAGTTCGCGGAGAAAGCCATCTCCCGAAATGAGCAATACCTGTCTTAGAATGTCTGGATGTCTGATGGGACCTAGCTCAAAAATGAACTCCAAATCCAAACTTCTTAGACTGTATCGTCAACTGAACTTAATCAGTATCCTGCGCCATGCCTCCCTCAGTATCTGCCTGGATCACCTGTCCAGAATACTGCCCCTCGTCAGAGGGAAAACTATAACTCTGACAATGACCCTGTCGTCCATGTCACCTTGGAAGCTTGGAGTGATAACCGTCTCCTAAAGGAGGAAGCCGTTATCATATCCCTAGAACATCTACTTATGTTCTAAAGTTGCTCCCGGCTGTTTCTCCAGGATTGGGTCAATGTCAACTTATTGCATCTAGTGCAAGAACAACATCTGGTGTGGTACTTGACATCTCATGATTGACTCAATTTCCTAAGCAAGTGATCTGCCAATCATGCACATCTCTCTCTACTTTAGTCTATAAGACATCTTTAGAGAGGGTGACTCCATCACCTGCAGGTACACTACCGTGCCAGGAGTCGTCCATTCTAAATACTCTTAGAATGCTGTCAAAGTACCCTGATTGGGAAACCACCCAAATCTAGATCTAAAACCATAGATCTAGTAACCAGTATGTTTGATACAAAATCCATTTCCTTTGTGGAGAAACCACTGTGTGACGACCAAAGTATAACCGATCGTAGTATAGGAATATCACTTCCTACTTTGTGTATGTCATCCAAAACCCGGATATCACACCCTACTACCTTCTTAACAGATCCATCCCCTATTCTGATGAAGTCAAACCTATGACTGTCACATTAGAAATAGATGATCTATCTCCGCTATATCTGCTTTAGTCTATAAATAGACATAAGCCTGATGTCCACCAATGCTTCCGCTGCTCCCACTGACTACGACAACCCTCTGGCAGAGTCATATATACGTACACTTCTAAAGCTAGTTTAGAACGACGCTATACTCATCCTCCCGCCGGGTCTCGCAACCTGGAACAACAGCAATGGCAATTTTGGGTAAACAAGAACTTCCCTGTCACCGTCCTTGAGGCTACCGGAGTACCTCTCGGGTGCCTGAAGTTACCCACCTTATCTGCGGAGTGGCCAATGGAATGTCAATCCAGATTGAATCTTTAGGTTCCTATCAAATCTTCAGTAATCGTTTGTGGTTCTGGAATCACTTCCAGTTCTACCATACTCCCACTACTGTTTCCTGAAAAAATCCATTTTTAATAAAACTGTGGCGAGTCTAGTACAATATTTCTATTGATCTGCCAGATGGTAGAAAATCAACCCTCGTCATAGCCTGGGTCAACCCACAAACAGCCATTACAGAAACGTGCCTTGAGTTGTCCAGTGTCTGGTTTTAATCATAAGCCGGACAACTCCCCGTACCTTAACAACGTTAAGATATGAACTGTTCTATATCCAATATAGAACCAGAGGCACTGATTTAATTTAACCAGATTCAAATCATGCAGCTGTCCCCAGTGCATGTCAACTAAATGGAAGGAGGTCTATCAGCGTTACTCAACTTAGGAATGCTTCCAATTATGAGTAACCTGAAAGAGAAGCAATTTCTCTTTATCATTACTATCAAGTGAATACCATACACAAGTATCTACATCTTCGATCACTTTGAAGAATCCCGATACTTGCAATACATGGTTCTCTACTTTATTCAAATACCTATAACTTCTCAAAATTCGGACCCTGTGTTTCCAAGAAACACCTGTCTAAAAACTAGAGAAGTCATAAGTAAACCGAATATAGTACGAGGACCAACCCCTCTGTCCTGATGGACCCTGGACAACATACAATACTCTGTATATGTCCCTTGAGTCTGATAACTCATTCACTGTGTGTCGTAGGTTGAAAACTGTACTTATGGTTAAGAACAATTACACCGTTGTTCAATGCTCCTTACCTAACCATCCACTGATATAGGTAAATGTCACAGACATAATTTCAAAAAGGTATATCTCACTCTATGAAAATAGACGTACAGATATATCAATTTGAAATTGGTGCATAACAGCGGATATTCAAAACCAAATATTTGCCGTCCGGCAAACAACCCAGGTGATCTCCTCAAATATCACCGATTACAACGAATCCCGATATAATGAGGATGATCACCCAATTCCCAATAACTTACTCCCACTCATCATCTGTAAAACCATACAGATGTGAGAATCATACCTGGTAAATACATACCCTGGAGCAAGTATCTAATCGGGAAATCAGTTTTCTATTAACATTACACAGTGAAACTGAAAATTGAAATGTTTCGATGGGGTATCCGTGTATTCTTAGTAATGCCTCTTCCATTATCCAGATTCACAACTATAACCGTATAATTCTTTGCCACCTTTCCAAATACCTTTATATGTCTTTAGTCATTACCTTCTGCACACCCCTTTAGGCCAATTGGTTTTCTTCCTTCCCTACCGTTCGGCACCAGCCTATGGTTTGGAAGAAGACTATCCAATAAGCATAATGGGTGTACTGTCCTAATCCTAGGAGCACCCGCAATGCGAGAGAAGGTGAAGATAAAAGACAACCGAATAAACCTTATTCCTATTTCTCCTGGACCAGAATCCTTCCCCGAACTGGAACAAGTTCCTTTCGAGTTCGTATATAACCATACGATGGAGTATCCAATAAACTGTGGATCTTCATAGTGATACGGAGTGTCCTGGAGAAATACAAAGGTGATTTAGGATTGGCGAAGAAATACTTGGTTTGGTCGTGAATATCAGTCGCAATTTACTTTGCCCTCTTACTAATCCCTTGCTGTGTCTTAATCTTAATACCTTCTGCACACCATCGTTATGCTAATTGGTTTTCTTCATTCCCCACCGTTCGGCACCAGCCTAAGGTTTGGAAGAAGACTATCCAATTTGCGTAATAGGTGTACTATCACCTAAACCAAGGAGTACTCACAACTTGAGAGAAGGTAAAAGGAAAAGACAACTGAATAATCCTATCCGTTTTCTCCAGAACCGGAAACCATCCTCGAATTCCTCCGAGTTCGTATCTAACCATACGATGGTTTTGTCCAATGGAAGTGGACGTTCGCAGTAATACGGGGTGTCCTGGAGAAAAGGGTAAAAGTAGGAGTGGCAAAGAGGTCTGCAACTCTGACAATCCAAAAGCCAGTGTTTAAGAAGGTTCGGTCAACTTGGTCACTGAGTCATAGTCTTAGGGTCGGGTCAATGGTCGCTGCCAGAGAGAGCGAAAAGAAACACTCAGCGTGCACTCTAACCTAGATCAGAATGGTTACCAATTTATCTAATCTGGAAACCTCCCACTGTACCTCAAATTCTCCTCCAAATCTGAAAGAAGAATTAGTCGGGGTCACCCGAGGAGTAAACTAACTCATCAGTGGGAATCGGGATCCAACTATCATCGCTTGATAACGTGACGGAATCCGCTCACGGTATCACACTCCAGAAGGTATGCGCATATCTGGCAAGTTTCAGTTCTTTTGAAACCCCCGATGTGATTTTTACCCCATGCTCTTATGACCTTGACGAAGGTCAACAAATCATAAGTCACATGTCAAGTTCTACCCGTCATTATCCAGGTTAATTTGAACCCACCCGTACAAGCCCTTGACGAAGGTCAACAAGGCTATACGACTGTCCCAAACCAACACATCTATCTATGCTGCAGAAAGGCAACAAGCAGCTACCATACACTATGCCTTGACGAAGGCCAACAAACATAGCATGAATAATACGTGCTACCCGTCTGAAACGACGGAGGGCTACGAATGGTTTCTGGCGAAAACCTTTAACGTAAAGAACTTGATATCGTTGAAGGAACAGATAGCTTTTTAGAAAATATAGTGACGAAAACCTTTACTAAAGAGGTCACTCCCGGTGAAGGGATCTCGGCTCTTTCCCCGTAGAATGGGGTGCAGGACATTCCAAATGAATACCACGATGCAAAGCAAAAGTAATCGGCTATAGTGAAGTTAATGCCCTGACGCAAACTTCTGTCCAAGGGGTCACTCCCGGTGAAGGGATCTCGGCCCTTGCCTCGTCGACTGAAGAGCAGGATATTCCAAATGAACACCACGATGCAAAACAAAAGTGAACGTCCTTCCAATAACAGCTTTTTGAAAAGTGTCCCAACAACATCAGAATAGGTTTGTTTTAACTTGCATTGATCCGAATCAACGCAGTCCCATCAATTGATCACACCACAAAGAACGAAAATATACTGATGTACGTATATGCCATCCGCATTCGCCACTGGGTCCCGTCATTACCCGTTAGGTTAGCTAACTAACGACAGAGCGGGGACTGGACTAGCGCGGATGTAAAACATATACAACATCTACTAATATATATACCAATATATTATATTCGCTCAAGGCGTGATAAAAATGCAACATCACAGAAATGTACAGCATCACAGACCAATACAGATATCTGGGATCCCCGGGTTTCATAGAGCCACTACTGAAACCTGACGTTCCCCTGGTCGTGTGGATAGCCTGTGCAATGAAATCCTAGACCCCTACGAGCCCGGCAAGTTACCCGCCAAAACCTGAAGCGAGGCAGCCCCCTTCAGCTCCGTGAATGGACCACCCAGCACTTCACGGAATCCGGTAACTTGGGCACCCCTCCTGGGTCAACCTGTACCCCCTACGAGTGCGGCGAATAGCCCGCCAATCCTAGAGTGAAGCCCCCTCCGTCTCATTGCCATGAGATGCGGGCTTGTTGCCCTCTAGAACTCGGCTATCCGTGCACCCCACCGCGGGGCAATCCTAGTACAGAAAGTAAAATATACATACAACGGGTACATCGACCGCAACCTGGCCGTGCCCCAAAACAATAATACAAACAGGCAGTGACGGCAGTCCACATGTCGGACGCTCGCCCCGCAATATCAAATGTACATAATACAACCACAACTGTACTAGCAATGCATCCAGGCTATTCCCACGACCAATCCGCAACATCACAGCATAACACAGAACATCAACGTGAAAGTCACGTTCGCAAATCCGTCTAACCGGGCTATAGCAGCTAGACAGGATTTACCGATCGAGTGACATTCACGGTCGCAGATATAATGTAAATACTGTGAAATAATGTGTTTAAAATATCCGATCGATCAAAAATTAACAAGTGGGCCCCCAAGCAATACTGTAGCACTCACAGAAATTCTGGGCCCAAGTTTAATATTCCAAAACCCCTATATTCAGCCCACAAGCCCACTGGAAAATTTTGACGCATTGATCCCTCTAACCTGCGGCGGAACCGCGGCTCCAAGTGGGGTTTAGCCGCGGTTCCGCGCTCTCCCTGAACGATCAATGTCTCGAATTTTCCCAGAACTCTTAGAACTTCTAGTACATCAGTTTTCTACAACCTGAAAAAATTTTAGAGCCAGAAAAAATTCGACAGAAAACTGATGTGAAGAAAACGCGGGTTTTTGGAATTTTGGTCGATCGGAAATGCAAACACATCAAACAAAGCTAGACTATGTTAATGGCGAGGCTCTGATACCACTGTAAGTGCAAGGCGGGGCCCCGGCCGTCAATCCGACGGCCAAATGCGGAAGCGGTGATAAACTTTAATTTTGCGAACTTAGCAAACCAGCACCACCGCACACTAAACACCCGGATCGGACCATTAGACTAGTTCTAGCTAACTACAAGACGGGGAAGAGATATACCGAGTGATCCGAGTCCTCCGGTCTTCTCGTCGTCGTCCCGATCTCCTGCTGAAACTCCGGTCGTCGCCTCCTCCCCGGAAAGGCACCACATCGCCTGCATCTTTTACGGGCTCCCACCTCAATACCGAGGCAACTCGGGCGCGAAGTTGGCTGGCCGACGCGTCCAAGATGTGCTGTAGAATGTGTAGTGTAGAGGCTATGTCTCATTTGTGGTTTGTGTTGCCTTTGAAGATGATGGAGGAATCAAGATAAGGAAAAATGGTGCTTGCATTTTTCCTAGCATGAAAAATGAGATCAAGAAAAATGCCACAAGCTCAAAATGAAACTCTCTTCTTCTCTTCTCTCAAGTGTAGCCTCTCACATCAAGTGAGAAGGGTGGAGGAATAAAAAACAACACTAGAAGGAAGGTGAGTGTAGGAAAAGAGAAAGGGTGACCATATCCAAAGCATCATCACAATATCAAATCAAACTCTAATCACCTTTAGTACAAATCAAGTGATGTAAAGAGAATCAAATGATGGTTGAAAAGAAAAGATGCCATCATAATTAATAAATTTGCAAGAAACCCCTCCACAATGTGTTATTTGCAAACTTGCAAATAACACCCTCCATCGAAAGGTCCGGCCGGAAAAGAACAAAGGAAATCCGGCCGGAACGGAATGTAAACTGGCAACTCCAGAAAAACTGGTCCCGTAATAAATCACAGGAAAACCCCGATACTGTGTATACACACCCGCATTTGTATTCCCACTGAACACAAATGCAAAGAGACAAAACTACACTGTACTATACTAGGATCCGGCTTAAACCAAAGCCGGCTAGTAATATCCGTCCGATCCTGATCCGTGCAATACCGCACGTATCTGATCGAACCCTGCCATATAACCATACGGCCTCTAGTACTAACCGTCCGATCCTGATCCGTGCAATACCGCACGTATCTGATCGGACCCTGCCATATCTCCATACGGCCTCTACAGCGTTTCGCCCGAAAGCTTGAGTAACTGAAAGTGTGGTGGACTCTAAAGACTCGTCAATACTATGGTTGTGGATTTAACCACTAGCACGTCAGAGGTATTAGCCATACGTGACGGTCCACCAGCAATTGACCAAAAGGGACGTCGATGAGCGAACTCATCCTGACACCCTACTGAGCCAGTCCGTGACAATATCCGTACAGTCCGGTCCGTTCGTCTATGAGCATCGCATGGCCGGCCTAGGAGGTTGGTAAAAGTCAGACCCCCAAAAGCGGTACAAGTCGTGTCGGAGTGTAGCCCAGAACATCCTGAGATATTACTGGAATACCTACCAATAAATCTCCTGCCTTGGCCAAGGACTTCGTGTAATGGCTCTCCTAGACACAGCGCGAACTCACCCCCAATACCGGGAGAGACGAACCCCTGAAGATCCGCTCACTGCCTCCATGTGGCTCGGGACTGTACCCAACTAAAACCTGTTTGCACGACTCCTTTGAGCCGTGGTAGGGTAGTAATCAAAGCACAGTGGGAACTCACACGAGACAAATGACGATCCCCAGGTCGATGAACTAACCTGTACACATGTCACCTGGGAACTACTATCTGACGTCAGGTATAAGACCAACTAGCATGTTCCCGGCGAGTCCTGTCCGGTGAACTCATAACCGAATGAGCACCTGTATACATCTTAGGTGAACCAACTGACACCAGTGGCTTGTGAGGCCGGCCACCGCCCCTCGTCGGGGTCTCGACCGTATATACTAGTCTACACTGGAGAATCGATGCCCTGTCTCGAAACTCCCACGGCTAGGGACCTTTTAAGGATGTGCTTATAGACTCCATCTCTCACTTATATGATCGCCCTCATACTGCTGGCAGTCAAGCAAGAATCCTAGGGGCTCTATCAACGTGCAATAGCGACCTGTCAGGTCACCTAAAGCAGTACACGATGATAAAGGTAAACCAGATAGCATACTATCATCTCGAGTAAAACTGTCCTACCGGGATAGGTCCTCCCTCAATCATTGCAATCACGTGCCTGTGATCCAATAATTGACTCTGAAGGCACTATCTCCAACAAAAGAAGAACCAAATAGCATACTATCATGTCGAGCAAGAATGCAAACTGAATATATATACATGTATAGATACATCCACTATCACATAATGGCCTCTAGGGCATACATATATCCAACAATCTCCCACTTGCACTAAGGCCAGTTATTGGCGTATCTCATACCCAACATCTCAAAAAGTCGCTCATGCTGTGACTGTGGGAGGGCCTTGGTGAGTGGATCCGCGGCATTATTCTTTGTGTCTACTCTCTTAATCTCGATCTCGCGGCGATCTACAATCTCCCGGATCAAATGAAAACGCCTCAGGATGTGTCTGGACCGCTGATGGGACCTGGGCTCCTTGGCTAACGCCATAGCCCTATTATTATCACAATACAAGGGTATTGGATCAATAATGGTTGGAACTACTCCTAGCTCCGAGACGAACTTCTTCATCGAGACGGCTTCCTTGGCGGCATCATTTCCAGCAATGTACTCAGCTTCCATCGTAGAGTCTGCAACGGTATCTTGTTTGGAACTCTTCCAACTTACCGCCCCTCCATTGAGGGTAAATACAAACCCAGAGATAAATTTGCTGTCATCCTTATCGCTCTGGAAGCTCGAATCGGTAAAGGCCTCCATTTGGAGATCTGTATTACCATACACCAAGAACAATTCTTTAGTCCTTCGTAAGTACTTAAGAATGTTCTTCACAGCTGTCCAGTGGTTCTCCCCTGGGTTGGATTCAAACCTGCTTACAACACTAAGTGCATAAGCTACATCTGGGCGTGTACATAACATCGCATACATTCAGATCCTACTGCCGAAGCATAAGGTATAATGCTCATGCGAGCTCTCTCTTCATCGGTCTTTGGACAAGAATCCTTGGAGAGAGTGACTCCATGGCAAGCGGGTAAGGCACCCCGCTTGGAGTCTTCCATACTAAACCTTTTTAGGATGGTGTTGATGTACCTGGTTTGGGACAATCCCAATAACTTTTTGGATCTATCCCTATAGATCCTTATGCCCAGGATGTATGTGGCATCACCCAGGTCCTTCATGGAGAACCTCAGTGATAAGAATGATTTGACCTACTGTAGCATAGGAATATCATTTCCTATCAGAAGAATGTCATCCACGTACAATACGAGGAATGTGACAGCTCTTCTTACAACCTTCTTATAAACACAAGGTTCATCTGGATTTTTGATGAAATCAAACTCTTTGATGACATCATCGAAATAGATGTTCCAACTCCGTGATGCCTGCTTTAACCCATATTTGGATTTAAGCAATTTACATGCTTTCCCGCTGCTCCCACTGTCAATGAAGCCCTCTGGCTGATCCATATAAACGCATTCTTCTAAATTTCCATTTAGAAACGCGGTTTTAACGTCCATCTGCCAGATTTCATAGTCGTAGTGAGCAGAAATAGCAAGTAGGATCCGAATGGATTTAAGCATGGCTACGGGCGAAAAAGTTTCGTCATAGTCCAAACCTGGTCTTTGACGAAAACCTTTCGCCACAAGTCTTGCCTTATAGGTCTCTACCTGCCCATCCACACCAATCTTTCTTTTAAAGATCCATTTGCACCCTACAGGTTTTACCCCAGGGGGTACAACGTCCAAAGTCCATACTTTGTTGGTGTACATAGACTCCATTTCGGATCTTATGGCATCCAGCCACTTCACAGAGTCACCACTCGTGATAGCTTGCTGAAAACTGGTAGGATCATCATCATCCATGATGCAATCTTCTCCGTCACCATCAATGAGGAAACCGTAGTACCTCTCCGGTGGGCGAGAAGTCCTACCAAACCTACGGAGTGGCTGAGGTTCTTCAGTTTCTGTTGTAACAGCCGGTTCAACCAAATCGTCATTTGTAGTTTGTGTCTCCAGAACCTCTTCTAGATCTACCACCTTGCCATCATCTTTATCTGTGAAAAACTCTTTTTCCAAGAATGTGGCATACTGAGAAACAAACACTTTTTGTTCCTCTTTGTGGTAGAACAGATATCCATAAGAATTCTTTGGATATCCCACAAAGTTACACATGACTGACCGTGTCTCGAGTTTGTCCGGATTCTGCTTTTTAACATAGGCCGGGCAACACCAAATCTTAATTCTTTTAAGAGATGGTCTCTTCCTATTCCATATCTCATATGGCATGGTAGACACGGCTTTGGTTGGAACCCTGTTTAGCAGAAACGCTGCAGTCTCCAATGCATGCCCCCAAAACGAGACTGGTAACTCAGCGTCACTCATCATGGACCGGACCATATCTAATAGGGTCCTATTCCGTCATTCTGACACACCGTTGTGCTGTGGTGTGTAAGGAGGAGTGAGCTGAGAGAGAATCCCATTCTCTTTTAGGAAGTTTGCAAATTCTGTACTAAGATACTCTCCACCTCGATCTGATCGAAGCATCTTAATACTCAAGCCGGTTTGTTTTTCTACTTCTTGTTTATATTCAATGAATTTCTCGAAAGCGTCGGACTTGTGCTTTAATAAAAATACATGACCGAATCTTGAGAAATCGTCAGTGAATGTAATGAAGTATGAAAAATCGCCTCTAGCCTGTGTAGACATTGGCCCACATACATCACTATGTATGAGGCCAAGGAGCTGAGTAGCTCTTTCTCCGTGTCCAGTAAACGGAGTTTTGGTCATTTTACCCTTGATACAAGACTGGCAAGTCGCATAAGATTTATATTCAAAAGAGTTTAAATATCCATCTTTATGTAACTTGTTAAGTCTTGTTTCGTTAATATGACCAAGTCTACAATGCCAAAGAAAAGCTTCATTTAATTCTGAAAGTTTTCTTTTATTAGTGTGTTGTATACTGAAAACTGTGTGTTGATTTAGGACATATATTCCGTTATTAAGCGTACCATACCCAACCAACATTTGATTCAGGTGAATGTTCATAACATTGTTTTGCAATACAAAATTATATCCTTCATTGTCCAACAAAGAAACGGATATTATATTACATAGCATACTTGGTACAAAATAAAATGGATTCAAAATCAAAATACATCCAGATGGCAACCCCAAGTGATACTCTCCCACTGCGACTGTATGTACATTGGAACCATTTCCAACGCGGAGAGTATGGTCACCTGTCTTCAAAACCTTGCTATTTCTCAGCCCCTGCATAGAATTGCAAATGTGAGAACCTGAACCGGTATCCAATACCCAGGAAGCAGAGTTTATAGAAAAACAGTTTTCAGTCACAAACGCACCTGAAGCAGAAGCATCACCATGCTTCTTCTTGAGACTTAGGTACTCCGTGCAATTGCGCTTCCAATGTCCTGTCTTGTGGCAATGAAAACATTCGCCTTTTCCCGGGTCTCCAGCTTTGGACTTTCCCTTTCCCTTTACCTTTTTAACTCCGCCCTTAGGATTAGTGGGTTTCTTCTTTTTCTTTCCCTTGGCCTTAGCTTTCGGGTGAGAAGAAGAAGACTGTCCAATAGTCATAACGGGAGTTTTTGCTGACTTCATAGTGCTCTCTGCACTCCTTAACATATTAAGGAGTTCAGGGAGCTCCTTTTCCATGCCATGCATGTTAAAGTTCACTATGAACTGAGCAAAGGTGGAGGGGAGGGACTGCAGAATAATATCTATATATTGTTGATTGTCCATTGTCCATCCAAGGTCCTCAAGCTCTTCTATAAGAGCTATCATCTTCAAAACATGGTCTCCTACTGGTGTGCCAGGGGCCATTCGCATCTGAAATAGTTTCTTTGATGCTTCGTATCGTAATACGCGGGATTGCTCCCCATACAACTCCTTTGTATGGAGCAATATACCGTGAATGTCCATGTCCTCGTGCTGCTTTTGATGAGTATTGTCCATCGATGCAAGCGCGAGGCATTTTGCCGTGGCACAGTCAGCGTCCCATGTCTTGCGGACTTCAATGTCCGCAACTGAGGATTTTGGACCTGGGACGGGCGGGGCTGAAGCCGTGAGGACATATGATACTTTATCATAAGTCAAGGCGATTTTCAGATTCCTCAGCCAGTTTTTATAGTTGGTCCCATTCAGTTTGTTTTTATCTAATAGAAGCTTAAGTCCAGTCATTGGTATCTGCCATTAAGAGAGAGAAAAGAATACACTCAGCGAAAGCTCTTGCATAGATTAGATTGGTTTATTATCTTGTCTAATCGATGTTTCCCACTGCTTTTTATCAAGTTTTTCTTTCAAACCTTAAAAAGAAAAACTAGCCAGGATTAATTACAGTCTACAACTTCGCTAACCGTTCAGCCAGGCCAGTGTCGGTACTTTGAGGAAGGTTCCCCGTGCTTTCGCACGGACCTAATTAGAGTAAACCTCGTTTTCCCAGAGGCGGAGCCCCGTTAACACCTTTCTAGACACCTAATGAGTTAGCTAATTGTAAACTGTAAAACTCTCCTAGGAGCAACTATTGCCCACAGTGGGATCGGGATCCAACCATCACATGGAAGGTATGCAATCTCATTGCAAATTTCAACTATTGAAATTCCCGATGTGGTTTTTACCCCTAGCACTTATGACCTTAACTATGGTCAACAAATCATAAGTACCAGTCAAGTTCTACCCGTCATTTCTTGATCAATTAGACCCACCCATATAACCCTTAACTATGGTCAACAAAGTCGCATGAATGTCCTAATTAATCTGCATCATATGCAGTGTAGGAAGACATCACTTAGCTACCGTATACTACGCCTTAACTAAAGTCAACAAACGTAGCACGAATACTAAGTACTCTACTTCCTAAAATGACGGAGGGTTGCGAATGATTTTTAAGAAAATCTTTAACGCTTTGAACTTGATATCGTTGTAGAATCAAACAGTTTTCAAAAGGAGTGGCTTAAGCTCCGCAGTTTTGAAATGTAGCTTTTTCATAAATAGCCGAGTAGTTTTCAAATCCGATTCTACAACATCTTTTTAGGTTTATTTTCTTTACATTAATCACATTAATGTAATCCCATCATTTAAGTCCTTAAGCCAATCACAGAAAAGAAACGAAAATAACGCGTACGCTTATGCCATCCGCATTCGCCGCAATGTTCCGTTATGCACCGTTAGGTTACTTAACTAACGGCATACCGGGACGGGACTAGCGCGGGTGTAAAACATAAGCAACGTCTACTATATATCATATATATAATATGTCATTCGTCTCAGATATCACAGAACACAGGCAGCAGAAACATAGATATAACGTGGGATATCCTAGGACGTCCGTATTTAGTATTTAGCCAGAATAGAAAATACGGATTCCACAGTCGCGATGAATAGCCAAGCCCACACCCTGGACCCCTACGAGAGCGGCAAGTGACCGTCCCAATTCTGGAGTTTAGGAGACCCGGTCTCGACTCCTCGAGATGGCCTCCCACTGAACCCCAGAACCCGGTCACCTGTGCTCCCCTCCTTGGGTCCATCCTAATGCGGAAAAGTAAATAATATACAACACTGGTGACACAACCTCAACCCGGAATTGCCCTAAATAAAAGAATATTACATTACATTTGAATTTACATGAATGAAAATATAAAACTCTCATCTCACATAAAAACCCCCCGGCTATTCGATCGCGACAATCCTGCACATCATATTTCAGCAACACATAATATCTCATATCATCAACGTAAGTAAGTATGCATACCCCGATTGTCGTTGATGTATAGCAACGAAACCGGCGATATCGAACATACTACACTTACGGTCACAGAAAAGAAAGTGTAAAACTACAATATTTGGAATCCACATTCTCTTTAGACATCATAAATGCGAAATATCACATATTTCGTATTTCATGCCTAAACTATATGAATTCCACATATTGTATGACATTCCAGACAAACAGACAATATTAAAGTTTTCGAACGAACGATCAAGTACCCAAGGTTCACTAAAGCTCAACACTTGAGCAGGGTTCAAAAATCCGGAGTGTGACACAGTAGTAGCGGTCCAGCCGTAGAAGGGTCAAGCCAACGCATCACATGTGGCACGCCGTACTGCCCCAAACCCTAAGGTTCAAAGGGCAGTTCGAGACGGTCACATAATCGAGTTAAGGTTTGTTGTCTTCTAGAGGGACCACCGCAAAAAGACTTGCACGTATCTCCAAAGTATTTAAACCCCGTGAATAGTGAGCAAATGATACTCGTTCAAACACTTCAATACTTTATAATTTACCCGGAAAAGCTACGAAATGAAAATCCCGATCGAATTGATGAGTCCAAAACCATCTCCAGAATTTTTCAAAACTAAATACAGATTAAAAATACCCAAAAAATTATACAAGCAGATTCCAGAATTACTGTAAAAAATTATCCAACAATTAATATATACGGCCGCGGAACCGCGGTCTAAGCAAGCTTAGGCTGCGTTTCCGCGGCAACAATCACTGTTCATTGAATAATTTTTGTACCGTAATCCTTATTTTTTTCTGCTGTATTTTTTACATATTTTTAATTCTGAAAAATGTCAAATTTTATAAAATTTCCAGAGAGCACCCTAAAAAGCCGTATTTCGGTTCGATCGGAGTTTTAACTTCGTAAAAAGGTCGCCTAATGTTCTAGGTCGGCTCTGATACCAATCTAAGGTTTGTATAGCACCCTATGAAGTGTTTTGAAGCATCACATGTCTCAAAGTATGTATTTTTATGGTGCTAAATGAACATGCAAAGGAATCGATCCTAGAAAATTAGGGTTTCGAAACATTAAGCTAATAAAAATTAGGGTTTGAAGGCTACAACCTTTGTAGCTCCCCTTTTGCTTGACTCCTTAGTCTCTAAGGTGTTGGAAGAAGGTCCACTTGTAGTCCTCTTTCGTCCACGACGATCCACCCGAAGTTTCCCGTCCAAGCTTGCAACTTTGGAAAAGCAAAGAGAACACTCTAATCAAGTTGGCTAGACTTGAGTAGAATGATGTTGTGGCTATGGATCTCACTTCAAAAATCTTTCTATAATTGTGTTTAACTCACTAGAAAAAACTAGAGAGGAAAAGGTGAAGGAGGATGAAGATGGTGGCTAATTTTTAACAAGAGGTGAAAAATAACCCTTAGTTGAAAAGAAATGAAATATAACCTTTTATATTTTATTCCTTCTTGCTTTCAACCATGATTAAATGATGGATAGTTAATTTAACTTGGGTTTTAAATGATAAAGAGAAGGATAACCCTAGGTTAGTGGTAGTTGAGCATGGTTAGGTCAAAGGAAGAATGTAGAAGCTAGAATGATTATCCTTTCCTTTTCATTTTCTTTTAAATCCAAAATCAAATAATAATCCATGGTGTGAGTCTTATATTGCCACCATTTCCATATGTTAACAACCATGATAGATGGGTGTATGTATGTGTGTATGTATGCACATCCATATGTGCATGAAACTAGCATGAAAGAAAGAAAGAAAAGCACACATGCTTGCACACATTCATCATCCAAGAAAAGGTTTTAAGTGAGAAAACTAATGGTTAAATGATAAATCAACACTTGATTTATCAATCCGGTCATATCTCATATGACCCCACCAAAAGCAGTTCACCTGATCAATGTTCGGTATCATATACGGACATTTTAATCGGGTGCATGCGCATATCGCATACGCGCACCATAACGTTTCGCCTGGACTGGGTAACTCCTTTGTGGGAATCTAAGACTCGTCAATACGCCGGCAGAGGGTGATGATCATATCAGGTACCCTCAAGCCGCAAGCGGTCAGGTAAACGTAACGGCCACCCGGGTATTGAGCAATCAGAAGACAACAAGAGAACCTGCTACAACTCCCGTCGAGCCATCCGACAACACTACCGTACAGTCCGGTCTCTTCATCAGATATGCTGCATATTGAGCCTAGGGAGGGTCACGTCGACCCTAATAACTCAATAAGTCGTGCCGGTGAATGGTCTATAACAGATCGAGAAACTACTGATAACACTTATCAGCAAATCTCAGCAGCCCTGGCCAGGGACTTACTGATATAACCAGTCGGGCACAGTACAACATCAACTCCTAATATCGGGAGAGACGAAACCCCTCCTATCGCTCATTGCCTTCGTGTGTCTCGGGACTGTACCCAACGGCCACCTGTTTGCACGACTCAGTAGAGCCGTGGTAGGGTGGCAATCAAAGTACAGTGGGAGAACACACAAGACTCCATGACGATCTCGGGTCTACAGACTAACCTGTACCAGTGTCACCTGAGAACTGCTATCCGACGATAGATATAATTCCATATAGTAATTCTCGGTGAGTCCGTCCAGTGTACCCAGTCAGCACTGAGCACCCGTATATGATCTTGATGTCAAACATCGATGAATGTGGGAACATCCATCGCCCATCACATGGGTCTAGTATCATATACGCTAGTCTACTCTGGTATATCGATGCCCTGTCTCGATACACCTCCGAATAGGGACATTTCAGGATATGCTTATAGACTACAAATGTCCCACTAGTATGATCTCTATCATAATCAGAGTAGTCAAGCCGATATCCTCAGGGCTTTATCAGCATGTATGAATGAATAAAAGCATGATCAAATCAACATGTCAGATAAAGAAGAACCAGATAGCATACTATCATGTCGAGCAAGAATGCAAACTGAATATATATACATGTATAGATACATCCACTATCACATAATGGCCTCTAGGGCATACATATATCCAACATATTCCAGTGCAGCGATACAGACGCCAACAAAGTGCTGAAATGTTTTCAGCCCTACGGTCTGGATCATACATCCTGCAAAACCGTATACAATCCACGGGCGTAAATGACCCCCTACCTCTCTCAAATCCTGCCGGTGAGACTACTTTTAAAGTCCCACCAGCGGCAAAAAAAAAGAAGAAAAAAAAAAGAGAAGAAAAAAAAGAAAAAAGAAGAAAAAAGAAAAAGAAATAAAAAACGGTATGTCCATAAGCAAAACGGGCACGGATGAAAACCCGAAAGGGCTCCGTGAGTAAAAACAACAGGACTACCGGCGAGTTTGTGAAAACCTGAAAGGGCGCAGACTCGTGAAAAGAGATGAAATACACTCGCAAAGTCCTCTCGACCTTGTGAGGAGAAAACCCCTACGTGAGATCCTTACGACTCACAAAGGAGCAACACACTTAGGAATCCTCACGATTCCTAAGGAGAACATACACCTGCGAGATCCTCTCGACTCGTAGGGAGAAAATGCTTTTATGAGACTCTCATGGCTCATAAAATTGAAAAGCCTTAAATGATAGGGACCCAAACCTGTCTCCTAAGCCATCGTTCCCTAACGGGCAACGGCAAATGATGAGTCGCTCCTGGCATTTCGCTTCAGTGTTAGCGGTGCTGATGCCGACCAAAAACCAAATCCCAAGCCCTCCAAAGGCAAATGATGAGTTGCTCCTGGCATTATTCCAGTGCAGCAATGCAGATGCTAAACAAACCAAATCCAAATCTTCTCGGGGCACATGATGAGTTTCTCCAGGCATTATTCCAGTGCAGCAATGCAGATGCCAAACAAACCAAATCCAAATCCTCTCGGGGCACATGATGAGTTGCTCCTTGCATTATTCCATTGCTGCAATGCAGATGCTAAACGAAAAAAATACCAAATCCAAATCCTCCCGGGGCACATGATGAGTTGCTCCTGGCATTATTCCAGTGCAGCAATGCAGATGCCGAAAGAAAACCAATTCCCAAATCCTCTCAAAGATAGATGATGATTCGCTCTTGGTACCATATTCCAGTATAGCGATGCCGATGTCAACTCAAATCAAACAAATCAAACCAACCAATTCCAACATCGACCTCTGCGACAAACCACAGGCACTCCGTTGTAGGGTTCCTAGGCACACTAAGGAGGTCTCACAAGGTATCAACCATGCCAATTTCAAAAAATCTAGGTGCCGAGAAACCCGACTACGGATCGTTGGCTAGAAATCTAGGCGAAAATGGAATCTAGTTAACAACTTAACAAAAAGGAAACCGAAATACAACCTTTGTAGATCCGGTGCTCCACCTCCATAGCTCCGCAACGAAGTCCCCTCGCTGTCCTAGTGAATTCCCGGGCTCTAGCGTCGGCTTCATCGGACAATAGGCGAGCTAGGTCGTCGATGTCCATGCCGAAGATGATCTACGTCGAGGCATCGCTAGATCAAGCTCCAACTTCACCAAGTCAAGAAACTTGTGAAGAAAACATACTCTACTACTTGGCAAGAGTTAGAGGATGAAGAAATAGGAAGTGGGTAGACTTTAGAATTGGATTTCTCACACTTATGCTCAAATCACCATTGATGAAGTATGCTTTCTTCTTGAAGAAGAAGAAGAAGAAGATGATAATGTTATGATAAGAAAAATCAAAATAGAAAAGAAAATCAATTCTTATCATAACTTTAACCATGGTAAAGTGTAGAGAATTAACTTGAGTTAGGTTGAATGGTTAGGGTTAGAGAAGAAGACAAGAATGGTTGCTTTGGTCAAAGTTACATGAAGCTTGAAGAAGCTTCCAAAAAAGCAACCATTTGTTTTCTTTTCTCATTCTTTTCATCCAAAAATAAATAGATAAATGAATGAATAAATAAATAAAAACCCAAACCATTTACTTAACCAAGGTTTAATTCTTTACACTTAACCAAATAAGCATGTATCATCAATTATGATACAATAAAGTGCACAAAAGTATATCGCATATACAATGCGCACATCCGAGTGAGAAAATCCATCTTAAGTGAACCGATACTAGTTAATGCAAAGTAATATATCAAATATATAATTATACATTAAATCATTAAATCAACACTTGATTTAACGATCCGGTCATATCGTATATAACCGACTAGTATCCTATGTATCGGCTTACCGAATCAATCCTTGATTCGATAACTAGGTTATATCGCATACAACCATTCGATACATTCATCGCGAGAATGAAATACGGTATCACATACACGCAATATTCTCGGTCCCGCACATATCTCATATGCGCTCCTATTTCGTTTCGCTTGAGCCAGGAAACCTCTGTGTAGGACTCTAAAGACTCGTCAATACGCCGGCAGCAGGTGATGATCATATCAAACACCCACAAGCCGCAAGCGGTCTTCTAAACGTAACGGCCACCCGGGAATTGAGCGATCAGAAGATCGACGAGCAAGCCCGCTCACACTCCAGTGAATCCAACCAGTAACACTACCGTACAGTCCGGTCTCGTCGTCTGATATGTCGCATATCTTGCCTAGGGGTGGTAAACGTCAGACCCCAATAGCTCGATAAGTCGTGTCGATATGAGGTCTATAACAATTCGAGAAACTACTGGTAACACTTACCAGTAAATCTCAGCAACCCTGGCCAGGGATTTCCTGTTATAGCCAATCGAACACAGCGCAACATCAACTCCCTATACCGGGAGAGACGAATCCCCTCCTATCGCTCATTGCCTCCATGTGACTCGGAACTGTACCCAAAAACCACCATTTTGCACGCCCTCTTGGACGTGGTAAGATGGAAATCAAAGCACGGTGGGAACCACACAAGACTCTATGACGATCTCGGGTCAACAGACTACTCTGTACCAGTGTCACCTGAGAACTGCCATCTGACGTGAGGTATAATACCATCTGGGAGTTCTCGGCGAGTCCGTCCAGTGTACCCAGTCTCTACTGAGCACCCGTATATCTCCTCTGATGTCAAACACCAATGGATATGAGATCATCCATCGCCCATCTGTATGGGTCGAGAAGGTACACGCTAGTCTACTCTGGTATATCGATGCCCCGTCTCGATACACCCACGACTAGGGACTTTGAAGGATGTACTTATGGACTACCCTGTCCCCACTAGTATGATCCGCATCATAGTCCAGGTAGTCAAGTATACATCCTAAGGGCTTTACCAACATGTAATAGAGAGACAATCTTTGTACACGTTAAGGTAAAGAGCAACCAGATAGCATACTATCATGTCGAGCAAGAAAGTCCCCCCTATATATGTCCCAGCATCCACTACAATATACATCCAATGTACAGTAATGGCCTCTAGGGCATACATATAACTAACAATCTCCCATTTGCACTAGGGCCATCTGTAGCAGTGGTTGTAGTATCTCATACTCAACCATCCCATAAAAGTCTCTCTCTGGAAACAGGCCTTCGTGAGTGGATCCGCCGTGTTGTCCTCTGAGTCTACTCTCCTAACCTCGATCACCCAGGAGATCAACCATCTCCATGATCAGGTGATACTGCCTTAGATTATGTCTGGATCACTGATGGGACCTGCGTTCCTTGGCATAAGCCACAACTCCATTGTCACACAATGGGAGGAACGTAGTTCATCTCATGAACCAATATACACCCAAACAGCCTCTTTGGTAGCATCATAAGTAGCGATGTATCCAGCCTTTATCGTCTAGTATGCCACGGTATCTAGCTTGGAACTCTTCCAACATACCGTCCCTTTACTGAGGGTAAAGACAATGCCTGTGACTGACATTCAGTCGTCTTTATCACCCTGGAACACTTCCAGTGATTCTCCCCAGGATCGATTGATACCATCTCACTACTACTAGTGAGATTCCTAACATTCAATTAGATCTATCTCATAGATCCAAAAGCTCAGGATTCAGGAGGTATCATTTTGATCCTATATGGAGAATCATTGTGATAATCGGAGATTGATCGAGCGTAGCATAGGAAACTCCTTCCCTATCAAGAGTATGTCATCCACGTACTCTACGAGGATTTTCACCATACTCCCTACTACCTTTTTGTTTATACAAGGTTCATCTACTATTTTGATGATGTCAAACTCTTTGACTAATCTATCAAAACAGATGTTCCAACTCCGCGATGCCTGCTTTATCCTATAAAGCATCTTGCACACGTTTCCGCTACTCCCACTGTCTACGAAGCCCTCTGGCTGTGTACTTACAGACGCACTCTTCTAAAACAACATCTAGAAAAGCAGTCATGGCACCCAACCACCAGATATCGTAGTCATGGTATGTAGCCGTGGCAAGTAGGATCTGGATGGACTTAAGCATAGGTACTGGAAAAGGTTTCATCATTATCCACGCTTGGTCAATGACGAAAACCTTTAACAAGTCTAGCTTTGAAAGTCTCAACTTTTCCATGTACACCAAGTAATCTTCTCAAGATATACTTGCTCCTGATGGGGATTTAACCCTTCAGATATAACAACCAAAGTCCATACTTTGTTGGTGTATAAGGATTCCATCTCAGATTGCTAAACATCCAGCCATTCTTACAGAGTCTCACTCCTGATGGCCAGCTCGAAACTAGTTGGGTCATCATCTCATGATGTAATCCTCGCTCCCACTGTCATAGAGAAACCGAAGTATCTCTCAGGTGGGTGAGGAACCCTACTACATCGGCGGAGAGGCTGAGGTTCTTTGGTTTCTACTGAATCCTTTGGTTCTACCAAATCAGCTGCTTCAGTTTGCATAGCTGGAACCTTTCCAGTTCTACATAACAGACCTTGCCTCGAGCTTGTCCGAAATTTGCTTTTAGACATAGGCCGGACAACCCCAAATCTTAACTAACTTAAGACATGGGCTCTTCCCTTTCCATATCACATATGAAATGGTAGGCAACTGATTTGATTGGAACCCTATTCAATAGGTATGCAACTTCTCAAGTGCATAACCCCCTAAGGAAAAAGGTAACTCAGTAGTACTCATCATAGAGCATGCCATATCAAATAGGGTGTATCTGCTCCGCCCCGATATACCATCGTGCAATGGTGTATACGGAGGAGTAATGCTGAGAGAGAATCTCATTCTCCTTTAGAATAGTCCAGTAATTCCATGCACAAGTATTCTCCTCCCTGATCTCATCATAGGACATAATACTTATACCCGTATTTTGGTTCTCTACTTCTAACTTATATTCTGTGAATATCTCAAAAGGTTCGGACTCATGATTCAACAGGAACATATGACTGAATCTTGAGAGATTATCAGAGACTATAATGAAGTATAAAGAATCAGTCCTGGCATGTGTAGACAGGAGACCTTACATACATCATCATGTATCAGTCCCAAGAGTTCATTAACTCTTTCTCTGTTTCCAATAAACAGGGCTGTGGTCATCTTATCTTTGTGACATGACTGGCGAGTTTCACAAGATGTAAATTCAAACTGATTTAAATATGCATCTAAATGTAACTCAGCTAGTCGGGTCGCATTGATATGACCTAGTCTACAATACCTCAAGAAGAATTCGTTCATTTCTGAACTCTTCCTCTTGTGTGTGTTCTGTATACTAAGAACTGTAGTTTGATTTAGAACATCAACGCTTTTAGATAACGTGCCTGAACCGATCAACTTTTGATATAGGAAATGTTCAAAACATTATCCAACTATACAAAATTTTATCATTTCTTTACTAATAAAAAGACTGATATGATTTTGTATATCAGGTTCGGTATCTAATAACATTCATTCAGAATCAATGTATTGGTAATACAGGGTGACAGTGACCGACAGACTTGGCTCCAACACTTGCCCCGTTTTCTGCCTCATGAAACATATCACCCGTTCTCAGTTTTTCTACCCTTTTGTAGCCCTATGTAACAGATTACATATCTGGGATCCTGATCCGGTATCATATACCCAGGATGCAGAGGATACTGAGAAACAGTTCTTTGTAACGAATACACCCGAAGGAGATGCATCATCATGCACTTTCTTCGTTTGGGTGGCACGGGAAATCTGGTATTCCCCTATTTCCTGCTCTGTCTTATAACATTTATAAGTTGGAGCGGGACCAACGTTCCCCAGCTCAGTATAACAAGCGGGTTCGGTCAATAATCCGTATTATTATCTTGATTAAGGCGTGACATGGTCGCTACCAGGAGAGAGAGAGAAGAAAACACTCAGTGTGCGCTCTAGCAAGAATAGATTGGTTATTATTTTATCTAATCAGGATGGCTCCCACTGCTTTTTATCAAATCTTCCTTCAAACCCTAAAAGGAAAGACTAGCCGGAATTAATTACACACTACAAGTTCGCCAATCTTTCAGCCAAGCCAGTGTCGGTACTTTGAGGGAGGTCCCCCGTGCTTTCGCACGAACCTAATTAATGTAAACCTCGTTTTCCCAGAGGCGTAACCTCGTTAACACCTTTCTAGACACCTACTTGATCGGCTAATTGTAATGTATAAAACTCTCCCAGGAGTAACTCTTACTCGCAGCGGGTATCGGGATCCAACTATCTCATAGAAGGTATGCAATCTCATTGCAAATTTCAACACTTGAAATTCCCGACAATATTTTGCCCCTAGCTCGCTATGACCTTGACGCATGCCAAACAACCCATAGTCTGCTAGTCAAGTTCAACCCGTACATTTCTTGATTGAATTAAACCCACCCGCACGACCCTTGACGCATGCCAAACAACGCCGTACGAATACCCTAATCCAATCGCATCGTATGCTAGCAGATAAGCACTAGTTAGCTACCGTACACTACGCCTTGACGCATGCCAAACAACCGCAGCACGAATACTAACTAGTACTTATCTGAAATGACGGAGGGCTACGACAGGTTTTTCTGAAAACCTATTGCGTAATGAACTTGATATTGTTGTAGAATCAAATGATTTTAAAAAATGGAGTGTTTTTTAGGCTTTTCTAGTTTTGCTAAAGGGGTCACTCCCGGTGAAGGGATCGTCGGCCCTTTCCTCGTCGAATGAGGTGCGGGATATATCATATATATCACTGTGCAAAGCAGAAACTATAGAAGCAATCAAAAGACAAACCGAATGTGTAGCATCTGCCAGTTATTGCTAAAGGAGTCACTCCCGGTGAAGGGATCTCGGTCCTTTCCCTATCGAATAAGGTGCAGGATATATCATCTATACCGCTGTGCAAAGCAAGAACTGTAGCTACCTGTTTTATTTTGAAATTCGATTCTACAACATCTTAGGTTTCTTTTATTTCATTAATCACATTAATGAAGTCCCATCATTTAAGTACCTAAACATCACAGATAAATACGACGTACACTTATGCCATCCGCATTCGCCTCGATGTCCCCTCGTGCACCGTTAGGTTAGGTAACTAACGACAGAGCGGGGCAGGGCTAGCGCGGGTGTAAAACATAAGTAACGTCTATATAATATATCATATATACTATATACTGTATCTATCACAGAACATCACATGATCACATCACAGATATCGCAGCAGAAGAATCATATGAAATATTGGATATACTAGGACGTCCGTGTTTTCAATACGAGCCAGTATAAAACACGGATTCCACGGTCGTAATGAATAGCCAAACCCACACCCCTAGACCCCTACGAGAGCGGTAAGCAACCCTACCAATTCTAGAGTTAGGAGACCCGGCCTCGACTCCTCGAGTTGGTCTCCCACTGGACTCCAGAACCCGGTTACTTGTGCCCTCCTCCTTGGGTCTATCCTAGTGCGGAAAAGTAAATAATATACAAAGGGTGACAACTTCCGCAACCTGGAAGTGCCCCAATAAAAGAATATTACATACAAGTTTTTACATGAATGAAAATGAAAAACACTCATCTCACATAAAAACCCCCGGCTATTCATACACGACGATCCAATATAACATATCCAGCAACACATAACATCACATGTCATCAACGTAAGTAAATATGCGCATCCCAATTGTCGTTGACATATAGCAACGAAACCGGCGATATCACATATTACACTTACGGTCACAGAAAAGAAAGTGTAAAACTACAACAGTTGGAATCCGCAACCACCTCAGACATCGCATGCCTGACCAAATGAATTACTTAGACATCGCATGCCTAACAATTATAAACCCCGTATTTTAGTCTCATTATCGAAAACTCTTTTCAATACCATGTCGGGCAATTCAACAGGATTCCCGACATTTTGATCGAATGCTCGTCGCAAACTTTAGTAGGCGGCCGCACCCCCGATACCGTCGACGAAGTGCACCAAGGCGGAACACCGCTGCCGCGAGCACCCGAACGGATGCTTTCGGCGACGGGGTTCTCCTACAGTCACTTGGTCGGGGCTATGGGGTGTAGCTGTCTATTAAGTTTATCCGGGGAGTATCCGCGTACGCTACGTGATTGCGACGGACTTTTGATCACATCAAAATTCCGTGGCAACCGATCAAGTGAGACTAAAGTGCTACGTTTATAACATTCATTCAGTTATCTCATAACTTTTGTGAATTCCAATTATTGTATCCCATTCCGGATAAATAGAAAATGTCAAACTTTCCGATCGAACAATCGAACACCCAAGTTTTCCCGATACAGATCAACACATGAAACAAGTCTAAAAACATTCAGTTCGTGCCTCAGTACCAACGGTCCAGCCGTAGAAAGGTCAAGCCAACGCCTCACATGTGGCACGCCGTACTGCCCCAAACCCGAAGGTTCAAAGGGCAGTTCAAGACGGTCACATAATCGAGTTAAGGTTTTGTCACGACCCAAAAGAGCACGTGACTGGCCCTTGAACCATATGAAGCATATAGGACTCCATCTGATCCAAGTAAGCCAAAAGCCCAGAAATCTAAAACCATTTTTAAGAATAAATAAGGAAACTGGTTTAAAGAAGTGAAGAAGACATGTTTGAAATCAAGGTTTTTAATTAACTAAGCCGAAGGTGCGTTTTAAAAACAGTAAATCTTTTGTAAAAATTTCGGCAGAGTTTCTTTTGTAAAACTGGCCCCGAATGGGGTACAACAAAGATAACAATATATATGCAATGATAAATGCATCCCCAAGCGGGAGCTAGCTCTTCGTCAATAGACGGTCACAACCACACATGCAACAATAATATACAACGCCAAGTGGCGAGGATCAAATCCAAAAGAAAGCTCAAAAGCAACAAGAAACCGCAATACTACTAAGCGCGACTCTAAGGTCAAATAATACAACACTAAAGTCTAGGTCTGAAACAATATACAAGTTTTGGTTGATGGAAATTCTAGATACAATGAATAAAATGAATACAATTGTGGTTCTTGATGCGAAAGAATCCACCTACCAAAAGCAAACCACCCGCAAGAAAGTAGTGTGCCAGAAATGCCGCAATGAAACCTGTACGGCAAAACCTGCAAGAACTGTGGCACAACGGGGGTGAGTTGCCAACTCGTGAATAGAAACATCTACAAGCAGAAACCGAATGCAAGACATAAACCTAAGTCAACAATCAGTAATAATCCACAAGAGTACATCTGAGTGTGATAAGGTGGCAAGGTAACATCTAAATAGGTATGTGGTGCCAGGTACTCAGGTAATAACATGTCATCAGTATAAGGTATGTCTGCAAGAAGTAAATATGATGCAGTATCAATGATATCAATACACATATATTAGCGTCCCATACCACTAATATTGGTGTAAGGGTAAATATAACAGCGCCCTCATACCCTGTTATATATACAAATGAAGTATGATAAGTGTAAATCCAGTCTGTATATGATCCATGTCTGTATATGATCCATGTCTGTATATGATCCATGTCTGTATATGATCCATGTCTGTATATGATCTATGTCTGTATATACGTGGAACCCGTCCACCCGTCACCCAATGACAATAAGCATCATGTATGCAATATGAGGATATAAACACATCATGGTAAAACATCATGAAACCCGTGCCAAGCATCGACACGTAAATCCTCATCCATATGGGGCTCCGTCTGCGGTATCGACCCTCGGCCCCGGCAGTACGAGTCAACCCATGTCCATCTCTGGGCTCCGTCTGCGGTATCGGCCCTCGGCCCCGGCAGTACGGGTCAGCCCATATCTATCTCTGGGCTCCGGTCGGAATCCTCCAGATATCCGCCGAGCTCAAGTACAATCACCGGTAGGTAGTAGTCCCTCTGCCGGGCTCACCGTCTATCACACAGCGAAACCGTTCTCGCCCAGTGGTACCATACCGGGTCCACCATGTACCTGTAATCGGCCTCAACCGCCTCCTCGACTCGGGTTTTTATATATCACTCTAGCACCGAGAAAACACATGGTGGACGCACCGAAATATCATATCAAGGGAACCGGGTTTTTAAATGATTACATATTTGAAATAGCCACGGTTCCCAAATCCAGAAATCACATATAATCCAAACCAAAATGTAAGTCACTAATCTGATATGATATGTGCGTCAAACATAATATCTTGTCAAGTCACATATAGATGAGCTACAATATAATGATCAGGTGTGATATAAGCATCAATGTGAGTATCAAGTCATGTCACATATAAATGAGCTACAATATAATGATCAGGTGTGATATAAGCATCAATGTGAGTATCAAGTCATGTCACATATAAATGAGCTACAATATGATGATCAGATGTGACATATGTATCAATGTGAGTATCAAGTCATGTCACATATAAATGAGCTATAATAAGATGATCAGGTGTGACATATGTATCAGGTATGAATATCACATCAAAATCGTATATATTTGTGTACAGGTCTATGCATACAATATGCCATGCGGAAATCATACCATGAATGCAGCAGTACTACAGTGTAGTGGCATAGCAATTATCGATGATGAAGTGTGTGAGCCGGCAATCAGTGTACGTGGAACATACGCATCATCGATAATGGTGCTGGTGTCCTAACAGCATGATGGCAATATAACAATAAGCACAAGTAATGCCATGCAAATAGTATGAACAGGTGCAATCGAAATAAGCAACGCAACAGTGAAGAATCTAACTCAAAAGCTATATCATGCAACCTTGCCTTTTGAAATAAGACGAATCGGGGTCTTTGGTAAAACAAGGGCTACGGTGTTTAGAAAATAGACTCTACACATTTGAAAATATCCGTAGAATCCCCTTTTTCCTATCTTGCAATATTCCCGATTCGTTAGTTTGAAATAGGTATGACTCTGGTCTAATCTAACATCTACTATGCAACTACTGATCTAAGTATCATGCAAGTCTGGAGGGGTAAGGAAACCGCCTAAATCTGAGTCGATACATATATAAAGGTATATAGTCGGTGATCTCGCCTCAATGTCATATCATAAGATATCCTCGAGTTATGATTGCGGATCTATCATCAATATCGGCTCGTACGGTAATCATCGTACGGCATCCCAATAGCTGGGTACGGGTCAACATCTCACTATCTCATCACATAACAGGTATCACTATCATCAGATCACATAGTCGGGGGTACTACTCTATGTCTAGCACCAAACGATACCATCAATGAAGTATGCATGCGGGGGTAAACACATATCCCAAGCCTGCAAGAAATCACAAGTCATATCCCACCATGAATCGTATCCAATCACCGATCTCACGTCATCCAGCCCACATCATCGACTCATCTCCAAAGTCAATCCATATCATCAACCACCGTGTAAGTACAAGTAATATGCAAGGGTGTGTGCGTGTAGGTGTAATTCTACCCTAGGGTTCGCGACTATGAACTACACTAGTCACTTCTACCCTACACTATCCGTAATACACCTATCACAAAGCTACAACACACTATAACTATCATATAACCACTATATATATAGTATACTAACTACGGACTGCGGGGGTGCTATACGCCATCCACCCGACTTCCCCCTGTAGATATAATCTACTCACCTGTATCATCATTTGCGGACGTCACCATGCATTTGCTTGTCGTCCCGAAGTCTTCCTGGTACCTACACATCAAATATCGCATATGCGCATTAAAACCAAATCCAAGCTAAAACGGCGCATGAAATCCAAAACGATATGATAAGGGGGCCTATAGGTGAGAACCTATGGCACGCCTTCAAAACCACATATAAATCCTCTATATCGTCGTATAAACGCCCAATAGTCGAGGCAAAACACAAACCACCATTTCAGAAATGAAAATACGGAATACGGAAACACGAATCCAAAATAGCAACTTAGGATATATGTCCCAGATTTCACCCCAGATAGAATCTGTCAAAAATAGAAGTACCTTGGGCCAACACTAGAGGAACTGGGGCTGTGCACAGAAAACGAGGCGATTCCTCACTGGTCTGGCCGCAAATTGCGGCCAGAAAGGAGGTTTTGGCGGCCGGGAAATGGAGTGGGGAGCTAGGGTTTGGGGTGTTGGTTCTATGGTGCCTGCACGTCTCAATTTCCACTCAATATTATTTTAGGGTCCTCGGGGTGATAGCAGATTCGAGTTAACCTGCACAGATTACACAATTTCCCCGATATCGGTTTCTAAAATCCGTATTTCTGGTTCTAGCTTCAGGTTTTGGGTTCCAATTCATGCACTAGGGTGTTCACAAGTCCTCTACTGAGCTCAATTTCACATTACAACTCAAGTTTCTCTCAAACCCTAACTAGGTTTTCATCAAGTCCATAATATCACACAATATCGATATAATCTTAACATGGGGTTATAGGAAAGGCTATAATTGAGCTAATGGTTCAGAAATTACCTCACTTGGCAACTCAAGAACTTTCTTGAGTTGCCCTCTAGTGGCCAAATCCACGCTTTCTTGGTCCATTGCGTAGATCTCGAGCTTGTGCACATTTTTAATGAAACGGACATGAGGTTTTGGTGTTGTTTTGGATGTGTTTTGGAGCTTGAAGAGGGGAGGGAGAATGAAGAAGAGGCAGCAGCAGCAAGCATGAAGAGGGAGGGGGAAAATGAGAGGAAAACAAATGGCTAAGGGTTTGGTCAATGGTTCACCCATACCTCTCTCTCACCAACCCCATTCTTTAATCCTTTTCTTTTTCTTTTCTTTTCCTTTTCTTTTCTTAAACCTTTCTCACTAGAATAGTAACCCCAAAAGAGAAACCATGACAAATAAAATGTAACACAAGGGTGGAAAAGTGATATGTGCATGTTTTGCACAAAATTGTCAAAAAAACCCGATTAGCGATTTTAATCGCGATTAGCACTAAATTAGTGTCAAACCAATCACAAAAACTTAAAAATGTCATAATTCACTAATTTACCCTAGTTTAGAATTTTCCATAATTTTTCATAATTTTTCTAACATTTTTCCTATTTATTTGCATTTAATATTAAAATAATCAATAAAATAATATTAAATTATAAAAATTCCCAAAATTAATATTTTATACTTTTGAAAATGTTACAATCTACCCCCCTTAAAGAAATTCGGTCCCCGAATTTAAATTTAAACCCCCACTACTAAAACAATTTCAGTAATAATCCATTTGTCGGGGCTCCGAAAACATCAACACATAGAGAATATCATAAAATAAATGTACTACTCTACTAGCAATCAATCCCCAAAATGCATATATAAGAATATCCTGTGTGTCTGGTGCGCAAGGAATCAAAATCCATATATGTGTCAAACAGGTATAGAAAACAACATCTAAGTGCAACGGGTGTGCACGAAACATCTGTCGTAGGCAACGTGTGTGCCTGACAGAAAAATCAGGTGCATATGAAATGCACGAAGAATTCTGATTTAGTGCATCTGGCGTGCACCAAAATCGTATATCAAAACACTAAAGATGCACGAAAACTACGCTGGAAGTGCAAATCAAATCACTGAATACGATAGGCATGAAATCTCAATCAATATCTCAAATGTAATAACTCAGCGCAAAATATATAAATATCCAGTGGGTGCATGAAACAATATCATGAAACTCAATCATCAAAACTAAATCATGCAAACAAAATGCACAAAATACCGAAATCCCAAAGTGACGGATACGTGATAATCGAATCACAAAATCACAAATCATAAATACCGTCGTCGGTAGTTCCTCCTTCGAGGTCGAGAAGGAGTCGGTGCAATCCACTGCTAGCAGCGCAGGATATCTACGTGCCTCTTGCTCGCGGTCTGGCGTCTTCTGACTCTGGGTCCTTATCTTCTCTGCGGATTTCCTATCTCGCAGTCAATCGGCTCATCGGCCCTGTCAGGTGTGCTAACGGGGACGATTCCGTTCTGGCACTTCTCTGGTCACCTCTCGGTCAATCCTCACGACCACTCGTAAGGCAGCATATCACTGGCGTCGGCCTCTGGCTCTCTGAATGCACGTCACACATCTGATCCTGGGTGCAAACATCATTGCAGCAATGTCCTGGAAGGATTCCTGCTCAAGGTCTCTTCCAATCATGCCTATGCCGATCTGTACAGAGGCTGGCTCTCTTGTACTACCTCTTCTCGCTTGATAGACATCTGTGTCCTCAGCACAACCTTTTCTCGGAAATTGGTCACATTCCAATGTCTCTGTAAGCAAATCAGGTCTCTAGTCTCGACGGGAAGTAATGACAGCTCGTCAGCGTCTCACACGAACCTCTGGTTCCACATGTCTCTATCATCGTCCACTATGACGTCACGCCAAGCTACCTTGCACTGCACTGTTCTCGGCCACGGCCAATATGAAGTCTCTCACACGGACTCGAAATCGCGTACTCTGTAGCTTCACCATTCTGTAGGAGATGTCAGGCCGAACAGATCCTCGGGAACACGTCCCAACCATCGGAAGGATACTCGTCACTCGTCCGCCCTTAATCAATTCGCAACGCATCTGGGTAAGTCCCTTTATTCGATCCTGGTCAACTACCTCGTCGATAATGCCGAACTCTGTCCTGCTGGGTGTGTGCAATACGACCACTCCTGGTCTAGGTCTTCTCATATCGTACTCCAGAAAGGTCCTGTCGAGGCTCCTTTCTCAAATCTCATACCTGCCGAATTGCCCGGAAGTCATCATCCAATGCTGAAGCTAATTCTTATTCCGGAATGGCTGCATACTCATCGCGCTTCTTTCTGGAAGACATATCCATATACCACGCCTCTGGGTGTGTATAACATCTCTGATGTCAGCGGAGTAGGACGTCATCTCGTCGAAACCTCGTACGAACTCTCTACTCCACATTGCTCAATGTCGACTGATTCGGGCCTAACTCATCGTGGCTACACGAACTGCGCTCCGACGGCCACGCTCGCATCTGGAGTCTCCCAAGCAGTGTCCCATCACGATATCCGAAAGATGTCGAACCATCCGATCGACTCGTCAGATCCTCATAATCCCCCAAGAGCTCACATCTCGGGTACAGTTTAATAGTATCGAGTACATGCCACAGCGTCGGTGGTCCAGCCGTAGAAGGGCAAACCCAAGCCTCACTAATGGCGCCGCGGAACCGCCGTAAACCCTAAGGTTCAAAGGCTGTCACACGGTCATTAAGTCGAGTTAGGGTTTCATTCTTCTAGAGGGTCCATAGAATCACCTGCATGTCTTTCCGTATACTTTAAACTTGGAAAATGGGCTCCTGACATTCGATCGTCTCAATCGACTCTCAACGAACCTGCGTGAAATCGTCTCTAGCTGGAAACAATCTATCTGATGACCTCGCATCGGTAATGAACGAACCACATGTCCTAGTCATTCATCCTCGGTGACTAGCAACTTGCTATCATCTCTCTAAGAACATGCTCATGCTGCAGTAGCTCCAATCATCTGGGCGATATCTCATCGTTTGCAGCAACAACTGGTTCATACGCCTGTATGCCGAACGATGCCTCAATCCTCCAGGAAGGGCAATACATAGGCGGTCATCTCTGAATCGGTCTGCTCTAGATCTGGGTAAGACTCTCCACACTGGAAATCTTCAACTCAACTGGGCCCGCTCTGGCGCAAAATCGGACGAATCACCTTCGTCTCTCAAATCGGGTAGACTAGCTATCATCTGTCGCATATCTGCCTGAAAGCTCCGGCAATCTCACCTCGTAAGCTCCGAAAGCAACATCCTGTCGATCTCAGCAACAGCTGGTCCATCTGTCTGCACAGTAGGCGACATCACAATCTCTGAGGTATGCTGTACATCAACAGTCCTCTTTCAACTGGCAGTTCTAACAATGGCCCGATCATCCGGTGCAAATCCAAGCACTCGCCTCCACTAGAGGTCACATTCAGCAATACTAACTCGAGACATTCCCATGTCACCAGAAAACACAATGGTCGGCCCTCGTACCAAACGAGCTCACACCGGCCGTAACCCTAGCAGCAGCCCAAACTGCGCTCAACCATGGTGACAGGAACCTCAATCGAGTATCAAAAGAGCACATCAATGACAAGAAGGAAACAACAGATCCAAAGTGGATACATGATCATAGGGAGGAACAGCATCAATGAAGATATGATCATGAACTAATAGAATCGGGGATCTCAAATGGACGTATAATCCTGGATATGAAGAGAATCACTGATCTCAAAAGTATGCACATCCTAAGGTTCCTTAAGCGGAGTGGCATGTCGTAAGTATGCCGCGGAACATACCAACGGTACGTCACTCTACTTTAGTCACCTATTCCATCAACCAAGGGTCATCCTAATACGACGAAAGTTCGGGTCTAATACCCCCTCGACCAAGTCTAAGTTCCGTAAGGTCAAGCCTAAGTTCCGTATATAAACAACGCCCTAGGCTCCACATAGTCAAACTCAGACTCGAACCAAGGTCAACCTAGCGCTCTGATACCAACTTTGTCACGACCCAAAAGAGCACGTGACTGGCCCTTGAACCATATGAAGCCTATAGGACTCCATCTGATCCAAGTAAGCCAAAAGCCCAGAAATCTAAAACCATTTTTAAGAATAAATAAGGAAACTGGTTTAAAGAAGTGAAGAAGACAAGTTTGAAATCAAGGTTTTTAATTAACTAAGCCGAAGGTGCGTTTTAAAAACAGTAAATCTTTTGTAAAAATTTCGGCAGAGTTTCTTTTGTAAAACTGGCCCCGAATGGGGTACAACAAAGATAACAATATATATGCAATGATAAAGGCATCCCCAAGCGGGAGCTAGCTCTTCGTCAATAGACGGTCACAACCACACATGCAACAATAATATACAACGCCAAGTGGCGAGGATCAAATCCAAAAGAAAGCTCAAAAGCAACAAGAAACCGCAATACTACTAAGCGCGACTCTAAGGTCAAATAATACAACACTAAAGTCTAGGTCTGAAACAATATACAAGTTTTGGTTGATGGAAATTCTAGATACAATGAATAAAATGAATACAATCGTGGTTCTTGATGCGAAAGAATCCACCTACCAAAAGCAAACCACCCGCAAGAAAGTAGTGTGCCAGAAATGCCGCAATGAAACCTGTATGGCAAAACCTGCAAGAACTGTGGCACAACGGGGGTGAGTTGCCAACTCGTGAATAGAAACATCTACAAGCAGAAACCGAATGCAAGACATAAACCTAAGTCAACAATCAGTAATAATCCACAAGAGTACATCTGAGTGTGATAAGGTGGCAAGGTAACATCTAAATAGGTATGTGGTGCCAGGTACTCAGGTAATAACATGTCATCAGTATAAGGTATGTCTGCAAGAAGTAAATATGATGCAGTATCAATGATATCAATACACATATATTAGCGTCCCATACCACTAATATTGGTGTAAGGGTATATATAACAGCGCCCTCATACCCTGTTATATATACAAATGAAGTATGATAAGTGTAAATCCAGTCTGTATATGATCCATGTCTGTATATGATCCATGTCTGTATATGTTCCATGTCTGTATATGATCCATGTCTGTATATGATCTATGTCTGTATATACGTGGAACCCGTCCACCCGTCACCCAATGACAATAAGCATCATGTATGCAATATGAGGATATAAACACATCATGGTAAAACATCATGAAACCCGTGCCAAGCATCGACACGTAAATCCTCATCCATATGGGGCTCCGTCTGCGGTATCGACCCTCGGCCCCGGCAGTACGAGTCAACCCATGTCCATCTCTGGGCTCCGTCTGCGGTATCGGCCCTCGGCCCCGGCAGTACGGGTCAGCCCATATCCATCTCTGGGCTCCGGTCGGAATCCTCCAGATATCCGCCGAGCTCAAGTACAATCACCGGTAGGTAGTAGTCCCTCTGCCGGGCTCACCGTCTATCACACAGCGAAACCGTTCTCGCCCCGGGGTACCATACCGGGTCCACCATGTACCCGTAATCGGCCTCAACCGCCTCCTCGACTCGGGTTTTTATATATCACTCTAGCACCGAGAAAACACATGGTGGACGCACCGAAATATCATATCAAGGGAACCGGGTTTTTAATTGATTACATATTTGAAATAGCCACGGTTCCCAAATCCAGAAATCACATATAATCCAAACCAAAATGTAAGTCACTAATCTGATATGTTATGTGCGACAAACATAATATCATGTCAAGTCACATATAGATGAGCTACAATATAATGATCAGGTGTGATATAAGCATCAATGTGAGTATCAAGTCATGTCACATATAAATGAGCTACAATATAATGATCAGGTGTGATATAAGCATCAATGTGAGTATCAAGTCATGTCACATATAAATGAGCTACAATATGATGATCAGATATGACATATGTATCAATGTGAGTATCAAGTCATGTCACATATAAATGAGCTATAATAAGATGATCAGGTGTGACATATGTATCAGGTATGAATATCACGTCAAAATCGTATATATTTGTGTATAGGTCTATGCGTACAATATGCCATGCGGAAATCATACCATGAATGCAGCAGTACTACAGTGTAGTGGCATAGCAATTATCGATGATGAAGTGTGTGAGCCGGCAATCAGTGTACGTGGAACATACGCATCATCGATAATGGTGCTGGTGTCCTAACAGCATGATGGCAATATAACAATAAGCACAAGTAATGCCATGCAAATAGTATGAACAGGTGCAATCGAAATAAGCAACGCAACAGTGAAGAATCTAACTCAAAAGCTATATCATGCAACCTTGCCTTTTGAAATAAGACGAATCGGGGTCTTTGGTAAAACAAGGGCTACGGTGTTTAGAAAATAGACTCTACACATTTGAAAATATCCGTAGAATCCCCTTTTTCCTATCTTGCAATATTCCCGATTCGTTAGTTTGAAATAGGTATGACTCTGGTCTAATCTAACATCTACTATGCAACTACTGATCTAAGTATCATGCAAGTCTGGAGGGGTAAGGAAACCGCCTAAATCTGAGTCGATACATATATAAAGGTATATAGTCGGTGATCTCGCCTCAATGTCATATCATAAGATATCCTCGAGTTATGAGTGCGGATCTATCATCAATATCGGCTCGTACGGTAATCATCGTACGGCATCCCAATAGCTGGGTACGGGTCAACATCTCACTATCTCATCACATAACAGGTATCACTATCATCAGATCACATAGTCGGGGGTACTACTCTATGTCTAGCACCAAACGATACCATCAATGAAGTATGCATGCGGGGGTAAACACATATCCCAAGCCCGCAAGAAATCACAAGTCATATCCCACCATGAATCGTATCCAATCACCGATCTCACGTCATCCAGCCCACATCATCGACTCATCTCCAAAGTCAATCCATATCATCAACCACCGTGTAAGTACAAGTAATATGCAAGGGTGTGTGCGTGTAGGTGTAATTCTACCCTAGGGTTCGCGACTATGAACTACACTAGTCACTTCTACCCTACACTATCCGTAATACACCTATCACAAAGCTACAACACACTATAACTATCATATAACCACTATATATATAGTATACTAACTACGGACTGCGGGGGTGCTATACGCCATCCACCCGACTTCCCCCTGTTGATATAATCTACTCACCTGTATCATCATTTGCGGACGTCACCATGCATTTGCTTGTCGTCCCGAAGTCTTCCTGGTACCTACACATCAAATATCGCATATGCGCATTAAAACCAAATCCAAGCTAAAACAGCGCATGAAATCCAAAACGATACGATAAGGGGGCCTATAGGTGAGAACCTATGGCACGCCTTCAAAACCACATATAAATCCTCTATATCGTCGTATAAACGCCCAATAGTCGAGGCAAAACACAAACCACCATTTCAGAAATGAAAATACGGAATACGGAAACACGAATCCAAAATAGCAACTTAGGATATATGTCCCAGATTTCATCCCAGATAGAATGTGTCAAAAATAGAAGTACCCTGGGCCAACACTAGAGGAACTGGGGCTGTGCACAGAAAACGAGGCGATTCCTCACTGGTCTGGCGGCAAATTGCGGCCAGAAAGGAGGTTTTGACGGCCGGGAAATGGAGTGGGGAGCTAGGGTTTGGGGTGTTGGTTCTATGGTGCCTGCACGTCTCAATTTCCACTCAATATTATTTTAGGGTCCTCGGGGTGATAGCAGATTCGAGTTAACCTGCACAGATTACACAATTTCCCCGATATCGGTTTCTAAAATCCGTATTTCTGGTTCTAGCTTCAGGTTTTGGGTTCCAATTCATGCACTAGGGTGTTCACAAGTCCTCTACTGAGCTCAATTTCACATTACAACTCAAGTTTCTCTCAAACCCTAACTAGGTTTTCATCAAGTCCATAATATCACACAATATCGATATAATCTTAACATGGGGTTATAGGAAAGGCTATAATTGAGCTAATGGTTCAGAAATTACCTCACTTGGCAACTCAAGAACTTTTTTGAGTTGCCCTCTAGTGGCCAAATCCACGCTTTCTTGGTCCATTGCGTAGATCTCGAGCTTGTGCACATTTTTAATGAAACGGACATGAGGTTTTGGTGTTGTTTTGGATGTGTTTTGGAGCTTGAAGATGGGAGGGAGAATGAAGAAGAGGCAGCAGCAGCAAGCATGAAGAGGGAGGGGGAAAATGAGAGGAAAACAAATGGCTAAGGGTTTGGTCAATGGTTCACCCATACCTCTCTCTCACCAACCCCATTCTTTAATCCTTTTCTTTTTCTTTTCTTTTCCTTTTCTTTTCTTAAACCTTTCTCACTAGAATAGTAACCCCAAATGAGAAACCATGACAAATAAAATGTAACACAAGGGTGGAAAAGTGATATGTGCATGTTTTGCACAAAATTGTCAAAAAAACCCGATTAGCAATTTTAATCGCGATTAGCACTAAATTAGTGTCAAACCAATCACAAAAACTTAAAAATGTCATAATTCACTAATTTACCCTATTTTAGAATTTTCCATAATTTTTCATAGTTTTTCTAACATTTTTCCTATTTATTTGCATTTAATATTAAAATAATCAATAAAATAATATTAAATTATAAAAATTCCCAAAATTAATATTTTATACTTTTGAAAATGTTACAGGTTTGTTGTCTTCTAGAGGGTCCATCGAGTTACTTGCACTACTTAGAATGTCTTTAAACTACGGAAAGATCCAACACTTGGAAATTTTCCGATAGGGGAAAAATTGGGTATTTATATCCGGTCGAACTTTTTAACATATTCAAAAATTATCCGGAAAAACACATAGACAAAATTTGATAATCCGATCGAACATTCAAATCCCCAAAACAACCCAGAAAATTCAACTCTAGAAAAAATATTAAAAATTCCCAGGAAAGGCACCACTGGAAACTAAGAATTACTGTGCAAACAACTTTAAATAATGTGGCCGTACAGCCGCGGAACCGCCGCATGAGCTTTTGCTCATGCCGCGGATCCGCGGCGCCTTAGTGGAAATTGACTGTCGAATTTCACAGTAACTCTTAGATGTTTGTGATGTGTTCTCTGCATATTTTTAATTTTGAAAAAGACCAGATTTCAGAAATTGTCCAGAGAGCAATTTAGGGTTGGGGTTTCGGGTCGATCGGACTTCAAAATCCGTCTAGACTTCGCCTAAGGCTCTAGCTAGGCTCTGATACCACTGTAGGGTTCCTAGGCACTCCCAAGAGGTCTCACAAGGCATCAACCATGCCAATTTCAAAAAATCTAGGTTCCGAGAAACCCGACTACGGATCGTTGGCTAGAAATCTAGGCGAAAATGAAATCTAGTTAACAACTTAACAAAAAGGAAACGGAAATACAACCTTTGTAGATCCGGTGCTCCACCTCCATAGCTCCGCAACGAAGTCCCCTCGCTGTCCTAGTGAATTCCCGGGCTCTAGCGTCGGCTTCATCGGAGAATAGGCGAGCTAGGACGTCGATGTCCATGCCGAAGATGATCTACGTCGAGGCATCGCTAGATCAAGCTCCAACTTCACCAAGTCAAGAAACTTGTGAAGAAAACACACTCTACTACTTGGCAAGAGGTACAGGATGAAGAAATAGGAAGTGGGTAGACTTTAGAATTGGATTTCTCACACTTATGCTCAAATCACCATTGATGAAGTATGCTTTCTTCTTGAAGAAGAAGAAGAAGATGATGATAATGTTATGATAAGAAAAATCAAAATAGAAAAGAAAATCAATTCTTATCATAACTTTAACCATGGTAAAGTGTAGAGAATTAACTTGAGTTAGGTTGAATGGTTAGGGTTAGAGAAGAAGACAAGAATGGTTGCTTTGGTCAAAGTTACATGAAGCTTGAAGAAGCTTCCAAAAAAGCAACCATTTGTTTTCTTTTCTCATTCTTTTCATCCAAAAATAAATAGATAAATGAATGAATAAATAAATAAAAACCCAAACCATTTACTTAACCAAGGTTTAATTCTTTACACTTAACCAAATAAGCATGTATCATCAATTATGATACAATCAAGTGCACAAAAGTATATCGCATATACAATGCGCACATCCGAGTGAGAAAATCCATCTTAAGTGAACCGATACTAGTTAATGCAAAGTAATATATCAAATATATAATTATACATTAAATCATTAAATCAACACTTGATTTAACGATCCGGTCATATCGCATATAACCGACTAGTATCCTATGTATCGGCTTACCGAATCAATCCTTGATTCGATAACTAGGTTATATCGCATACAACCATTCGATACATTCATCGCGAGAATGAAATACGGTATCACATACACGCAATATTCTCGGTCCCGCACATATCTCATATGCGCTCCTATTTCGTTTCGCTTGAGCCAGGAAACCTCTGTGTAGGACTCTAAAGACTCGTCAATACGCCGGCAGCAGGTGATGATCATATCAAACACCCACAAGCCGCAAGCGGTCTGCTAAACGTAACGGCCACCCGGGTATTGAGCGATCAGAAGATCGACGAGCAAGCCCGCTCACACTCCAGTGAATCCAACCAGTAACACTACCGTACAGTCCGGTCTCGTCGTCTGATATGTCGCATATCTTGCCTAGGGGTGGTAAACGTGAGACCCCAATAGCTCGATAAGTCGTGTCGATATGAGGTCTATAACAATTCGAGAAACTACTGGTAACACTTACCAGTAAATCTCAGCAACCCTGGCCAGGGATTTCCTGTTATAGCCAATCGAACACAGCGCAACATCAACTCCCTATACCGGGAGAGACGAATCCCCTCCTATCGCTCATTGCCTCCATGTGACTCGGGACTGTACCCAAAAAGCACCGTTTTGCACGCCCTCTTGGATGTGGTAAGATGGAAATCAAAGCACAGTGGGAACCACACAAGACTCTATGACGATCTCGGGTCAACAGACTACTCTGTACCAGTGTCACCTGAGAACTGCCATCTGACGTGAGGTATAATACCATCTGGGAGTTCTCGGCGAGTCCGTCCAGTGTACCCAGTCTCTACTGAGCACCCGTATATCTCCTCTGATGTCAAACACCAATGGATATGGGATCATCCATCGCCCATCTGTATGGGTCGAGAAGGTACACGCTAGTCTACTCTGGTATATCGATGCCCCGTCTCGATACACCCACGACTAGGGACTTTGAAGGATGTACTTATGGACTACCCTGTCCCCACTAGTATGATCCGCATCATAGTCCAGGTAGTCAAGTATACATCCTGAGGGCTTTACCAACATGTAATAGAGAGACAATCTTTGTACACGTTAAGGTAAAGAGCAACCAGATAGCATACTATCATGTCGAGCAAGAAAGTCCTCCCTATATATGTCCCAGCATCCACTACAATATACATCCAATGTACAGTATGTAAGTGCACGGCGGCGCCCCGGCCGACAACCCGACGGCCGAATGCGGAAGCGGTGAAAAACTTTAATTTTTGCGGACTTAGCAAACCGGCACCACCGCGCACTAAACCCCGGATCGGGCCATTAAACTAGATCTAGCAAACAACAAGACGGGTTAGAGATATACCGAGTGATCCGAGTCCTCCGGTCTTCTCGTCGTCGTCCCAATCTCTCGCGGAATGTCCGGTCTCCATCTCCTCGCCGGAAGGGCACCACGTCGCATGCATCTTTTACGGGCTCCCACCTCAATACCGAGGCAACTCGGGCACGAAGCTGGCTAGTCGACGTGCCCAAGATTTGCTGCAGGATGTGTAGTGAAGTTGTCTCTTTGGGGTTTAGGATGGTTGCCATGATGGAAGAATTTTGCACAAGGATTTTTCATGAACACTTGATGAAAAATGGAGCTTGCCATGGAATAAAATGAGCTCGGCCAAATCAAGAGAAAAAGCTCTCTGGGAAAAAAGAAATGAAGCCAGCACTCACTATCTCTACAATGCAACCAAAAAAGTGTATATATATATTAATCCCAAAAGAAATTAAATTCCTTCACATAATCATATAACCTCCAGCACACACAATTTCACAATCTAGCCTCATTATTAAAATAATCCCTCATCACCATGATTCCAACAGTGGCCGGCCCCCATTTCCAATCTTATCACAATTAATGCATCAAAACCCATACCCTCTCATGTCTTAATTAATGCATCATGGAGCAAAGATGCTACCAAATCAAAACTTATGCAATAAACTTCCTTCCACAAATGTTATTTGCACAATTGCAAATAACCCCCTCCATCGGAAAAGTCCGGCCGGGAAAGAACAAAGGAAAACCGGCCGGAACGGAATGCAAACTGGCAACTCCAGAAAACTGGTCCCGTAATAAATTACAGGAAAACCCCGATACTGTGCATACACACCCGCATCTGTATTCCGACCGGATAAAAATGCAAAGAGACGAAACTACACTATCAAATACTAGGATCCGGCTTAAGCCAAAGCCGGCTAGTAAAAACCGTCCGATCACGATCCGTGCAATACCGCACGTATCTGATCGAACCGTGCCATATCTCCATACGGTCTCTACAGCGTTTCGCCCGAAAGCTTGAGTAACTGAAAATGTGGTGGACTCTAAAGACTCGTCAATACTATGGCTGTGGATTTAACCACTAGCACGTCAGAGGTATAAGCCAATACGTGACGGGCCACCAGCTATTGACTAAAAAGGGACGTCGATGAGTAAACTCATCCTGACACCCCACTGAGCCTGTCAATGACAATATCCGTACAGTCCGGTCCGTTCGTCTATGAGCATCGCTTGTCGGGCCTAGGGGGTTGGTAATAGTCAGACCCCCAAAAGCGGTACAAGTCGTGTCGGAGTGTAGCCCAGAACACCCTGGGATACTACTGGAATACCTACCAGAAAATCTCCTGCCTTGGCCAAGGACTTCGTGTAATGGCTCTCCTAGACACAGCGCGACCTCACCCCCAATACCGGGAGAGACGAACCCCTGAAGATCCGCTCACTGCCTCCATGTGGCTCGGGACTGTACCCAACTAAAACCTGTTTGCATGATTCCTTTGAGCCGTGGTAGGGTAGTAATCAAAGTACAGTAGGAACTCACACGAGACAAATGACGATCCCCAGGTCGATGAACTAACCTGTACACATGTCACCAGGGAACTGCTATCTGACGTCAGGTATAAGACCAACTAGCATGTTCCCGGCGAGTCCTGTCCGGTGTACTCATAAACCAATGAGCACCTGTATACATCTTAGGTGAACCAACTGACACCAGTGGCTTGTGAGACCGGCCACCGCCCCTCGTCGGGGTCTCGACTGTATACACTAGTCTACTCTGGAGAATCGATGCCCTGTCTCGAAACTCCCACGACTAGGGACCTTTTAAGGATGTGCTTATAGACTCCAGCTCCCACTTATATGATCGCCCTCATACTGCTGGCAGTCAAGCAAGAATCCTAGGGGCTCTATTAACGTGCAATAGCGACATGTCATGTCACCTAAAGCAGTACACGATGATAAAGGTAAACCAGATAGCAAACTATCATCTCGAGTAAGACTGTCCTACCGGGATAGGTCCTCCCTCAATCATTGCAATCACGTGCCTGTGATCCAATAATTGACTCTGAGGGCACTATCTCCAACAATCTCCCACTTGCACTCAAGGCTAATTATTGCGATGTCGCATACTCACAGCCCGTGTGATACCGAACACCCAACTCCCCTACTAGTCAGTTTCACAAAATCCGTTTGCGAAACTATTGCGTTCGAGGAATAGCCTCAGTGAGCGGATCCGCCTAGATGTTTCTTTCTATGTCTCTCTATATCTCAAGTTCGCGGAGAAAGCCATCTCCCGAAATGAGCAATACCTGTCTTAGAATGTCTGGATGTCTGATGGGACTTAGCTCATAAATGAACTCCAAATCCAAACTTCTTAGACTGTATCGTCAACTGAACTTAATCAGCATCCTGCGCCATGCCTCCCTCAGTATTGCCTTGGACCACCTGTCCAAAATACTGCCCCTCGTCAGAAGGAAAACTATAACTCTGACGACCTCCTTGTCGTCCAGGTCACCTTGGAAGCCTGGAATGTTAACTGTTTCCCGAATGGGGCTTTCGTTATCATATCCCTAGAACAGCCACTTATGTTCTAAAACTGCTTCCAACTGTTTCTCCAGGATTGGATCAATGTCAACTTATTGCATTTAGTGCAAGAACAACATCTGGTGTGGTACTTGACATCTCATGATTGACTCAATTGGCTAAGCAAGTGACCTGCCAATCATGCGTATCCCTCTCCCCGTTAGTCTGTAAGACACCTTTAGAGAGGGTGACTCCATTACCTGCAGGTATAATACCGTGCCAGGAGTCGTCCATTCTAAATACTCTTAGAATGCTGTCTAAGTACCCAGATTGGGAAACCACCCAAATCTAGATCTAAAACCATAGATCTAGTAACCAGTATGTCTGATATAATGTCCAAGTCCTTTGTGGAGAAACTTCTGTGTGACGACTAAAGTATAACCGATCGTAGTATAGGAATGTCACTTCCTACTACCTTCTCAACAGATCCATCCCCTATTCTGATGACGTCAAACCTATGACTGTCACATCAGAAATAGATGATCTATCTCCGCTACATCTGCTTTAGTCTATAAATAGACATAAGCCTGATGTCCACCAATGTTTCCGCTGCTCCCACTGACTACGACAACCCTCTGCAAGAGTCATATAGACGTGCACTTCTAAAACTAGTTTAGAACGACGCTATACTCATCCTCCTGCCGGGTCTCGCAGCCTGGAACAACAACAATGGCAAGTGTGGGTAAACAAGAACTTCCCTGTCACCGTCCTTGAGGCTACCGGAGTACCTCTCGGGTGCCTGAAGTTACCCACCTTATCTGCGGAGTGGCCAATGGAAAGTCAAATCAGATTGAATCTTCAGGTTCCTTATCAAATCTTCAGTAATCGTTTGCGGTTCTGGAATCACTTCCAGTTCTACCATACTCCCACTACTGTTTTTGAAAAAATCCATTTTTAATAAAACTGTGGCGAGTCTAGAACAATATTTCTATTGATCTGCCAGATGGTAGAAAGTCAACCCTCGTCATAGCCTGGGTCAACCCACAAACAGCCATTACAGAAACGTGCCTTGAGTTATCCAGAGTCTGGTTTTAATCATAAGCCGGACAACTCCCCGTACCTTAACAACGTTAAGATATGAACTGTTCTATATCGAATATAGAACCAGAGGCACTGATTTAAATTAACCAGATTCAAATCATGCAGCTGTCTCCAGTGCATGTCAACTAAATGGAGAGAGGCCGATCAGCGTTACTCAACTTAGGAATGCTTCCAATTATGAGTAACCTGAAAGAGAAGCAATTTCCCTTTATCATTAGTATCAATTGAATACCATACACAAGTATCTACATCTTCGATCACTTTGAAGAATCCCGATACTTGCTACACTTGGTTCTCTACTCTATTCAAATACCTATAACTCCTCAAAACTTAGACCCTGTGTTTTTACGAAACACATGTCTAAGAACTAGAGAAGTTAAAAGTAAACAGAATATAGTATGAGGACCAATCCCTCTGTCCTAATGGACACTGGACAATATACAATACTCTGTATAAGTCCCCTGAGTCTTGCGACTCAATCACTGTGTGTCGTAGGTTGAAAACTGTACTTTTGGTTAAGAAGAATTACACCGCTGTTCAATGCTCCTTACCTAACCATCCACTGATATAGGTAAATGTCATCGACATAATATCAAAAGGTATATCTCACTCTATAAAAATAGACGTACAGATATATCAATTTGAAATTGGTGCAAAACAGCGGATATTCAAAACCAAATATTTGCCGACCGGCAAACAACCCAGGTGGCATCCTCAAATATCACCAATTACAACGAATCCCGATATAATGAGGATGATCATCCAATTCCCAAAAACTTACTCCCACTCATCATCTGTAAAACCATACAGATGTGAGAATCCAACCTGGTAAATACATACCCTGGAGCAAGTGTCTAATTGGGAAATCAGTTTTCTTTTAACAGTACACAGTGAACCTGAAACATTGAAATGTTTCGATGGGGTATCCTGGTATTCCTAGTAATGCCTCTTCCATTATCCAGATTCACAACTATAACCGTATAATTCTATGCCACCTCTCCAAATCCCTTTATATGTCTTTAGTCATTACCTTCTGTACACCCCTTTAGGCCAAATGGTTTTCTTCCTTCCCTACCGTTCGGCACCAGCCTATGGTTTGGAAGAAGACTATCCAAAAAGCATAAAGGGTGTACTGTCCTAATCCTAGGAGCACTCGCAACGCGAGAGAAGGTGAGGATAAAAGACACCTGAATGTACTTTATTCCTATTTCTCCTGAACCAGGATCCATCCCCGAACTGGAACAAGTTCCTTTCGAGTTCGTATATAACCATACGATGGATTATCCAATAAAATGGGATCTTCGTAGTGATACGGAGTGTCCTGGAGAAATATAAAGGTGATTTAGGATTGGCGAAGAAATACTTGGTTTGGTCGTGAATAGCAGTCGCATTTTACTTTGCCCTCTTACTAATTCCTTGCTTTATCTGAACTTAATACCTTCTGTACACCGTTTAGGCTAACTGGTTTTCTTCATTCCCTACCGGTCGGCACCAGCCTATGGTTTGGAAGAAGACTATCCAATTTGCGTAATAGGTGTACTACTCCTAAACCAAGGAGTACTCGCAACCTGAGAGAAGGTGAAAAGAAAAGACAACTGAATAATCCTATCCGTTTTCTCCAGAACCGGAAACCATCCTCGAATAAATTCCTTCGAGTTCGTATATAACCATACAATTGTTTTGTCCAATGGAAGTGGACGTTCGTAGTAATACGGGGTGTCCCGGAGAAAAGGGTAATAGTAGGAGTGGCAATGAGGTCTGCAACTCTGACAATCCAAAAGCCAGTGTTAAGTAGGTTCGGTCAACTTGGTCACTGAGTCATAGTCTAGGGTCGGGTCAAAGGTCGCTGCCAAAGAGAGAGAGAAAAGAAACACTCAGAGTGCACTCTATCCTAGATCAGAATGGTTATCACTTTTTCTAATCAGGAAACCTCCCACTGTACCTCAAATTCTCCTCCAAAACTGAAAGAAGAATTAGTCGGGATCACCCGAGGAGTAAACCAACTCATCAGTGCGAATCGGGATCCAACTCTCATCGCATGATAACGTGACGCAATCCGCTCACGGTATCACACTCCAGAAGGTATGCGCATATCTGGCAAGTTTCAGTACTTTTGAAACTCCCGATGTGATTTCTGCCCCATGCTCTTATGACCTTGGCGTGAGGTCAAAATATCATAAGTCACATGTCAAGTTCTACCCATCATTTTCCAGGTTAATTTGAACCCACCCGTACATACCCTTGACGTAGGCCAAAATAGTAGTACGACTGTCCCAAACCAACGCATCTATCTATGCTACAGATAAATATCCGGCAGCTACCAATCACTATGCCTTGGCGTGAGGTCAAAATACATAGCTTGAATACTACCGAATATTTAACCGAAATGATGGAGGGCTACGAATGGTTTCTGGCGAAAACCTTTAACGTAATGAACTTGATCTCGTTGAAGGAACGGATAGCTTTTTAAAAAATATAGTGACGAAAACCTTTACTAAAGAGGTCACTCCCGGTGAAGGGATCTCGGCTCTTTCCCCGTAGAATGGGGTGCAGGATATTCCAACTGAATACCACGGTGCAAAGCAAAAGTAATCGGCTATAGTGAAATTAATGCCCTGACGGAAACTTCTGTCCAAGGGGTCACTCCCGGTGAGGGATCTCGGCCCTTGCCTCGTCGACTGAGGAGCAGGATATTCCAAATGAATACCACGATGCAAAACAAAAGTGAACGTCCTTGCAATAACAGCTTTTTGAAAAGTGTTCCAACAACATCAGATTAGGTTTGTTTAACTTGCATTGATCCGAATCAACGCAGTCCCATCAATTGATCACACCACAAAGAACGAAAATATACTGACGTACGTATATGCCATCCTCATTCGCCTCTGGGTCCCGTCATCGCTCGTTAGGTTAGCTTACTAACGATAGAGCGGGGACTGGACTAGCGCGGATGAAAAACATATACAACATCTAATAATATATATACCAATATATTATATTTCGCTCAAGGCGTGAAAAAGAAATGCAACATCACAGAAATGTACAGCATCATAGAACAATACAGATATCTGGGATCCCCGGGTTTTACAGAGCCACTACTGAAACCCGACGTTCCCCTGGTCGTGTGGATAGCCTGTGCAATGAAATCCTAGACCCCTACGGGCGCGGCAAGTCACCCGCCAAACCCTGAAGCGAGGCAGCCCCCTTCAGCGCCGTGAATGGACCACCCAGCACTCCACGGAATCCGGCAACTTGGGCACCCCTCCTGGGTCAACCTGTACCCCCGACGAGTGCGGCGAATAGCCCGCCAATCCTAGAGTGAAGCCCCCTCCGTCCCAATGCCATGAGATGCGGGCTTGTTGCCCTCCAGAACCCGGCTATCCGTGCACCCCTCCGCGGGGTAATCCAAGTACAGAAAGTAAAATATACATACACCGGGTACATCGACCGCAACCAGGTCGTGCCCCAAAAGAATAATACAATCAGGCAGTGACGGCAGTCCACACGTCGGACGCTCGCCCCGCAATATCAAATGTACATAATACAACCATAACGGTACTAGCATTCCATCCAGGCTATCCCCCACGACCGATCCGCAACATCACAGCAAATACATAGAACATCAACGTGAAAGTCACGTTCGCAAATCCGTCTAACCGGGCTATAGCAGTTAGACCGGATTTACCGATCGAGTGACATTCACGGTCGCAGATATAATGTAAATACTGTGAAAAATGTGTTTAAAATTTTCCGATTGACCAAAAATTAACAAGTGGGCCCCCAATCAATACTGTAGCACTCACAGAAATTATGGGCCCAAATTTAACATTCCAAAACCCCCAAAATAAGCCCAGAAGCCCACTGGGGAAAAATGATGCATTAACAACTCCAATGTGCGGCGGAACCGCGGCCCAAGGGGGGATTGGCCGTGGTTCCGCGCTCCAATCATCGACTGAATGCATCGTATTTTTCCAGTAGTCTTATAGTCTCCAGTACATCAATTTTATACAACCTGAAAAATTTTTGGAGACCAAAAAATTTCAACAGAAAACTGTCGTGAACTAAAATTTAGATTTTGGAATTTTGGTCGATCGGAAATGCAAAACACATCAAACGAAGCTAGACGAAGTTAATGGCGAGGCTCTGATACCACTGTAAGTGCACGGCGGCGCCCCGGCCGACAATCCGACGGCCGAATGCGGAAGCGGTGAAAAACTTTAATTTTTGCGGACTTAGCAAACCGGCACCACCGCGCACTAAACCCCGGATCGGGCCATTAAGCTAGATCTAGCAAACAATAAGACGGGTTAGAGATATACCGAGTGATCCGAGTCCTCCGGTCTTTTCGTCGTCGTCCCAATCTCTCGCGGAATGTCCGGTTTCCATCTCCTCGCCGGAAGGGCACCACGTCGCATGCATCTTTTACGGGCTCCCACCTCAATACCGAGGCAACTCGGGCACGAAGCTGGCTAGTCGACGTGCCCAAGATTTGCTGCAGGATGTGTAGTGAAGTTGTCTCTTTGGGGTTTAGGATGGTTGCCATGATGGAAGAATTTTGCACAAGGATTTTTCATGAACACTTGATGAAAAATGGAGCTTGCCATGGAATAAAATGAGCTCGGCCAAATCAAGAGAAAAAGCTCTCTGGGAAAAAAGAAATGAAGCCAGCACTCACTATCTCTACAATGCAACCAAAAAAGTGTATATATATATTAATCCCAAAAGAAATTAAATTCCTTCACATAATCATATAACCTCCAGCACACACAATTTCACAATCTAGCCTCATTATTAAAATAATCCCTCATCACCATGATTCCAACAGTGGCCGGCCCCCATTTCCAATCTTATCACAATTAATGCATCAAAACCCATACCCTCTCATGTCTTAATTAATGCATCATGGAGCAAAGATGCTACCATATCAAAACTTATGCAATAAACCTCCTTCCACAAATGTTATTTGCACAATTGCAAATAACCCCCTCCATCGGAAAAGTCCGGCCGGGAAAGAACAAAGGAAAACCGGCCGGAACGGAATGCAAACTGGCAACTCCAGAAAACTGGTCCCGTAATAAATTACAGGAAAACCCCGATACTGTGCATACACACCCGCATCTGTATTCCGACCGGATACAAATGCAAAGAGACGAAACTACACTATCAAATACAAGGATCCGGCTTAAGCCAAAGCCGGCTAGTAAAAACCGTCCGATCACGATCCGTGCAATACCACACGTATCTGATCGAACCCTGCCATATCTCCATACGGTCTCTACAGCGTTTCGCCCGAAAGCTTGAGTAACTGAAAATGTGGTGGACTCTAAAGACTCGTCAATACTATGGCTGTGGATTTAACCACTAGCACGTCAGAGGTATAAGCCAATACGTGACGGGCCACCAGCTATTGACTAAAAAGGGACATCGATGAGTAAACTCATCCTGACACCCCACTGAGCCTGTCAGTGACAATATCCGTACAGTCTGGTCCGTTCGTCTATGAGCATCGCATGTCGGGCCTAGGGGGTTGGTAAAAGTCAGACCCCCAAAAGCGGTACAAGTCGTGTCAGAGTTTAGCCCAGAACACCCTGAGATACTACTGGAATACCTACCAGTAAATCTCCTGCCTTGGCCAAGGACTTCGTGTAATGGCTCTCCTAGACACAGCGCGACCTCACCCCCAATACCGGGAGAGACGAACCCCTGAAGATCCGCTCACTGCCTCCATGTGGCTCGGGACTGTACCCAACTAAAACCTGTTTGCACGATTCCTTTGAGCCGTGGTAGGGTAGTAATCAAAGTACAGTGGGAACTCACACGAGACAAATGACGATCCCCAGGTCGATGAACTAACCTGTACACATGTCACCAGGGAACTGCTATCTGACGTCAGGTATAAGACCAACTAGTATGTTCCCGGCGAGTCCTGTCCGGTGTACTCATAACCCAATGAGCACCTGTATACATCTTAGGTGAACCAACTGACACCAGTGGCTTGTGAGACCGGCCACCGCCCCTCGTCGAGGTCTCGACTGTATACACTAGTCTACTCTGGAGAATCGATGCCCTGTCTCGAAACTCCCACGACTAGGGACCTTTTAAGGATGTGCTTATAGACTCCAGCTCCCACTTATATGATCGCCCTCATACTGCTGGCAGTCAAGCAAGAATCTTAGGGGCTCTATCAACGTGCAATAGCGACATGTCATGTCACCTAAAGCAGTACACGATGATAAAGGTAAACCAGATAGTAAACTATCATCTCGAGTAAGACTGTCCTACCGGGATAGGTCCTCCCTCAATCATTGCAATCACGTGCCTGTGATCCAATAATTGACTCTGAGGGCACTATCTCCAACAATCTCCCACTTGCACTCAAGGCTAATTATTGCGATGTCGCATACTCACAGCCCATGTGATACCGAACACCCAACTCCCCTACTAGTCAGTTTCACAAAATCCGTTTGCGAAACTATTGCGTTCGAGGAATAGCCTCAGTGAGCGGATCCGCCTAGATGTTTCTTTCTATATCTCTCTATATCTCAAGTTCGCGGAGAAAGCCATCTCCCGGAATGAGCAATACCTGTCTTAGAATGTCTGGATGTCTGATGGGACTTAGCTCATAAATGAACTCCAAATCCAAACTTCTTAGACTGTATCGTCAACTGAACTTAATCAGTATCCTGCGCCATGCCTCCCTCAGTATTGCCTTGGACCACCTGTCCAAAATACTGCCCCTCGTCAGAAGGAAAACTATAACTCTGACGACCTCCTTGTCGTCCAGGTCACCTTGGAAGCCTGGAATGATAACTGTTTCCCGAATGGGGCTTTCGTTATCATATCCCTAGAACAGCCACTTATGTTCTAAAACTGCTTCCGACTGTTTCTCCAGGATTGGATCAATGTCAACTTATTGCATTTAGTGCAAGAACAACATCTGGTGTGGTACTTGACATCTCATGATTGACTCAATTGCCTAAGCAAGTGACCTGCCAATCATGCGTATCCCTCTCCCCTTTAGTCTGTAAGACACCTTTAGAGAGGGTGACTCCATTACCTGCAGGTATAATACCGTGCCAGGAGTCGTCCATTCTAAATACTCTTAGAATGCTGTCTAAGTACCCAGATTGGGAAACCACCCAAATCTAGATCTAAAACCATAGATCTATTAACTAGTATGTCTGATATAATGTCCAAGTCCTTTGTGGAGAAACTTCTGTGTGACGACTAAAGTATAACCGATCGTAGTATAGGAATGTCACTTCCTACTGCCTTCTCAACAGATCCATCCCCTATTCTGATGACGTCAAACCTATGACTGTCACATCAGAAATAGATGATCTATCTCCGCTACATCTGCTTTAGTCTATAAATAGACATAAGCCTGATGTCCACCAATGCTTCCGCTGCTCCCACTGACTACGACAACCCTCTGCAAGAGTCATATAGACGTGCACTTCTAAAACTAGTTTAGAACGACGCTATACTCATCCTCCTGCCGGGTCTCGCAGCCTGGAACAACAACAATAGCAAGTGTGGGTAAACAAGAACTTCCCTGTCACCGTCCTTGAGGCTACCGGTGTACCTCTCGGGTGCCTGAAGTTACCCACCTTATCTGCGGAGTGGCCAATGGAAAGTCAAATCAGATTGAATCTTCAGGTTCCTTATCAAATCTTCAGTAATCGTTTGCGGTTCTGGAATCACTTCCAGTTCTACCATACTCCCACTACTGTTTTTGAAAAAAATCCATTTTTAATAAAACTGTGGCGAGTCTAGAACAATATTTCTATTGATCTGCCAGATGGTAGAAAGTCAACCCTCGTCATAGCCTGGGTCAACCCACAAACAGCCATTACAGAAACGTGCCTTGAGTTATCCAGAGTCTGGTTTTAATCATAAGCCGGACAACTCCCCGTACCTTAACAACGTTAAGATATGAACTGTTCTATATCCAATATAGAACCAGAGGCACTGATTTAAATTAACCAGATTCAAATCATGCAGCTGTCTCCAGTGCATGTCAACTAAATGGAGAGAGGCCGATCAGCGTTACTCAACTTAGGAATGCTTCCAATTATGAGTAACCTGAAAGAGAAGCAATTTCTCTTTATCATTACTATCAATTGAATACCATACACAAGTATCTACATCTTCGATCACTTTGAAGAATCCCGATACTTGCTACACTTGGTTCTCTACTCTATTCAAATACCTATAACTCCTCAAAACTTAGACCCTGTGTTTCTACGAAATACATGTCTAAGAACTAGAGAAGTTAAAAGTAAACAGAATATAGTATGAGGAACAATCCCTCTGTCCTAATGGACACTGGACAATATACAATACTCTGTATAAGTCCCCTGAGTCTTGCGACTCAATCACTGTGTGTCATAGGTTGAAAACTGTACTTTTGGTTAAGAAGAATTACACCGCTGTTCAATGCTCCTTACCTAACCATCCACTGATATAGGTAAATGTCATCGACATAATATCAAAAGGTATATCTCACTCTATAAAAATAGACGTACAGATATATCAATTTGAAATTGGTGCACAACAGCGGATATTCAAAACCAAATATTTGCCGACCGGCAAACAACCCAGGTGGCATCCTCAAATATCACCAATTACAACGAATCCCGATATAATGAGGATGATCATCCAATTCCCAACAACTTACTCCCACTCATCATCTGTAAAACCATACAGATGTGAGAATCCAACCTGGTAAATACATACCCTGGAGCAAGTGTCTAATTAGGAAATCAGTTTTCTTTTAACAGTACACAGTGAACCTGAAACATTGAAATGTTTCGATGGGGTATCCTGGTATTCCTAGTAATGCCTCTTCCATTATCCAGATTCACAACTATAACCGTATAATTCTATGCCACCTCTCCAAATCCCTTTATATGTCTTTAGTCATTACCTTCTGTACACCCCTTTAGGCCAAATGGTTTTCTTCCTTCCCTACCGTTCGGCACCAGCCTATGGTTTGGAAGAAGACTATCCAAAAAGCATAAAGGGTGTACTGTCCTAATCCTTGGAGCACTCGCAACGCGAGAGAAGGTGAGGATAAAAGACACCTGAATGTACTTTATTCCTATTTCTCCAGAACCAGGATCCATCCCCGAACTGGAACAAGTTCCTTTCGAGTTCGTATATAACCATACGATGGATTATCCAATAAAATGGGATCTTCGTAGTGATACGGAGTGTCCTGGAGAAATACAAAGGTGATTTAGGATTGGCGAAGAAATACTTGGTTTGGTCGTGAATAGCAGTCGCATTTTACTTTGCCCTCTTACTAATCCCTTGCTTTGTCTGAACTTAATACCTTCTGTACACCGTTTAGGCTAACTGGTTTTCTTCATTCCCTACCGGTCGGCACCAGCCTATGGTTTGGAAGAAGACTATCCAATTTGCGTAATAGGTGTACTACTCCTAAACCAAGGAGTACTCGCAACCTGAGAGAAGGTGAAAAGAAAAGACAACTGAATAATCCTATCCGTTTTCTCCAGAACCGGAAACCATCCTCGAATAAATTCCTTCGAGTTCGTATATAACCATACAATGGTTTTGTCCAATGGAAGTGGACGTTCGTAGTAATACGGGGTGTCCCGGAGAAAAGGGTAATAGTAGGAGTGGCAATGAGGTCTGCAACTCTGACAATCCAAAAGCCAGTGTTAAGTAGGTTCGGTCAACTTGGTCACTGAGTCATAGTCTAGGGTCGGGTCAAAGGTCGCTGCCAAAGAGAGAGAGAAAAGAAACACTCAGCGTGCACTCTATCCTAGATCAGAATGGTTATCACTTTTTCTAATCAGGAAACCTCCCACTGTACCTCAAATTCTCCTCCAAACCTGAAAGAAGAATTAGTCGGGATCACCCGAGAAGTAAACCAACTCATCATTGGGAATCGGGATCCAACTCTCATCGCATGATAACGTGACGGAATCCGCTCACGGTATCACACTCCAGAAGGTATGCGCATATCTGGCAAGTTTCAGTACTTTTGAAACTCCCGATGTGATTTCTGCCCCATGCTCTTATGACCTTGGCGTGAGGTCAAAATATCATAAGTCACATGTCAAGTTCTACCCATCATTTTCCAGGTTAATTTGAACCCACCCGTACATACCCTTGACGTAGGCCAAAATAGTAGTACGACTGTCCCAAACCAACGCATCTATCTATGCTACAGATAAATATCCGGCAGCTACCAATCACTATGCCTTGGCGTGAGGTCAAAATACATAGCTTGAATACTACCGAATATTTAACCGAAATGATGGAGGGCTACGAATGGTTTCTGGCGAAAACCTTTAACGTAATGAACTTGATCTCGTTGAAGGAACGGATAGCTTTTTAGAAAATATAGTGACGAAAACCTTTACTAAAGAGGTCACTCCCGGTGAAGGGATCTCGGCTCTTTCCCCGTAGAATGGGGTGCAGGATATTCCAACTGAATACCACGGTGCAAAGCAAAAGTAATCGGCTATAGTGAAGTTAATGCCCTAACGCAAACTTCTGTCTAAGGGGTCACTCCCGGTGAGGGATCTCGGCCCTTGCCTCGTCGACTGAGGAGCAGGATATTCCAAATGAATACCACGATGCAAAACAAAAGTGAACGTCCTTGCAATAACAGCTTTTTGAAAAGTGTTCCAACAACATCAGATTAGGTTTGTTTAACTTGCATTGATCCGAATCAACGCAGTCCCATCAATTGATCACACCACAAAGAACAAAAATATACTGACGTACGTATATGCCATCCTCATTCGCCACTGGGTCCCGTCATCACTCGTTAGGTTAGCTTACTAACGACAGAGCGGGGACTGGACTAGCGCGGATGAAAAACATATACAACATCTACTAATATATATACCAATATATTATATTTCGCTCAAGGCGTGAAAAAGAAATGCAACATCACAGAAATGTACAGCATCACAGAACAATACAGATATCTGGGATCCCCGGGTTCTACAGAGCCACTACTGAAACCCGACGTTCCCCTGGTCGTGTGGATAGCCTGTGCAATGAAATCCTAGACCCCTACGGGCGCGGCAAGTCACCCGCCAAAACCTGAAGCGAGGCAGCCCCCTTCAGCGCCGTGAATGGACCACCCAGCACTCCACGGAATCCGGCAACTTGGGCACCCCTCCTGGGTCAACATGTACCCCCTACGAGTGCGGCGAATAGCCCGCCAATCCTAGAGTGAAGCCCCCTCCGTCCCAATGCCATGAGATGCGGGCTTGTTGCCCTCCAGAACCCGGCTATCCGTGCACCCCTCCGCGGGGTAATCCTAGTACAGAAAGTAAAATATACATACACCGGGTACATCGACCGCAACCAGGTCGTGCCCCAAAAGAATAATACAATCAGGCAGTGACGGCAGTCCACACGTTGGACGCTCGCCCCGCAATATCAAATGTACATAATACAACCATAACGGTACTAGCATTGCATCCAGGCTATCCCCCACGACCGATCCGCAACATCACAGCAAATACATAGAACATCAACGTGAAAGTCACGTTCGCAAATCCGTCTAACCGGGCTATAGCAGTTAGACCGGATTTACCGATCGAGTGACATTCACGGTCGCAGATATAATGTAAATACTGTGAAAAATGTGTTTAAAATTTTCCGATTGACCAAAAATTAACAAGTGGGCCCCCAATCAATACTGTAGCACTCACAGAAATTATGGGCCCAAATTTAACATTCCAAAACCCCCAAAATAAGCCCAGAAGCCCACTGGGGAAAAATGATCCATTAACAACTCCAATGTGCGGCGGAACCGCGGCCCAAGGGGGGGATTGGCCGCGGTTCCGCGCTCCAATCATCGACTGAATGCATCATATTTTTCCAGTAGTCTTATAGTCTCCAGTACATCAATTTTATACAACCTGAAAAATTTTTGGAGACCAAAAAATTTCAACAGAAAACTGTCGTGAACTAAAATTTAGATTTTGGAATTTTGGTCGATCGGAAATGCAAAACACATCAAACGAAGCTAGACGAAATTAATGGCGAGGCTTTGATACCACTGTAAGTGCACGGCGGCGCCCCGGCCGACAACCCGACGGCCGAATGCGGAAGCGGTGAAAAACTTTAATTTTTGCGGACTTAGCAAACCGGCACCACCGCGCACTAAACCCCGGATCGGGCCATTAAACTAGATCTAGCAAACAACAAGACGGGTTAGAGATATACCGAGTGATCCGAGTCCTCCGGTCTTCTCGTCGTCGTCCCAATCTCTCGCGGAATGTCCGGTCTCCATCTCCTCGCCGGAAGGGCACCACGTCGCATGCATCTTTTACGGGATCCCACCTCAATACCGAGGCAACTCGGGCACGAAGCTGGCTAGTCGACGTGCCCAAGATTTGCTGCAGGATGTGTAGTGAAGTTGTCTCTTTGGGGTTTAGGATGGTTGCCATGATGGAAGAATTTTGCACAAGGATTTTTCATGAACACTTGATGAAAAATGGAGCTTGCCATGGAATAAAATGAGCTCGGCCAAATCAAGAGAAAAAGCTCTCTGGGAAAAAAGAAATGAAGCCAGCACTCACTATCTCTACAATGCAACCAAAAAAGTGTATATATATATTAATCCCAAAAGAAATTAAATTCCTTCACATAATCATATAACCTCCAGCACACACAATTTCACAATCTAGCCTCATTATTAAAATAATCCCTCATCACCATGATTCCAACAGTGGCCGGCCCCCATTTCCAATCTTATCACAATTAATGCATCAAAACCCATACCCTCTCATGTCTTAACTAATGCATCATGGAGCAAAGATGCTACCAAATCAAAACTTATGCAATAAACCTCCTTCCACAAATGTTATTTGCACAATTGCAAATAACCCCCTCCATCGGAAAAGTCCGGCCGGGAAAGAACGAAGGAAAACCGGCCGGAACGGAATGCAAACTGGCAACTCCAGAAAACTGGTCCCGTAATAAATTACAGGAAAACCCCGATACTGTGCATACACACCCGCATCTGTATTCCGACCGGATACAAATGCAAAGAGACGAAACTACACTATCAAATACTAGGATCCGGCTTAAGCCAAAGCCGGCTAGTAAAAACCGTCCGATCACGATCCGTGCAATACCGCACGTATCTGATCGAACCCTGCCATATCTCCATACGGTCTCTACAGCGTTTCTCCCGAAAGTTTGAGTAACTGAAAATGTGGTGGACTCTAAAGACTCGTCAATACTATGGCTGTGGATTTAACCACTAGCACGTCAGAGGTATAAGCCAATACGTGACGGGCCACCAGCTATTGACTAAAAAGGGACGTCGATGAGTAAACTCATCCTGACACCCCACTGAGCCTGTCAGTGACAATATCCGTACAGTCCGGTCCGTTCGTCTATGAGCATCGCATGTCGGGCCTAGGGGGTTGGTAAAAGTCAGACCCCCAAAAGCGGTACAAGTCGTGTCGGAGTGTAGCCCAGAACACCCTGAGATACTACTGGAATACCTACCAGTAAATCTCCTGCCTTGGCCAAGGACTTCGTGTAATGGCTCTCCTAGACACAGCGCGACCTCACCCCCAATACCGGGAGAGACGAACCCCTGAAGATCCGCTCACTGCCTCCATGTGGCTCGGGACTGTACCCAACTAAAACCTGTTTGTACGATTCCTTTGAGCCGTGGTAGGGTAGTAATCAAAGTACAGTGGGAACTCACACGAGACAAATGACGATCCCCAGGTCGATGAACTAACCTGTACACATGTCACCAGGGAACTGCTATCTGATGTCAGGTATAAGACCAACTAGCATGTTCCCGGCGAGTCCTGTCCGGTGTACTCATAACCCAATGAGCACCTGTATACATCTTAGGTGAACCAACTGACACCAGTGGCTTGTGAGACCGGCCACCGCCCCTCGTCGGGGTCTCGACTGTATACACTAGTCTACTCTGGAGAATCGATGCCCTGTCTCGAAACTCCCACGACTAGGGACCTTTTAAGGATGTGCTTATAGACTCCAGCTCCCACTTATATGATCGCCCTCATACTGCTGGCAGTCAAGCAAGAATCCTAGGGGCTCTATCAACGTGCAATAGCGACATGTCATGTCACCTAAAGCAGTACACGATGATAAAGGTAAACCAGATAGCAAACAATCATCTCGAGTAAGACTGTCCTACCGGGATAGGTCCTCCCTCAATCATTGCAATCACGTGCCTGTGATCCAATAATTGACTCTGAGGGCACTATCTCCAACACAGTAATGGCCTCTAGGGCATACATATAACTAACATCCGTATCGGGGAAACGTCCTACCACAGGCACTCCGTCTCGAGGAAACGTCCTACAACAGGCACTCCGTATCGGGGAAACGTCCTACCACAGGCACTCCGTCTCGGGGAAACGTCCTACCACAGGCACTCCGTATCGGGGAAACGTCCTACTACAGGCACTCCGTAACGGGGATACGCCCTACAACAGGCACTCCGTATCGGGGAAACGTCTTACCACAGGCACTCCGTATCGGGGAAACGTCCAACCACAGGCACTCCGTATCGGGGAAACGTCCTACCGCAGGCACTCCGTATCGGGGAAATGTCCAACTACAGGCACTCCGTAACGGGGATACGCCCTACAATAGGCACTCCGTATCGGGGAAACGTCTTACCACAGGCACTCCGTATCGGGGAAACGTCCTACCACAGGCACTCCGTCTCCGTCTCTGGGAAACGTCCTACCACAGGCACTCCGTCTCGGGGAAACGTCCTACAGCAGGCACTCCGTCTCGGGGAAACGTCCTACAGCAGGCACTCCGTATCGGGGAAACGTCCTACTACAGGCACTCCGTAACGGGGATACGCCCTACAACAGGCACTCCGTATCGGGGAAACGTCCTACTACAGGCACTCCGTATCGGGGAAACGTCTTACTACAGGCACTCCGTAACGGGGATATGCCCTACAACAGGCACTCCGTATCAGGGAAACGTCTTACCACAAGCACTCCGTATCGGGGAAACGTCCTACCACAGGCACTCCGTATCGGGGAAACGTCCTACAACAGGCACTCCATATCGAGAAAACGTCTTACCACAGGCACTCCGTATCGGGGAAACGTCCTACCACAGGCGCTCCGTCTCGGGGAAACGTCCTACCACAGGCACTCCGTATCGGGGCCGTCTCGGGGAAACGTCCTACAGCAGGCACTCCGTATCGGGGAAACGTCCTACCACAGGCACTCCGTCTCGGGAAAACGTCCTACATCCGGCACTCCGTATCGGGGAAACGTCCTAGCACAGGCACTCCGTCTCGGGGAAACGTCCTACCACAGGCACTCCGTCTCGGGGAAACGTCTACCAGTGACACTCCGCACCGAGGATACGTCAACCAGCCGATACTCCGCCTCGGGGAAACGTCAAACAGACACTCCGTACCGGGGGCACATCGACAACAGACACTCCGTCTCGGGGACACGTCAACCAGCCGATACTCCGCCTCGGGGAAATGTCAAGCAGACACTCCGTGCTGGGGGCACATCGCCAGCAGACACCCCGTACCGGGGACACGTCTACCAAATCGCTTCGGATCAGAGCGTCGACCGTCCATGTCGTAAAAAGGGCAGTGCATCCCCAAAAGTGGTAACCAAAGCAAGTCGCCTCTGCATGAAAGAAGATCCATCAATTTCATGCACACGACTCACATATGTGGTGTGCATTTATTGATGGGGGGCACTTTGTTGAAGTGAAAATTTGCACCCCGGTTGACCGAGTCAAAGTCAAGGTCAACCCCCAAGCTAGTTGGGCCCAAGCCCAGGTCAAGCGGGCCCATGTCCAAGTCGAGCCCGCGGCCAGCCTCCCCGTGCCAACAACAAAATCATGTAATAAATAATTTTTATGTAATTGTTTATGCATGAATGTAAACAAAATAGGCATAAAGCCAATATTTTGTAAGCCTATGGCTTATGTGCAAAAATGAAATGGCACATGAGCCATGGGATGGCTAAAATGCCATTTTTTGTGAAGCCCAAGGGGCTATATGAAAATATGTAAGCCTATATAAGGCAACATGATGATGAATAAAGTAACACTTTCATTCTCTCAAAAAAACCTAGGGTTTGTATTTCTTTCCCTTTTCTGAAGGTTCCAAAACCTTCTTCTTTCTTTTGAATTAAATCATGAGTTTTACTCTTCCTTTTCAAAAACAAATAGTTTTTCACCACGAAACCGACAAAGGGGAACTTGGATCTGTCATCAGATCTCAAAAAGGAGAGATTTTGAGATCCCACATCTCTTGATCTTCAAGATCCAGCTAACAGAGGAGGAAGAAGAAGAACCCCTTCCATTAACCCGAAAAACACACTTAGGAGTCTAACTCCACTCTGATTTCTCTTTCGAGAATATTTTCAGGCTAAAAGACTCTTTTTCTCGCCGGCGTTCATGCACAGAGCGCCACGTGCCGACACGTGGCGCGCTTGCGCTCAAGCGCTCCATGCTCAAGCGCTCCGCGCTCAAGCGCAAAGCGCCCACGTTCCGACACGTGGCGCGCTTGCGCAACAGCGCCCTGCGCTCGAGTGCAAAGCGCCCATGTGCCGACACGTGGCGCGCTTGCGCTCCAGCGCAAGCACTCGAGCGCAAGTCGCCCCAGTGCCGACACGTGGCGTGCTTGCGCTCCAGCGCAAGCGCTCGAGCGCAAGTCGCCCCCGTGCCGACACGTGGCACGCTTGCGCTCCAGCGCAAGCGCTCGAGCGCAAGTCGCCCCAGTGCCGACACGTGGCGCACTTGCGCCCCAGCGCACAGCGCTCCGGCGCAAGTCGCCCAAGCGCACATCGCTCTGGCGCAAGTCGCCCCCGTACCGACACGTGGCACACTTGCGCTCAGGCGCCTAGCGCTCAAGCGCAAGTCGCCCCCGTGCCGACACATGGCGCGCTTGCGCTACAGCGCCCAGCGCTCAAGCGTAGAGCGCGCACGTACCGACACGTGGCCCTCTAGCGCCTGAGCGCATAGTACCTAGGCGCACAGCGCCCAAGGTGCTGCCCCTCCACGTATCCTTTGGATGCCTTTTCCCCCTATTTTTATGTACATATATATATATATATACATACATGTGCATACATATGTGCACACACACATACACCACGACACTGTCCCTGTTAGAAAAAAATTCGCATGACCCCCAGCCCGCTATCCGGGTCGCGGGACCCCCGTAAAAAAACTCTGCGTGGCTCCCGATATATTTAAAAACCCATCTCAAAAACAAAAGACACGTACACTGCACATTGAGTTCGCATGACAAGTTCAACTCGTTAATCGGAGGTTCCCTCGCCCCAAAGACGGGGGGTAATTAATGGCAACTTAGTCCGCGGCTGCCGGAGATTCGGATCCCCACAATCATTAAACCCCGGCCTACCCCAGGCAGGGGGAATCTGTAGTACGCCTGACAAGCGCGCGCGTTTTCCCATCTCAATGGGGTGACGAAAAACACCCTACACATACGATTTCTGCTCTGTGATGTTTTCTATTCACGAGTTGGCAACTCACCCCGTTGTGCCACAGTTCTTGTAGGTTTTGCCGTACAGGTTTCATTGTGGCTTTTCTGGCACACTGCTTCCTTTGTGGGTGATTGCTTTGGTAGGTGGGTTCACTCGCATCGTGACCACCCTTGTATTTATTTTAATCAGTTGTATCTAGTAATTCCATCAACCGAACTTGTATATTGTTTCAGACATAGAAAACCAGTTGTGTATTATTTCGACCTTAGAGTCGCGCATTGTAGTATTATGGTTTTCATGTTGATTTTGAGTTCCTTTTGAGTTTTGAACCTCGCCCTTCGGCGTTGTATATTATATTGCTTGCGTGGTTGTGACCGTCGATTGATGAAGAGCTAGCTCCCGCTTGGGGATGCCTTTTATCATTGATGTATATAAGTTTTTGGCGTTAGGGACGTCGGCTCGCCGCGACGAGGCACAAGTTCTATGACGAACGGCTGACCAGACGAATTGGCTGCGATGTACTGCTTGTACAAGTCTGGATCTAGTCGCTGCAGATCAGTCGCTGGTGTTGTACCCCGATCGGGGCCAGTATTTACAAAGGAAACTCTGCCGAAATTTTCAGAAACGACTTAAGAATTTAAAAATGCATATTCGGCTTACTTATTTAAAAACCTTACTTTTGAAACATGTTTTCTTTACTTCTTAAAAACTAGTTTTCCTTATTTACTCCTTAAAATGGTTTTAGATTTCTGGGCTTTTGGCTTACTTGAAATAGATGGGGTCCTATAGACTTCATATGATTCAAGGGCCAGTCACGTGCTATTTCGGGTCGTGACAAAGTTGGTATCAGAGCGCTAGGTTAACCTTGGTTCGATTCTAAGTTTGACTATGCGGAGCCTAGAGCATTCATATATATACGGAACTTAGGCTTGACCTTACGGAACTTAGACTTAGTCGAGGGGGTATTATACCTGAACTTTCGTCGTGTAGGATGACCCTTGGTTGATGGAGTAGATAGCTTGAGTAGAGTGGCGTACCGTACGTATGTTACGCGGCATACTTATGATACGCTACTCCGCTTAAGAAACCTTAGGATGTACATTTCCATGCACAGTATTATATTCATTCCTATGATCTATTCTCATCGATATTAGTTATGATTTTGCTGCCACGATCACACGGGCAGAGAGAGCTACGGCTAGAGTTGCGTCAGCACGAGCTCGTCACGGACGAGGACTGACCAGGGCGTGATTCCAGAGACGTATGATTGCATAGCGGCTTCGTCTTATTGCGTTTTCGCGCCATGAGCGTTTGACAGATCGCTTATACAAGATGTCCCGGATGTGCTGATCGGTACTAGAGGATTTAGCCACTGCTAGAGGCCAACCAGAATATGATGACCATTGATGTATCGCTTATTCATGATGATTGAGGCACTGTTTAGCGTGCAGACGAATGAACCAGTGGATGCTACGAACGACGAGATATCGCCCAGATGTTGGAGCAGTAAGTCTACGGTTGCGCCCCTACCGTCTATCTGAGGCCAAAATGCGGAAACAAAAACTTTTTCTAAACATGAAACCGGCGCTATCGCAGACTTTAATCTCGGATCGAACCATTAACCTATGACTAGAAACCTAGAGAAGGGTTAGAAAAGCTATACCGATCTATCCGTGTCCTTCGATCTTTGGCCACCAACCCAAGCTCCTCACGGCATCTCCGATCTCCGGTCTTCTCGTCGGAAGGGCACCACATCAATGTGTCTTTTTACGGGCTCCCGCTTCGTCCGAAGCAACTCGGGCACGAAGTTCGCTAGCGACGTGTCCAAGGTGAAGTAGAGAATGTGTGTGAAAACTTTGTCTCTTGCATCCATTGTATGGATTGAGGTTGAAGATGAAGCCATCAATGGAGGTTGTGAGCTAGAGGAAGAAGATGAAGAAGGAGCCTTTTTTTTCTTATGTGTTCTTTTTGATAAACATGAGAGTGAGAATGAAATAATACAAGAGCAAAACCTTACCATGGCTGCCCTTCTCTCTCTTCATATCATATCAAGATTCAAATCCATCAAATAATGTGACACATGCACAAAGAAAGAGACCATGAGTCATCACTTGTTCATGTGTCACAATTAAGGCTTCTAATGATGACTTAAGCTCACAATTTTCATTTGTAAACATTAACCCAAATGTTTACAACAACAAAAAGATACGGAAACATCTAAAGTAAACTCGTGACAGATCACAAAGATACTCCTCACCTATATATACATACATGCATCCGCATTCCGACTGAATGCGAATGCGATGAGACTAAAGTAATCCAACAAATCTAATACTAGGATCCGGCTTAACCAAAGCCCACTAGTATGATCCGTCCGATCATGATCCTGAATGGTTTACCTAGCACCTCATGAAGGGTTTGGAAGCATCACATGTACCAAAGATGGAATTTTTAGGGTGCTAAGTTAACATACAAAGGATCGATCCTAGAAAATTAGGGTTTCTAAAACTTGCATATCATCATATGAAAGAAAAGCTAGGGTTTAGAGAGTACAACCTTTGTAGCTCCCTACGCTAGACTCCTCGGGTACTTGGGGTTTAAAAAAGCTCCGCTTGAACTCCTCTAGGTCACCGATGATCCACCCGGAGTCCGCTTTGTCCAAGCTTGCAACTTCACCCGATCAAGAGAACGAAATGAAGCTAACACTCCAAACAAGTGGGCTAGACTTGTGTAGAATGGTGTTGTGGTTCTCTTTCTCACTTCAAAATCCTAACTTGATGAGTATTATGCTCACTTGAAAAATCTAGAGAGCAATGGAAGAAGGAAGAAGAAGATGGTGGCCCTTTTTGAGCAAGAGAAGAAAAAACTCTAGTTGAAAAATAGAAAATATATCTTTATATATTTTTCATCTCTCATCTCAATCCATGGTTGAATCATTATTGAACTTGAGTTAAAATCCAAAAGGAAAAGTAATCTATGGTTAAATGGTGGGTGAGCATGGTTAGGTCAAGAAGAGTGTAGAAAGCTTCCATGAATTGTCCTTTCCTTTTCTTTTGTTTTAAATCAAATTCAATAATAATTTATATAATTAAAACCATGGTGTGAGTCTTATATTGCCACCATTTTCTTTGTATAAGCAACCATGATAGATGAGGTATGTATGTATGTATACACATCCATATGTGCATGAAACTAGAAAGAAAGAAAAACATACATGCATTCATACATCCATCCAACACAAGAAAGGATTTCTAGTGAGAAACTAATGGTTAAATGATAAATCAACACTTGATTTATCAATCCGGCCATATCACATACGACCCCACCAAAAGCAAGCCGCCCGATCAATATACGGTATCCTATACACGCATTTTAATAGGGTCCATGTGCATATCGCATACGCGCACCACAACATTTCGCCTGGACTAGGTAACTCCTTTGTGGGACTCTAAGACTCGTCAATACGCAGGCAGTGGGTGATGATCATATCAAGCACCCCCAAGCCGCAAGTGGTCAGCTAAACGTAACGGCCACCCGGGTATTGAGCGATCAGAAGAAAACAAGCGAACCTGCTACAACTCCCGTCGAGCCAACCGACAACACTACCGTACAGTCCGGTCTTCTCGTCTGATATGTCGCATATCAAGTCTAGGGGTGGTAAACGTCAGACCCCAATAACCGATAAGTTGTGCTGATGTGAGGCTCATAACGGGTCGAGAAACTACTAGTAACACTTATCAGTAAATCTCCAATCAGCCCTAGCTAGGGACTTCCCTGTTACGCCCAATCAAGCACAGCGCAACATCAACCCCCAATACCGAGATAGACGAAACCCCTCCTATCGCTCATTGCCTCCATGTGACTCGGGACTGTACCCAAAAACCACCGTTTTGCACGCCCTCATGGACGCGGTAAGGTGGAAATCAAAGCACAGTGGGAATCACACAAGACTCTATGACGATCTCGGGTCTACAGACTAACCTGCACAAGTGTCACCTGAGAACTGCCATCTGACGTGAGGTATAATACCATCTGGGAGTTCTCGGCGAGTTCGTCCAGTGTACCCAGTCTCCACTGAGCACCCATATACCATCTCTAATGTCAAACACCAATGGATATGGGATCATCCATCGCCTATCTCGTGGGTCAAGAAGCGTATACACTAGTCTACACTGGTATATCGATGCTCCGTCTCGATACACCTACGACTAGAGACCTTGAAGGATGTACTTATGGACTACCATGTCCCCACTAGTATGATCTGCATCATAGTCCAGGTAGTCAAGTACACATCCTAAGTGCTTTACCAACATGTAACTATAAGACCGTATAAAGAGACTAGTATACATATTAAGATAAAAAGCAACCAGATAGCATACTATCATATCGAGCAAGAAAGTCATCTCTATATATGTCCAAGCATCCAATATAATATACATCATTTGTACAATACTGGCCTCTAGGGCATACATACAACTAACAGATCCGTGCACTACTGCACCTATATGATCGAACCCTGCCATAATACCATACGGTCTCTACAACGTTTCGCCCGAAACATGAGAAACTGTCTGTGGGGGACTCTAAAGACTCGTCAATACTTTGGCTGTGGATTTAACTACTAGCACGTCAGTGGTACTAGCTGTACGTAACGGGCTACCAGGTATTGACTAAAAGGGAAGTCGATGAGCGAACTCATCCTGACACCCTACTGAGCCTGTCAGTGACAATATCCATACAGTCTGGTCCGTTCGTCTATGAGCATCACAAGTCAGGCCTAGGGGGTTGGTAAAAGTCAGACCCCTAAAAGCGGTACAAGTCATGTCGGAGTGTAGCCCAGAACACCCTGAGATACTACTGGAATACCTACCAGTAAATCTCCTGCCTTGGCCAAGGACTTTGTCTAATAGCTTGTCACGACCCGAAAGTAAGGAACGTGACTGGCACTTAGATTACGAGACGTCTAAAGGCGTACCGTAACCTAAGTCAGCCAAAACCCAAAAAATCTAAACCAAAATCAAAAGAGAGTGAAGGAAAGCCTTAATAAAATCGGTTTTTAAATCATTTAAGTTGCATAGAATCCTTTTAAAAAAAACATCAAAAATTTCCGAAAATTTCGGTAGAGTCTCCCCTGTATTTTCTATCCCCCAAAATGGGTACAACAAGATAATAAACCTGTAAACATAAAAATGGCATCCCCAAGCGGGAGCTAGCTCTTCGCCCAAGGCGGATCACAACCACATGCAATATAATAGTAATATCAAGAAAAAGAGCATAAAAGAAACCCAAAATATCAGAAAACACAACGCCGGCTCAAGTGAGCTCGGCCCAAAAGAAACCACAAATAAACAAATCTCTCAGTCTCATCACTAGGTCGCATATACAATACAAGTGGTAGATGGAGAAAACTAGATACAATGATAAAGCAAAAGGAAATAAAGTATACTCGCAACCCACCTACGGGCGATGTCGCGAGTCTGAGCAAAAGGAACTGATGACAAGATAGACCGCCGCTACAAGACTGACGAGTCCGACCTGCAAGACACTGTGGCACAACGGGGGTGAGTTGCCAGCTCGTGAGTAGAATATAACATCTAGTAAGGCAATCGTAAGAATGCACACAATACGGAACAACGTGTATGTCCATATGTGATATAATAACTCTAGTATGCATGCACATGTATGCAATATCTTTTCTAACTCTTTAAGTGTTTTAAATGTTAAAGTTACTGCATTCTTAACTTTTAGAAAATGAATGTCTGCATAATAGCTAAATATCATCAAGAAATCCTCTGAAAACCCGTGTCAAGCATCGACACCAAATAGGAATCATATCTGTCTCAATATCGGGCTCCGTCAGTCCGGATCGGCCCATATCATAAATCTCACGACAACGGTCGGTATCCTCCGGATATCCGCCGCGCCAGACATCACCGGTAGGTAGTCTTCCCCTGCCAGGCTCATCGTCTACAACTCGATCTTCTTGCCCCGGGATACCATACCGGGCCCACCATGTACCCGAGACGGTTCATCCACTCCTCGAATCGGGTCTCGAAATCCAACAGAAAATATGAAAACTCATGGTGGACGACACATACATCACGAGAAAACCGCAACTTTGTTTTAAAAATGATAAATATAAGCTTTTGTTAAATTCTTGCGGTTTTCCCCAAAAATCCAGAAATCGCAGCAAAACTGAAATCCTCAAGAAAATCATAATGTCCACATGTTATATATGATAAATTTCTATGATACCAATATATATGATGTGAGTTTTGGCTAGAAATCTATGTAAATATAATGGTAATGCGAGGTATATGCATGCGATTCAATCTCAAATATCATGTATGAATGCAAATGGTGTTATTAAGTTAAACAGGTTCTATAGTGCACGTGGCATGGCAATTACCAAAGGCGTGTGTGTCAAATGAATAGTGCGCGTGCAACAGATGCCAATGGTAATGGTGTTCGTGTCCTACGAAGTGATATCGCATATATGAAGATGAATGTCCATTCAATCTAGCATACGGTTAGCTGTGAGGGTATGCAATGTACATAAAGGGGTAAGCTATCTAACTGTAGCGTTTTGAAAATCGTTTCGGTGAAATTTCGAAAAATCGGTAAAATAAGGGGGTTTTCTGTAAAAAGTCAAAATACAAATATCTTATTATAAAAATTAAATATACATATTCTAGCTATGTAATTGCTATTATTTGGTGTTTATTGAGCCGCTGGTGAAATTTCAAATTTTCTGAAAAAAATATTATTTTATTATTATTTTAAGCCGTCCCTAATACATTTAATTAGGGAAAATTACAAATTGGAATGAGTTGAAACAAATTTTGTGCATCATAAAACATTAAACAAAATTTTATCATGTGGTTTTTGAAATGAAATGGTTTGCCAAAACGGTTTAGAAAATATCGAAGAAAAAGGCTTTTTTCGGTGAAATTGGTGTAAAGGGAAATTGGGGTATAGCATTTATCTTTTTTTTTCCCTCACCCACACTCTCCACACTCTCTCTCCTCACCCCCTAGGCTGCTGGCCGAGCCCCCCCCCCTTGGCAGCCCCAAAACTTTGTCCCCTCATTTCACAAAAGAAAGAATTAAAAGGAAAAGAAAGTATAAGAAAATGAGGTATGGGTTTGGGTTGACTTGGACTTTTCTTTACTTGGTTTTTCCCCACACCACACCCTCTCTCTCCTCTCCTCTTGGCTCAGCAGTAGGCCTCCCAACAGCCCCCCAACAGCAGCCCCCATTTTTCTCCTCTCATTCTCATCAAAAAAATCCATCTTTTGCCTCAAAATCAAGTTAAAACCTCTATAATTCTTCAATCCAACTCTTACCCTTTATTTCTTTGCCCAAGCTAGCATGGATCTTGGAGGAAATTTGGCATTTTGGAGGCTATAATCTTCATGTTGATCTCTTGATCATGAGGTATAAAGATTCATCCATATTTGTTAGTTGTTAATTGAATGTTTAAATCAAGCTTAAATTGGTGTTTTAAAATAAATAAAAGGGTTTTGAATTCAAGTATGGAAATTCAAGTGGATGGTTTTAGATTATAGTTAGGGTTTCGTTGTGTGATTATGGTTGCAAGTGGAATTGATCATTTTGTGGAATGTGAAACATAATCAAATTGTTAGTTTGGAAATTGTTATATGTAAATTGTCCTAATTATGATTGTTTTGCAAACTAGATTTTTGTAATTTATATAAAGTAGTGAGATTAAATTCTAGTTAATGGTTGTGTGGCTTAGTTAATATGTTTTAATGAGAATTATGGCCACTAAAATTGTTAAAATATTTAAAGTTGATTAAAACACCAAGTTTTGAGCTAAAATGGAAAATTTTGCTAATTTTTGTTAACTAGGTTTTGTAAATATATATATTTTGATGAAATTAAATTATTGGAATGGTTTTTATGACTTGGTTATGATATTGAGAGGATATTGCGGCCGCTAGATTTGTTTAAACGTCGAGTTTTGTACTAAAACGGGTAATATTGCTTGCTAGATTTTCGGAAAAATGGCTTTTAAAGTGAGTTTGGGGTTTTTGTGAATTTTAAGCTATTTTATATCATAATTAGTGCTCGTGATTGTACAAATGAGTGTGTTTGGGTTTTTCTCGATGGTCTGGCGTTTGTACGCCGACGTCGAGGGTTTTTGGATTGATTCGTGGAAGCAACTATATGTTTTGACCTATGTGGGATTCATGTATCGTTTTGGTCATGAGTCGGATTATAATGCGATACGGTGCGTTATGATATGTAGGTACCCATGTGGACTTCGAGACGACAAGTAAGAGCGTGGCGACGTCGGCACCGGCGGGCGAGGACCAGGTGAGTAGATTTATATCTACGGGGAGAAGTCGGGTGGATGGCGTATAGCACCCCCGCAGTTCGTGGTGATGTATACGAATACGTATACACACATATATATATTGTTTATATATTGTTTGAGTATATTGATGATAATATGGATATTTGGTGTTCTTGGATGATTTAGTGTCGCGAAACCCTAGAGTAGTGGTCGCACTACACATGCACACACCAACCCATACTTGCATACTTTCTTCTTTCATCTGTGCTAACGGGGATGATCCCGTTCTGGCACTTCTCTGGTCATCTCTCGGTCAATCATCGCGACCACTCGTAAGACAGCATATCACTGGCGTCGGCCTCTGGCTCTCTGAATGTACGTGACACATCTGATCCTGGGTGCAAGTATCATTGCAGCAGTGTCCTGGAAGGAATCCTGCTCACCGTCTCTTCCATGTCTCGTCTCTGCCAACTGTCCGGAAGTCATCGTCCTTTCCTATATCCGCATCTTGCTCTGGAATGACTGCATACTCATCGCGACTCCTTCTGGAAGGTAAATCCAAGTACCATGCCTCGGCATGCGTATCGCATCTCTGATATCGGCGGAGTGGAACGTCGTCTTATCCAGATCTCGTACGAATCTCTTACTCCACTTTTCTCTAATGTCGACTGCTCCGGACTCGTCTCGTCGTAGCTGCATGGACTGATCTCGTGATGTAATGTTGCGGTTTTCTAGTGATGTAAAGTGTCGTCCACCATGAGTTTGCTGTGGTTTTGGAGATCCGTGTCGAGGAGTGGAGGAACCGTCACGGGTACATGGTGGACCCGGTATGGTACCCCGGGGCAAGATGAATGTGGTGTTGACGTTGAGCCTGGCAGGGGACAGATTACCTATCGGTGATATTACCCGACGCGTCGGATATCCGGAGGATACCGTCGTGGTCTTGAGATGGATGGTAGGGGCCGGTCTGGACTGACGGCGCCCTAGATATTGAGATTGAGACATTGATATTTCGATACAGTGAGATTTATGTTTTGTGTCGATGCTAGACACTGTTGATACTGATTTCATTTATGATACCTCAATTTAAAAATACGAAGGAAATCTCACTAATTTATGAAAACAGTTTCTTCATTTACATGTATTCTGTTTCATGCATGCATACCTCATTCATATGATATATTGTTACCTGAGGCACAGACACGGGCACATGAGATTACACTCGGGTTAGATATTTACCCTAGCCTTGTTATAGGATACATGTTATATACATTTTTGAGGCTATATTATGATCATTGACCTAGGATTGCGTTATTTATGCGATTTCTGTGCGTAGATATTTTCTATTCACGAGTTGGCAACTCACCCCCGTTGTGCCCCAGTTTCTTGCAGGTTTGCCGTACAGGTTTCCTTACAGCTTTGCGGGCATAGTTTCAATCGGGTGATTTGCTAGTAGGTGGGTTTACTTGTATCATACCCCCATTATTTACCTTGTATGATATTATTCAGTTGTATCTAGTAAATTCCATCAACCAAATATGTATTTATTGAGTTAGAGACCAGTGTTGTTTATTCTTTCGACCTTAGAGTCGCTCGTTATATTTCTGGTGGTTTTGAGTTCCTTTTGAGTTTTGATCCTCGCCGTTGGCGTTGTATATTATATTGCTTGTGTGGTTGTGACCGTCGATTGACGAAGAGCTAGCTCCCGCTTGGGGATGCCTTTTTATTGATTTCGTATACTATTCATGTTGTATCCCGTTTGGGAGCCAGTTTTTACAAAGGAGACTCTGCCGAAATTTTCAGTAAATTTTTGATGTTTTAAAAACCGCATACTTCGGCTTATGCTATTGAAATTACTTGCTTTAAGTTGGTTTTTCCTGCACTCTACTACTTTTCTTGGTTTGGATTTCTGGGTTTTCGGTTTGCTTAGATTACGTACGTCTCGAGACGTTCGTAGTTTAAGTGCCGGTCATGTTCCGTACTTTCGGGTCGTGACAAAGTTGGTATCAGAGCGTTAGGTTTTACCTTCGGAGCGTAGGATGACCCTTGGTTGATGGAATAGGTGACTAAAGTAGAGTGACGTATCGTTGGTATGTTCCGCGGCATATTTACGACACGCCACTCCACTTATGAAGCCTTAGGATGTACATTTCCTTGTTCAGTATTATATTCCTTCCTGATCTAGCCTCGTCGGTACCAGTTTGGTTTTGCTGCCACGATTACGGGCAGGGAGAGCTACGGCTAGAGTTGCGGTCAGCACGAGCTCGGCACGAACGAGGACTGACCAGGGCATGATTCCGGCGACACCCGATTGTGGAGATGTGTCTTTTGACTGTGTTTCCGCGCCACGAGCGTTTGGCGGATCGCCTTTATAAGGTTACTCGGAGGTGCTGATCAACACTAGAGAATTGAGCCAATGATGGAGGCCAGCCAGATTTTGATGACCGTTGGTGTGTTGCTTACTCCTGATGATTGAGGCATTGTTCAGTGTGCAGATGAGCGAGCCAGTTGTTGCTGCGAGCGACGAGATATCGCCCCATATGTTGGAGCTATTGCGGGGCGAGTTGTACGAATAGATGATAGAAGGTCGCTAGTCACCCGATGAAGAATGACTAGGACAGGTGGTTCGTTCGTTTACCCCGATGCGAGGTCATCAGATAGATTGATTCCAGCTAGAGACGACTTCACGCAGAGACGTGAGGGTCGACAGAGACGATCGAATGTCGGGAACCTATTATTCCAAGTTTAAAGTAGTCGGAAAGACATGCAGGTAATTCTATGGTCCCTCTAGAAGAATGAAACCCTAACTCGACTTAATGACCGTGTGAAAGCCTTTGAACCTTCGGGTTTGCGGCAGTTCTACGGCGCCATTAGTGAGGCTTGGGTTTGCCCTTCTACGGCTGGACCACCGATGCTGTGGTATGTACTCGATACTATTAAACTGTGCCCAAGAGGTTGAGCTCTTGGGGGATTATGAGGTTTTGACGATTCGATCGAATGGCTCGACTTCATTCGGATACTAGGTAGTGAGATGCATTCTTGGGAGGCTCCAGATACGAGGATAGCCGTTGGAGATCAGTCCATGCAGCTACGACGAGACGAGTCCGGAGCAGTCGACATTAGAGAAAAGTGGAGTAAGAGGTTCGTACGAGATCTGGATAAGACGACGTTCCACTCCGCCGATATCAGAGATGCGATACGCATGCCGAGGCATGGTACTTGGATTTACCTTCCAGAAGGAGTCGCGATGAGTATGCAGTCATTCCAGAGCAAGATGCGGATATAGGAAAGGACGATGACTTCCAGACAGTTGGCAGAGACGAGACATGGAAGAGACGGTGAGCAGGATTCCTTCCAGGACACTGCTGCAATGATACTTGCACCCAGGATCAGATGTGTCATGTACATTCAGAGAGCCAGAGGCCGACGCCAGTGATATGCTGTCTTACGAGTGGTCGCGATGATTGACCGAGAGATGACCAGAGAAGTGCCAGAACGGGATCATCCCCGTTAGCACACCTGACAGGGCCGATGAGCCGATGGACCGAGAGATTGGTAATTCACAGTGGAGACCTTGACCCAGGAGTGGTCATTGTTACACACACCAGCAGGCCAGAGTTCATGATCTTCGACGAGACGTCCCACTAGTGACCGCGACAGCTGGCCCGTGATTCTTTGAGGATGCACTTGAGCGGTACTATTCCGCCATTATTGATTTCGATGTTTTGGGTGATTTATTCGCATGATTTGATTTTGATGATTGAGGATTTACGATCTTTGCACAGTGTTGCACTTGATATCGTTTTCGTGCTTTGGTTTCACATGTTTGTGATTTTACGGTTTTAGACATTTGAGTTGATTTTGTGCGTATGCACGCACACGATTTGGTTCCTGCACTCTGTATAGTTTATATATGCTTGCAGTGCAGTGATACGCCTTTTGTGCACTTAGATGCACTGGACTTCGATTTCGATTGTGATACTCGATATTTGTTTTGTGCATCTTGTGCACCTGATTGATTTTGCGCACGTTCGGCGCTTGATATTGGATTTCATGATTTCGTGCGCGATGGATGCACCTGATTTGAATTTTCGCGCATGTCTTGAGATGCGATTTTGGTGCACACCAGATGCACTAAATCGAGATTTTTCGTGCATGTCAGATGCACCTGATTTTGCTGTCAGGCACACATGTTGCCTACGACAGATGTTTCGTGCACACCCGATGCACTTAGATGTTGTTTCTGTGCGCATGTATGGCACATTCATGGATTTTGATTTCCGTGCGCACCAGACGCACGTAGTATTCATGTGCATATTTTGGGATTGATTTCTTATAGAGCAGTACGTTTTTATGATATTGCTATATGTTTTCGTACTGAGCAGGACTAGTCAGAGGACAGTACCTGAATATATTTTGCATGCATTGATAGTTATTGAAGGGATTTCCAAAAAGCGAGCTATAGCCTCAGTATTTACCTACGTGTTTGATATGACACGAAATGTTTAAAACAAGGAGACCCTTCTAAATTGTTTCCAAAACGGCGGAACGTACATTTCAAACAAAGGTATATATGTATATAGCTATTTTCTTATGATAGACGTCCGCCACTGTGCAGTGTTATACGCGTTGCACAGCGACTTAAGAGATTTGGCATGCATTTCCTTCAGATACTTACAGATATAGATTCGATGTTTACATGTATAGTTTCGAGTTATATCATATTGGTTTGATTTGGATTTGGCATTGATGTCTTCTCCATGACTCCGATGATTGTGGGATGCTTGACGGAGTTTTGATTTGAGTTATATACTCATTTTTTTTTCAAGCGCATGCACTGCGCTACGATTTGTGTTATGTATTTACAGTTTCGGAGCCCCGACGACTTGATGGTTTTTCTTAGATGTTTTAGTATTTGGGGAGGTTTGAATTTAAATTCGGGGACCGAATTTCTTTAAGGGGGGAAGATTGTAGCGTTTTGAAAATCGTTTCGGTGAAATTTCGAAAAAATCGGTAAAATAAGGGGGTTTTCTGTAAAAAGTCAAAATACAAATATCTTATTATAAAAATTAAATATACATATTCTAGCTATGTAATTGCTATTATTTGGTGTTTATTGAGCCGCTGGTGAAATTTCAAATTTTCTGAAAAAAATATTATTTTATTATTATTTTAAGCTGTCGCTAATACATTTAATTAGGGAAAATTATAAATTGGAATGAGTTGAAACAAATTTTGTGCATCATAAAACATTAAACAAAATTTTATCATGTGGTTTTTGAAATGAAATGGTTTGCCAAAACGGTTTAGAAAATATCGAAGAAAAAGGCTTTTTTCGGTGAAATTGGTGTAAAGGGAAATTGGGGTATAGCATTTATCTTTTTTTTTCCCTCACCCACACTCTCCACACTCTCTCTCCTCACCCCCTAGGCTGCTGGCCGAGCCCCCCCTTGGCAGCCCCAAAACTTTGTCCCCTCATTTCACAAAAGAAAGAATTAAAAGGAAAAGAAAGTATAAGAAAATGAGGTATGGGTTTGGGTTGACTTGGACTTTTCTTTACTTGGTTTTTCCCCACACCACACCCTCTCTCTCCTCTCCTCTTGGCTCAGCAGTAGGCCTCCCAACAGCCCCCCAACAGCAGCCCCCATTTTTCTCCTCTCATTCTCATCAAAAAAATCCATCTTTTGCCTCAAAATCAAGTTAAAACCTCTATAATTCTTCAATCCAACTCTTACCCTTTATTTCTTTGCCCAAGCTAGCATGGATCTTGGAGGAAATTTGGCATTTTGGAGGCTATAATCTTCATGTTGATCTCTTGATCATGAGGTATAAAGATTCATCCATATTTGTTAGTTGTTAATTGAATGTTTAAATCAAGCTTAAATTGGTGTTTTAAAATAAATAAAAGGGTTTTGAATTCAAGTATGGAAATTCAAGTGGATGGTTTTAGATTATAGTTAGGGTTTCGTTGTGTGATTATGGTTGCAAGTGGAATTGATCATTTTGTGGAATGTGAAACATAATCAAATTGTTAGTTTGGAAATTGTTATATGTAAATTGTCCTAATTATGATTGTTTTGCAAACTAGATTTTTGTAATTTATATAAAGTAGTGAGATTAAATTCTAGTTAATGGTTGTGTGGCTTAGTTAATATGTTTTAATGAGAATTATGGCCACTAAAATTGTTAAAATATTTAAAGTTGATTAAAACACCAAGTTTTGAGCTAAAATGGAAAATTTTGCTAATTTTTGTTAACTAGGTTTTGTAAATATATATATTTTGATGAAATTAAATTATTGGAATGGTTTTTATGACTTGGTTATGATATTGAGCGGATATTGCGGCCGCTAGATTTGTTTAAACGTCGAGTTTTGTACTAAAACGGGTAATATTGCTTGCTAGATTTTCGGAAAAATGGCTTTTAAAGTGAGTTTGGGGTTTTTGTGAATTTTAAGCTATTTTATATCATAATTAGTGCTCGTGATTGTACAAATGAGTGTGTTTGGGTTTTTCTCGATGGTCTGGCGTTTGTACGCCGACGTCGAGGGTTTTTGGATTGATTCGTGGAAGCAACTATATGTTTTGACCTATGTGGGATTCATGTATCGTTTTGGTCATGAGTCGGATTATAATGCGATACGGTGCGTTATGATATGTAGGTACCCATGTGGACTTCGAGACGACAAGTAAGAGCGTGGCGACGTCGGCACCGGCGGGCAAGGACCAGGTGAGTAGATTTATATCTACGGGGAGAAGTCGGGTGGATGGCGTATAGCACCCCCGCAGTTCGTGGTGATGTATACGAATACGTATACACACATATATATATTGTTTATATATTGTTTGAGTATATTGATGATAATATGGATATTTGGTGTTCTTGGATGATTTAGTGTCGCGAAACCCTAGAGTAGTGGTCGCACTACACATGCACACACCAACCCATACTTGCATACTTTCTTCTTTCATCTGTGCTTACGGGATTATATAGTTATGTGTTCACATGGGTATGGGACTATGTGTTCACATACGGATTTGAGGATGATACTTGGGTTTGAGATGAGTCGATGAGATTTGTATTGAGGTTGTGAATTCGGTGACATAGCAGGGTTCGTATTTGAGATACGACATGACGTTGTAGCGGGTCCTTGACGTAGTGTTTCACACACGTCCATGCATACGTAGGCGGTATCAGTATGGTACTAGACGTAGATCAGTACCCCGACCATGATATTTGATAAGAGGATACCAGGTGAATAGTATGATGAATGTGATATTGACCCGTACCCAGATTGGGATGCCGTACGACGGATTTACGTACGAGCTATATTGATGATTGATCCGCACTCTTGACTTGGGATGCCTGATTATAGATATGGTATCGGATATGATATTATTGAGGCGAGATCACCGACTATACATATACAGGTATGTATATGTATCGACTCAGATGATAGGCGGTTTCCTTACCTGTAGTCCAGCTTGTTAGGTTAGCCCTTTAGTTTAGTTTAGTTGTTAGATTAGATTCGATTCTTACCTATTTCAAAAACTAACGAATCGTGGGTATTTTAAAAGACAGCCCAAGGGATCCTACGGATATTTCAAAAGACGTATCTTTTCATAAAAACACCGTAGCCCCTATTTTCAAAACCCCATGATTCGTGTTATTCCAAAAGGCACCAGTCGTAGGACTTATATTAGATTATTGCAGATTAGTTATCGTTGTGTCTAGTATTCAGCTCCCGCACATTATTGCTGTTCGCTCTGCCTCGCATATTTATTTTGCTGCATATTCCATTATTGATATCATGCTGTTAGGACACCAGCACCATTACCGATGATGCGTATGTACCACGTACACCTACTTGCCGGCTCACACACATCTTCATCGGTAATTGCCATGTCACGTACACTTTAGAGAATATAATTGCTTGACTTAGATTGTTAGCTGGTAGTTTTGACATTATATTAGTGTACTTCCCTTATATGCCATATTAGACATTGTAGTTATTACCTACCACTTCATGCATACTGTTATTCAGTTGTTCACGCCTAGTTCATTATCATTGACATATGCACTTGTGATGATTTCTTGAGATTTATGATATTTCTGGATTTCGGGGAAAGCCGCAAAATTTACAACTTATGATCTTTTAAAATATAAAATGTTGCGGTTTTCTAGTGATGTAAAGTGTCGTCCACCATGAGTTTGCTGTGGTTTTGGAGATCCGTATCGAGGAGTGGAGGAACCGTCACGGGTACATGGTGGACCCGGTATGGTACCCCGGGGAAAGATGAATGTGGTGTTGACGTTGAGCCTGGCAGGGGACAGATTACCTATCGGTGATATTACCCGACGCGTCGGATATCCGGAGGATACCGTCGTGGTCTTGAGATGGATGGTAGGGGCCGGTCTGGACTGACGGCGCCCTAGATATTGAGATTGAGACATTGATATTTCGATACAGTGAGATTTATGTTTTGTGTCGATGCTAGACACTGTTGATACTGATTTCATTTATGATACCTCAATTTAAAAATACGAAGGAAATCTCACTAATTTATGAAAACAGTTTCTTCATTTACATGTATTCTGTTTCATGCATGCATACCTCATTCATATGATATATTGTTACCTGAGGCACAGACACGGGCACATGAGATTACACTCGGGTTAGATATTTACCCTAGCCTTGTTATAGGATACATGTTATATACATTTTTGAGGCTATATTATGATCATTGACCTAGGATTGCGTTATTTATGCGATTTCTGTGCGTAGATATTTTCTATTCACGAGTTGGCAACTCACCCCCGTTGTGCCCCAGTTTCTTGCAGGTTTGCCGTACAGGTTTCCTTACAGCTTTGCGGGCATAGTTTCATTCGAGTGATTTTCTAGTAGGTGGGTTTACTTGTATCATACCCCCATTATTTACCTTGTATGATATTATTCAGTTGTATCTAGTAAATTCCATCAACCAAACATGTATTTATTGAGTTAGAGACCAGTGTTGTTTATTCTTTCGACCTTAGAGTCGCTCGTTATATTTCTGGTGGTTTTGAGTTCCTTTTGAGTTTTGATCCTCGCCGTTGGCGTTGTATATTATATTGCTTGTGTGGTTGTGACCGTCGATTGACGAAGAGCTAGCTCCCGCTTGGGGATGCCTTTTTATTGATTTCGTATACTATTCATGTTGTATCCCGTTTGGGAGCCAGTTTTTACAAAGGAGACTCTGCCGAAATTTTCAGTAAATTTTTGATGTTTTAAAAACCGCATACTTCGGCTTATGCTATTGAAATTACTTGCTTTAAGTTGGTTTTTCCTGCACTCTACTACTTTTCTTGGTTTGGATTTCTGGGTTTTCGGTTTGCTTAGATTACGTACGTCTCGAGACGTTCGTAGTTTAAGTGCCGGTCATGTTCCGTACTTTCGGGTCGTGACACTAACAATATAAATCTTGCATAAAGTAGGGTAATCCTAACTAGGGGTGTCGCCTCGCGCCATCCAGACGATTCCCCCATAGATGAATATATCTACTCACCTGAAATCTCCGCTAATCCGATCCGGCCACCGCCTTGCCTTTTCGCGCCGTGTCCGATGTTTTCCCGACCGATCCTATATTTGCACAATACCAAGCATAAGAATACAAAACCTAAAACGACGCAAGTCACAACATACAATTATCCACGCTCTCGAATTAATCATAGCATGCACTCGGTGCGCGGGAAAACGCACGAAAATCGCTAACCTATAACTAGAATCGTCATTTCGGGAAAATCGACTAAACTACAACCCGACTAGATGAAACCCCGCGTTCGCGCACTCTAATAGTCCTATACGAAGCTAATTATATTGCTAACATAACGCATTTCGGTCGCATTCTAATTTTCGTAAAAATCTAGCAAGCAATTTTCTAGCCGATTCGATACAAACATCGTAATTTGTCGATTTAGCAAGCATATCATTACACAATTAACCACTCTAATCAATTAGATAACCAAAACACTAACTTAATTTTGACAACCATGTTTCAAACCCTAACTCAACATCAAAACCCATTCTTGATTTTTCAAGACAACCCATTATAATGAAATTAACACTTTAAACATCTAATTTAGGATAAACAAACTACAAATTAGCAACTAGTTTAGGATTTTACCTTACAAGTGGAAACCTAGCATGATCAAGTCACCAAGAAAGCCTCCTTTCACCATGTTTTTGAACAAATTTGGGTTGAAGAGAGAATGGATTAGGGTTTTGCTTTGAATGGAGAAGGAAATTTGTGAATTTTTGATGAATTTTGCTATGAATTTGAAGCAAGAATGAAGTGGAGAAATGGGGAAAAGCTGCTGTTGAGGCTCGGCCAGCAGGTGGGGAGAGGGGTGTGGGAAATTTTGAGAAGTTTCTAGGTCAATACAACATCATATGTTATCATTTCATGCTTTCATGTCAACCTTTTTACAAAAAACCCCATTTTTACTTCATTTTTTCACAAATTTTCCCACCCTAAAACCAAAAGTTTGCAAGACATGATATAATTTTATTAACACCATATTTTAGCTTATAAAGACTCCTAATTATGAAATTTACCTAATTACATTTTTATTTATCACTAATTTAATGTATTTAAAAAGGCTTAAAATAATAAAAAAAAAATAATTAATTACGAAAAAAAATTTATTTAACTAGAAAATTATAGGTGACATTTTAGTGACAAAATTATAGTAATATCTTGTCTAAATTTTGTATAATTTGGTCTATAATGAAAAATATCGATTTTGACTTTTTACGGAAAAAGCCGAAAAATTAGCCGATTACCGAAAAACTACCTAAACGATTTTCGAAGGGTTGCAATCTTCCCACCTTAAAGAAATTCGGTCCCCGAATTTAGAATTTAACTACGCGTACCTTCAAAAAGATGGGGATATCTCTTCCTCATCTCGACCTCGGTCTCCCAGGTGACCTCCTCGCTGTTCGGGCCACGCCAAAGGACCTTGACGGACGGTATAACCTTCGACCTCAATTTCTTCACCTGCCGATCCAAGATGACAACCGGCTGCTCGGTGAAAGAAAGATCACGGTCTAACTGGATCGTCTGGTGCTGAATCGCCTGGGAAGGATCATGAAGGTACTTGCGGAGCATCGAGACATGGAATACGGGGTGAACATCGGGGAAGCTGGGCGGAAGAGCTAACCGATAAGCGACTGGACCAACACGCTCTAGGATCTCGAAAGGACCAACATATCAAGGACTCAGTTTCCCTTTCCGCCCAAATCTCATCACACCTTTCATAGAAGAGACCTTCAGGAAAACATGATCGCCAACAGCGAACCCGAGTCGGCGACGGCGCCTGTCAGCATAAGATTTCTGCCTGCTCTGTGCCGCTCTCATCCTGTCCCGAATCAGCTGTATCTTCTCGGTCGTCTCCTGTACGATCTGAGGCCCCAAAATACTGCTCTCCCTAAGCTCTGTCCAACATACAAGCGATCGACATCTCCTCCCATATAAAGCCTCGAAAGGTGCCATCTGAATCGTCTCCTGGAAGCTATTATTGTAGGAAAACTCGATCAAAGGCAAATGACGATCCTAGCTACCACCGAAATCTAAAACACAAGCTCTGAGCATGTCCTCAAGAGTCTGAATAGTACGCTCCGACTGACCGTCAGTCTGCGGATGGAAGGCTGTGCTAAAACTCAATCGGGTGCCTATGGCTTCCTGAAGTTTCTGCCACAATCGGCTGGTAAACTGGGTGCCACGGTCGGACACGATGCAAGTCGGAACGCCATGCAGTCGCACTATCTCATCAATATAAACCTGGGCGTACTGAGAAAATCCAAAGGTGGTCTTCACTGGCAGGAAGTGAGCCGCTTTCGTCAGTCGATCCACAATCACCTAAATAGAGTCGTACCCTCGACTGGTCTTGGGTAGACCCACAACGAAGTCCATGGAGACCTGCTCCCACTTCCACTCAGGGATGGGCAAAGGCTGTAACTCGCCGGCTGGCCTCTGGAGCTCGGCCTTGACTTGCTGACAAGTCAGGCATCTCGATACAAAGTCTGTAACATCCTTCTTCATCCCGTCCCACCAGTAAACCTCTCTCAAATCACGGTACATCTTGGTGGAACCTGGGTGAACACTGTATACTGATCAATGTGCCTCCTCGAGAATATCATGCCTCAGTCCCTCTGAATCTGGCACGCACAGTCGAGTCCCAAATCGAAGTATCCCCTGATCATCAATCATGAACTCGGAAACTCTGCCCTGCCGAATCTGCTCAATAATCTCTAATATACGGGCATCGCCGGACTGTGCCTCGCGGATACGGTCAAGTAACTGTGGGCGTGCTCTGAAATGGGCCAGCTGTCCCCCTGTAGGAGTAAACTCGAACTGCACTCTGCTATCACATAACACCTGCCAATCCGCCGACGACTGCATCTGCACTGCGCTCAAACAAGATAAGCTACCTCCGGGCCTTCTACTCAAAGCATCTGCCACCACATTCGCCTTGCCCGGATGGTATAAAATCTCCCAGTCATAATCCTTCACCAACTCCATCCATCGGCGTTGTCTCAGGTTCAGATCTCGCTGCTGGAAAATATACTTCAAACACTTGTGGTCAGTGAATATCTGGCACGACTCACCGTATAGATAATGTCTCCAGATCTTAAGTGCAAATACCACTGCAGCCATCTCTAAATCATGTGTGGGGTAGTTCTGCTCGTGTTCCCTCAGCTGCCGAGAAGCGTACGCGATAACCCTGTCGTGCTGCATCAATACACATCCCAGCCCCACTCGAGAAGCATCACAATATACGACGAACCGGCCTGATCCTGAAGGCAATGCTAACACTGGTGCCTTAGTCAGACGAGTCTTCAACTGTTGGAAACTGTCCTCACATGCCTAGGTCCAATCAAAAGGAACCCCCTTCCGGGTCAACCCAGTCAACGGTGCAGCAATGCGGGAGAAATCCTGGACGAAACGTCGATAATAGCCGGCCAGACCTAGAAAACTGCGAACCTCTATAACTGATACTGGTCTAGGCCAACGCTGAACTGCCTCGATCTTCCTCGGGTGCACACAAATACCGTCTCTCGTCACCACATGACCCAAGAAGTCGACACTGTCTAGCCAGAATGCGCACTTGGAGAATTTGGCGAACAGCTGATGCTCCCTCAAAGTCTGCAATGTGATACGTAAGTGCTGCTCATGCTCCTCCCGGCTCCGAGAATAAACCAAGATGTCGTCAATGAACACAATAATGAACTGATCGAGATACGGCCTGAATACACGGTTCATCAAATCCATAAATGCTGCCGGGGCATTGGTGAGCCCGAACGACATCACCAAGAACTCATAATGACCATAACGAGTACGGAAAGCGGTCTTCGGAATATCCTCCTTCCGAACCCGCAACTGGTGGTAACCTGACCGTAAATCAACCTTCGAGAAGAACCCTGCACCCTGGAGCTAATCGAATAAGTCATCAATGCGGGGTAGGGGATATCTGTTCCGCACAGTAACCCGGTTCAGCTGACGATAATCAATGCATAAACGCATACTTCCGTCCTTCTTCTTAACAAACAGGACGGGAGCACCCCAAGGTGACACACTCGGTCGGATAAGCCCTTTGTCCAGCAAGTCCTGTAACTGATCCTTTAGCTCTCTCAGCTCCGCTGGGGCCATCCGATAAGGAGGTATAGAAATAGGCCCCGTGCCGGGGATCAAGTCAATACAGAACTCAATCTCGCGCTCTGGTGGCAGACCAGGCAGCTCGTCAGGAAATACATCAGGAAATTCTCTCACAACAGGGACCTGGTCCAACGGAACCTCTGTGGAGCTAGCATCACAAACATAGGCTAAGAATCCCTGACACCCTTTCCTTAAGAGCTGACCAGCGCGAAGAGAAGAAATCAAGCTGGGAAGGGTAGCACTACGATCTCCCTGAATAATAAGAACCGGCTCACCAGGAAAACTGAATCTGACTGCTTTTTCACGGCAGTCCACAGATGCATAACAGGTGGCTAGCCAGTCCATACCAAGAAGAACGTCAAAGTCGAGCATATCGAGGAGAATCAAATCAACTGAAGAATCTCTCTCCCCGATATGAACGGAACACGATCGGTACACAAAACGGGCAACAAAAGACTCGCCTACCGGGGTAATAACGACAAGCGGCTGATCTAACGGAGAAGACTCTCGGCCCAACCTCGGTGCAAAATACGTGGAAACATAGGAATGTGTGGAGCCTGGATCAAATAATACCCGTGCATCAAAAGAACATACTAGCAGAGTACCTGTCACGATGGCATTGGATGCCTGTGCATCCTGAAGAGTCAACGCGAACACTCGAGCCTGTCCACCGCTAATAGCTGGCTGTCCTCTGCCTCTACCTCGGCCTCTGCCTCTGCCTCTGCCTCTATCGCCTCGTCCTCTCGGAACTGGACCGCCACGCCCACGGCCTCTAGAAGCATCTGGCTGGCGTGAAGCATCATCAGGAGTAGGAAGTAAAGCTCTCTGAGAAGGTGGTGAGGGTGGTAAAGTCACATGCGGGACTGTCGCCGCGCCCTGCCGTCCCATGGTACAGTCTCTGATACGGTGGTACTGACTCCCACACCGAAAACATCCTGGAGATGACTGCTGGGTCTGTGGATATGAGCCAAATAACTGACCTTGTCTCAATCCTCTGCCTCCGCCATCTCCCGGAAATAATCTATCGCGGTGCCTGCCCATCTGCCGCTGAGCTGGCGTATCAGTACGGATCCTCTTCGGCCCAGAAGCGACCGGAGTCTCAGAAATACGCTCCTCCAAAAGTAAGGCTGCATCCAACGCGGCTGCGTATGTATCAAAGTGCTGGGTGCCGATGGCAAGGAATAGCTGTGTATCAAGCCCTCGCACAAACCTCTTTATTCTCTTCTCTTCTGTGTCGACTAGGTACGGAGCATATCGAGACAACTGGGTAAACTGTATATCATACTCCGACACTGTCATCCCAGGAGTCTTGCGCAAAGACTCAAAACTACGGGCTCGAGCATCTCGGACACTCTCCGGAAGAAAACGGGCAAGAAATGCAGCTGTAAACTCATCCCAGGTGATAGAAGGCAGACCTGCAGCTCGGCCTCTCTCTACTGAGTCGTACCATGTCTGGGAAAGACCCTCAAGACGAAAACTCGCAAACTCCACCAGTCTGTCATCAGAACACCTCAACGAACGGCAAATCCGAGCCATCCTATCAAGAAATGCCTGTGGGTCCTCTGTCGCATCTTTACCGGTAAAAGCTGGAGGTCTCAATCTCATGAACTCCTGTAGTGAAACAGGGATAGTCTCCGTAGTAGCAGCAGGAGTGACCATCTGTGCAGCAGGTACGATCGTGGTCTGTGCAGTGGAAGGAACGTCCTCGGATCTCTGTGCCCGGCTGGACTCAACTAAAGATCCCATCATCTGCCACAACTCTTGCATGCCGGCCTCTAATCTGGCAATACGGTCAGGATAAGGCGGATCAGTATGACCCTGAGGGGTAGGCGTATCCTCCCGCTCGATCCTCTCCTCAGACGGGCCCGCCCGAATCTCATCCCTAGCGGCAGCCCGCTGAGCTCTCGTAGTCTTTGGCGGCATCGAA